>OV884060.1:141051090-142301090 GCA_930367215.1 Pollenia angustigena | reverse complement strand
TTATACCGCAAAAAACAAAAATCATAAATTAAGGCACTCGACCATGGTTCTGCCTAGCAATAAGCAACGGGATAAAGCAAAGAGATTTATCTTACTCTCGATGGAAACGTTTTAAAATCCCACAGCTATATAACGACTACCGAAGACTTAGAGCTGAAGTAACTCGAGAAATAAGAAAAGCTAAAATTCGATTTTATGCTGAAAGATTCCAAAACGCTGCAACTAGCAAAAAGACATGGCAAATAATTCATGATATCGGAATTGGCAAAAAATATATTAATATTCAACACAACTTAAATGCCGACGAACATAACAACATATTTTCTACCATACCATCTGCTGATGATAACATTTTAACAAACAATTACCTCACCACCATTAAAAATGTCAATATAAGTAGTGAATTTAAATTTCGCTGTGTTAACAGTGAAGAAGTAGTACATGCTTCATGGCGATAAAGTCTAATTCCATTGTCTATGACAATATAGATCCCCGTTTCATAAAAATTCTACTACCAAGGCTATTACCGTTTGTTTTACATATTTTCAACACTATTTTTACAACTTGCGTCTACCCCAGCAACTGGAAACAGGCTAAAATAATTCCGGTTCCTAAATCTAACTCCGAATTCAGGCCAATAGCGATACTCCCATATATTTCTAAAGTAATGGAAAAACTGATGTACCTACAGATTAATGAGCATATACAAAGTTTCAGTCTATTAACACCAATTCAATCTGGATTCCGATCGAAGCATAGTTGTGTTACTGCTTTAATTAACCTGTGTGAAAATATTCGTATGGACATTGATGTGGGAAAGTTAAATATTCTTGTACACCTGGATCACTCAAAAGCTTTCGACACTGTTGAGCACTCCATGTTGAGTATTAAACTACAAAAATTGTTTCGATTTTCCTCATCATCTAACATATTACTCAAATCGTATTTATCAAATAGACGCCAATCGGTATTCTTAAATAATGGATATTCATCTTCCATCCCAGTTCCTAAAGGAGTTCCACAAGGATCAATTTTGGGGCCACTATTGTTCTCAATGTATATAAATGACTTACCACAATGTCTAAAATATACAAAGGTCCACATATATGCAGATGATGTGCAAATATACATTGATAGTACGGTACAGCTTATTGAAGAAAATGTGGAAAAGTTGAATACTGATTCAAACAACGTCTACAACTGGGCCACAGCCAACAAACTTTTAATTAATCCTCATAAGTCAAAATGCCTTATTATACACAAAAAAACAAATCGGGTAAACTCGAACTTTGATATTTTGCTAAATAACCAGAAGGTTGAATGTGTATTATCTGCAAAAAATCTTGGTGGCATTTTTAACAACAACTTGGATTGGTCAAGCGACATCAGAAAAGCCGCTGCAAATACACACAGAAAAAAATACCAATGTTAAAATAACATGGCGAAATGTTGATTGAGAATCATGGTAAATTTCTGCAAAAGTATGCCCTTTATTTAAATTTATAATTATTTCATATTAATGTTAAATGAAAAATATTAAAATAACCTTAAATCACGTTTATTTAATATTATTTACCGTTAAAATAACATTGTTCAATATTGAATCCATAAAAACCTGTTTTATATTAAAATCAAAAGTTTATCTTGTTTAATTAACATGCATACACACTTAAGTATGAACATTTTTTTTATTTTCATGTTTAAAATATGTTATAAAAAGAAGATAATTCCCGTATTCTTTTAATTAAAATTATTTAGTTAAATAGTACATAAAGTTTTCAAAGTAGAATGATGACGAAAATCATATCGGGCCATTTTGCTGATGCTTCTGTTAACAAAGGAGATACACAATAAGTGAAACATGTATTATAGGGGTAAGTGTTTTGAACTATTCTTAAATAAATGCATATGTTGTCTTCACACTGTTATATCATACTCCAACCAATTTGATTCTACGTGAAATTCACGTTGTTTCAACTTGAAATAACTTTCATTCAACATGATTTGGATTGTTATTTCAATATAAATGACATTTTGCTCTAACTTTACTGCAATGTTAAATTAGCATAAATTATAGTTATTTTTAAAGAAAAAAATGTTGTTGGCAAGTTATTGTAAAATCATGTTAAATTAACATGAAACAACAATGAAGCAAAATCACTACTGAAAAATTTAAAATCAACCTTGTTTTGAACGAATTTACATTGATTTTTTCTGTGTGTACATACCTAAGGTTACGAGAATCATGGCCTTCACATTTTGATAGCAAAAACATATTTAATACCTCAATTAGTATATGGTAGTGAAATTTTCACTAGCTGTGACTCTGCAAGTAATAACATACTACACAAAACATATAATAACATTATTAGATATGTATACGGTTTACGCAGATATGATCACATATCGTCATTTTCAAACAAACTTTACAAAATATCTTTTAAAAATTTTATGGATATGAAAATACTTGTCATGATGCACAAAATCATATATACAAAGGAACCATCTTATTTATATAATCGCATAGTATTTGCAAGATCCAATAGAGGCAACAAACTTATTCCATTTAGTCATCGTAGCCTTGTCTCTGAGTTTTTGTCCAATTTTTTGTATATTCTATCCGTCTTTGGAACTCACTTCCTAATTCTCTCCAAGCAAACAACAACGCTAGAGATTTTAAAAAAGTTTTACTTGCACATTTTATATAAAAACCATTAATTTTAATTATTCCCAATAATATAGTATAATGATTAGTAAACATTGTATTGTTATTTATAATATTTAATTATTGTATAAATTGGTTTTCAGTAATGCATTATCTACACAATCTACCTTTTATAACAAACTTAATTCGCATACTATAATTATAAGATTTAAATCTTGTTGTATGCGATATACAAATAAATAAATAAATAAAATAAAACATCAAAAAGGCAATTAAAAAAAATAAAAATTTAAACACTTAAACACTTAAACAACATCTCATGTTTCTTTTCTATGTACTGCAATAACTAGAGATAGTATCGTATCTGTGTAAAGTATACATAGTATTTGAAAATTATAGGCAAACAAGCACACTTTATTACCAGCACATTTTTGCACAAACATACATATTTTCTTTATGCGTTCCAGTATACCAGGTACCCAGTGCAGCACTGTAATGTAAATGTTATACTTTAGCATTAAACATTTGTCGTTATTTTTTTTTTTTTTTTTTATTACTGCTGTAGTTTTCACTTTATTTTGTATGTGTATTTTTTTTTGCTTACAGGACATTCCCATGGTAATTGCTGGTAATGAATCAGATCTGGCCAAAACACACAGGGAGGTCAAACTCGAGGAGGTAACAGATTGGGTTTATTGTGAATTGCCACGTTAGAGGTGAGTATATTCTCTGTGCATGAGTGTTTAGAATTGCAATTTTGGAATTTTGGTTGTTTTAGTTTTTCTCTAAATATTTTGCATATTGCAATACAATAAACTACACCATTTTATTTAGTGTCTTTTTTAATGGTTGGTTGGCTATTTGACTTGTCGTTCAATGCCCAAGTGACACTCAATCAATATTAAATTTGACAAAAGACTGTTTAAATTGAGGAAAAGGACTATAAATTAAAAAACTTATTTACATAAAATGATCTGTGATATATTTGTACAAAAATAATTTTTATTTTTTATTAGTAAACAGCATGTTATGCTAAAGAGTTTTTCGGTGTATTTGTGTGCAACTATCAGAACTTTTAATGGGCTTCCACCTAACGCCGATGTATTAAACCTCACCAAATTATCTTCAAAATTGCGAAATGTACTTTTGACACATTCCGACGGCCAGTCAGACAGACTGACTTTGCTCAGAAAAAGAGTTATTCTACGCACAATAGAATTTGATCTAATAAAGATACTTTTTCTTTCAAATCGTAATCATTTTGTTGACCATTCTATCGAACTTCGAAGTTAATATTAGTTTTTTATAAAGAAATAAATTTACAGTTACCATGCCACTTTAGCAAAGTGACCACAAAAATGTTTTCCTATATCTCCGATTAAAAGTGAAAATTTAGAAACTGGCCCAAAAAGTTTAAAAGTTTCCTAAAAGTAAAGAATTTTGGAAAATGTTCAATAAAAAATTAAACTTCGCCAAATTTTCTATAAAAAGTAATATACATATAACACAAAATTTGTTCTAAATAGTGAAATTTTACAAAAATGTCCTATTTAAAATTTCGCAAAATATCCTAAAAGTACAAAAAAATCGTTAATTAATTATATTGTCAAATTTGAAGTTATAATTGAAGCGAAATTTAAAATTTTTTTTTTCAAAATGAGAGTCGTGGTTGTTTGTTTAGATCTCAGTCATTTATGGATCGATCTGGCTGCATTTCAATAGCAAAATTTAAATTAGCTTATCTGACATTAAAATTTACTAACCAAGTCCCCATAATATCCGGGGTCTTTGTAAAACCCATTTTCACAGATGGACGGACAGACGATTGTATATAGGACTGCTGATATAAATTTCAATAAATCTAACTTATGATTAATCGAACAATTAGAAATTTAATTAATAATATTGCTGATTAATTGTTATTTTGATTAATAAAAATCAAATCTTTTAACAACATTTCTAGATATGTATTTGGCCTTCACACTCTTGATGGAATCGCAACCTTAAGTAAAAAACTTTACGACTTGACCTTTAATAATCTGGTCAACATCAGGACACTTACGCTTCTGCACAAAATCGTATATTTATATAATCGGATAACTTTTGCAAGGTCGAATAGGGGGAATAGGGTTATACCTATTGCACACAGAACTAAGATAACGGAATGGCAATTTTATTATAACGCAATCCATCTTTGGAAGAGACTTCCGAATAGGGTACAAACAAACAGCAACATAATTACTTTTAAGACCGAAATAACAAAACATTTGAACAAAAATGTAACGTAACTTGACACTTTAAACTAAATATTGTTTTTACCTTAAGTATTTTTGATAATTTATAATTAGTTTGTATTATTGTTAAATTTTGTTATTTTTAATTTTTTAATTTGAATTTTATTTAAATTTATTCAATGTTTTTGTTCCTTTTTTTTAATTTTTTTGATCCTTAAAATTTTTAAATTTTTTCACACTTCTTTTAAGTTGTTTTACTATAACTTCTTCTAGTTCCATACTATAATTATAAGATGTATGTCTTGTTGTATGGAAACACAGATAAATAAATAAATAAATAAATACATAATTGATTAATCAGTAATTTTAATAATTAAATTTTTGAATAATTGTATAATTAAAAATTTTATTTTTCTGATTTATAGATTTCCTTTTATTCAGCACATAATTTACATGCTTCTTATAGTGTGCAGTATTTCAAGACCTTACATAGGATTGCTTCTTATGCACATGAAGTGGTACGATTAATCAACGCAAAAATGGCAAAGACAATGTTAACGCACGTTTTGATAAATTAAAAAAGTAAATATTGTTGTGCATAAACTTTTTAAAACCCATTTTCTTAGTTAAAAAAATTATGCTTAATACCATGGTGGAATAAGAAGGTGGCATCGTTACGGCAACAAATACAACATTACAACAAAAATGGAAATTATATCACCGTTTACTTAAAAAAAAATCCTTTCAACAAAAATCAAAGCGTGCCGCTAAACGTGATTAAATAAATACATTTTTAACCAATTTTTATTTAATTATGGTCAATATCTTATTTATTTAAATTTAAAATGATCAAAAACTTTAATAAAATACAATAATCACAGCATAAAACGTGGACTTTTTGTAAACATAAACAAACCTTTGACATAAACCTAGACAAATAATGCAAGAGCAAAAAATCGTCATCTGACGTAGTGCTGCCACCTGTTTATTTCACCATGCTTAATACTTTTTTTCTAGAATTTCAACCTTAATATTATACAAATAAAGGGTGGTTAAATTTCAAGGGCTGATGTTGATTTTGAATAAAACACAAACTATTTAGGAAATTATCGTAATTTTATTTTATTATGATATATTGGTATTACTCAATTATGTATGGAACAAAATATCGGCCAAATGGGCGCCGCGACCACGGCGGCACACCTCCATCCGATGGTCCAAACTTTCGATGACCCTGAGGCATAAAGGAGGTTCTATGCCGTTAATGTGCCGAATTATCTCATCCTTTAGCTCTTGAATTGTTGCTGGCTTATCGACGTACACCTCTTCTTTAAAATAACCCCAAAGAAAAAAGTCCAACGGTGTCAAATCACATGATCTTGCCGCCAATTGACATCGCCATTACGTGAGATAACACGGCCATTGAATTTGTTGCGCAAAAGAGCCATTGTTTCGTTAGCTGTGTGGCAAGTGGCACCGTCCTGCTGAAACCACATATCGTCCACATCCATATCTTCCAATTCGGGCCATAAAAAGTTCGTTATCATCTCACGATAGCGAACACCATTCACAGTAACTGCCTGACCGTCCTCATTTTGGAAAAAATACGGCCCGATGATGCCGCCAGCCCATAAACCGCACCAAACAGTCACTCTTTGTGGGTGCATTGGTTTTTCGACAATCACTCTTGGATTCTCATTCGCCAAATGTGGTAATTCTGCTTTTTGACGAATCCACTGAGGTAAAAGTGCGTGTCACGAAGTGCACGATATGCATTTTGATTTGAACGCCCATTTTCATAATAAGTCTGGATAACTTTAACACGTTGTTGGATTGTGTATCTCTCCATGGTTCAAATTGAGTAAGTCTGAGATAGAGAAATGTCAAATAAAATTCGGAAAAAAACTTGGCGTTTAGGTGTGGTTCACATTCAACATCGGCCCTTACAATTTAACCACCCACATTCAACATCGGCCCTTACAATTTAACCACCCTTTACAAAAAAACAATTATACAAAAATTGGGAAAAGGTACGTTTTGTTCGGCGCTTCCTTATTTTTTTTTTTTTTGAATACTTACCAAAATTTGTGCTATTAAATACCACTTATTATACAGTCTTTTCGCTGAAAAAAAGTATGTATTACATTAACATAATTCCATTACAATTGTTATTGCAATTAGCATTTCATAAATATAAAATCAGCTTAAAATAACAAAATACAATTTAGAATTTTAAGCACCACATTATTATTTTTGCATTTTTGTTCCACATAATATTGTCATATTTTTGCGCAAAAATATTAATGCATTCATAATTAGCACCAAAATGTCCAGCTAAATTTAATTCTCTCTAATATGATTGAAATGAAAAATATTTGTCTCTTTGCACAATAGTTTATTCAAATGTAGACATTAAGTAATAATTTATTACTTATTTGAGGAATTTTTCATAAAATCAAATACAAAAATAATAACGGTAAAAACAGTAAATGTGGAGAAATATTTTTTAAATTTTTTGCAAAAAAAAAAAATTAAATAACATTAGATAGTTTAATGTGGCCTATTTGTCAACTTTAAATATGCCATGATATAAAATTGTGTTCTGTTTATTTGCTTTCATTTGTACTTTAATTTCTGAACATTAAAAGCAATACAAATTTTGTTGTTGTTGTTTTTTTATGCGGCCATTATTCTGTTACAGATTTGAACTACATAAACGCACAACACTATAAAGTTTTTAAACTATTTCTCTTTTTGTAATGAAACAAAAAGGCACCACCGGCCAGTGATTTTCGCATTTAAGACTGAACAAACTTTTATAATTTTTCTAAAATGCAGTTAAAGAAGTTTTCATTATGCGTTTGCTTTAGAAATATTATAGCTGCTCTCCATATATGGGGCATTCCCTATATAAATATCAAAAATAAACAATAAATAAATTGTTATTTTCTGTGGCAAACTATTAATTAATTTTTGGAAGAATTAAAACATGTTAAACCAATCTTTAGAAGAGTTTGTTTAAAATCGTTTAAGATCATAATTATTAAAAAATGTATTTATTTAGGAAGGGTTCACGCCTTTGGGTATGCTTCATTATTTAACTCATACTATAAGAGATGATAACTATGTACCCTGAAGGAAACCTGGGTGCAAGTGTCTCCAAGTCACCAGTTTTGTCGACTATATTGGTGACATTGTCAACGAAGTGTCTACACTACATTACAATTGCCACTATATTTGGCTTTGATACGAAAAAGATTTTATCAATAACAACTTAGAAGTACAATTCCTATAAAAGTTGAAGAAATAATAAAAGAGATTAGCGGTTTTCACCCTTTGTATTAAGTGTACAACTCTGCTTTACTTAATACGATGTTATACTACAAAGCGTGAGTGTCTTTTTCGTAAGTATGGTAAATTAATGAAGTTGCTGAGTGAGGGAGAGAGACAGATATATTTTGTTCAACTGTTATTTAACAAAGATGTTTACTACAGCTTTTTGTTGAATTTTTCAACTACAGCGTAGTAAATTTTTGTCTACTACATTTTGTTGTTGCAGTGTTGTAAATCTAAGTACTTTGACTAAATTAATAAGATTCACAAGGTCTACAAGGGACTTTACTATCAAGGGTGAAAACCGCTATTGTTTCACTAAAATATACTAGTGATTCTCTGGTTCCAATGTCTACATAAGTTCGCAAAGGAACTACCTAGACAGTACCTAGTCAGTAGAACCAACGTCAGTAGTAGATTTCCAATGACACGCACATGTTTAATGTCTATTATAAATAACATTGCCTGGGGTATAATAAGTCACTAGTACTGGTGACCGTGTCAATAGTGCATCAGTACAGATTCACTAGTGACATTTCCTGCAGGGTATATATAGGAATATTGATTGAGTTACTTTCTGAACTGATCTACCGATATCTAACTGCTCATTCGTCAGTCCGGCTTACTACTTGTCTGTCGATGCGAATTTTCTGCCCATACCATTCAACAAAATGTTTTTCTTATAACAACAATATGAGACATGTCGCATTTATTCTACGTACATTGAAAAAAAAGGTGTGATAAGTACGAAAAGGAAAAACATGGTTGTGGTAAACATATTCTAAGAGCAACATATTATGATAAGAATTTTGATTGTAGTTACCATATTATTATTGAATCATATTATGACTAAATATACTCGTAACATGTCATCATAATATTTTTGCCTTAATCATATTATTATTCTGTTAATCATAATAAATTTAGAAGCAATCATATTATGATACAGCGCCTTTCACAGCTGTCATAAAAATACAAAATAAATTTAAATATTTTTGCATCGATTTTTTATTTTGTGGCTTTTTACAATTTTTCTTAATCCAAATTTTTAATATTTTTAATTAGGCTTAAGTTCATTAAATTTAATTTTCATTAAATTATTTTCATGAAGAAAGGAATTTTTACAATATGAAAATTAATTAAAATTTATTGATAATTTTTCATTCTTGACTCAATCTGGGCTCGAACCCAGATGTTTACGGACAGGTTACCCTGACATGTTTCGATTGCAACCACTCAATCTCCTCAGAGGGCTTGCCGTTTAACACTCGCAGCCATCGACGACTGCTGACGTCATTAGTCAAACATCAATCCTTAAACCAAATTGTATTCAACATTTGGTAGATCGAAATTTGCTTTGAATGATTATCTATTTTAATTTATTTTAACATGTTATTCCCTTACCTCTGTTTTTTCGTACTTTTGTCAAGAATTCTTCTTGAAGTTCAAAGTACATATTTTTTGTTTTTTCATTTTTTTGTCCTTCTTTTTCTTGTTGACCTTTTCAGCACAACTTGAAGGACAAATGCAAACATAGAGCTCGTGCCTTATCTTTAACAATTATTAGTATTGTGGTTATTTTATTGAACTATTTATGGTTTTTAATCCAAATTTTTAATATTTTTAGAGCTCGTGCCTTAGCTTTAACAATTATTAGTATTGTGGTTATTTTATTGAACTATTTATGGTTTTTAATCCAAATTCTTGACAAAAGTACGAAAAAACAGAGGTAAGGGAATAACATGTTAAAATAAATTAAAATAGATAATCATTCAAAGCAAATTTCGATCTACCAAAGGTTGAATATAATTTGGTTTAAGGATTGACTGTCCGTAAACATCTGGGTTCGAGCCCAGATTGAGTCAAGAATGAAAAATTATCAATAAATTTTAATTAATTTTCATATTGTAAAAATTCCTTTCTTCATGAAAATAATTTAATGAAAATTAAATTTAATGAACTTAAGCCTAATTAAAAATATTAAAAATTTGGATTAAAAACCATAAATAGTTCAATAAAATAACCACAATACTAATAATTTTTCTTAATGTTAATCAAATAGCGGAGTTCAATAAAAGGCTTGCAAAAGAGCAAATGAAAAATCTGTGGTTTTCATGGGCAACCCCGTGTGTCCATTTTTTCGATTTTAAGATGTTGATGAAATATCGTAGCACTTTTATCAAATATAACGAAATCTCTGTGTGTTTTGTTGTTGGATTTTACAAAAAAACTATGATATTTTGCATTTGTACTATTACATCACTAATACTTGAATGAACTCCGCTAATACTTTAATTTTTTAATATCTTTAAACTTATTTTTTTTAAGGAATTTTAACTTTTAATTGTTTAACCGCTCACAAATAAAACAAACGACACAACTGCTTCAAAATTATTTTACAAATGGCGCTAACATTATATGATTAGAGTAAAAATAGTTTGATTGCATCTTTAACATAATATGATAAATGTATAGAAAGTTATCATGTATTAAATATCATGATATGGTTGTGAGAAATATAATATGTTAAGAAAGTTATCATAATTAAGTTGTTAGAAAAATAATTATTTTTCGGTCAACAATACCCAAATTCATAATTGCGATAAACATTGATATGTTTACAGTAACTATAATATTGTTGATATTAAATAAAAATAACAATTATTTGTGTACGACAACAATATATTGTTACATTAAACATAGTGTTGTTGCCGTAACCATGTCCAACCATATTTTTTCTCTGCGTGCATATATCGTTCAGCCTTATCAGCCTTAAAGTCGCTGTCGTAGTCGAAATCGTAGTCGTTTTAATTTTTTGTCGTTAACATTTGAATTTTACGGTTACAACGTTAAAAAAAACACATACAAAGTGTGTCGTATTTATGGCGTTTACGAAAATCATAATACCATTTTCAAAAAATGACTAGTTTACGACTACGATACTTAAAATAAGGTCGATTGAGAAGGGGACTGTAAGAAAAGATGAACCCACTGTTTATTGTTGGTGTTTTGTTTTAGCTTTGATATTGTTGCAAGCAAGACTTTGAGTGCTTATTCGCTTTAAGGTTTTATTTGTATAATATTTTTAGCTTTTCTAAAATCTTTGGAAAAGGTTTCCGATGATCTGGCCTTAGCAACCAGTGAAATGCGCATAGAATCTAGCTTTCGCTCAATAATAAATTGCAGTGTATTTATCAAATATGAAAAATTGGGAATTTAGCACTTCATACAGAAATAATTATTTATTCTCAAAAATAACTTTGACTAGTAAATAAATCTATACCTTTTCTCGATAAATCAAAAAGCCTGCAAATACATCTTCAATTTCATTTTAATTTATTGATCACAACCCAATACAAAGATGAATCTTATATTAAAGTACTGGATTATAAGTGTAGGTATACAAATCTTATTAAAAATATTTACAATAATAACTTAATTTTAACAAGTTAACATAATATAAACAAAAACATAATAATTTGACAAATGTTAAACAAACTTTAATTTTATTTTTAATTAATTAGCTGTTAATCTTTCTTTTTTCTAAAATGTTCAAAGATTAATGTTTTGAATTGCGTTGTATTGTTGTTTCTTTGCAAATCAACGGGTAGCTTATTCATAATGTGAATGGTATTAATATAAAAATGTTGCTCTGATATCTTGCAGCGCATAGCAAGAAAAATTAAGCCAAAGTCAATAATCACAATGTTTTTCATTTTGGATAACCTACACACACACATACGAAACTATCCACAATACACACATATTTTTTTACATACACTGAAATAAAAAATTACAAAAAAGATATAAAAATGGTCTATAGCTGTGCTTGCACAATTTTAATTTTAAATGGATGCGTTGTTACATCAATTTTTAAAATTCTCTGGAATGTGGTTCTGGAAACAACAGAGGGATAAAGAAGGCGAAGATACTGAAAATGAGAACCGTAAGCGTTTTAAAGACTCAATTTCCCTAAATGAGCTACAAACAAGTGTAGGTGTTGTAAAGTATGATGTGAGCGAAGTGAAAACTCAAGTTAACGAAGCAAGGAGCGAAATATGTGGCGTAAAGAAAGACATCCACGAGCTTAAAGATAGTGTAGAGAAATTAGCAATCAACATACATCAATCTAATATCTCTTTTAAGGATGAAATGAAAGCGGTGCTTTCTCAAATTACTAATAGTCTCTCTGACCTTTCTCAACAGATGACCGAGATAAGAGTAGAAAGTAAGCAAAACAAAGAAGAGTTGAAAGAAATGGACATAAAGATGAACAAAATGCAACAACAAATAATTAGCAAAAAAATTGAGATCAAAAATGTAAACAATGATGAACTTAATGCTAATGATGTCGTAAAAACAATAGCCTCATCAATAAATGTGCAAATAAATGAACTTGATATTAGTGATGCGTATAGGTTAAAAAATATCAAAGACAAAATAATTGTTGAGTTTACCACACACAATAAGAAAAGGGAATTTATGAAAAATATTAAGCGACACAGAATAGATGCAAGCATAATTAATAATGATAGTAATAATAGCTTCATTTATATAAATGACTGCCTAACAGCTCAGAACAGGAAACTTCTTTGGCTGGCTAAAACTAAAGCAAAAGAAGTTAACTGGAAATTTGTATGGTCGCGCAACGGCGCAATATTTGCTCGCAAAACAGAAAACGCACCAATAATTCTTATAAATAATTCAGCGGATATTGAGTTGATTGCTTAAAATAATAAAATTCAAGTTATTACTTTTTTATACCTACCTACTTTCTTTTTTTAAAAAACCAACACTAAATACCTAAATAAGCATATGCGTACACACGTTAAAACATTTCTTTTTGTATTATTTCAATTACCTAAACAAAAATAAACAAAAATGAACTATAAACAAGAAAAGCTATCTAATTTTAGCCAAATAGATGCAAAATACTTAAGTTATCCCATTTCAATTTTACACACAAATATACGCTCAATCCGCAAAAATTTTAATTCGTTTTTAGTTACAACAAAAAACATTATAAGCAAAATAAAAATTATTGTTCTTGTTGAGACCAATATTAATGATAATGAGACAGACTTTTATAAAATCTCTGGATTTAATGCTCTTTTTATGAATAGAGAAGGTACAGGTGGCGGCATTGCCGTTTATGTTAAAGAGGATCTCATATTTAAAAGCAACAACACAAAACACATTACATTTGAGCTATTGCAAATAGAAGTTGAAATAAATGAAGAACCCCTTTCACTACTTTCCGTTTATCGCCCCCCATCAACAAACGTTAATGCTTTTGTAAATGAAATTGACGAAGTACTAACAAATATAAGAAGTAAACAAGAGACTGTAATAATTGGAGATATAAATATTGATATACTAAAAAATAACATTACAACAAAAAAATATCTCGACATGATGATGTCAAATGGTTTGGAGAGCGTCGTCAACGAAAGTACGCGTGAAGATGCACATTTAAACACACAAACATGCATAGACCATTGCTTTGTTAAGAATAAACAAAACAAATCAACTGGCTATGCAGCAATAATAACAACAACAATAGCTGATCATTACAATATTATTTGTTGTGTAGAAATGGGCAAAAGAGAAATAAACAACATAAACAATCAGAGGTCGCCAACCAGTTCATTAGACCCTCAGGGAGTCTCAAACGGTTTTACAAAAAAATATGTAATCAATAATAAAAGAGTAGATGAATTAATAACAAAAACTAATTGGATTAATTTATCAACCAGTATAGGTAACATAAACGACTTTTATAATGTCATCAACAACAAATTTTGCGAAATATATGAGAAATCTTTAGTTGTGGAAAAAAGAACAAAATCAAAAAAATCACATCAGTGGATAAATAGTGAGCTAATATCATGCTGTAAGAAACGGGATAAACTTTATAAAAGGTGGCTTAATAACAAAAATAATAAAAATTACGAAGATGAATACAAAAAATTTAGAAACATATTAAACAAAAAAATAAATTATACAAAAAATAATTATTATAGAAAAAAATTCATAGAAAATAGACATGATATGAGAAAAACTTGGCAACTTATAAATGAAATAAATGGTAAAAAATTTACAAAACTAGATGAAATTATAATAAAAAATTTTAAAAATAAAGATCTAACAGATATTTTGAACAGTTTCGCAACAAGTCTTAAAGAAAATGTGCAAAAAATAATACATACATGTAATAAAATAACATTAAACTACACAAAGTCTATTGTCGTAAATTCCATGTTTATCGATTATGCAAGTGAACAGGAAATACATAATATCTTAAATGCTCTAAACATTAAAAAAGGTGCGGGAATAGATGGTATTAGACCAAGAGACATTAAAATAAATGCTAGCACTTTAGCCCCAGTTATAACAAAAATAATTAATAAAATTTTGGAGACAGGTAGTATCCCACAACAGTTTAAAACATCAATTGTTCGTCCTATTTATAAATCAGGCTCCAAAAACGACTACAATAACTACCGACCGATATCGATTCTGCCGGTAATAGAAAAAATAATGGAAGAAATACTTGTTACAAGGCTTACGGACTTCATTACGAAATTTAAAATAATCAATAGCAGTCAATACGGATTCCAAAAAAATAAAAGCATTAATAAATTGCTCGGAAACTTTGCAAATTACATCAATTCGTGCCTTACCGAAAATTTACACTGCCTGGTGTTATTCGTGGACTTCAGCAAAGCTTTCGACACACTTTCCCATAGCAACCTATTAGAAACATTAGAAAGAATGGGAGTGCGTTGTAATTGCCTTAATTTTTTCAAAACATATTTAGACTGCAGAAAATTTCGTGTAAAAATAAATAATACGCTAAGCAAGGAAATAGATTCAACACACGGCGTTCCCCAAGGATCAAAGTTAGGGCCTATCCTTTATTTGCTATATGCAAATGACCTTATTAATGTACTTAAAAAAAGTACAGCTTTTGCATACGCTGATGATACTGCGATAGTAGTAAAAAATAAAGACATTTCATTAGCAACAAAAATAATGCAAGGTGAACTGGACATAACTACTAAATGGTGCCATGATAATGGATTAATTATCAATCCAAAGAAAACTAAGTTAATGCACATAAAATCACGCAATATAAGATACGTAGCTATAAACCTTAAGTTTCACAACATCGATTGCATACATAGCAACTCCAACACCTGCTATAATTACTGTGACACAACAATTGAATTGGTTAGCACATTTAAATATCTTGGCGTTTATATAGACCATAACTTCACATGGCGTCATAACATCGAAGATGTTCAAAAAAAACTACGCAGGCCCTCCATAATGCTTTACCATCTAAGCAATGCAGCAACATATAGTGTCTTGCGACAAGCATATTTTTCCCTATGCGAAGCTTATTTGAGGCACGGGATCACAGCGTGGGGGAGTTCTACGTACTGTAGCATACTCCAAAATACACAGAATGGAATTTTAAAAATACTGTGGAAACATTTATACAAGTTAAGAAAATACAATACCAACAACGTGAATAACAACAACACTAACAATGTAAGACATCAAAATTTCAATCATCAAAACACTAACAGAAATGAAGATCTACGCAACACAAACAACTCATTAAACACACAAGCGAATCACGAAAACAACCAAAACTACAACACCAACCATCTTATATCAAACAACTACACCAACATAACATCACAACTGAAAGTCTTAAATGTTGAAAGTATATATAAGATCACACTTATAAATAACTTCGAAACTGAAAGCAGATTTTTTAACAGAATTGAGCACAGATATAATACTAGACTTCGTGCCGAAGGACGTTACAAGACAGGAAAATTCAAAAATAATTACGGAAAAGCAATGCTGGAAGTAAAACTGCCAAAAATACTCAATAACATACCATACGATATATTAAATATTACTAATAAGTATCTCAAATATAAAAAAATAAAAAATTTTTATTTAAGTTCACAATGAAGAATCATATGATGAATTAAATCATTATTATAAATTAAATCTTTATTATAAATTAAATCTTTACTTTTTAAGTCACATATAGTTACTTTTTTTCCAACCTGCAGACAAGCCAAGATTGGGCTTCGTAGGTTTTAATAAATAAGTGCAAATGTAACTTAATTAATGTAAATTAATAATAAATAATAAATAATAAATAATAAATAATAATAATAATAATCATGAAGTCTGTGCAAGCTGATGCTTTTCATTATCAAGAATTCAGTTATATAAAAGAAAAGCATAATACTACAAATAAAAACTTATACGTGTTTCGCACTGCAATATTTTGTTTGCGACTCTCTGTATAAACCAATTGAACTGGAGGTCCACGCAAAGCGTCTGCCAAAAAAGTAAAATCTGTGCAGTTATCATTGCGAAGTACAAAGAAATCAGCTGATTTTGACAAATGAATTTTGATTTTTACTTGTGGTGATGCCGCGCAAAAAGCATTACAAGTAACTTGAAGTGTAGAACGCAAATAAGGCATGGAAAGCATGCAATGCGCTGACGTGAAAATGCATAGTGTGGACATTCAGCTTAAGCGAGTAAACTTTCAATCATAGTAACCGAGTTTTTTAAATTTAATTTATCCCTTTTGTATTTTAACAAAATACTTGCTATAATTTAGCTATCCTTTTTCCTTTAAGGACATACTACTACTTTTTGATGTATACTATCTACAAGAATTGATTCAGAAGAGCATTGTACGTTCCTAGACAAAATAACCCTAGAAAACGATACATGCTAACAAATGAGTACTATAAGTTCACATGCACACCCGCTTTAATATCCTATTGCAAACGCACAAGCCCCTACACTCATACACAATGCAAGGGATTGTAACACACATTTAATCTTTGTTGTTGTCCTTATGTTAGACTTAAAATTCTATGGAACACAAAATATGTTTAAGATCATTAGAAACACTTAACTATGACGTCGAATGCAAAAAATAAAACTAAACAACAATGAAACCAAGGCAGCTCCTCAACGTATGCAACAACAAAAAACTACAAGGAATAGCGCAACAGTGGGAAACACAGTGAAAAGAAAAATGTTACAAAAAATAGTATTAACTACAAAGCAACGCACTTATTTCCCTTAACAGATATTTCTAATTTAGAGTTTGCCATAAAGAGTTTTATGTAGCATATTTCTATTACATTAATACAATTTTTTAAACAGCAAATGAAAAAAAAGCGCTTAACAAAAGGCAATTGCAAAAAATAAAAATCAATTATTACCTATTGTTAAATGCCAACTAACTGCAGTTGTAACTAATTTAATTTTATAAACGCAAATTAATGATTTTCAATAAAAATCAGTTTGCTTTTAAAGCAATAGCGAAATGATAATGGGTTTTATCAAAAAAATAAAAAAACTTTAAAATTTAAAACAGTTATCAACTACAACAATAGCATAATTGTATTATAGTAGAAATGTTCAATAGTATAATAGTATTTTAGTATAATCCCAGCGGTAAATATTAAAAGGACCGCAAGTGGCAGGCCTTTTTGAACTCCTTTCTAAAATATTCGCTTCGCATGATATCCTGCCTTCAGAAGTATGCCTTCTAGAAGGCATAAACTTCTTTTTAAAAGACCTTCTGAAATATTCAGTGCACATTCGCTACTACTTTCTTTGAGAAGGGAGAAAGGAAGGTGTTCAGTTTTATTTACTTTTTATTTTTAGTGTCCTTCCTTACTCCCTTCTTTGGGAAGGGATCGAAGTTGTTTTTAAAGGCAGTGTGGAAGGCCTTGCGCCCAATGACAACCTGTGTAAAAAATAAATAAGTATGGAATGCGGCGAGAAGGGCTTCTGACTGCTTGTGACTGCTAAATAAGGCCTTCTATTAGGCCTCTTTACTCATTCTTGTTACCGCTGGGATATAGTGCTGGGAAACTATCAATATTATCGATAGTCTTAAAATATCTAAAATATTGATACGAAAAGTATCGATATCGATATAATTATTATTATTTAAAATACAATTATGAAGACATGTAACAGCAGCTATACACACACAGTTATTTGCCGCAAGATTTTACTTGCTATTTAGAATAACAGCAACGAATACAAACAAAAAGATTGGATTGGATATAGATTGCCTAGATGTGCTTTTTTACAGCTAATTAAAGGCTTTTATTTCGAAATTTGTACATGTTGACATGGGGACTGAAATGTCAAAAAATTTTGTTATGATAAAAAATGGATATACAAATGCAATTGCAATTGCGAGCAAAGGACAAAACAATGAACGACCATTAGAAGAAAAGTCCACTAGATTGATTACCTTAAAATTAAAACCAATTTAGAACATGATCTTTAGTTGCAATAAAATATCTAATAGTCCATGCTACTTCTGCTTCTTCAGAAAGGTGCTTATCAGCAGCACAATTTTTCAAAAACTGTCATCTAAAATTACGTGCGTACACGCGAACGTCTCATACGTTCAATAAGTGATAAAAACATCGAACTGTAGCCTGATAAAAAACTAGTTAAAACTTTTCTGCTCAAATACAAACATTCATTCGATAGTAATATCGATATAAGAAAATATCGATAGTGTCCCAGCACTAGTATAATAGTAATATTGTACAGTAGTAAAATAGTATACAAAATTATTATAATATTATAGTACTCCAGTTCAATAGTTTAATAGTATAATTGTATAAAATCCCAGATTTTATACAAACAATTAAACAAATTTAATTGTTTTCTTTATTAAATTTTTACTAATTGTCATTATTTCATTTATCCTTTTGAATTATCAATATTTAAACTTTAAATTTTTATAACTGAATTTCACCACTATTGTAAAAGTAGTTGTAACGAGTTGCTTTTAGTTATTGTAAATTGTAATCCTGGAATTATTTTGGAAATTAAAAGCACTCAATGTTTCTTAAAAGAAGAAACCAGGTTTACACTTAAGTTAGGTTTGGTACTTAAGCTTCACTTGGCTTTCAACTATCAACACTAATTATTGCTAAATTAAAATGTAAATTCATAACCTAAAACTTACAATTTAAAATTCTTTAATTGGAACAAAATTCATTAATTAATACTTCAAAATTATTTGAATTTACTTGCTATTATTTAACGAAAATTAAACTTAAATTAAATTGTATTCCATCTAAATCGAAAATTAATATTCTTTTGATTTACACATTCAAAGGTACACAAACACAAAGGTGAGCTCACACACACATTCACACAACTAACCTAATTTTTCTAACTCTAAATTCTAATCCCTAATCTTGCCCAACACCCCTCGTACAATTTCTCGAGTAACCGATAAAATTATTATAGTATAATAGTTTAAAAGTATAACAGTATAATAGTATAAAAGTATATTACTATAATAGTATTATTGAATAATAGTATAATAATATAATAGTTTAATAATATAATAGTATAATAGTTTAATAATATAATAGTATAATAGTATAATAGTATAATAGTATAATAGTATAATAGTATAATAGTATAATAGTATAATAGTATAATAGTATAATAGTATAATAGTATAATAGTATAATAGTATAATAGTATTATTGTATAATAGTATAATAGTATTCTTAAAAAGAGTTTAAAATGCAAAACTTTTTTATAAAAGTTTGTTTTTGTTTAAAATTTGACGCCAATAATTTTCAAAACAGGTTCTATGTCTTGTTATGATCATAGCGCTGGTTGATCCAAAATTAATCATATCTCTTATACATATAACTTTCCTGTGTGAACATAGTATAAGTGTCACAATATTACAATTGAACACGATGAAGTAGAAGATAATCCAACGACATCAAAAATGATGCCGAACTTCTTCCAATGGAAAAATACATAAAGAGAGACAGCGGTTATTTTATAGAAGAAATTGTACGCAGAAGTTTGGCTGAAGATGGAAGGTAGGCAAACGCCTTTCCAAAATCCAAAGAACTAAGAACTTAGGATTTTTCGATTCCTTTAAGTAATACAACGATATGGAGCTAAGATGAAAAGTTGTACACTCACAATATTATTACAGTAACGGACTGTAGTTTATTTAGGAAATATTCCGTTCAGTCATTTTTAAATAAATAAACATTTAAAATTCCAAGCAAATTTATTTTTAACTGATTCTAACAGTTATTCAAAAAACTAAGTGCATATTAATACGGATTTTCAGTTGCAGTTAATATTGTCCGTTGATTGAGTTAAATTCTTCTTTATGTTAAATTAAATAAAAATGTAATTTAAATTAACGAAAAGTTTATTTAATTTTAACTGTCAAAAATTCAACCGCGAATTCCGTAAAACCAAATGAATTTTCAGTTATCTTATATAAATTAATTGTCAAAAAATTAACTACATATTCCGTAAAAACAAATAAATTTGCAGTTATTTTAAAAAATTTGACTGTCAAAAATTCAACGCCATATTCAGTAAAAACAATTAAATATTCAGTTATTTTATATAATTGTACTACCAAAAATTAATTTTTACTTATCTATAAAAAATGAATTGCTTGTTTTGTGTAAGCAATACACATTTTCTATTTGTTAATATAATTTAGTTAAATACATCAAATTTTAAAAGTAAAATAATTGCGAAGCCATATCGGTCATGCTGCTGGTGTCTTATAATTGAGAGTTCTTCTGTAAACAACGTGGTCAGTACAACAAAACCAAAACAAACGTGTGTATCAGGGTAAGTAAATAATAATATTCTCCCTCTCTCGCTTACAAGAAAAACAAGGTGTCTGTCTGGTATTTTTTAGAAATTCGGCTCTTTTGTGGAGTAAACGAAAATTTAATGAAATAACTGAATATTTTTTTGTTTTTACTGAATATGGGGTAAATTTTTTTACACAAAAATTTTAAAAAATAACTGAATATTTAATTGTTTTTACTGAATATGGTAAAAATACAACAACAAAAAAATTAAAGAGAAAACAAATTTTCAAATAAATTCAATAAAAACAAAAAAATAAATCTGTTTTTACAAAAAAAAAAAAGGAATCGGGAAGATAGATTCTTTTGTGCTACCCGAACTCACGCGGACCCTCGGACACGTTACGAACGGACATGAAACCCCACCATTCCATCTCTGTGCCCACATTAATTCCGCCTTAAGTGAAACCTGCAGAACAGTGTTGCCAATTTAGCCATTTAGTGGCTAGATTTAGCCATTTTTCACTCTGTTTAGCCACTAAAAAATGAGTTTAGCCATTAGCCATTTTTCAACTTGTTTAGCTATAAAATATTTTTGCCGTTTTTCTTTTTTTTTCATTATTTGTTTATTGAAATTCATATGTTAAATATGAACTAACAATAAATAATCAAATCTTATCCTAATGCTTTATTTTATGTCCTGCCAGTGCCAGACAAAATTTTTTTCATCACGGGTTCTGTTCACTTATATAGGTATTTATCGCTCATCTAATTGGGTAAGTGCTGCAGTGTCTCTTCTCCTTAAGCGAGAGTGGCCGCTATCATTTAAAATATTTCGAGCTATTGGATTTGGGTGCAACTCTAGCCTTTTCAAATATTTTACAGCATACTTCATTGAGTTCCTTGTGGATAAAAGAATAATTTTTATTTTATTATAAAAATTTATAAAAGTAAAATAAACATTTTGAACAATTAAAACGCCTTTAATTTAAATCACAACTTTTGCAAATGTTGAAAATCACTATAAACTATGACGCTGAAACATCTTTCCAAATAAAGGAACGGTATTCCACTATTAAATTAACAAAATCGATCAAAACATCGCTGTTTCTTTCTGGTTGCAAGTATTTCAATAAAGGGATGCAGGCGGTAACAAAATGGTTTTAGAAATTTCAGAATTGACTATAAAGTTGCTCTCACTTCCAAGGTCTAATGCTGAAGTAGCGAGGGTGTTTAGCCAAGTAAACATCGTTAAAAGTAATTTGAGAAATAGGTTACATTAAGCAACCGTTAATTCGATTTTATCAATTTGGTAAATATTTTTACCATAACAATACAATATTTTTTTTACCAGTGGAGAGGGTACTATGCGTTTGTGCTGATGTCTGTAACACCTTAAAATATTGGTCCTTAGACCACCTTTACGTATACCGATTGACTCAGAATCACTTTCTGAGCCGAATTAACGATGTTTGTCCGGCTGGCTGGCTGTCCATGTAAACCTTGTGCGCAAAGTGCAGGTCGCAATTTAGAGATTATTTGATAAAATTTGGTGCAAAGGTTCTAATGTGGTGTAGGGTATCATAAAGTCGGGGCAACCAACTATTCTTTCTTACTAGTTTTTTATTGTATATCTGGACTCAAAAGGTTGGGTAAATGTTGTCGCAATTATGATTTATTTGAAACAAATGATCATTCACACATCCTATGAGATGAACAACAACGACATCGAATTTTTCGATGATTTAATTTTTTTAATATTAATTTATTTAAATATTAATTTAAGTTTATTCCCATTGACCAAATTGATCTTAACTCACAATTTCATCGAAAGCAACTTTAAATTAAGTATTTCTGTTTTGTTATTTTTTTAGCCCATTTTTAGCCATTTTTTAGCCATTCTTTCCGTAAATTTAACCATCTTTGGTCACCAAGTTTTGGCAACACTGCTGCAGAGGAAGTTTTGTATATGGCTAGAGTCCTAGAGTAAATTTAAAAGAAATAAAACAAAACTCAACAATTTCGTTTACTATCAAAATTAGAAATTTAAGTTAAAAATTTTAGAAATAAAGTGAAATTTAAAAATTAAAATCAGAAACTTAATTAACCTTTATGTTATATGCTGTTTTGCGTTGGCGATTTTTAGTTTAAATATTAAAAAAAGGTGGTTATTAGTTTGGTTTTTACTTTTTTTGTGGTTTTGTGAGTTAAAATATTTGGAAAATGGGGTTTTTTAACAAACGCAAGTTTTGTCGTTGTTTTCAAACTTAATTTTTTGGTAAAAATGTTATAACACCAGGTAATTCAGAGCAAGATAAAAATGCAGATAATGAAAGACTCACTCCAAGGCAAATAAGTGCACTTGGTTATGAGAAACAACAATAAAATATTTGTCAAAGATTTATTAGTGTCCGAAGGAGTTATGGACGGAACCGACGCTGGTGTATCTCCAAATAACTCCGATGTGGAAAAAATCCAAAACTGAAGACAGTGACGAATTTTCTGATATACAGTGTCAAAGTGGACACAGCCTTACGCAAAGGTGGAATAATTTTATTTTCTGCACCACTACAAACTGTCAGGTTTCGTTCTCAAAACATACTATGAACCAGTAAGAAGTACACAAGGGGTTTCTATTATGGAAACATTCAGGTTGATAATGTCCGATGAAATTTGCGACTTAATTATTCTTGCGACAGGAAAATAATGCTAAGAGCGTGACGATATAAAAAACCCTACACGACAACATTGTATATGGAAAGCTCTAACAAAAAACGAGTTTGATTCGTGGCGTAACACGATTTGGCAACGTTCACACTTAAGACTTGTGGAAAACAACCGCACAGCCGCTATATCGCGGTGCGATAAGTGTACGGCGCTTCTAGGCAATAGGACGCTTCATACGTTTTGATAACGGGAATACACGCGAGTAACGTAAGCAAACCGAAAAAGCGGCAGCAATAACGGTTATATTTTTGATGCTGAATGAAAACCTCGTCCAACAATGAAGGTCTGCACATTATGCCAAAGACCCGTATTTGCAGTTCATTCTACTTATATGTCGCAATGCAATAGTTTTAGTTAAAAATGTTTAATTATTTACAACTGTTTAATTTTCATCTTTAATTATAATATTAGTTTTTTGCATTTTTAACTTGAAAATTAATTTTACTTACTAACTTTATACAATAAGCATGTAAAATAAATTTTATTTGTATACGTTTGACTCTACATACCCAGGTATGCAGCTGTTGACGTAAGGGGTACAAATTGAAAATCGTCCTTCCCTTTGCCGTAACTTGACCAATTTCACCCAGGTGTAGGAATATGGTATATAACACTTTTATTAAGGATATCATGAAATTTCACGTCGATCCAATGATTACTTTTCATGATATAGCGGTTGTTGACGGGATAACTTTTATCACGTATATTTGCGAAATTCGTTTTTATGATTTTTGTAGTCGAAATATGAATTTTGTTTAATCGATTAAAAACACGATGCAATGTGTATTGAATTTAAACATTTTATTAAAAATCAAATATGTAAAAATGTTTATATGCATGTGGCTACTATAAGCAAAGACAAAAAAAAGAATGGTAAAAAAATTTTATGAGTTTAGTGGTATTTATACAAAAACAAGAAAGCTTTTAGAACAGTTAAACAAAATCTTGCAAAACAAATTAGATCAGCTAAATTAACGATAACATATTTAGAAAGAACATATGATACACTTAACAAAATTACTTGCATACATTTCAAATTAGTTATTTTTACTTTATACTTAAACATCCTCCCCCCATTGAACTCCTTGAGGATTCAATATCTTCATTGAGAAGAATGCAAATCTTTGAAACTGCTCTCCTTACAACACCACTGCTAGTTTTTACCATAGCTACTCTAACGACACCATCATCACCTTTGATAACTTCCAACACTCGACCTAGCTGCCATTTTAAAGGGGGTTGATTTTCATCTTTAAGTACTACCATCGTTCCAACTGTTAGATTTCTTGTAGAGGGTAAGATATTCTGTGCTCCATTTTTTCCAAAATAGTTGCTGCATGTAGCAAACTCGCTGCCAATGGCCAAGACGGTGTATGTTCAGCATTGAGATGTCGGGTTCTACAACTGAGGTTAAAGGTGCACCAACCAAAAAATGCGCTGGAGTTAATGCACCTAAATCATCAGGGTTTTCTGAAATTGGACAAATTGGACGTGAATTCATTATAGCAGATACCTGACATATAAGTGTTCGTAGTTCATCAAAATTCCAGTCTACACCATCCTCCAAGCACTGATCATGAACAGCTTTCAAATGTTCTTGACTTAAAAATACACGTTTTAGTTCTTGCAACTCATTTTTTGAACCCACAAAATTTGTGGCATTATCAGACCAAATAGTTTTTGGTTTACCTCTAGTGCTGATGAATCGCTTAAGGGCTCCTAAAAAAGCTTGAGTTGTTAAATCCTTTACCAGCTCTAGATGCACCGCCTTGGTACTAAAACAAATGAAAAGGCTTACATAGCATTTTACTGGAGCCCTTGAACGAATTTCTGAGCGATAATATAAAGGTCCACAATAATCTACACCTGTGACCAAAAAGGCGCGACAACCTTGGACGCGGTCCTCTGGAAGATTGCCCATAATATGTTCAACCACTTGAGGGCATAATCGACGACAACGAAAGCATTTGTTTATAGTTCGACTTACTTCTTTTCTGCCACCTAACGGCCAATACTGAAGCCTTATAGTGGCCAATAACGACTGTGGACCAGCATGTAAATTCTTTTGATGAAAATATGTTATAATGGAATCAGTTAATGGATGTTGCTTTGGTAATATAATTGGATGTTGGGAATTAAAGTTTAAAGCCGAATTTTGAAGCCGACCGCCTACTCTTAAAAGCCCAAAATTGTCCACAAAAGGATTTAATGAAATCAACGAACTTGATGAATTAATTGGCTTATTTTGAGTCAAGCTTTTGTAATCAACTGCAAAGTTGCATTTTTGAACCATTCGAATAAGTAATTGTGTGCCTTTGTAGATATCCGCTGTTGTCAATGGTCCTTTACGGCAGGTTACTCCAATTCCAATAAATTTACTAATATAAGCATAAATCCTGCAAATTTTTCCAAAAGATCTGATGTATTTGCAATTAATTGACATATCAAGACAAGTTGCTGATGAAGAAACCAAAACAGTTTTTCGTTTTTCGGGAAGGTCAACAAGAGCAGAAGGTTGGACTGGCCAGGAAAGTTGATTTTGCTTTAGAAATTCGGGGCCACATTGCCACAATTTTGATGTTGATAATTCTTTCGGAGTAGCTCCTCTGGATAAAATGTCTGCGGGGTTCATTGTTGTAGGAACATGAAACCATTTCATATTTGATGTTAAACACTGGATACGGCTTATGCGATTTGAAACAAATACTTGATAATTTGATGAATCCTCTTTGATCCACGATAGGACAATTGTTGAGTCTGACCAACAATATATATGCCCGTTAAAGATGTGCATATTAGATATAGAATACATGAGTTCAGCAAGCAAAAGGGCAGCTGACAACTCCAGCTTGGGAACTGTAAGTACTAGCGTTGGAGCTACACGAGACTTAGAACAAAGAAGATTAGTATTGACAATACCATTGTACTCACTACGTATATAAACACAAACGCCATATGCTGATAGACTGGCATCACAAAATGCGTGAATTTGAAGCTGACCTCCTGGAGACATAACTTTTCGTGGAAATTTGCAGTTTATAATTTCAACAAACTCTGCGCACAACTCAAACCACGCTGCATGTAGACGTTGAGAAAGACTGTCATCCCAATTGATTTTTTCTTTCCATAAAGTTTGGAGAAATATTTTGGCTTTGACAATTACAGGCCCTATAAGGCCGAGTGGATCATAGCATTTAGCAATAGTTGATAACACCATTCTTTTGGTAACATTTTTTGTTGTACAAAATGGCACGAACGAAAAAAGAAACTTGTCGCTATTTGGCTCCCAAATTAAACCAAGTGTTTTTGTTACATCATTGCCATCATGAAATTTTAAAAATGTTTCTTTTTTATCATCACTAATTTTGTTGAGAATACGACCATCATTTGAACACCATTTACGAATTTTAAAATTTCCTTTATCAAGCAGTTGTGTTGTTTGTTGTAGAATTTGATCAACTTCTTCCACAGAGTCGCCTCCTGATATCATATCATCGACGTAAAAGTCCCGAAGTACTATTCTTGAACCCAGAGGAAAATTGCTACTTTCATCATTTGCCAGCTGTCGCATTGCTCGAACAGCAAGAAACGAGGCCGATTTGGTGCCATATGTAACTGTTTCAAGTTTGAAGATTTTTATGGGTTCGTCTTGATGATCACGCCACAATATGCACTGTAAGAAATTATCTGGATATGAAACTTTAACACAACGGTACATTTTGCATATGTCTCCAGTAAGAGCAATATTAAAGGAACGAAAGCGTAATAAAATGTCGAAAAGATTAGGTTGTATAGTTGGACCACACATAAGTATGTCATTGAGGGAAAGTCCTGTTGTGGTTCTAGCAGACCCGTCAAAGACGACTCGCAATTTTGTTGTTGTGCTATCTGCCTTTGTAACACAATGGTGTGGAAGAAAGTATGTTAAAACATTTTCTGGAATTTGTTCTACTAATGACATGTGCTGAAGATCGATATATTCTTTAATTAATGAAGAATATTCAGACTTAATTTCCTTAGATTGATTTAGACGTTTTTCTAAATTTTTAAAACGACGAAATGCATGTTGATATGAATCACCTAAAGCTTGTGGACTTGTTTTGAACGGTAAATGTACGACGAATTCACCAGAATTTAAACGAGAATAACTTCCTGCAAAATGTTTTTCACATTCTATTTCTTCTTTTGTTGTCTTTGAGACTACTTCCACATGATTTTCTATTTCCCAAAATCGACGAATAAGAACATCTAAATTATTGTCATTAGTTGTCTTTTCATTAATTACAGCACTCACAAGACAATTATTACGTTTTTGCAGCTGCATTCCACCACCAGCAACAACCCAACCAAATTCAGTTTTTTGTAAAAGTGGCAACCCTGGTCCGAGTCTAATTTTTCCAACACACAAAGATTCATAAAAAAGATCTCCACCAATTAAAAGATCTATTTGCTGTGACTTGAAAAACAATGGATCAGCCAATTGAATATTGGTTGGTATATTCCACTTGGAAACATTAATTGACAATGGTGGTTGATTGTCTACTATAGCTGATACTACAACTGATGGCAAAAAGGCAGAAGCACTTGATGTTCTTGATTGTATGAAAATATTAACGATTTTTCCTGAAGCAAAATTTGACTGGCCAATACCAGAGACTAGAGTTGTTGATTTCTTAGGCTTGAGTTGTAATTTATTTATGAAATTCGTTGTTATGAAATTGGCCTGTGAGGCTGAATCAAGAATAGCCCTGCATGGAATAAGGGAACCTACATTATTTTTTACAAAAACTATGGCAGTGGCCAGTATTGTTTGATCTTCCTCTTGTTCCTTTGTATGCAGATTACTTGAAACTACTCATGCTGATTGTGGCAACAAATTTGAGGGAGGCATATTTTGAGCAGATGCCGAAGTAGAGGGTGCTGAATTTACACTTTGATTTGGCAAAGCATTAGCATTCGCTTTAGAAATATTACCTGCAGCAGCAGCTGACAGATTTTGTTGTGGTATTGGAATGGGTTCCATATGAAGCAGACTATTGTGCTTTAAAGTACAGTGTCGACAACCACTAGACGCACATAACTGAAGTGTATGGCCTTTTCTAAGGCAATTAAGACACAAACGCAAACGCAAACGCTTAGCATCTTTATATCTATCTGATGGTGTTTTAGAAAGAAATTCTGGGCAATTGTAAATTGCATGTGATTGAGAATTGCAAATTGGACAATTCTTTTGCATGTTAGTGGAAACTACTAGTGATTTTTTACTTTTGTTAGAATATTGATAAAATTTAGATCCCACCTGTTTACTTGATGATTCCTTTACCACACCGTTTTCTACGTTTTCCAAAGTTTGACACCTTTTTTGCAAAAACTTCGCCATCATATCCCACGTTGGTATTTCATTAACAGGTGTATTTTCTTCCCATTTGGTTTGAGTAGCAACGTCAAGTTTACGGCCAATTATATGAATTAGTAAACAATCAGCGATCTGCTCTTTTGTACCCATTGTTAACAAGGCCCTTAGATGTGAATTCGCACTATCACTCAAATGCCGCAACTTCTCCACTACTCCTACTTCGACCTTGCTCAGTGCCACGATATCCCTTATATGTGCCTGAAAATTTAAACGTTTATTATCAAATCGACTTTTAAGTATATCAATAGCTTTATCATAATTGGTATCGCTTATTTCCAAAGAACGAATTGAATCCAACGCTGGGCCAGTTAAACACGTCCTCAAGTGTTGGAATTTTTCTATTTTAGATAAGTCGCCATCGTTTTCAACAACCGTCTCAAACATCGAAAAGAAGTCAGGCCACTCAGTATAAACGCCATTAAATTTTGGAATTTGTATAATAGGGAGACGTGTTTTTTGTACTGGCAATAAAAAAGATGGCTGCGATTCATTAAAAGTAGATTGTCTTACCAATTGCGGGTTTTGTGCTTTGCTTTTTAATTTGAATGCCATAATTTTTCGAGTCAGAATTGTTTTGGTTGCGATATATGCTACTGACGCTTCTTGGGGCAAACTACTTTCCATTTCAGCATTATCTTCACGTTCAAGACGATCATGAATAATTTCAAAATCGGAATATATTTTTTCAAGTTGCTCTAATTTTACAGACAGGGCAGCCTCATCCAACGATTCGAATTCAATTTGATTTATCTCATTTTCAATATCAACCAATCGTTGCTTCAACCATATTGATTTACGTTTATTAAACGTTTCTTCAACACTCATTATGTAAATTTAATTTTTGATTTTTGTTCTCGATCACGTCGGGGTCACCAATGTTGACGGGATAACTTTTATCACGTATATTTGCGAAATTCGTTTTTATGATTTTTGTAGTCGAAATATGAATTTTGTTTAATCGATTAAAAACACGATGCAATGTGTATTGAATTTAAACATTTTATTAAAAATCAAATATGTAAAAATGTTTATATGCATGTGGCTACTATAAGCAAAGACAAAAAAAAGAATGGTAAAAAAATTTTATGATTTTAGTGGTATTTATACAAAAACAAGAAAGCTTTTAGAACAGTTAAACAAAATCTTGCAAAACAAATTAGATCAGCTAAATTAACGATAACATATTTAGAAAGAACATATGATACACTTAACAAAATTACTTGCATACATTTCAAATTAGTTATTTTTACTTTATACTTAAACAGCGGTTTTAAAACGCAAAACATACCCGGGTATGTAGCTGTTGACATAAAGGTTAAATTTTTGTTTTAACTTTGGAACATTTTTATTTTTGTGGTTCATTTTTATACAAGTTTTTTTTTTTAAACTAAATTTTTTTATATAAGTAAAATTAAACAATAAAACATGAATTTTATAAATTAAAAAGGAATTTTATAAAGTGTTATGATTAAAGACGCATGAATAATTTAGATACCGGCAGAAAGTAGGGGAAATCTAAATTTGCAGGGTACGTTTGGGACATCCCTAAACCGGGATGTCATGGCGGGATCATCCATCCCGAGTGGGAGGGTAACCGCTGGCTCAACACTAGCCAGCGTAATTGTTCGAGGTATTGTTTCATAGGGAGATTAGAATTTACCTACTCGGCGCCCCTTTTTCCTTTTAAGTTCCGATGAAAAAGCTGATATGATTTTTTGTGTGTGGGTATGCTTGACCACAGTAGTAGCAAGAACCACCCCATCCGGCGAGCTCCAAGCCCGACAAGCGCGAGCATATCAGCGCCGCTACCCCTCTGGCAACACTCGTTTTTATTATGTTTTGGTATTGCATTTGGATACCATAAACCAACATCGTACCACACTACAATCTACTTGGCGTGCAGTTTTTATTTTACACCTTTTGTAAAGTAATTTGTTAAAATCCAGATGAAGCGTTGGTCAAACATCAAGCTTTAATATTCATTTGATTTTCTTCGGTTTTTACAGTTCTATTAACTGACGGCAACTGACAGATGTTTCTGTTTATCCAATTAACATTTGTAATATTTGTTTTTCAAGTGTACATACAATTTATATTTCACAACTTAATAAAAAAACAAGTTAGAATGTATAGTCGGTCAAGTCCGACCATATGATACCCTACACCACAGTATTAAAAACACATCATGCTTATGTGTCCATATAAATATGGACTTATCTATGTTTATAAACGTCATAAAAAACGGCTTGAAAGTTTGTGAGAGACAGATATGGATAGATATGGACCTATCTATGTTTTAAATTTCATTTAAATCGGTTTGATAGTTTCTGAGAGGAAGAAATTTCCCCCTATCTTCCCTCGTGGTCCTACGATTTTGCCCATTTTCAATAGGCTTGGTCCTTGTGCTAATAAAAACCTATGTCCCCAAATTTTATCAAATTATCTCCAAAATTGCGACCTGTACTTTGCGCACAAAGTTACATGGACAGCCAGCCAGCAGTTAGTTCGACTCAAAAAGTGATTCTGAGTCAATCGGTATACTTTATGGTGGGGGTAGGACCAATATTTTAAGGCGTAACACACATCAGCACAAATTCATAATACCCTCTCCACTATTGTGGTGTGGGTATAATTAATTATAATATTATACGGAAAATAGTGCCATTAACTTTAATACTCCAACTGACGTTTTCCTTTAGGATACTGACTTGTTTTTTACAATAAATTTCGCAAAAAAGTACTATTTCAAAACACCAAAAATTTGCACCTGAAATGTATGAATATATGTATGCATTTATATGAATAAGTTACCATACATTTTTTTCAGTTCACTTTATAAGCGGTTTTTTTTTACCACCACATCATAAAAAGTTTAAGTTGGAACTTGGTAAATTTGTTAAATTTATTGTATTTTTTCTCAAAATTTAAGTGGATGTCATGAAAGCCATCCAGTCTGCTGGTATGTTGACCAATTTAAGCAGGAGAAAGGGGAAGAAAAAATATAATATTTTGTTTATGTCTTGCCAAAAAAAAAAAAAAAAAATACTGAAAAGAGCACTTTCATATTTCTTAAAATTTTTCATATTTTTTTTTTTTTTTTTTAAAGTAAAATTTGGGTCAATATTTGCAAAATAAACTGCGAAAATATAAATTTTGTACAAAGTTGCAATAACTTTTGATAGTTTAAGTAAAAATTTCCTTTTACAGAATGGCTGCTATTTGTTTGGCGATTTTTTTTTTTTTTTTGTCATGTCAATTATTGGCAAAGATTAAAATTTGCAGAAAAACAAAATAAATCTGTCGGATTGAATAAAATTGAGATTATTTTTTTACAAAATAAATAAAGTAGGGCAGATAAAAATGCGGTAAAGTTGTTAAAAATTTCATATTCAAATGGAATGAAAACTTGTCGTTGTTATTGGAAATTTCGTAATGCAATTTTATAATTTGACGTATTTTTACTCACAAATAATGTTAAACGCATAACAAATGTAATTTTCTGATGTCGGCTTGTGTTCTTCAGTAAATCTTGCTATCAAGTTGTATAAAGTTTGTGTCATATACAAATAACTTTTAAAAATTTTAGCATTATACCATTAATATTGCGCCATCAAGGTCAATTTATTTGAAGCAGTGTTCGAAAATAAACAGTACATTATTTAACGTTCGGCTCACACACCCAAGAACGATATCTATTTTTTTAGTGATTGTGTAGACATACACAGCCCTTAATACCGTTCATAACTATTTTCAAGCAAGAACCGAACATTATATAATGTTCGGTTCTTCGTTAAAAAACAGAACAATTGTAGTGATACTGTAGACAAACATATTTTAATGTTCAATAATGTTTTTTTCGTGTGTTTATTTTGTTTTTGTAAGAAATGTTTGGTTTTTTTTACCAGCCAAAAGGGACGAACATTAACGAGCCGAACCGAACACATTGAAGTTTGTGGATTTTCAAAAAAAAAAAAAACCGAACGGAATTAAATGTTCACATCTTTTGTTGAGCTTGATAAAAACAGTAATATTTTTGTGTTCGAAAGATGACTAACAGGGAAACGTTATTTTTTAATGATTTTCCACACAAACACTATTAGCGTTTTTGTTTTCCACAAATCTACCATACCGAACATTAAAGAACGATATTTAGGGTTTATTTTCGAACACTGATTGGAAGTAAAATAACGACAAACTTCGTATTTCGGAGGCCATAAATTAAGCTTGGTCACATTGACCTTACGAGAAAGTGAATGAAAATTAGGGTGTCCAAATTTTTTTTTAAATTTCCAAAAAACTAGACCAGTTTTGTGTTAGGTTAGGGTAAACAAAATTTGGTAAAAATATGAGCTCGATGGGTTGAAAATTGCCGTGCCGCACGCGCATTGAAATCTGTGAGAATGAAGTGCTGAAGACTCACCCCTAAAAAAACGGAATTGTATTGAATTACATCCTAATTAGTTCCAGTTTTTAATCTTGGACTTCATGTCCCTCTGGCTGTCCGTTCATCTGTTTTTGAGTCGGTTTTCGAGAAAATTAAATTTTTCGTATGGAGACCATATGAAGAGTTGGAGATGGAGGATAAGTTTGTTCTAAAGAAATATTGGGAATATAAAAATAATGGGGCTTGCTCATACATTTTACATCTCTAGGGGTGACTCCTCCGTAGTTACGGGAGTTTTTCTCTCCATTTAGCCCGAATTTCATTCTCACAGATTTCAATTCGCGTGTGGCACGGCAATTTTCAACCGATCGAGCTCATATTTTTACTAAATTTTTTTTACCCTAACCTTACACAAAACTGGTCTACTTTTTTGAAATAGATAACTTTCTAAATTTTCTCTTCCACTCAAATGAACATATATAAATCTTACATTTATGGAAAAACGGCCATTTAATTTTTCTGTTTCTAAATATTTTTTTCCATTCCAGTTAAGGATCAAAACTTAATGTAGACATCATGAAAAACATGAAGAAGGCAGTTGAGAGAAAAACTTATTTAAAATAGACTGCTAACCCCAAACGAAATGTATGTATATCTTTATGCTAAGTTTATTACAAATATGAAATTTTTATACCCTGCACCATATTTGGTGCATGCGGGTATGCTAAGTTTGTCATTCCGTGTGAAATTTTTTTAAGTATTCATCTAAGACCCCATAAAGTATATATATACTGGCTCCTTGTATAATTCAAAGTCGGTTAAGCCATGTCCATCTGTCTGTCCCGATGTCCATATGTCCGTGTGTTGACAAAACGCTCACTTTCGAAAAACTCAAAAGAACTGAAAAATATTGGTGTAAAAATTTATCGTTTTTCAAGAAAAACTAGCATAAATGGTAGTGGAATGCACATATTGTTATAAGATTTTGCACAAAATTGATGACTGGACCCATCAAAAGCTTACTTTCTGAAAACACTTTAGTTCGCATAAAACTGTAACGAAAAGTGCTATTTTAATAAAGTATGGTCAGTCACAGTTTTATATGACTAGAAATCACACTGCCAACTTTCGATAAGATCGATCCTTAAATTACTGCAGGTCCCATAGCCGACTCCTAAAATATTTCAATTGTCGGTGGAAGGTATCAAAGATTCTGCACAACCGAATTTAGCACTCTTACTTGTTATTAATATTTTTTACATAGTTATGATGACGAATAAAGCATTTCTTAAATATCAGAAACATAAATGTGTTTTGCAGTTAATGTTTTTCTTATAGTCCTTGTTTAGTTTGCTGTTCGTGTTTTTGTATTGAAGGAGTTAAAAACAAACAAAAATTTGTTCATTTATACTTTATTCAACCAGTCTGCCACCCGTTTATTCACTTACTCATTCATTCATACATTAACTTGCCAATTGTATACCGCACAGTTTACACACCTTTGTACTCACAACAAAGAGAAAGTTGGTCGAGAAAGTGTACGTGTTTGCACAAGCAAGTTTAACGATGCGTATGTGTGAGGTTGCATATAAGTGAAAGTATAAGTGTAAAAATGGCACAATTAAAAAATATTTACCACAATTTATACGTGACCTAAATTAACTTTATGTAAGAAAAAAGGACACAAGTTCTATTATTCATATGTGTAAGCGTGAGTGTGCTTATATTTTAATGTATGTAGTTGTGAATATTTGGCATTTATACATGTAGCACCGTTATTGTTATACGGCAGAGAGAAAGTAAGTAACAGTTTCCTTACGTTTACCACACACACTTGACGAAGTGTTTACTTGAATAATCTTACAAAACCAAAGTTAAGTACTTTATTCTCATTCACTTAGTTCACAATTCTTACTATAATTTACGAATAACAATCAATATGTGTGATTATTTAAGTTAGTAAATAAAATTCAAGGTGTTTGTTGACAATAAAATAAGGATAAAGAAGATTTTTAAAAATATATTTGTTTAAAAAATGTTTTATTTTTTTCTCGTGCATTGATAAAACGAAACAGGTACTAATTATTTTATGTTAGTTAAGAATTAGTTGTATTTATTGGTTAAGAATTAGTTGTAATTATTATTATATTGTATTTATTAGTTTTTTTGTATTTAAAGGTAATTTTAGTAGTTCACTTTATTATTGAAAAATTGTTATTCTTTAGTACACTTCAATTCCAATATGCAGAAAGCCCTCGAAATGACCGTTTAAAAAGCTTCAGTATAATTGGTGAAATTTTATAGACATAAGTGCCGCCATAAAACATAATAGACGTTAGAGTGGTGAATAGTAAAGCCTCGAACCTTCGAAAAACATTTCGAATGTTCTAGACTGCCGAATTGCAGTATATATACTTGCGGCGGCTAGCATCAAAAGACAGTATTATTTCAGACATTGTCAAGTTAACTTTAATCGTTTTGTGTGCAGATCATTAATAGAGGACGCAATAATAAATTACAATTGTTGAAGTGACTAAGCACTTAATAAAGTTGTGTAAATTGTTAACAGTGTTGTAAGTGTTGTGTTTCATTTAGTTTTATTTGAATTGCAATCAAAGTACTCAAGAGGTTTAGTATGAAGGAAATAAACCAAAACGTTATTGAAAGGCAGTAATGTACCAATACATTAAATGCCTTGCACAAATTAAATGGATAATGTTGTTATCTACCCAGGAACTCATAGTTCATATACAAAAATGTCTGCAGGAAAGCGAAGGTTAAGAAAAATTTAACAAAATAAGTTGGCATTTTATTGGAAGTTTTGTAAAAATTTACTTTATTACAGGAAACTTTTAATAATCTAAAAACAATTTAAAAAAAAACTGTTTAATATACAGATGTACATACAAAGTTTGCGAAATATTAGCAAATTTTTGAAAAATATTATATGGTCAAACAGAACTGGCGAGGCAAGAGATCAGCAATGAATCGTTTTTCGCTACTCATACTGGCTCATGAAATTGTTAGTATAAGTGCGTAGACTCATTTAAATCCAACTACTTTTATTCACTCATACTCACAAGTGAAATAAATATGAATGCGACGTCGACATTATACGCATACTCAGTTTAATTTATAATTTCAGAAAAATACTTACAATACTCACAATTATTCAACTCATTCAGTTAAATCCATTTGCAGGTTTAACACAACAGATCAAAGACACAACTTTATAATTTGCCGAAAAATCGTCCACTTTATACATGTAACTTTAGTAATGTAATTGCCAAATCGTCACTTTGCTATTTCGGGGACAAAACTGGCAGCCTCGCATTTTTTCTTCGCGTATACACATTGAGTTATGTTGATTCTAAAGGCCTCGTTACTCTTACGTAAACGTATACGTTGCGGATTAGCTGTAAACGTAACGTTGCGTTGCGGATGAACCTGATACAATTAAAATTTCTCTCCGTTTTTCGTTTAAGCTGTTAAGAATTTTATTTTTGTTTTCAAGCACAGTTGTAAACAAAACTTATTAACCAGCGGTTTACTTTAAAATTTTTTTAATTAGATTCTCATCAAAACATTAATTTAAATTTAGTGTCATGAAATGTTATGGGTTTTTTTGAAACCAATGTTATCGGGTTTTTATTGAAAATAAACCGAGAAAAAAATATTGTTGTTAAAAGCTTAATTACACCCTTCACCTCAGGTGGAAAAGGGTATATATAAGTTTGTCATTCCGTTTGTAATTTCTGCAATATTGATCTAAGACCCTATTAAGTATCTATATTCTGGGTCCTTATGAGGAGAGAACTTGATTTAGCCATCTCCGTCTGTCCGTCTGTCTGTTGAAATGGATTTTCCGAAGACCCCATATATGATGGGGGCCAGGTTATTATACATTTATATCACATATGGTCCGGAATTGTTTGCTATTGAAATTCAGAAAGATCGGCCAACAAATGGCTGAGATATGAGCAAAAAGCCACGACTGCCTCTAATTTTTTCCAAAAATCCCTTGTTGTGGTTGTATTTTTATTGCTTTTTTTCTGTATATCTGGAGAACGGCAAGAGCCAAAGCTTCCAAATTAGGTGCAAAGATTCAAGTTATAAATACACACCAACCCACAAAATGTGGGTGGGGTTGGAGAAGTGGGCGTGGTACCTCCCATACAAAAAATTTCAAAAATTGTATAATAACCTGAATTTTTTGACTGTAATATGACCTATGGTTACGCCTTATATATCAAAAGATCGGAAATTTTAAGTAGAAAATATTTTCTGAAAAACTCGGAAAATCGGTTCCGAAATAATATTTTTTTTTTAAATACCCAGTTTCGGGAACCATAGATCTTCCCGAGTCCAAGATTTATAACCCAACTAACTGGCAAATTTCTTCTAAAACACGTCGGTATATTAATCTGTCAAATCGGTTAAAAAATGGCTGAGTTATAATGAAAATACTGAAATGCCAAAAATTACTCTTTTTATACCTTTCACCTCAGGTGGAAAAGGGTATATGGGCAAATCCCAGAAACAGTCCACCAACCAAACATTTTTCAAATTAATTTTTTTTAATGGAATATAAGACTAGATGTATAAATTCATTTTTATATTAAAAAATATGTATTTCAATGATCATTAATGCAATAATTTTTACCAAATCCTACCCCACTGCTGATTTCTTAATGTTATACGTCAAAATAATCAAAATATGAATTTCGTTAAAAAAAATAGTTGATATTCATTAGTTAAGAAATTTGTTTAAGAAATGCAATTCATAAAAATATAATTTATTTTGTTTAAATAAATAATATGTAATAATAAAAACTACTAGAAAAGCTGTAGCGTGTGTTATGAAGCGTGCGTCACAAAGGGTTCACGGCTTTTGTCAAAAAATCACAACATTTTTTGGCTGCGAATAAGTGCGTTTAGAATTCTCTTATAGTCATCTTTCTTTTAGGAATTAAATTTTGTATACCTTATCATGCCAAATTCGCTCAAAATTAGGAAAACGCACTTCAACCTTTGAAGTTACTTCCACTTTTTGTAGCGTGCGTCACAAAACTTTGTGATCATTTATTTCGCAACAATTACTTGCTAAGAAATTATGATATATGCCATTCGTAAGTACATATTAATGTCACTAAATATTATATATAAGTTGAAGCTATCTTTATTGAAAGACCAAAAAATGTTAATATTTCAATCAGAAAACGCGTGCGAATGTAGCGTTCGTCACGCAGGATTTGCCCATATATAAGTTTGTCATTCCGTTTGTAATTTCTACAATATTGATATAAGACCCTATAAAGTATATATGTATATTCTGGGTCCTTATGAGGAGAGAACTTGATTTAGCCATGTTCCTTCATGGTTCAGTTGTCTAGGGGGTATGTTAAGTTAGAAGCTGAGAGTTCCCTGGTTCGAATCTTGGTTTTTTAAAAAGAAAAATTTTTTTTTAATACTTTTATTTTATTTATGTCCTAAAAACGATTTAAAAAAAATATTTATCAGTTTTCGCTTTTTAAATTTTATTTATAATGAAGTTTAAAGTATTGTAAATATGTATGTATATGTAACAATTACTTAGTTTTTGTCTAGTTGCTCTGTATTCTGCTCGCACAATGGTGAAGGGTATATAAGATTCGGCACAGCCGAATATAGCACTCTTATTTGTTTTTTATTTTACTTGATTCAAAAGTTAGATAATTTCAATAGATGGAAGTAAATTAAATTGATAAATAGTTAAAAAGTATTTTTTTCATGTTTCCGGCAGTCTCAGGCAAACGCAGAGAAAAATATGGTTGGGCATGGTTACGGCAACAACACTATGTTTAATGTAACAATATATTGTTGTCGTACACAAATAATTGTTATTTTTATTCAATATCAATAATATTATAGTTACTGTAAACATATCAATGTTTATCGCAATTATGAATTTGAGTATTGTTGACCGAAAAATAATTATTTTTCTAACAACTTAATTATGATAACTTTCTAAACACATTATATTTCTCACAACCATATCATGATATTTAATAGCCATAACATGATAACTTTCTATACATTTATCATATTATGTTAAAGATGCAATCAAACTATTTTTACTCTAATCATATTATGTTAGCGCCATTTGTAAGGAAATTTTGAAGAAGTTGTGTCATTTTTTTATTATAAAATATCATAGTTTTTTTGTAAAATCCAACAACAAAACACACAGAGATTTTGTTATATTTTATAAAAGTGCTACGATATTTCATCAACATCTTAAAATCGAAAAAATGGACACACGCGGTTGCCCACGAAAACCACAGATTTTTCATTTGCTCTTTTGCAAGCCTTATATTGAACCCCACTATTTGATTAACATTAAGAAAAATTGTAAAAAGCCACAAAATAAAAAATCGATGCAAAAATATTTTAATTTATTTTGTATTTTTATGACAGCTATGAAAGGTGCTGTATCATAATATGATTGCTTCTAAATTTATTATGATTAACATGATAATAATATGATAACTTCTTAGCTTATTATGATTAACATGACAATAATATGATTAATTTCTTAGCTTATTATGATTAACATGACAATAATTTGATTTCTTCTTAACTTAGTATGATTAACAGAATAATAATATAATTAAGGGAAAAATATTATTATGTAATATTACGAGTATATTTAGTCATAATATGATTCAATAATAATCTTAATATGGTGACTACAATCATAATTCTTATCATAATATGTTGCTCTTAGAATATGTTTACCACAACCATGTTTTTTCTTTGCGTGCAGCGGGCTGCTGCAAATTTGCAGAAGCCTTTTTCTCACTTTTCATATGGTAATTTTATTTATTTAATATTTTAAACGAATTTTTTTGGGTATTTTAAATAAATTCGCTGTTTATATTTACAAATAATAAAATTACACAAATATAAACAACAAAAGCAAGTTATACAACGATAGCATTTAATTCATATGTATGTACATTTGTATGTTCCACTTCTTATAATATTTTCTAAAATTTTCATTTAATAAAAACACAAGTTTTAACAATTTCCGATGAAGCCCATTTCTGGTTGAATGGGTACGTAAATAAGCAGAATTTTTGCATTTGGAGTGTGTAGAATCCACAAGCTTTTGTTATTTGAACGCTAAAATCATAATAGATCAGTATATCCACCTTAACATATTTATTTTAAATATATATATTATTTAGTTTTATTTGACCTTTCTTTTTTTATAATTATTTTGAATTGTTTAAGTTTGAGGTCTTTTTAAAAAAAAATTTTTTATGTATATTTATTTTTCTCAATATTTCGCTAACCTTTGGTTAGCATCTTAAGGCCCGTTTTCATAACTTACTGATAGCTAAAGGTAGGATTTTGTCGGCCATATAAAAAGTGCTCCACTATTAAAAATTTACTTTAACTTACCAGGTAGGATGAACCTTAATCTACTTTATCGCTGACTTTATGTTAAAGTAAAGTTTTAATAATGGAACACTTTTTATTAGGCCGGTTAAAGTTCACTTTTAGCTATCGGTAAGTTGTGAAAACGGGCCTATGAAAATTAAATTAAACTTGCAATAAAAAATTATAAAAAAAATATTGGTTATATCAAGTTTAATTTAAAGAGATATTAATAATGACTTAAAATATTTTAAGTTCCATAACTCCTAAAACCTAAAAATTAAAAATTTTTATTTTCAAAGCAATTTTAGTGCTATATATGTAAATATATATGTATAAAGTGTTTTACTTTTTTGTACAAAAGCGCCGATATCGCTATGTATTAACGTTTTTAAACAAGAATTTTAGCAACATGTTTTGGTACAATACTGTGAGTACACACATACACTTCAACCCCATATGACACGTTTACGTATTTTTAGTAACTACCAACATTTCAAGTCGACCGTAAAGTTTACGTACCCGCGACATTTAAGTAAGAGTAACGAGGCCTTAAATCAACCACTACAAATGTTGCTAAGTATGAGTATGGCGAATAAGATCAAACTTTTTTTTTTTTTTTTTTTTTAACGATAAACCAACACTCAGGGGATGCCCCCTATATATGCAGTGCATTGTGTTGATCAGGAAAATAAGGTTTGGGAAGGAGGAAAGAGGGAATAGTGTTTGTGGACATTTGACTTAAATCTTAATAAATTATAAGTACCGGGAAAGACCTCTGCGGGAAGTTTATTCCACATACGGATAGTTCGACTGAAAAATGAATTTTCTCTATAATGCGTTGTGCGAAACACAGGACAATCGACTACAAACGGATGTGATCCACTGGATGAGCGAGTATTACGAAGAAATACTCGGGCGGGTGGAATAAGTTCACTTATCTCAGTGGAACACCTCCCATGGTAATATCGATAGAAAAGTGTCACACAACCCACATTCCGACGATGCCCCAATGAGTCAATAGAGTTGGATACCCTACTGTCATTGATGAGCTTCACCGCCCTCCTTTGTACACGGTCCAGAAGGTTCAAAATAGACTTTGAAGCCCCTGCCCATATATGGGAGTTGTATTCCATCTTCGGTCGGATATAGGTGGTATAGATAGTAAGGAGATCGGAGGAAGTGAAGTATTTCTTGCACCGTTTTAAAAAACCTAAACACTTGAATGCCTCTTTCGACACTTTGAAAACGTGTTTATTCCAGCGGACATCGCACTGTATTCTCATGCCCAGAACATCAAGAGTATCCGATTCCTTAATATCAATGCCACCCATTAATACAGATGACATAGTTGGTCCCACGGCCCGTCTGTGGGTCAACATACAACATTGGGTCTTGCGTGCATTAAATTCGACCCTATTCGCTTGACCCCACTCAGAGATTGCAGCTAGGTCCTGATTAAGAGTGTCATTCATATTTTGCCTTTTGCCCCCAATCTCAACAAGGCTTGGCCTATGATCGAAGGAATATGAATGACAAATGTTGCTGTCATCTGCAAAAGAGTAGATAGGATTTGAAGTATGACCAAGAAGGTCATTAAGAAATATAAGAAATAGCGTAGGAGAAAGGACAGAACCTTGCGGTACCCCTGAATTTACCTGAAACTCGTTTGATGCAATCCCATCTATAACAACACGTATAGTGCGTTCACTGAGGAAACTCGATATAAATCGAGAGAAATCATTACCGACACCAAAAGCAATAAGCTTTGACACAAGCGCACCATGCCACACCCGATCAAACGCCTTGGAAATATCCAGAGCAACCACTTTGCATTCACCAAAGCGGTGAATGGTTGAGTTAATATGAGCTTGAATAACATTGCAATAAGTATGAGTGCGTATAAGTACAAGAATTTATAAGTCATGATTCAGCTCTACTCACTTTTTCACTACTCATTGGTGATCTCTGGTCGCGACCACATTTTTCTTACAATTTGACATAAAAATTAGTCGTAGAAAGACGTCTTGAAATAAAATCTATTTTATATAAGAAAGATTTTCTTATGCTCTCACATATAGACACTAATTCTGCCAACAATTATACCTTACTTTCATTAAATTTCATACATTTTGTAAACAGTCAATGAAAAACAAAAGAAAATAAAAAATGAAAATAATAAAATTAGAGTAAATTTAAAGGTACTGCCGATTTTGGCCTGCAATTAAAGATTAAAATCTGTTTTAACTCTTACTTTTTTTATAGAAAATGTGGAATGTATCCTCTCTATAGTAAGTTTTCGTAAAAATTCATTATAACATTAGAACGTAAAAACGCTCGGAATATGCAACCAGACAAAAAGCTAAAAAAAACTCTGTGGAAAATATTCGCTGGGAAGTTTTACCTAACCTTCTCAATATTGCAGTTCTTGCCATGTTTGATTTTTTATCAATGCAAAGCGCTTAAACTAACATTCACTTTGCTTTGGAATAGGCTATGCAAAATAAATTAGATTCGGTTTTGCCTTAAAACAATTTTAAGTTATTTTGGCACGGAATCCATAATGTTGCCCCAAAGATGGCAAAAGGTCATAGCATAACGATGACCAAAATTTCCAACTATTTTTCCCAACAAAAGCTGAAAATTTGTACAAAAAGGAAACTTTTGTTTAAAAAAAGTTAAATTAAAATCAAATAATAAACTTTTCCTAAAATTTCAACAAAAAAATAAAAAAAAATGTTCTTGACCTAAAGCAATATAACAATATTAAATTCTTTCCAGACTAGCACAAAGACAACTTTTTCTACTACTCTTTTTTTAAATAAATTGTTGCAAATTAAAACTTTTTTTATTTGGTTTGTGATTTTGCTTTGAAAAGCAACAATCAAACATTATTAAAAACTTTGACAGTGACCTTTACACCTAAATTTTATTTTTCTTGTAGTTTTATTCTCCTTTTCTTTTATTAAGTTGGTCTAAGACCAACAATATCAGTTACTCTTAACAAAAATGCAATAAAAAAAAAATACACAGAAAATGTTGGTAAACTTGTTTATTTTTGGCTTTAAATAACTTGCATATCTAATGCTATATTCACATTAGAGTTTTTAAACGCGCTTAATCAAAATGTTGATTATGCTAATCAAAGCCGTTCACACTACATTTGAGAAGATTAAGAAAAAAAAAACACGAAAACCAAATTTATATTTATTTAAAAAATGGATTATAATGCTTTTATAAATTTATCAGAAGATTTTTTTAATCATTTTAATGATGAAATTGTGAAAACTTTTGAATTATTCAAGGAAAAAAATAAAAACATTAAGCAGAAATCGTGGCCGGTTGTACACGATCATGTTGGCGATTCTACATTACACTCAGTTTGAGGTATGTTCAGTGGATTCTATGGGGTCTATGAAGTGATTTAGTTGTAATCATGTCATTTGAAGTGATTAACAAATCACTTCAATGTATGGGTAATCATCTCGATTTTGAAGTGATTAGAGCTTTATCACGTTCGAGCTGCTTAAACACGTTTAAGAACCCAAGTGTGAACATAGTATAAATGGTGAATGTGGACATATTACGTTTATCATTTCTAGTGTAACACTTAAAAAAATTTTAATTTAAGTTCCCACAAAGTATAATAAACATGAGTGTCCGTCATTCCAAACGTCTCAATAGAAAAAATTAATTGATTTAAGCTTCCTTAAGCAGTTTGGGATCGGTTTAGTTCGAAAAGAGTTTAAAATCTAACTGTGGAGCAAGCTCTTTTTGTTTACCCCATGTCTTCATGCGCTTTTGATTTGAACATGACATGACCATAACGGTGGCAGAGCAACGGTATTAATTTGTTCACGTTCTTGCATGTGGCGAATACGTGTTGATGTTCATGTTCTGATTGACCACAATTTGTGTTGTTGTGGCGTTTGGCTGTATACAGAAAATACATTGTATGGCCAACATCATGGCGCACATGGATGCCAAGACGAATGTTTAGGCAAGGATGGCAGCATATGGACGAAACATAACATGAACAGTCTACACGAGTAGAATTCATTTGCGACATGATGTTCTTACGAAATTGAAGGATAGTGGAGGCGGGTAGTAACAAAGTAATTAATATCTCGAACCATTTATTTGGACGGACAAAATGGCCTTTAACTTAAACTTTAACATTATTAAAAATGTACTTTAATTTGAAATGAAAAACTTTCCAAATTGAAAGAAATTACGTCGATTTATATGAAAAAATTAAAAAATATCTAACCAGAAACTTTCTGGAAATCACTCAGCTTGGAACCTATTTTAGAATCAAATAAATAATAGAGAAACAAATAATTCTCCTTTTGAGATTTTTATTTAGCTTATAAGTTGTTTTATGGCACCCTTGTTGAAGAGTACCAAAGATTCGGCAAAGTCGAGTATACTCGTAATATTTTTCATGTTTTGTGCTACTTTTAATTCTCTTAGATTTTTCTTTTGTACTTTTAAACTTTTAAAATTTGTGTGGTTGTCTATTTTTCCTATTTTGTTTTTGCATCTATTTTTTTGTTTTCTTGCAGAGCCAAAGTCTTAGAATCTTGTGCCAAGGAGTACATCAATGTTACAGAACTACTTATAACCATGTTACCGTTGTCTTGTTTCTTGCCTGTGGAAAGCAGTAATGAAGGTACCAGCGGTCTTTAAAGACGTTCATCAGCTTGTGTAAGTGCATCAGTGTTAAGAAATTGTTAAAAAATAAAATTTAACAAACAGAAAATTAAACTCTAGGCAATTGATTTCCCAGTATGAAAAATTTTGAAATCATGGTTACATCCAAACAGGGGGGGGGGGGGGTAAATAAGGAAATTTCCCCCCCGTAATTTATAAAAATATGTTTTGTTAATTTCGATAATACAAGAATTCTCAATAATAATATTTTTTTTAGAGTAAAAAATTTTTGGAAATCCCAGCAAGGTTTTTTTGTTTTTTTTTTTTTATGAAGTCTCTAATGAAATTTTCAATAAGTATTTTTTTTATTGACAGCCCAATTATGAATAAAATTTCCCCGGGAGTTTTTTCCCTTTTCCCATTTTTACAATTGAATTAACATAGGAAAAATGGGAAAAGGGAGAAAACTCCCGGGGAATTTTTATTCATAATTGGGCTGTGAATCTCTTACGATTTTCAATAAGTATCCACATTTTAATCCTAATAGTTATTTATTAGATATTTCCAATGAAACCTCTAGTTTACCGTATTCAATTACTTATTATTCCACATTCAATCCCAGCAGGTGCCATCTATATCCAAAGACTAAACGTTTGACTTGATAATGCGTGCGGTTGAATTATTAAAAAGCCTTAGTATTTGCAATATTTATGTGTTATATGAATTAAAATTTTATTTTATAATTTTTGACGAAAGCAGTGATTTGTCGGGGAAAAGCCAGATTTCCTTATCTTTAAGATATTTCAACATACAACAAAAAGTTTTTAGGAAAGAATTTATTGGCTTTGTTGTAAACGCATTTGAAGAGGCTTCAAAAGATATTGATGACGTTGATGTGTCAATTGATGCGAAGGCACTATCATCAATAGTTCTTAAAGCTTTGACAAATTTTGGTCCTGACCTAAAAAATTGTGTAGGAAATGGAAAGCTGATGGAGCTGTTCAAAATTTCTGGAAAAGCGACAAATGCGAAACAAACGCCTTGCTATTCCCATAAATCGAACAACTCAATTTCCAAAAGCAATAGAGTGCCATTAATACAAAAAGAAACGCAACAAAAGCAAAATTTTTTAAATATAATCATCCCAAGCGAACAACAGTTTCAGCAAAGCATTTGGGAGACAAACTCTCTTCATTATGCGGCTTTGCAACATCGTACATCATATAGTAGAAGCTTTGGAAAAAATATCTGAGTGGAAAGGTAGTATCTCTACCTTTATATTAAGGAACTCACTAAGTACTTTTAAATTTATTTACGGAATATACATATAAAGTGTGATACGTATTGTAACACAGCCACTTAGTATCATTTTACAAAAGCAAGATATACTTAGATCTTCAAAAAGGATCAAGCCTTATCAAAATTTTAATCAGGTGCCTTGAAGAAAAAAGAAATAAAGCCGAAGAACAAATTAAAGCGATTTTTGAAAAAGTTAAAGTAATTTGCGTTCAAATCGAGGTTCCAATCAAAAAGACAAGATTTGAACGAAATAATCACATCCAATATGTTGAAGATTACTACCGAGTTGCAGGTTACATTCCTCTTATTGAATTTATTTAAGGGATCTCATAACAACTTTCCCAATAGATATCCCAAATGTATTGAACATACCGAAACTTCTACCTCAAAGTGTAATCAAGTCATATACAGATACAAAACTGTTAAAACCACAACTAGCTGATGAGCTGATTATGTTTAATAAACTGTGATGCAGATATCTACCCAAATCTAAGAAAAATATTTCAAATTTTCGTTTCAATGCTCGTCAGTAATGCTACGAGCAGGAGGTCATTTCCTACCCTTCGTCGAATAAAAACATGGCTCGGATCAACAATGACAGAAGATAGACTGTACTGTCTAAATTTGCCTCACAAGAAAATCATAAATTGCTTATTTAAAAAGATAAAAGTACATTGAACTGATCTTATATTTTATTTAACCTTCTTGTTGAGTTTTTTCAATTAGGGTAATGACTTTTTTTGGACAAAATTTCTTCATCCCAGCACGCTATGGGCAATTTAGTATTGATAATGAAAAAAACATTTTTTAGGCCATTTTGGCGCCAAATGCAATTTCTAAAGCTCCTCAAAAAAATTTATTTATTTTTAATTTCCATACACATTATGTATGGTGCATTTATTGTTTGTACATGCTTTATATTTTAGCCCCCATATTCATAAATGATTATAAAATTTAATAAACGTTTATTAAAGAAAATTTTCATAGAAAATTTGGTTTTAAAGCCTTTATTAAATTTAAAATATTTTTATGAATACAGGCATAAATACATAAAATAAGCAACTGTAAAACAAAAATGTAAAGCTATTTTTTTGGGTTTAATGAAATAAATTTTGAGTTTAAAGTGCGAGTTGAGATACATAATGGCAAAATATCTTGTGCAACTTTAATAGCTCGTTCCGCGCATATATTACTACGCTGCTGAAAATATCACCGTTTCATATATCCGCCAAACAACTCATCTATCACAACATCTATCATTTGCCATTAAAATTTAGTTTATTAAAAAAACCGCGAAACAGAGTCGCGATTTTTTTTGCGCCCTTCTTCCGTACAAATGGTAAGATCTTGTTATATTCATGAAATTATAAGAAAATACTTAAAATTTTGTTAATAAATTTTAATTTTGTATAGTAAGGAGAAAAATTTAAATTCAAAACTTTATCGCGTTTGGTGCGGAAACTTTCTTCACGATCGCGAAAAAGTAGTACATCATTTCTTAATATTTTTCACGGTCTATACGGCTATGCGATGAAGAATTTGATATTCGCAAAAATTGCAAAAAGTACTTACCCTAATACACATATTGTTTTTAAAAAAGTTTTAAAAACTATTTTTTTACTTTTTTGTATCATACAAAATTCCCCCCACCCCCCCCCCCCCCCCTAAGGCTCAAACTGGATCCGCGCCTGCATCCAAACGACGCAATGAAAAAGAATGATTTTGGTGCCAAAATGCTTCTAGCTCCATTAAGCAGTTTAAAAATAAGCTTAAAGGACATCATTTTAAATTTTCGTTTTGTTTTATAAATGACTTTTATGGCAACACTTATATCATTTCCTAAAATATCATGTTCACATAAGGTACCGTTACGATTTTATAGCAAAACTTTTTTATTTTCAAAAGATTTTGCTATTCGTGCTTAATTCTCAGTTTTTTTTCTTGACAAAAAACACTTTAAATTTATTGTTGATGGGATAAGCTATTCCTAAGCATTTCACTGGTTGCTTAGGCCAGATCATCAGGAAACTTCATCCATAAAGATTTTAGACAAACTAAAGATATTAAACCAAATAAAACTGTTAAACGTATAAGAATTATAGCAACAGTTCTACTTGTAACAATATCAAAGCTTGAACAAAACACATCAACAATAAACAACAGTGGGTTTATCTCATCTTACATTCCCCCCTACAATTAGTTGAAATTCTCTCAACATTAATTGTAGTTGTAAGTAGGTTAAGTAAAACAAAATAAAAACAACAACACTTACAAAAGATGTTGTCAATTAAGTGTTTTTTAGGCCGTGCACTTGCCTGTTTATTATCAAAAAGTAATTTCAATTTTTGGGAATACAAAATTTTAATTTCAAAAGATTTTGCTATTCGTGCTTAATTCCCAGTTTTTATTCTTGACAAAAAGCGAAAAACTTCACACAAAATTTTTATGAAAAAAAAAAAATCTTCTCCTCTTAAGTTTTGTTTTTGTCGCGAGACTCTTTTCATTAAGAAAAAAAGTAGACAAGTACCTTCGACAATCTTTAAATATTATTAAAAAAATCGTATATTCTTTTTTTCTTACCTGTTTTAATTTCCCTTATTTTTCGAGTTTATTTCGTTTAATTTCATGCCTGACTACTTATTCGACTTAAACCCTTCAAGTCCATGAAGTCATAATTGACTACAATGTATTTTCCACTGTTGTTATTGTAGCTGTTATCGCTAAAGATGTTTTTTATGTATGTATCACTTTTTTATATTTTTTATTGGCTCAATACAGAAAATACAGAACAGTAAAACAATTAATTTGTTTTTGAATTTAAAACTATGAAAAAATATTGCATTATTTTATTATGCACGGAAGGAAAATTTTTAGGTAAATAATGTAAATTAAGGAATAAATTTAAAAATAGTTTAAGTGTGTCCATGTTCTGCAACTCCTGCGTCGAGAAACTTTTCGATTGAAATGTGAGAAATGAAACAAAAAATTTTATAAAAATGAAACAAAGAACTGTTTTTCTCACTTACTGCCCCTGTAAAAACTTTAAAGATTGATAGCAGTCACGTAAGGAAATTACTCACAAATTTACATAAAAATAGTGTATGTATATTTTTTGTGAGAATGTTCCCGATTTGAACTGTTAAATAAAAGAAAAAACAAAGAAAAATATGTATATTAAAAATGCAAACTGATATTATAACACTATGCTACTTGAAAAACAGACAAGCCGGGAACATGGCGAATTAACATAATTCGGATACGATGAATTCAGTGGTGCCTGCCATTTTTTAAGGTTTGCTTTGGTTTTCGAGTTTTTTCTTAAATTTTTAAATTCTTAAATTTGGTCCTGCAGTGCCAATGATGCTCCTAGATGGGTAAAATAATACCACCCTTACTTTATTTCTCATTTCAATCATTTATTTCCAATATACCCACCCGCGAGCTCCATTCCTTAAGGGGGCTCCCATACAATAAGTTCAATGCAGACTAGAAATATATTAAAGAAAAAGTCCCATAAATGCCCAGGAGTCGCCCCTAGGTGGATAAAATGTATGACCGACCTCCATTAGTTTTTTGTTCTTAACATTATCTTAAAACATAATGATGAAACAGAACTGCGGCTGAACGATGTTTTTCATACAGTTTGACATAAAATTATGCCAGAGAATGCGGTCCGGGAAATAATGATGAAACAGAACTGGGGCTGAACGATGTTTTTCATACAGTTTGACATAAAATTATGCCAGAGAATGCGGTCGAGAAATAAAATCAATTTTATTTTGAGAACGTTTTTTCTAATGCTCTCACATATAGACACTTATTCTCTTAACAATGCTACCATACTTTCATTCAATTTCATACATTTTGTAAACAAAGAAAAATAAGAACAAAAGAAAACGAAAGAAATGAGAGAGAATTTGAAGTTACTGCCGACGTTTTAATTATGGGCTTTAAAATGTTTGCCTGAAGTTGAAGACTCAATTCTGTTTCATCATATAAAATCAATTTTATTTTGAGGACGTTTTTTCTAATGCTCTCACATATAGACACTTATTCTCTTAACAATGCTACCATACTTTCATTCAATTTCATACATTTTGTAAACAAAGAAATATAAAACAAAAGAAAACGAAAGAAATGAGAGAGAATTTGAAGTTACTGCCGACGTTTTAATTATGGGCTTTAAAATTTTTGCCTGAAGTTGAAGACTCAGTTCTGTTTCATCATATACTAGCCCCTTATCACCAGTTTTTAGGCGCTCCCATACAAATATTGCGTTGTATGAAATTCTTAAATTAATTAAAATTTTTAGACTATTATGATTAAAATCAAAAGTTGCTAACAGACTTTAATCATTTATTTTTGAAAAATATAAAAATGTTTTCAAAGCTATTTCATTATCAGAAAACAGTAAAGTCGCAATTAACATTATTTAGTTCAGCTTTGAGTTATATATTCGTCGCCGTTGTTGAAAATGTTTAAATATAAGTAAATTGTTGTCACCGTCTAGCGTGATTGGCATTCTCAGTGTCTGCAATTTCACATCGGCTTCGAGTGGAATATTATAACATTTGTAACGTAACGACGTAATCTCTTTTTATAGTTTCCGACATGAGTGACAGATATACTTTTTCACTTTTCGAGAAACTACGGAATATTTCGTTTCACATCTTTTCGTTGCCAGAAGTTCTCACCAAAGTTACAGAAGATGGGTATTGGCGTCGAATTACATAATTTCTTTAATGTAAACAAAACTTTAAAGGCCTGTTCGTCGATAGCGAATGAAGACTTCGTTCGCTTAAATTACATTTAAAACAAAAACAAATTTTAAAATATTGTTTTTGTTTTACATGTAAGTTAAGCGAACGAAGTCTTCATTCGCTATCGACGAACAGGCCATAAATATATATCGACTTTTAAGTAAAATTGAATTGTTAATAAAAGTTTTAAGTATTTTCTTAAAATAAGTAAACAAAAATTTAATTATGTAGATTCAGTCTTATTGTTGAGAAAATGTTTTTATATTCCACTTAAAATTTTAGTGAAATTGCTTTATTGAAGTATAACTCTAGAAATGTGGTTTAAATAAGCAAACAATTTTTGAATATCCTAAATGATTTTTTAAATTAAGCGTCTTTTCCTCAACTAAACCTATTGAATTTATAAAAATTTTGTCAATTATATTTTACAATTTAACGAGGATCAGACTATTATTATTACTAGATTTGATACACTAAGCTGAAGTAAAAATAGTGTAATGGAGGTCTGATCCGTAAGCATAAGACTAAAGCTCAGTAATTGAAATTTTTTATTTTGTTCAATAAAACTTTTTAGTTCAAAACTTGCCTGTTTCAGTAAATTTGTTGTGTCGAATAAAGTTTTCCTTTTTTTTTTTTTGTAATGTTTAGGTTGGGTTGGGTTACTTTTAAACAGTGAACAATATCACAACAACGTGATTCAAGGTTATAGTTATAATTTTTTATTTAAAATTAATAAGAAATAATGACTTTCCATACTAATACTGTAAATTGTTTTTATTTGTATGTTTGTAAGAGGTAATCTACGTAACTTCCGTCCAGATTTTAAAAATTTCTTCAATATAATGAAGAATGAAACCTTGTAACGGACATAAAAGAGACAGAAAAAAATGTACTAGTTATCGTTGCTCTTTAGAAAAATAAGCGGATAGGTGTAAACTAGTAAACTAAAATAGGAGTAAACAGGTAAAACCTGAATTTTGGTACTTTTTTGTCACCTTGTCTTTTAACGTAAAAATAAACATTATATAACATTCGAAACTTAACTTTAAAATACAAATACGAATTTGGTACTTTTTAGAAATTCGAACGTTTAAGGGGTGAAATTCGTAACTATTGTCGGTGCTTTCTTTTACTAAGGATTTTTCTCCATTATTTGGCACATACGTATTCAATCGACTCCCTCTACCACATTTAAATTTATGATACTTCAACGGGGAGAAAAAAAGTACCGATAGGGGAAAATACGAAAAATTAAATTTCTTTCTCTAGATTTTTGGTTCTACAATTGGCACTTTTTTTAAATACCGTTAATATTGGACTTCGAATCATAAAATTCAACATGCAATATCCTGAGTGAAATGACTCTATGGGGGAACTTTTTGGTACATTTTTGGTCTTTAACTGGTGCTTTTTGAATTTCCGTTAGTATTGAACTTGAAACATAAAATTAAACATGCGAGGTCCGGAATAAATGAGAATCTTTAAAAGGGTCTATTTGGTACTATTCGTTCTGTAAATGGAACTTTTTTATTTTCGTTAATATTGGACCTATGAACATAAAATTAAAAATGCAAGGTCGTGCGAGTAGGAGAATCTGTAACAGAACTTTTTGTTAGTTATTTGTTCTTTAACGGCTACTTTTTAATTTTCATTAGTATTGGACTTTTTTACAGTTATATCACCCCCGGAAGAGATTAAGTGGTTGCAATTGAAACATGTAAGGGTAACCTGTCCGTAAAAGCCCTGGTTCGAGCCCAGCGGCAGTCAAGAATGAACAATTCTAAAACTAAATTTTAATTAATTTCATGTTGTAAAATTCCTTTCTTGCTAGAAATAATTTAATGAAAATTAATTTTGATGAACTGTATGTAGCCTTATTAAAATATCAAAGTTTTCATTATTTAATAAAAAATATTCTGGGAATTCCGGCAAAAATATCCCGGTATTTTTTTCTCGAAGCATGTGCGGAAAACCGGGATTTTTTACCCAGGAAATCCCGAAAACACTATGCTTATCCCCAAAAAATCTTTTATTACTTAAAACGAAATATAGTGTAAACTCCTTTTTATTACAAAGTTTTTTTGTCGAATACGTATATTATTTCACCTTTAATCTAGAAAATATTCGTACAAAATAAGAAAACATATTCACTTAACTTAAACACTGTAGCAGACTCTTAGTTTTCCTTAATTAAATCGTTAGTTGCTTAAAGGTACGTGCTGAGAAAGGAAAATTATATAAAAAAGTAGACGACATAATGAAAATCTGTCTGAAATATTTTAAATTGCAAATAAAAAAAAAAGTATTAGAACTCCATTCAATTGGGTTTGAAACAAGAATTTAATTAACTTTAGCAAGAGAACGTAAAAGTCAGCAAGTATTTAATTAATTTTTACCTCTCTCTTGAAACACAAAAAATAAACTTACAGCTTTAATCTTAATGAATTTGTCTTGTTATCTTTAAAGTTAAATAATACACAGTAAAACAATGAAATACTTCATCTTCATCATCGATATTATTTAATTTGCATTTCCATTATTGTCTTCATTGTAATTAAAAGAACTATTTATTGATTAATTATTTCATCATGAATTTTAGCGACTTTAATAAAAGAAATTTTTGTGTATTTCACCCCACTTGCATTATATTTCAAGGATGCACAGGGGTTTCTATTCGAAAAAAAATTTCGGAAATATCCGAAAAATAATTTTAAAATTCCCCGAAATTTTAATGCACGGAATTTCCTTCCGAAGTGTTAGATTTCAATTTTAGTTCTCGTGACATTAAACTATAAATAGTTTTTCAATGGTGGGAAAAAGTAAAGAACAATTTGGTGAATCTTGTATTCATTGGCAAAGTGGGTATCCAGTTTGCAGTAACATAAAAAATTTTCAAAATTGACGATTAAAACAATCAATGAGCAAAAATGCGTACATATTACATTCACCTTGTGTCGGGAATCATGCCCCCCTATTAAAATCAATAATCAAATAATACCTCTAAATTCGCATGTAAAATACCTCGGTATTCATCTAGATCGCCGTTTAGTGTGGAAAAGACATATAGAGGCGAAATTAACTCAAATAAAACTAAAAGTCATCCAAATTCATTGGCTTATTGGAAGAAACTCTGTCCTTAGTCTCGGCTGTAAGCTGCTACTTTACAACTCCATCTTAAAGCCAATCTGGTGCTATGGTATTCAGTTATGGGGCACTGCCTCGGCCTCTAATATCGAACAAATTCAAAGGCGCTTAAATAAACTTCTTCCAATAATCACAGCTGCCCCTTTGGTATGTTAAAAACTCCAATATTCACAGGGATTTTAATGTTCTATTAGTTAAAACTATGATTAAGAAATATGCAGTAAAATTCTTAAAAAGGCTCGAATGACATTCAAACCCACCAGCTTGAAATATTTTAAATAATAGCGGCAACACTCGCTTAAGGAGAAGAGATACTCCATTTAGTAAAAAATTTAAAATTTTGTTGACTTTAAGTTAATGCGTACCCAACGATACCATTAACATTCATTAATACAATGTATCTACCTACGGCTTTATGTATACGTTGTCACCCCTACGATACATATATGGCAGAACCATACATAATACTCCATGCTTATGCTTTTTAGCTTTTGCCAACATCTATAATCTACCATCATTTTGCGAAGATACTAAAATGTTCCCATAAGAAATACATAAAGCTAAAAATTAACATATTTTCAATATGTTCTTATCGCATTGTATTCCATTCTACATCTTTTGATTATTCAAGTGTCATCACTAGAAAAGTGGCAATAAATACTATTAACCCTTCGATGCTCTATAACCTTAGTACCACTTGGTGCACCACATGGTCTAACCAGAACACGGTAGAAAACCCCAGTCAATAAGTAAACTAAACAAAATTGTGTGCTTATTTTGTGTTAATTTAAAATAAATCAGTCTTTTTTAACCCTTAAGCGAACACCAGGTCCTGGCCAGGCATTTTTGACTTTTTCCAGTTTTTGTAATGTAATTATTATTTATATTAGAACGAAACTTTATGTTTTCCTCAATCAATGTGTTTTTTTACAAGAAACTGAGAAAAAAAAGTGTACATTTAAATGCCGTGGGCATGGCAATTGGCCAAATACAAATTTTGTGCATATTGTGTCCACCAGGACCTAGCCAGGCTCTGGCGTATTATATATGTATGAACTGCAGTAAATAAAATCAAAATGAAACGTTTCAAAAAGCATACGCAACTCATAAGAATTCTTTCTTTACTGTTTTTTTGAAGAATTATTATTCTATTTTCCCAACAAAATGTTCCTGCTATAGCCATAAAACTCCATACATATAAAAGTAGTCCCAGCTATAGTACTATCGATAGTCTTAAACTATCGAAAATATTGATAGGAAAATTTTATCAATATCGATGATATTTTAATTTTATATACAGCTATGAAGACTAGAGTGGACCATCAATGAAGGGAAAATTTAAAAAGTTATCTGTTTCATAACTCCCCGTCTACAACTGACATGATTTGCTGTTATAACATGATTTTATAAAAGCGTTGTTAAAAAATTTGCATTAACAACCGTGTTATAACATGAGAAAACCTCTAACATGATGAGTCTTTACTTAACACTAACATCATTTTAGTGTTAATGTTAAGCATTTCATGTCAGTTGTTAAGGAAACCAGTTCATAGGTAACCATACGAAAAATTTAATTTTCTCGAAAACCGACTCTAGAACAGACGGACGGACAGCCAGAAGAACATGAAGGCCAAGATTAAAAAAACGGAATTGGATTGGATTACATCCTAATTGGTTCCGTTTTTTAATCTTGGACTTCATGTCCGTCTGACTGTCCGTCCGTCTGTTATATAGTAGGATTTCGAGACAATTAAATGTTTCGTATGGGGACCATATGAAAGGTTGGTGATAGAGGATAAGTTTGTTCTAGAGAAATATTGGGAATGCAAAAATAATGGGGGTTGCTCATACATTTTACATTTTTAGGGGTGACTCCTCAGTGGTTACGGGCGTTTTTCTCTCCATTTAGCCCGAATTTTATTCTCTAAGATTTCAATGCGGCACGGCAATTTTCAACCGATCGAGCTCATATTTTTACCAAATTTTTTTTTACCCTAACCTAACACAAAACTGGTGAACTTTTTTGGAAAATCGAAAAAAAAATTATTTTGGACCACTCTTAAGAAGACATGTTACAGCAGCTATACACACACAGTTTTTTGCCTCAAGTTTTTACTTGATATTATAAATTCGCGCAGAATTACAGCAATTAATACAAACAAAAAGAATGGCATGTGGTATGGATTGCTTAGCTGTTCTTTTTACTACTAACTTAAGTCCTTAATTTTATGATGTTGTAAAAAAAATCAATTAAAATGCAATTGCAGTTGCGAGCATAAGATAAAACAATAAACGACCATTAGAGGAAAAGTCCGCTAGACTGATTACCTTTTGGGTTGAGAATCAAATCCAATTTAGAACATTATAAAATATCTTATAGTCCCTATAACTTTGGTTTCTTCAGAAAGGTGCTTATCAGCATCATAATTTGAAAAACAGTCATCTAAAATAAAGTTGATACATACATACGTCTCATACGTTCAATAAAGTGATAAAAACAACGAACTGTAGCCTAATAAAAAACTAGTTAAAGTTTTCCTACTTAAGGACAAACATTCAGTCGATAGTAATATCGATAGTGAAATCTGAACTATCGATAAATATCAATAGTAGATAATATCGAAAGTATCCCAGCACTAGTCCCAGCCAGGCCCAGGGGTTCATTAGTGTGAGTTTTTCTATAGCCACAAAAAGCTCCATATAAAATACAATGAGTCCCAGCCAAACCCTGGGGTTCGCTTGCGAAAAATTATTTTGTTGTTTGCCTAAGGGTTAATATAACTGTAAAATATATAAATTATTCTGTTAAACAATCATTGCAAATATATGTTTTTGTCTCTCTGCCATGTTGAAGCTATGTGTTTGTTGCAGTTACCGCAGCAAAAACAAGTATTTTTCTGAGCTTTGATTTTGATTCTACAAATAACGCACAACGGACGGTAATAAGTTGAACTTGATGGGTACGGTACCACTTGTACATAATCGGACTACGAGTTAGTATTTTGGCCCTTTAATGTGTTCCAGCCAGACCATGAGGTGCACTTAGCGAACATTTTTTTTGTGTCCTAAATGTGATCCAAATGTTTCCAAATTTGTTTTATTTGATTCAGTACAACTAACTTGTAGAATTCATGCCTTCGGTTCTTTTTCTTTTGCTACAAAAAAGATATTGCGTTTGAAAGTCAAATATGGTCTAGCCAGGTTTAAAATTAGTGGCAAAATTGCATTTGTTTTGAAAGCAACTTTACCTTTTGTCAAGCATTTCCTTTAGTGCAAGTCTTTTGTTAATTATTTTTTTTAATTAGTATTGTGGTAATTTTGTTGAACTATTTATGGTTTTTAATCCAAATATTCAATATTTTTAATCAGGCTTAAGTTCGTCAAATTTAATTTTCATTTAATTATTTTTATGAAGAAAGGAATTTTACAACATGAAAATTAATTAAATTAAAATTGTTATTGATAATCATTCATTCTTGACTGACCTGAGATTCGAACCCAGGCGGCTGGCCTGAGATTCGAACCCAGGCGGCTGGTTACCCTGACATGTTTCGATCGCTACCACTCGATCTCCTCAGAGGGTTTTGCCGTCTTACACTCGCAGCCATCGACGACTGCTGACGTCAATAGTCAAACATCAATCCTTAAACCAAATTGTATTTTAACCTTTGGTAGATCGAAATTTGCTTTTTTGAATGATTATCCATTTTCAATTGATTTAACATGTTTTTCCTTTACCTCTGTTTTTTCGTACTTTTTGTCAAGAATTCTTCTTGAAGTCCAAAGTACATTTTGGTTTTTTCATGTTTGTTTTTATTTTTCCTGTTGACCTTTTTCAGCACATCTTGAAGTACAATACACATAGAGCTCGTGCCTTAGCTTTAACAATAATTAGTATTGTGGTCATTTTGTTGAACTATTTATGGTTTTTAATCCAAATTTTCAATATTTTTAATCAGCCTTAAGTTCATCAAATTAAATTTTCATTAAATTATTTTTATAAAGAAAGAAATTTTACAACATGAAAATTAATTAAAATTGTTTTTTTTTTTTAAAGATGTATATAACAAAATTAATTTCTCATCTTCCTTCTCATGTGTCAACATTCTCAAAAAACTAAATAATATATCAGACTATAAACTTTTTATTATTTACCAGAATGTTCGTGGTCTAAAATCCAAACTTTCAAACTTATATTTACGGCTGTAGGAAATATCGCCCAAAGAAAAATGGCCAAAAAAAAAAAAAAAATGAAAAATCGCCCAAATGAAGAATCGCCCAAAAAGAACATGAAAAATAACCCAAAAGTAAAATATGAAATTTTGCCCAAAAGAAACGAAAAAGAGCCCAAAATAAAAATGAAAAATGACCCAAAAAGAAAAAAATTCTACTTTTTTCCCAACAAAATAAAATTTTAAATTACCCAATTTAAAAAACAGTGTTTATTGTTCATATAAATTTAGTTACTTACAAATGTAAGAGAAAAACCTGTTTTATTATGGTCACAACCAACAAAACTATTTTTAAAGAAACTTATTTTACCATAATGTGGTTGTCGGTGACAATGATTTGGTTAAATTAAACATAATATGGTCAACATTTTTTTTTTTAAATGGTTTTGTTGTGTTTTCTCTGGGTGCATATATTAAACATATAACAATATTGGTAGTAAAGCGGTCTTCAAACAATGTTATGTTGTATTACTGTACCGATTATACCTGCTGTGTTATTAAATATTTTTTCAGGTTCTATATTGTAGTCAAATTGAAATTCAGAAGTATAGAATTTATGAGGGTCAAAAGGGGTTAGAGAGATTTTACTAGCTTTAGGAAGGTGAAAGTATCTACTTCAAACCCAAATGCACTTTTGTACCTGTTTGGACCAGCCTATAGAACAGTTTTTTAGTTTGTGTAAAATTAATCGCAACATTTATTTTGCTCTTTTTATTTTACCTATTCATATGACTGGAATATAAATGTACCAAGCCAAGTTGTGCTAGGTATTTTATATTATATAATTACCAATACCTGTGGGATTTTAAGCGTATCCTACTTAAGCCCAATTTAGTTTTTTATTCTACCTTATTATGCTACCTAGGCCAGTGGTATTCGAATAAAATCTCAGTTGTTAAAATATATCTAAGCAATAACAATCTAATTTTTAAATATCTATAAAAATGGAGAGCTTCAGCTATAAAGAATTATCCGAAGAGTATTTTAAAAATAAAAAGGAGGAAGATGTTTTAAGTTACATTGAAGGAAAACTCAATTTATATTCCTGCAGCACTGAAATGCGATCGGAACTGCAAAATAAAATAATCGATTTCGTCAAAAACTTAAAAAAGCGGTTCAAACAAGTTGGATGGAGTAAACCTAGATTTTACAACAGTTTTGCAAACTGGTTAGATGGCGAACTCAGTGTCCAGATATCTTCAGAAGGTACAAATGAAAAGAACCTTGGGAGGCCAAAGAAATCACTTGAGAACTGTAGCGATAGATCTAAAAGGCGGAAGCTTAAGGATATCAACGAAGAAATCGGAGATACAAGTATTCAAGAAGCTTTGCTATATCAATTGCGATCACAAAAAGAACTCACAAAAGTCGATATTATTGAAAAAGTTTTTATAGCTAGTCCCAAGAGAACAAAACGGATTCTTAAGAGTATTCCAACGCCAAGCGATGAAAAACAGTTTTCAAATGAAGAGGCATTAGCATTATTTTTAGATTTGAAGTTAACAAAAGAGCAATATATTCAGCTCAGAGTGCGTGCAATTGAAAAAGGTTCAAATCTGTATCCTGCTTATCATCACATAACTGCTGCTAAGAAAGAATGTTTGCCACCAAGAGACACTATTAAAATCACACCAATTTCGGCAGAGGTAAAACTTCAAGGTCTACTTAATCATACAGCTCTGCGTTTACTACAATCACTTAAAGGAGATGATTTGAAAAAATATGGGAATTGCAAGTTAACTCTCTTTTGCAAATGGGGATGTGATTGTTCTTCTGGACAGAAACAGTACAAGCAATCTATATGTGAAAATACTTCAGATACAGATATGTTCATGGTATCATTTGTTCCATTGCGATTGGTAAAGAATTTGGAACACTCGGAGCCTTCGACCAGTACGATGCAAACAAAGGATATTTGGAAAAATCTCACACCATCTTCTACAAAATACTGCAGACCAATTAAATTTGAATTTAAAAAGGAAACTGCTGTTACCATTAAAAATTAAACCAGTTATATAAGAGCCCAAATTGCAACAGTACGGCCATTAGAATTAGAAATAGATGGCCATATAATTGAAGTTAACTATCAATTAGTGCTAACGATGATAGACGGAAAAGTAGGCCAGGCTTTGACTGTCACAAAGGCTTCATCCAGCTGCATTATATGCCAAACCACATCAAGCAAATTAAACCAAGTCCCGGAAAAATCATTAGATAATACTAATGCATATGAATTTGGATTATCGCCCCTACATACAAGAGTACGAATTATGGAGCACATACTAAAAATCAGTTATGATTTGGATTTTGGACCAACAGGATCAATAAGAAACAATGAAACCAACAAGGATTTAAGAAGTATAAAAAAGAAGCATGTTCAGGATGAATTTCTCAAATGTGGCTTGATTATAGACCAACCAAAACAAGGATCAGGCAATACGAATGATGGGAATACAGCAAGAAGGTTCTTTTCTGATCCCAAAAAAGCATCTGAAATAACAGGTGTTGATATAAGTCTTATATCAAGATTTAAAACAATCATTGATGTACTTGCATGCAATGAACAAATTGATTATAGAAAATTTAGGGATTATGCCAAAGAAACAGCTAGAATATATACTATCAAATATCCATGGAGAAATATGTCTCCAACGGTTCATAAAATCCTTTATCATGCAGAGGATGTCATTAGGCATCATTTAGTACCACTAGGAGATCTGTCAGAAGAAGCCCAGGAAAAAAGGAATAAAGATTACAGATTTTATAGGGAGCACAATACCAGAAAAATGTCACGAGATTTTACGAACGAAGATCTGTTTAATATATTGTTGGCAACGTCAGATCCGCTCATCTCCAGCATTCGAAGTCAATGGAAAGTAGAACATCGGGACTTAGATGAAGAAGCAAAAGGGTTGCTACAGGACAAAGATAATACAAAACCAAATATGGAATATTTGGAGGCAATTTTCCAACCGAATCAATAGGAGATATAATACATTTTATTGTTATTTAAGCAAAAAATATGTTTTTGTCCTTATTGTTATTTAAATAAAAATAGAAAAAAAAAAAATTTTAAATTTACACTTATTTATATTTTTAATCTAAAAAGTTTTCTAGTGGAACTGGTTCCAGTTAAACCTGTTGTAAAGTTGATAATGTAGAAACCTATTCACATAATGATCATAGGTATTATTACATGCCTATACATTTTTTTTAAAGGTATAGTGGCATATACGAGGCAAATGTATATGCATATTTTTCAAACAAACAAAAAAAAAAATTATTTGAGTAAAAAATTCTAATAATTCAGCACACCGATTTTTATACATTTAGAACAGTAATGTTTCCTAATATGTCCATTATTTTCTAGAAAATTCTGAGCAATATCGATTGGTAAATTATATTGCCTTTATTGAACAAAAAAAAATTTAAAGCCGTTTTCCGGGATTGGGAATTTGGGTATTTGTTTATCAAAAATGGGGATGTTTTTCAGTCCACTGTTCTAAGAACTTTTTAATCTACATAACTGCCAAAATTCATTATGATACCTTTATTCATGTTAGATTTATAGAATGTCAAACATTAAAATTATTAAAATATAGTTTAAATGAATAAAAGGGCTTTCAATATGAGTAAAAAATAATATTTTTAAAGTTTTGACATTCTATAAATCTGACATGAACAAAGATATGATAACGAAATTCGGCAGTTATGTAGATTAAAAAGTGCTTAAAACAGTGGGCTAAAAAAATCCCACTTTTTTTTATAAAAAAATACCATAGTTCTCAATCTCAATCATTAGCATTTTCATACTAAATGCTAAAAAACATCAAAAGTTCAACTTTGACCTTAAATTTCTCAACAACTACTGAACGGATTTTAACAAAATTACAACTGTAAAAAAGTTCAAGAAGTCTTCTCTCCTGCAAAAAAAAAAAATGCAAAATTATCTCTATCTGTTCAAAAGTTACAGATTTTTGGCCGATGAAAACCGATTTTCAGCCACTGTGGGGCGTATGGTTGATATTTTTGCTTAAAGGTAAAATAAATAATTATTAAGTGTACGCAATGATCAACTCTTATTATAAAGGCTGTTTTTTATTAAAGGTCTGCATTAAATAAGTTTTTGCTGTACATAAGAATCAAATTTTTTTTTAGATAAAGTAAATTCTCAATGAAGATAACTGAGTTGTTATTTGTCAAATACTTTCAAGCATGTTGTAACAGCCAAATGTGCTCTTAAAAAATTTAACTTATAAAAATGTGAACATACAAATTTATTGTGCTCAAAACTTTTTCTGTTTTCGTTGTCTTGCTACTCGAGTAAATGCCTCGTTACTCTTACGTAAATGTTGCGGATACGTAACCGCTACGGCCGACTTGAAATGTTGGTAGATACTAAAAATACGTAAACGTGTCATATGGTGTTTAAGTGTATGTTTGTACTTATACATATGTATGTATGTTTGTTTTGATTTTGCTCACAGTCATGTTCCAAAACATGTTGCTAACATTCTTGTTTAAAAACGCCAATACATAACTATATCGGCGCTTTTGTACAAAAAAAGTTAAGTACTTTATACATACATATATATTTACATATAAAACACTAAAATTGCTTTGAAAATAAAAATTTTTGATCTTTAGGTTTTAGGAGTTATGGAACTTAAAATATTTTAAGTAATTGTTAATATCTCTTTAAATAAAACTTGATATAACCAATATATTTTTTTTATAATTTTTTATTGTAAATTTAACTTAATTTTCCAAAGATGGTAACCAAACGTTAGCGAAATATTGAGAAAAATAAATAATTTAAAAATTTTTTTAAAAAACGCCTTAAGCTTGAACAATTCAAAATAATTAAAAAAAAAAAGAAAGATCAATTAAAACTAAAGAATAAACATGTATATTTAATATAATTATGTTAAGGCGGATATTCGGAAATATGTGCTGATTTTTTCTTATTTGCATTCTCTCAAATGAATGCAAATATTTCTTTTATAATAAAACCGATAATCGAATCAGCTGTTTTATGTTTTAGCGCATGTATTTGCACTGCAAACTTTACAGCCTTAAATGCAATTTTTGTTTAATAATTTTGTTAATTATGATTTTTGCGTTCAAATATTGTGAAAACTTGTTTTTTTAATAAATGAAAACTTAAGAAAAGATTATAAGAAGTGGAAATACAGTAAACATAGAAATGTACATACATATGAAATAAATGTCATCGTTGTAAATTGGTGCCATCGTTTTGTAAATATATAAAGCGAATTTATTAAAAATACCAAACAATTTGTATTAAGAAACACATCATGCTTATATGTCCATATAAATATGGATTTATCTATGTTTATAAACTTCACTAAAATTGGTTTGAAAGTTTGTGAGAGGCAGAAATTGTCCCCTACCTCCCCTTGTGGTCCTATTTTCGAAAAACTGTATAGCTTATGTGCCGATATAGATATGGATCTATCTAAGTTTTAAATTTCATTCAAATCGGTTTGAGAGGTAGAAATTTCCCCTATCTCCCCTCGTGGTTCTATTTTTTAAAAAGTGCATTTTGTGTTCATAACGATATGGTGTATCAATGTTTTAAATGTCATTAAAACCGGTTTGACAGTTTCTGAGAAGAAGAAATTTCCCCCTATCTTCCCTCGTGGTCCTACGATTTGACCCATTTTCTATAGGCTTGGTCCTTGTGCCAATAAGAACCAGTGTCCCAAATTTTATCAAATTATCTCGCGCACAAGGTTACATGGACAGCCAGCCAACCTGCCAGCCAGCCTGCCAGCCGGACGGACATCGTTAGTTTGACTCAGAAAGAGATTCTGATTCGATCGGTTTACTTTAAAGTGGGTCTAGGACCAATATTTTAAGGCGTTACACACATCACGTCCACTATTGTGACGTGGGTATAAAAATTACCATACAAAAAGTGAGAAAAGTGCTTTTGCAAATTATGGCAGCCCGCTGCCGGAGACTGCCGGAAACATGCAAAAAATACTATTTTAACTTTTTATCAATTTAATTTACTTCCATCTAACTGTTGAACAAAATTAAAAATTAAGCTTTTAACAACAATATTTTTTTCCAATGAAAAAAAAAACAAGAGCTGTAAGGGCTTGGTTTATTTTCATTAAAAACGACATAACATTGGTTTCTGTGACACCCGAAGCGGACACTAATTTAGTTCGAAAAAAACCCATATTATTTCATGACACCAATTTTAAATTAATGTTTTGATGAGAACCTCATTAATAAAATTTTAAAGTAAGCCGCTGCTAAAGTATGTTTGTTATTTTTTTGGCCAAGTTGTTTAAATATTATATATAAGTTTTTGTTAAGCTAATTGGGCCTAATGTATTAATGTAAATAAAAAACCTTTTTTACATGTTTCTCCCAACGTTTCGTCAATTATTTGTTGACATCTTCAGGGGTTGTCTATTTAATATTTTTTTTAAATTATTTTGTAAAAAAAACATATATTATTACAAAATTATAAAACAACAAAATAAATAAACTTACAATTACTAGTTAGTTTTTCACATTAAATTTTACATTGAATGTTGCACAGCTTACATAAAACATAAAACATTTAACATATAATTAAATTAAACACACAACTTAAATTAATATCACAGTTTATCTTTTCTATTTTATTGCAACTCTGTAGCTAAAACTTATATTATTCGTGTCTTCCTTTAAATTCATTGTTCTGTCAATATTTTGTTGTATACGTAAGCTTTCTATTGTGAAACGTTTTCTCTGTTTTGTTTCTACGTCTAATATTCTTATTCTCTCAAAGTCTGGTTTATGTTTTTCGCAAATCATATGTTTTGACAAAGCTGTTGATTCCTTATGTTTTTCTATGCCATTTTTGTGTTCACTCATTCTTGTTTGTAAATTTCTCTTTGTTGTGCCAATATAAATTAAATCACATTTTTGTTCGTCATTTCCCTTGCATGCTATTTCGTACACAACGTTGTTTTGTTGTTGTTTTTCTACAGGCATTTTAATTTTGGAAAAAATAGAGTTGAGTGTAGTATGTGGTTTGTTGGCGTAACATATGTTTTGTGTGTTTATCGTTGTTTTAATATTTCTGTTGTCCGTTAAACCAGGAATAAACTTTACACTGTAAAAAACTTTGTCATCATTTTCAGAGTTGTTTGAAGTTGTGTTGTTTTTTAATTTTCTTTGTGTTTCTTCAATAAGTTGGTGTATAAGTTTAATTGGAAAGCTATTATTTATTAATATTGTTGTAATTTTCCTTATGTTTCTAACATGGAATTTTTCATCGCTAATATCGCTGCTTAATATGTTTTGTTGACAACACTGCTTGAAAACAAAAATAAAATTCTTAACAGCTGATACGTAAAAAAAGAGAGAAATTTTTATTTTATCGGGTTCATCCGCAACGCAACGTTACGTTTACGTGTGAGTACCTATTAACACATAAGCTTGGTAAGAAAAAGGGAACAGCTGATCCGCAACGTATACGTTTACGTAAGAGTAACGTAAGTGTTCATGCCTTGCCACTACATGAGTACTACTCGAATACAGTTATGCAGACCTGTACTTTTTATAGCTGTCATACTAAGAAAGTGTGTTTGTCTTTTTTTTCAGAATACTTTGGAAAATCACTATGCAAAGACTAACAACAGAAAACGTTTAAAAATCGTGGAAATGTATTTCCGAAATTCCCGCTCTGTCTCTGATCAGCTAATACGCAATACTGTGGATAGATTCATGACCACTTTTACAGTTTTGGATAAAATTCAATCAAATCGAGCCAATACCGCGCGTACAGAAGAAGCCAATGCCACTTGACTTGACTTGACTTTATCGATACGGTGCCATTTTCAGCAACTCGGTATTCACCTTTCTACTACTTACATCCATAAGATCCAACTGGTGCAAGAGTTCAGACCAGCGAACCATCAAGTGCTTCGTGTGTTTTATTAATAGGTTGCGAATTTAATTGTCATATCATCTTCACCGAAGAAGGTCGAGTACGTTACCAATTAGATATGTCGTTTTTTGAGCTAGAACAACCCTAGCAAGACTCTTCAGACTCCATAACATCGCCAAAAAGTCTTTCGTTTGGTGCGGCTTACCGGCATCATTGTCCCGTTTTTAAATCCAAAACCGTGGTCATTGCAATTCATTTGGAGCAGAAATGGTTCCAAGATGCCATAAAGCACGTGAAACCATCACTTTGTTTGCTAAAAAAGCCAAAACGGAAAAACTAAAGGTGAGAATTGTCGAATCTTTGACAACCATTCCCTTCAGTTAAAATGGCTGCACAGAACTTTTTAATAAAATTTAAATTCTAAATTTTTAAGCGAAACTAATATGGCCCCTATATTGCCTAATTTTCGGTAAAGAAGTATTTCTTAGAACTTCCAATACAGAAATAATAGTTCAAATAAAGTTTGGTTTTTAAAATGTAATTAAAACATCATTGCCAAGATCATTCCTGTAAATCCATGAAAAACTTCTGTTTTCGTTAAGACTGGAAATCGATCAGTCTTGCATTAATCTGTTCTCCTACAAGAAATATGTACATAGCTTGGCAAAAATAGCCTGTTGTGTTAAATAAATTCCTTAAAAAAACTTTTTTAATGATTATACCTATTTGACCATCAAGACTTCCACTGAATATAATTTTGTCCAATATATAAACTTTGGTAATTCTTTTGACATGACAACTAAAAACAAGCACCATATTCGCACAATAGAATATGCATATATGTATGTATGTATTGTATATACTTTAGTATGTGAATATCTGTTTCTCTTTTATAAACATACATACACGCAGAAGAAAAACATTTTTCTGTATGGTTACCTCCAACAAAATTATTTTTAAAGAAATTGTCGCTGCTATTTCCATATTAATATCATTGGCAACCATACGAGTACTATGGTTAAATCAGTCCTATATGAAGAACCCATAATCATATAATGCTTGCATCTGAACATGTTATGGTTAATAATAATAATAATAATATGTTTACTATTTACATTCGTGTGATTCTTTTTCAACCCTAACTTTTTGGTCTTAGAAAGGAGAAATTACGCAATTATTAGTGGTTAAAACAAATATCTTCAGTGTTTAGCATAATATGATACAAAGCAACGATAATATGGTTGTAGCTTCTTAACCCATTTTGTACCAGCGGTAGAGATGTCGACCACAACCTTTGCCATTTTTCATTAAATAATTTAAAATATTAGGAAGTGTAATTAAATTAATTTTTATTTTGAATAATTTAGTTTGGCTTGTTGGCTTTCTGAACAGGACTTTTTAACCAAACCCCTCCCCCTTTTAAGAACCCCTCTGTGGAGCACAAAAATAGACTAAAAAAAGGCCATTGTTAAACCAGTTGTAGCAAAATAAAAAAAAAATAATTGCTTTAAATAGCCAACAATTCAAATAAATTTTAATGTACAAATTAAAATTAACTTGCTACTCCTGCTGGCCGCCAGACAGCCTTGAACATAACTGGTCGAGATGTCGACCACTGGGATAATTAGTGCACTAAATTTGTTTAACCCATTTACGCTTGCTGTGCCAATTTGGGAACACTTCATTATTTGCGGCTTATGACAAAGTTTTTGACATTATTAAATATATGTTTGCATAATCGATAAATTAAAAGTTCAGAAATTTCTATAACATTAAAAAAAATTTTTTTCTTTTTTTTTTTTTTTAAGTGACCACTCTGCCAATTTTGGGACACCTCTTTAATTGCAAAAAAAAAAAAATTTTGGGATTTTTTGTTTATATGTAATAAATTTAATAATAAAATAAAATATATTTTATTTTTTGTCCGGTAGTTTTTGTTTGGGCTTAAATGGGTTAATCTTATCTATTAGTGTTTTGATTTCTTGTTGAAAAAAAATGGTGCTAATATCAACTGTAGTACTTTTTTTTAATGCGAATATTAAACATCAACACTGTTCACATTAAAGTTGGGTAGAACAAGTCCATGCAAAAGCTGCTATTCGATCTTTTGAATACTAGGTTTATGCAGTTTGGTGATTTTCAACCAAATCTGTCCACTGATGAGGGGAAACCAATTCGCTTCGGATACAAATATTGGTGTTTATTTTCTTCCAAAATATATCTTTTGTTATTTCAACCATATACTGGAGCATCGGATAACTATTGGTGTTTTCTTTTCTACAAAAAAAATTGACATTTTATTTAAAAAAAAAGCAATTTGGTGTCTGTTTTTTAAAAAATTTTGCTCCCGAAAAGGGGGAGATTTTAGAATAAAACAAGCCACCCTTTTCGGAAGCAAAATTTTTAAAAAACAGACACCAAATTGCATTTTTTTTAAATAAAATGTCACATGAGCGGAAACGGATTGGTAGGCACAAGCCTGAAAATTTGCATTGGTTCAATGGAGAGATAATAAAGAGGTAGGTCACTTTGGCTAAAAACTTTGATCATATGGATCCGATAAAAAATTTAATGCGTTACGACAGAAAACTGAAAAAACGGGTCCCTGTCCCCAAGTCACCCTTATTGCCAACTATAATAAGAATATGGGAGGCGTTTACTTACATGATAATATTATAGTTAATTATCGGATTAAAATAAGAGTCAAGAAGTGCTGGTGGCCACTTTGGGTTACTTGCTAGGACAGCGCCTGTATGGTAATTGCTTTGCATTATTACTGACAAAAACCAACTAGAAGCCCATGAGTCAAATTGATTTTAAAAGCTCAATAACAAAAACGCTGTTGCTATTCGCCGTATCAACAAACAACGAAATATCTTCGTCCAATGCAGAAAACGAAAGTGAAGAAGAGCATAAGCCGCCCAGTATCACTGCCTAAAGCAAATGGTATGCACATGTCCTTATGTGACAAGCGCTGCTCTCGCCGATGCAAAATATGCAAGAATCATACTGCCTATACTTGCCCTAAATGAAATGTCAAATTACATGTGGGAATTTGCTTCGAGACTTACCACAAAAATTTAAAATAACTTGTTTATTCAATAAATTAAAATATTCAATAAATTGATCAATCTTTTTATTTATCTTTTGGCTTACACTCATAAAAAAAACTGACCCATTCGTACTTAAATTTTAAAGTTCGGTTTTAACTATCAATCAGTGTTGCTTTTATATTTGCTTATTTTAGGTAATCCCCTTTCATAACGAGATAATTTCATTTTATTTCGTATTACAATATATGATGTCACACAGAAAATTTGTTGCTCTAATTATCCCAGTGGTCGAAATCTCGACCAGCAGTTTTCACAGGGAGTCGCCGGCAAAAAAAAAAAAAAAGTTATAGAAGTTATTTTTGGCCAATTTCTAGCCAGCCATGCAAATTTCATTAGAATATTCAACAATTTATGTTGCTTGGTACAAAATGGGTTAAAAGAAGACTGACTTTATCATACCATGGTTTTTAGTGAATATTATATGGTTAGAGTAAGCATAAAATATTTAAAAAAATATTCGGTTAAAGCTATTTCGTTGGTGGTGACAATATAGAAAAATGTGTTTTCTGTGCGTGTAGTAGGTGTTTTCGTATACTAGCAACAAATTGTTGCAAAACTAAACATAAAGTGTATTTGATTGTCTCTACCCTTTTCAACGTAAGAACACCTCAGATTTGTATATAAATGCTTAGCAGTAAAATTCATATTTTAAGGCACAGAGTCATTTACACAGCAACACACTCCTATATCGTCACCTAAAACACAAAAGGCGCTTTATAACATTTTGAAAATTTACCGGAAAAGCAAAAAAAGTACTTAAAAGCATAAAGTGCTTTAAACTGTTTAAAGCTTATTGTATTCGACTTTTCTTGTAAAAGATAGAGACGTTAGTTTTTTGTTAATAAAATCGTTAATTTTGGTAGAAAGATTCTAAATATTTTTGTGGACATTTGTGTTGATGCAATACAGCAAAATTAACAAAATGGTTGATTTTCAATTTTCGGTTAGTTAGGGATTTTTGCATTTTAAGTAACGATATATATTTAATGAAATTTCCATAGTGCAACGTATGGTGCACTGGCATAAGTTGTTTACAATTTGCACAAGAGTTTATTTGTTTTCTAGATGCTCTCCAACTGGTTTCCACTTAAGCTTTATGATTCAACTGCTGCAGCAATAACAGACAATCTAGCTGCAACAAATTAATAACAAGTTGTAGGATAAGTAACAATGGAAGGACGAGTATTAAGACGAATACCATATGTGTGTGTTGCTATTAAGTATTGACAATTTTTAATTATATCCACAGCACAATGGTGGAGAGGGTATTATGAATTTGTGCTGATGTGTGTAACACCTTAAAATAGTGGTCATAGACCCACCTTAAATGATACCGATCGACTCAGAATCTCTGAGTCGAACTAACGATGTCCGTTCGGCTGGCTGGCTGGCTTTCCATGTAACCTTTTGCGCAAAGTACAGGTCGCAATTTTGGAGATAATTTGATAAAATTTGGGCCATAGATTCTTATTGGCACAAGGACCAATCCTATTGAAAATGGGCCGAATCGTAGGACCACGAGGGAAGATAGGGGGCAATTTCTTCCTCTCAGAAACTATCAAACCGATTTTAATGAAATTTAAAACAAAGATAGGACCATATCTATATGGACACAAAATGTACGCATTTTTTAAAAAATAGGACCACGAGGGGAGATAGGGGCAATTTTTGCCTCTGAAACCAATTTTAATGAAACTTAAAACATAGATAGTTCAATATCTATATGGACACATAAGCTATACAGTTTTTCCAAAATAGGAACACAAGGTGAGGTACGGGGCAATTTCTGCCTGTCACAAACTTTCACACTGATTTTCATGAAGTTTATAAACATAGATAAATCCACATTTATATGGACACATAAGCATGATGTGTTTTTTTAAATATTGTGGTGTAGGGTATCATATGGTCGGGCTTGACCGACTATACTTTCTTACTTGTTTTTTAATATTTTCATTTATATAACGGATGTTGCTTTACGAATGTAATACTGAGGATTTGTAGTCGAAAAAAAAAACAATTCACTTAAATAGTAATCCTTTAATTTGTATTAGTACTTAATATCAAGGACTTAATAGTTATAACTTTTATTCGATAAAAATTGCGAATAATAATTACGAATAAATTTATATTTTATTTATTAAGAATAATTATTATTTCCAATTTTTATTTTTTAAAATTGATGATAACTATTATTGGTATCAAATAAAAGTATTTCTCAAACATAACTATTACTATACGATAGATATATTACTAATTATTTTTAATAGTTATGAATAAGAAATAATATAACAGTTATAACTAATTTTAATGTGTATGTATATATGCACATGTATAATCTGCAAAAATAAAATAATTAATATCAAGAAAACATTCAAAATAATTATTATCGTAAATAAAAACAATAAAAATCTTTAGTAATAGTTATCTGTAAGAGAAATATATATTTATCGATCTTAATAGTTATGAGCCAATGTAAAAAGATATTAATTGAATATAATAGTTATGTTTAACAAATATTTATTTTCAATATACATAATAATTATGAGCAATTTTTTAGAATATTTCTTAAAAGTGGTAAATTTTTTGGTACCTGAAAAATGAGCATAATTATTATTTATGGTCCTTGCTTAATATGTTTAATAGTGTTCTTTATAAATTATTTTGTTGGATGTGACCATTAGGGCTATAGCTAACTTTTTGGCATAGTACCACGGAGTGGCCAAGAATTTTTCATTAATTAAAACACCTGTCTCCCGTCGTTTTGCAAAAAAAAAAAAACCTCACGCAGGGAAGTAAATTTCTAAAACCTTCCAAGAAATTTTGAACCGTGATAAATTGTAAACCGTAGGAAAATTTTTAAATCTAAAGCAGTGGATAAATAATAAAATAGCATTTAAATGATACGTAAAGGGATATATATAAATATCAGGTGTATATTTTTTAAAATTGTCGTGAGATAAAAATGGTTGTTTTCAAACTTCATCCCGAACTCTAGGTGAAATTTTTTAGCAATCCGAAAAATTTACATTATAATCATATAATAATTTTTAATATTCTACACGACTATACTATGCCGTTTTTGATATTCGCAAAAAGTGTGAAAAAGTAATAGCGCTAGTATTTGATTTTGGTATAAATATCGAATTATGTGGTGGGGAATTATCAAAATGCACTCCTAGATTGCCTGCTTGTTTCTTTGGAGGCAGCTACAAAATTTGGAATTGCACTAATCTACTTCTGAAATAAGTTTTCATATTAGATATATTCACTTAAATATCTTTAATGTGCCACACTTTTCAAAAAGGTTATGAATAAAATTCGAGAGAATAAATCCGTAAAGTTCTTTTTTAAAACGATTTTTAAACTCACATAAATCTAACAAAAATTTTATAAGCGAGAAAAAACCTAAGTAACGGTTCCTAATTTAATTCAAATAGATCAATATCCGACCCATTCCTTAAAATTTCTTTAACCAAGTGCCATAAACATAAATCGCACTTGATCAACTAGAGGGTATTAATTCAAAATTTAAAAATTTTCAGTAGAAGCAAAACAATTTTTAATTTTACATTTTTTACCAACCTTGTCAGTACCAAAAAGTTGAGAAAAAAGCATGATATTTTTACAGCGGGCAGATATAAATATCACGTGTCGATTTTTTCAAAAAACAAAAAAATTAAAAATTTTGAGTTTATACCCTCTTGTTGATCAAGTGCGATATGCTTATATAAAAGAAATCTTTTAGCATTTGATTTAGTAATAAAATGGCTCTTGGTTAACCCATTAAGGCCCTGCGTTGCGTTTTCGCAACGTTCACTTAAACCTCCCCTCAGGCATTTTGTTGTTACGTGATATTGCTATAAAGCACAGTGAAATAAAATTTAACTTAATATCTAATCGACCTGTTTTTGGATTTGTATCATACATAAGTTTTTCTTATAAAAATTTTTAATTTAAATTTTTAATTTTTCCTGTTTTTTGGGTACTTTTGGAAAAAGCTTAAAAAATAAAGTAATACATATCTGAAACTTCTGAAGGAGGTAGCTAACATACGAACATTATTATTTATACTAACAGCCTGTTCATGGATTTCGAACGTCATCGTTCACATAGAAAATAACATTAAAAACAAAAACAAACTTCGAACAATGTTCGATTTTTGTTTTTATTTTAAATGTAATTTTCTATGCGAACGATGACGTTCGATATCGTTAAACAGGCAGTACAAAATCCAATCATCGTAGACATTTGAGACTTTTTTATGATTGGATATATCTGTGATGCGGAAACGCAACACTGGGCCTATACCATATACAAATTATCAAATAAAATATATCGAGGGCCTATATTCAAAATCCTCTATCTTAAAAAACACAACTTTTCAGGAGAGCCAAAAAACTGTTTTTTTTCGCGTATTCCTTGAGTTATTAAAATTCGGTATTATACAATATTTTTTAAATCTACCACTGAATCTCACAGATAATTGGTTCATAAAATTTTGCATTATTGGGGACTTTATGCGAGATAGAGGGTTTTGCTTCTCAAAAATATTCAATATGTATGTATGAAAATGAAAAGATAGAGGGTTTTGCATTTTAATAAAATAAATTATATTGAAATTATTTATGCCATCTGTCAGTGTTTAACGTGGCTTATTTAAGATAATGGCTAATAATACAACATAAGATAAAAAACTTAACAATAAGCAATATTAAACAAAAATTTATAGCAACAATTTTTTTTTTTGTTTTTGCTTTTTTAAGTTTGTTTCGAGTTTGATTGGTGTAAATGATCGTAAAAATTATGGTATTCCGGCGGTATAACGCTCTTCAGATCTCGTAAATTCTTCCACTTATTTGGTTGAATTGAAAGTGGATTAAAATATAGAGGTTCTGGTTTAATATTTTCTGTAAAAGGTTTAATACGAACAGGAAGATCAATGTGATCTGTAGCAAAATTTATTTTATATTTTACGCTACCATCTGGAAGATATAAAAGAAATCTTAAAATAGACACTGTAGGATCGTTCTTTACTTGTTCTGGGTTAATTGAAAAAAAACGCAAAAGTTTGTCATCATTGTAATTATAAAAGAAATCATAATTTAAATATTCGGCATCAAACGGCTTTTTCACGATCTCATTGTTAATTTTAACAGTCTTTCTGTTTGGATTGATTTTTCAACTTTATCCCTATCTTAGCATGGGCATTTGCATATGGCCTTTCTCTAACAACTTCTGTTCAATAACTTTATTATTTTTAACAGCAAAATTGGATAGAGAATTATATAAATAATGGTTACTGTTTTGGTAGCCACAACCATCCGAGAAAATTGTAATTGGCACTGAATCTTATAAGCAATACGTTTTTAAATGATGAATAATAAAGGAAACAAATACCGACGCGGACAAATCACCATTGATTTCGCTCCACCAATAGCTTCTTCACTGATGAGTACCTACGTATATTATAAATAATAAAACTGTGTACCTGAAGCCGTTACTTAAAGTAAATTTCTGATGCATTAAAATTGGGACACAGTTTTACTGCTTAAGCGCCCATTGTAAAAACGTGACGTACACCATTCTCAGCTGCAATTTTATCAATACTTTTTTCATAATGTGAACGATTTTTTTTTAAATGTGTTGATTATATTCATCAGCTGATACTATTATGTAAGTTTATCACACGATAATCATCATATATATTATTTCTAAAGCACTTTTTTTTGTCGGTTGCAAATAACTCCCATACCACCGCATCAAATTTAATGAATGATATCTCATTTTAAAGCTTATTTCTAACACTAATGACGAAAAATAATTAGAAATTGAAAAATTAATATTTTCATTGATAAAAATTATATTTTATATAGAACTGCAATAGAACTGCAATAGAACTGCATGATACTACTGTTCAAACGTGGTAACACAGGGTCGCTTAACAGAACTGCATGATAATACTGTTCAAATGTGGTAATACAGGGTCGCTTACATAGCGTTTACATTTGCCAGTACTGGCAAGACAGTAGCAATTCATTCAAACTTTTTCACTAATACATAAACACTTTTACAGCTATTTTGTTTTTGCATTGTTTTGCCAACTAGCACAGCGTTTACATTTGCCAGTACTGGCAAGACAGTAAGCATATACATATTAGTTGGCAAAACAATTCAAAAACAAAATAGCTGTAAAAGTGTTTATGTATTAGTGAAAAAGTTTGAATGAATTGCTACTGTCTTGCCAGTACTGGCAAATGTAAACGCTATGTAATATGTATATGCTTACTGTCTTGCCAGTACTGGCAAATGTAAACGCTGTATTAATATTAATGCAGTTCTACATAATATAGTATGTATTAAAATCCATTCTGGCAATACCGCTATTTACTATAATGCCGTTTATTACTAAGTCAGTTATTTTCATTGATAAAAATTATATTTTAAACTACTAAAATTTCTATTAATTATTTTCATTTTATGTTACAAAAATGACAAATAACGGTGTGAAATATTCGCACGGGTCATCTAGTATATATTATTTCTAAAGCACTTTTTTTTGTCGGTTGCAAATATCTCCCATACCACCGCATCAAATTTAATGAATGATATCTCATTTTAAAGCTTATTTCTAACACTAATGACGAAAAATAATTAGAAATTGAAAAATTAATATTTTGATTGATAAAAATTACGGTGCGAAATAGTCGCACGGGTCATCTAGTAATATTTTAATTACACACGATTTTAAATATTACTTATTTTTGACAATTGTATCATAGATGACACTTTAAAAGAAGACACTTTTTAAGCAAATTCCAACTTAAATCATTTATTTTTATGCCATGGACATTCTATTTTCCAAAAACAAGCATGCAAAATATTTTAATGATAATTCTGTTCAGAATCGGCTTTCGCTATTTTAATAAACCATTAAAAATGTCAAATTCATGTGCAGCTTGCAAAAAAATATTAAAACACATGTATTGCAGGAACAAGTTATTCAAAAAAATATTTGAAAATTTATTATTAGAAAAGATAGAGGGTTTTGCATTCAGAAAAATTATTTGTATAAGATAGAGCAAATACAAAAATGCAAATAAAACAGCAAAAAAAATATGTTTGTTATGAAAATCACACCATAGATGAGGGTTGCTTTACTGAACATTTTACCATTAAAAAGTAATTTTCATGAAAATAACAGATAGAGGGTTTTGAATATAGGCCCTCGATATTCATACAATCACTTTTTTAAAACAACAAAATAATTAATTATTTAAAACAACAAAATAATTAATAATTAATTATAAGTTGTTGTTATTTATGTGTTTTGAAAGTTTTGATAAAATTTTCACCTTTTTCAAACTTATGGCCAATTTTTAAAATGCAGGATATTTCGTATTTGTATTTTTTTCCTAGAGGGAAGCGAATTTACACCAAAGTAGTCCCGTGAAAGGTCTTTGGTGGTAGAGACCGGTTCTAGTTCTAACACTTTATATGAACAAGGCCTAACACTTTAACATGGGGTTGGCATTGGCCAATTGACACCGATTTGATCAGTCTAACATCTTTTCTCAATGAACGTGTTTAGTGTTACTTATAACAATGTAAGATTAATTCGATACAATGTAGTATTATTTCAATAAAACAAGACCCCAGAACTAAATTTAAGAACCAAATTTTAGAAAGTCCCAAAAAAGTGTCACACCATCGGTGAAGACTGCACTGTAATTCATTACTTTTTTAACCTTTTTGTTCTTAATATACCAGTTAGATGATAAGTTCTCCCTTCACTGGTCATGAATTCTATTTTTTTGAACTTGTTCTATTTTTACAAATCGCAGGACCAGTCTGTTGGAACAATTGACACAAATTTCCCCCAGGGTTACTTCAATAGGTACAGTAAGAGAAAATCGAACAAGTTATGTGAAATTATCCTCTCCCAGGATATTAAAGAAAAACCAGTTAGAGTGCTATATTCGGCTGTGCCAACTATTTGATACCATCCACTGACAGCTAGGCAAGGACCGGAAATTACGAACGGAAAACACACAATTAAATTTTATTTTTTAAATTTTTTTAAATTTAAAAATTTTTGTGTGTGAAAAAAAGAATATTCACCCCTATTATGAAAGTCGACATCGACACAAGTCGACGGCACCTGAACATTAATGGTATTTTCTGAGTCGTTGTTGACTATAATCGATTACTTTTGACAGTCAAGTGATATTTTCTAAGGCGCTTTTAAGTCGACGTCGAGTAGTATTGTCCCCGTTTTAGTCGACAGGAAATTTTGCGACGACGCAAATGAAAGTTAAAGAAATTTTAAATGAAATGTTAACATATTTATTGAATACGTTTGAAATAAAAAATGTAAATTTAAAAGAAGTTATGGGCACAAATTGTATTAGTAAATTAAGCGCGAAAATTCGGAAACATTTGCAAAAATAGCGAACATTTGCGAACATTTTTAATATATAACGAAAGCCCTAAAACTATAAGAAATGGCAAAAATTTTGCTAAAATTGCAAAATTAGCGGAAATTCGCAAAAAATTGCTAACAGCTACATGATAGCAAAGTCTTATATTTATTAAAAATCGTTAAAGCTGTAAAGAATCAGAAAACTTTCGCTTCTATCGCGAGCATGGCTAAAATTAGCAAAAATTGCAAACTTTGAAACAAACCCTTAAATTGGTTTGAAATCGCTAAATCGGCTAAAAAAACAAAATGTCGGGAAGTTACAAAAAAAAATATGCAAAAACAGCGAAAATTCGCGAAAATTTTTAATAAATCAAACAAGCCATAAAATTGATTAAAAGTCCCTTAAACTGAAAGGAATGGCAAAAATTCGGTGAAAATTGCTAAATTAACGAAAATTCGGAAAAATTTGCTAACAGCGGCATGAAAGAAAAGTCTTATATGTATTTATTAATAAACGTTAAAGCTATAAAGAATCAGAAAACTTACAGTAAAAATATCTTTTATCAAAAACATGCCAAAAATTCGCGAAAAAAATTCAAAATTGGAAACAAACTCTACACTTTATTTTAAAAAGCTAAATCGGTTAAAAAAATATGTCGGAAAATAGCATAAATAGCGTTAAAAAGTGTGTGAAGAACAAAAAATAAAAGAAAAACAATTGGAGATGGGATTTTTTTGTCAAATTTTCGATAACTAGTCGACGTCGAGACAACATTCTTATAAAATACCAAATTAAGGTCGAAGTGATGTAGTCGTCGCCTTGATGTGACAACAATTAAAAATTTATGTCGACGTCGAAAACGCCTTACATAATAGGGGTGATTGTTTTTCTGTGTTTAAAACTTAAACGAAAAAAAAGAAAAAAAATTTCTTTGAAAACAAAATTTATAGTTAAAAAAAAAAAAGCCAAAACTTTTTTTGTAAAAACAAAACAAATTAAAATTTTCAAAAAATCTTTTTTTTTGTTGAAAAATATTTCTTAAAACCCCTACTAGCATTTGGAAGATTGTTTTATCAAAAATCACCTAACTAAGTCTTCCTCGAGTACTTTTGACGATTAAAAACTGATTAATCACTTGCGCGCTTGAAAAAAGATTCGAAAATTATTCGTTCTTATGCTTTAAAAGTAATTAATTGAAAATGCAATAACAAAACATACAGCAATCGAAAATGGATCATACAGGTGTTTGAAATATGACTGTTTTGACTTTAAAACTTATATAAATTTATTTAAATATTCAAAAATCTGCCAAATAGAAAAAAATTGTTGTCTTTAAATTAAATATTTTTTCTAATTGTTTCGCATCTACGCCATTTTAGATCATTGTACATATAAAATAAATAAATAAAAAACTGCCTAGTGTGAAAGCTCAAGCGAGACTTTTGGGTTTATTCAAGTGATCAAGAGTGCACGTAGGTGTGAGATCAAAAGAGAAAAGAGCACGGTGCAGTAGTTTTGCCACGGTCTGTTTTAAAGTAAATTATTTATAAACAAATGTATTTTTCATATAATAAAACGTAAGTTTATTTTCTTTAAAAATTTTTTTTTTTATAAACAAACTTATTGTATTTTTACTTATATTTTTATGTGCGGTTGCTTGCAAATTGTCCATTGAACTAATCGAAAAACGTTCAACAACTGCCGGAAATAAAATTAATAAAGCAAACATCTTTTTCTTAGACGACAAGTTAAATATAATCATCCCTATTGTATAAGTTGTTGTCAATGTCGATGTTAATTTTACGTTGTTGTTCCATCAAGTCGACGACTACATCACTTTGACGTTAATTTGGTATTTTCCAAGAATAAATGAATTTTATGTACACAGGCATTTGGGAAAATTTGGTGGAGTAATTCAAACATTAAATTTTAGCAATTATTACGTATTTAATAAAAACTTTAATATATTTACTTTTTTATTAAAATTTCTTTAACTTTCATTTGAGTCGTCACAATACTTTCTGTCAATTCTACTCAACGCCACACAGAGGGGTATTTTGCCAATCTGGCCGGACATTCCTGTTTTTTAGTTTATATTGCTTCTTAAAAATTATAGATCTAGGGGCTGATCTATGAAATTTGGAAGAAATATGTGTTATGGTCATAGGCTAGTAGAGCTCGTAAATCAATCGCAAACGATTAGAATTAGGACTGAAAAATGAGTCGAAAAAGACTCTTAGACGATCAGAATTACGACCAAAAAATGAGTCGAAAAAGACTCCAAAACAATCAGAAATACGACTAAAAATTGACTCGAAAAAGACTCGCAAATCATTAAAAATATGAGTCATAAATGAGTCGAAATTGATCAGAAAAACGGGTAATAAAAGACTCCTCAAGAAGAGTCCCGGGTAGGGTACCATTTCCTCCCGAGAAAACAATCATTTATGATCAGAAAATGAGCTCATATATGCCTATTTTAATCGCGCAGAGGAGTCATAAATGACTCGAATATGATCAATTTTTTCATAAAATGCTTGCAGGGACGTTTTTTTAGAAATTTTTTTTCTATGTATGTATTTTAAAAAAATGTAATATGTATGTATGTATTCTCAGAAACCTCTACATAAATTTTATTTAAATTTGTTTTGAAGAATGACATTTTTATGGCAATGCTTAAATATAATTATTTTGTCTTTGTTTTTTTATGTGTTTAAGAAGACGTTTTATTTTAAAAACTTTATTTTATTTATTTTTTTCGACGGCTTTTTTTCAAAACTATTTTAGAAATTTTTTATTTTCTGTAAAATGTATAATTTTTTAAACTTGCACAGTAAATATTTTTTTAGAAACAAAATAAAAAAACATTTTCCGGTCCTTGCAGCTAGGATATTTCAAGAGTGGGCATTATATTGAACCTGTGGTAAATTATGAACCGATCTTTACGAAAGTTGACAGTGTGATTTCTAGTCATATAAAACTGTGACAGAACAAAATTTATTACAATAGAATTATTTGTTATGGTTTTAGGCGTACTAAAGTGTTTTCGAGAGTGGGCTTTATATGGGTCCTATGGTAAATTATGAACCGATCAATTACAAATGTGAGAAATATGACGTAGCAGTGCACCCAAAGTGCTTTGGAGCATATCATAATTGAATTAAAAATGAAATGAATATGAATATCTTTTTTAATTTTTTTTTTTCCTAAAGACGTGAATAAAAAAATTTTAATTTCAAATGTTTGCAAATGCGCTTAATTTTTATATCGTTAAAGCCCAACGTTGCGTTTTCGCAACGGGGGTTATCTGGGCTCCCACGTATCCGATTTGCCCAAATTTTGTTTTCTTTCATATTTAGGTATAAACAAGTTTCATCATTATAGCTCAATGGGATCATGGCTCGGGCCTTAATGGTTTAAAGCAATTTTAAGAAATGGTACAACTATGAACCTGTTTAAAATTTATTAAGAAAGAACAGTTACTTAAGTTTTTTCTCGCTCATGAAATTTACAAGTGAATTTGAAAACTATTTTGAAGATAATAAGACTTTTATTTCTTTAATTAATAAGAATTCGGAACTTAACATACACAACAAAAATCTAATTTTCAAATATTTAAATTTAATTTTCAGGCAATAATGGTTTATGCTGCTCCAGTCTGGTCTATATCAACAGATTATTATATAAAAAAAACTACAATTTACGCAAAATAAACTGCTTACAAAAAGACTATATACAATTTGGTACTAGTCTACACAAAGATTTAAGAGTTCCAGATAACGATTACCTCGAAAATAATAGAATCCAGCAAATAACCACTGATTAAAAACCACACAGATGTCTTCATTCTAAATTTGCAAAAATTAAAGAAATTTTTTCATCGCAATTTTATTTCTAACTTTAAGTTTAACTTTCATCTTATCCCATAAAAATTTCCTTAACTGTAAACATATCAAAATTTTACAAACCATCCCCATATACATACCTCTAACTAAGTAGATAAGATTAAATTCTAACTTTTTGTATGTTAAACAACAAACTAATGTACATACTTATTTCTGATATAAAAAAAATAAATAAATTGAAACAAAATCATATAATCATTGTTTTTATTAAAACCCTTTAAAAATATATATAAGAAAATATCGAGAAAAAAAGCCTAAGAAGGGATAGAAATAAATAACATTGCATTCCCTAAATATTTTTTTATATTTGGCGTATTCTTTTTTTAATGGAATTTTTCCTTTCCCAGTAACCATTGCATAATTCACATTTTTTATTGGCTCCTGTAACTCTGTTTAAAATATTTTTTTTTGTCTCTCACATAACTAATCATAAAATAAAAATAAATTAAAAATGTGTATGAACTTATTGTTACGTTACTGCCTTTCAATGACGTTTTGGTTTATTTCCTTTATAATAAACCGTTTCGAGTTCATTGATTTCAAGTCAAATCAATGTTAAACGAAATAAAACACAACACTTTCATATATGTATAACACTTATTTATTAAGAACTTAGTCACTTCAACAATTCTAATTTATTATTGCGACCTCTTTTAATGAACTGCACGCTTAAACGTTTAAAGTATAAAACTCATTTGGCAACGTCATTTAGCAAGTATTTATACTCAATAGCTTTTGCTATTTGATGTTAACGACTAATACTTTGATTATGTTATGAACTTAACGTCTTCTATGTTATTATTTACGACATCTATGGTAAAATAGTCCCATCACTTATCCTATAGCTTTTTAAACGGACTTTTTAACATCAACTTTTCTACTAGAGCAACTTTTCAATATATTGTAAAAACTGGCGACATACACCTAGCGCTGCCAAAACCGAGGTGAGCTGCTTTCACCTAAACCACCATGAGTCTCATCGAGAATTAAACATACGTATAAACAACACACGACTTGCACACAACCCATCTCCAAAATATCTTGGAATTACACTCGATAGAACACTTTCATTTAACGCACATCTCTCAAAAACGTCACAAAAACTAAAAACAAGAAACAACATAATTCAAAAACTGACAGGAACAACCTGGGGAGCTAACCCAAACTGCTTGCGCATATCTGCTCTGTCCCTGGTATATTCCGCTGCCGAATATGCAAGTTCAGTATGGCTAAATAGTCCCCACAAAAAAAAAAAACGACACTCAACTTAATACGACAATGAGGTTAATTTCTGGAACTCTCCGTCCGATTCCAACAGAATGGCTGCCAAAAATATGTAATATAGCACCACCCGAGTTAAGGAGAAAGCAGGCATTGTTACGAGAGTATAACAAGATACAGATCAATAACCAAATCCCTCTTAATAACGACTTACGTTACCCTCCATGCTCCACTGGACCTCGCCAAAAACCTACTCATAGAAAACTTTGATATCAAAGCAGCTTGGTCTAGTCTATGGACTAACTCACACAGATCCAGCCCATTATTTGAAGAACGAAGCAGCGAAGCAGTCCTTCAATTACCGAGGAAAGCATGTTCTAACCTGAACAGATTGCGAACTGGTACCGGTAGAACCCTGGAAACTCTCTACAAATAGGGCCAAGAATGTCCATGTGGAGCCCCCCGTCAAACAACCGATCACATCATTAAAGAATGCCCAATCTTAACCTACAAAGGACCATTGAGCGATATCCACACTTTGACGACAGACGCAGTTTCCTGGTAAAACTCATTGAATTTGTAAACAATTTAGAATCGTTCTAATACCTTTGATTTATGTATATGTTCTTTCTTTTTATACCCTCCACCACAATTAGTTGTCAAGAGGGTATATTAAGTTTGTCATTCCGTGTGAAACTTTTTTATTATTCATCTCAGACCCCATAAAGTATATATATTCTGGGTCCTTGAGTAATTCTAAGTCGATTTAGCCATGTCCCTCTGTCTGTCCGTCTGCTGAAAACACGGTCACTTTCGATCAACTCAAAAGAAATGAACAAACTTGGTGCCAAATTGCTTGTAGTTATCCTAATATTGGGTAGTCTTTAACAGTTATATAAAATGAGTATAAATATACAGGGTGGGGCAAAAGTCGCGAAGGGATTTGAAAAATTAATAACTTTTCTAATTTAACTTTTTTTTTATTTTTTTTTTTTGAGGACTTGTAAAATAAATCTGGGAGATTAATTATGGAAGGTTACAACGTTATCCAGCGAACCAAAATCATAGAACTTTATTTTGAACATCATCGATCAATAATTCAAACTCAACGAGCCTATCATCGTCATTTTAATGTGCGGAATTCACCATCCGAATCAATGATTCGACGCTTAGTGACGCGTTTTCAGGAACAAGGCTCAGTGAGGGATCTTCCACGAAGCGGAAGACCACATTCTGTAATTAGTGAAGCAAATATTCAACGCGTTCTGGAGAGTGTTGAGGAGAATCCTGAAACATCAACGATGGAAATGGTGTAACGATAATTGGCGCGCGATAAAGAGATATGGTCCAAAATTTTTTAAGGCCAGCTCATTCTGACAATCGAAAGATGTGGTTCCAACAAGATGGGGCCACTGCACACACTGCTCGAGCCACTATGCAGCTCCTAAGGCAAATTTTTGGCGAACGTTAAATTTCCAAAAATTCAGCATTCAATTGGCCTGCCCGTTCGCCGGATTTAACAGCAACAGATTATTTCCTTTGGGGATATTTGAATCTTTCACACCTAAATTTAAAAAATCTCCCAATATCATATTTTATTATTTTGTAAAAAAAAAAAAAAAAATTAAAAATTAAAAAAGTTATGACTGTTTTAAACCCCTTCGTGACTTTTGCCCCACCCTGTATAAAGTCATTGAATAATTAATAAAAAAATTGTTTTATTGAAAAAAGTATTGTTTGGCATTTTTTTAAATAACTAACTCTAGGTGCTGATGATATTCAATGGAATCTGCTTAGATTAACTGTAGCAGTAGAAGTAAGATAGCTCCAGCTCCTAAACAAGGGGTGAGTGTATAATTTTGGCGATTATACACTCGAATTTCGGCCCGTATATGAAACACACAGGGGCTTTGATAATTGCATACATAAACTCATCGAGTGGTTGAGATACACCATGAAATTAGGCCATATGACAGGTGCTCATGTTTTCGAAATGACAACTCCTGTATCCCATGTCGAATCATATCATCCTAAATTCGATAATTCATCCTAAAATAAGCATAATTGTTAAAGATTTGTTTTCCTTACCTAATCCCGAGAAATTCTACGCTTGTCTGCAATGAGACCAGAGTTTCTGGCGGGAATCGAACCCGCAACCGCAGCATTGATAGACTAGCTCACTACCAGCTAGGCTCCCGGGGCACTACGTTTTGAGTTTTCGCTGGAACTGACTATAACCAATTTCCAAATGCTGTATTTTATCGTTTGTGCGAATTGGAAAAACAAATTGAATAAATTACAACCAATTCGACAGATATTAACTGACACAGGTCAGAAGTCCCTACTAAAAGATAATTTTTTTTAATAAAAATCATATCTGTCATTTTGACAAAACATCTTTAATCTTTCTTTAATCTAAAGCAAAATAGTTTAAAATCATTTTCATCCAATAAAAAAAAACCAAATCAAAGAGAAATTTCGTTTATAATACAAAATTTTAAAAACGTCAACAAAAATGTTTTTGGAATGAAAATTCGTACGGTTAACAATATTTTTTTCAACTTTTTAAATTTGACTTAAGATGTGTTGTCAAAATACCACAGATATGTATCTTTAGTCAAAAATATTATATGAATAAATTCTACTAATTTAAAAAAGTATGTGTGGTTTTTAACTTTTCTATAATTTGCACGGACTTTATGCTGACTCCATTTTGATTATACATAATTGGATTTTTTGATAACAAAAATTTTTCGCTGATAATATACAATAGTTCAGTAAAATTTGCTAAAGTTCTTTAAATGAAAACCGATAAGATTTAACAGATACCAATGAAAAAAAAATAATACTTATTAATGGTATTCAAATTTATTTTTTTATATTTAACTATTTCAAAGCTTAAACGACATTTGCTTCAACAATATCAATTTAACGAGCCTTAAGTAGGTTTTCTCGAAAGCAAAAAAAAAACATTCAACTATTTTCTATATTTTCCGCGCTATATATTTCCACTTACATTTATTTTTCCTTAGTCCTTGTTAACTGGTTTTTAAGAATTCAACTTTGTTCACAAAGACAAACAAAAGCAAATCATAAAACCTAAAAACAACAAAAACAACATTATTTGTGTGGTGCTTAATGTTGAGGCAATGAAAAGTCCGCACCAACAACGGAATTCCTTACGAGCTGGTTTTCTTACCCTACATTCCAATTAAAGGGTAATTATCGGTATGAGCTTAAGTTTGTAACGTTTAAATACGTTTAATGGTTAATTTCACAATAGCGCAATTCAAAGTTTTAAATATAATTTTATAAAATTTTACACCCATGGGCGTAGCCACCTGAAAGAAATATTGCTTTAATATTTATTGTTTTTAATAAATTTGAAGTCTGTAAATTTATTCCTTCAGCTGATAAATTTTAATAGAAGTTTCATAAAAAATTGATTTTTTCTTTCTTCATTTTTATAAACTTTTAATCAAAATAAGTTTGAATAATAACCCACCACCAGGGGGCATATAGTGCTAAAGTCCATTATACTGTAGCAACTTCTTGTCTCAAACTCATAAGTTTAAGGACTGTACCACCTCCTCTGTTCGTCTACAATTCGGGAAATTGCATCACACTTTGCTGCATAAGGAGTGGTCCGATAGTGATTCGAGCCAACGACGTTCCGCACAAGAGCGTCTACCAAACCACATAATAGCACCGCTACCAGTTCGTCGACTGCAAACACTTGCACATCGCATAAGCATAAGTGAGTAAAGAGTCTTCTGTAGGAATATTGCAAGTCCTTAGTGCGCGAAAACGACGTTCAAGAAGGAGACCTTATCTAATTCAACGGAAACCCGTGCAACATGCTGCTAGACAAGCAACACCTTCCAGTTCCTACGTCTATTGGTTGCTATCATGATTTTTGTTGCAGCCGTGCAATGTTGAGGCGCACTCAGATAAAATACAATTAAATAAGAAGGACGACTCTCTTGATCTTAATATCAAGCCCCTGATTTAATTGTGACTCCTGATGGCTGCACTTTCAGTAGGTTTTGCTATTTTGAATGGCACTTCGAAAGTTAAAGTTTTACAAAACGTCATTACAGTTTTTATGAAACTAACTACAAATGCAACTTCTGAAAATTGTCCAGCTTTAATCTAGTTTAAATTACGAATTATTTAACCGTGTGTACTGTGTACTCATATGTCTTCTTTCATGATTTGGTTTTCCATGTCCAACACATTGAAAAGTCGAAAATAACAACTTTTTAACCGAAATTGTAAAATTGTTTTAAGGAAAATTATATCAGATTATATAAAAACTCCATTAATATAATTAATTTTATCCCTTTTTTTAAAAACGTAAAACCTGCGAATAAAATATTGACATAAAATACTTAATATCATGTTACTTGTGAGTGGTGAGAGTTTCGATAGTTAATCTAGCAAAACAAATTTTAATTCCATACTTAAGGTATGGCGATAGACTCAGTATAATTTCTGCGTCGATCTGACAATATACGGCCCACATTTGGTGGTTGATCAGTTGAATTTATGTTTATTTAAACCTTGGTACAAAATAGAGCTTGCTTTTATTTTAAATAATTGCCTGAATTTGGGCATTTATTGAGTAAGAGACGCTGAATTAAGAATATCATTTATTAAGTTTATCTAACTCTCATACGAATATTATCCCTCAACAGAGCCCTCATACCCATAATGCATTCTATTATGTTGATGCCAATTATTTTGATCAACAACGATACGATTTGTTAAAATTAATTTTATAATATCTTTTTGTGATCGCAAAATTTCGCGATTGTAGTTCCATATTGGACCATAAGCTTCATATTAGTGCCCTCTGGAAAATCGCTTTTGAACGAAAACCAGTTATTAGCTGTCGGTATTAAAACAAAATTCGGCATAAATAACTTTTGTGTGAATTTTAATATCATATCAAATTTTTTTACCTGAAGATCAATATTTGCAATTTAGTAACAATTAGAGACAACAGTGGTGAAGGGCATCTTTTGCTTAAGCTTGTTTTTCTTGATTTTAGAGTAAACTTTTTGTTTATTACTTGTATTGTTTTTGTTTTATATTTTTTTTAGTATGTCAACGGAGAAAAATAAAACAGCAGCAACAGCGAAAACATGAATGAAACAATAAGCTAAAAACCAACTTACAGCAGCAAAATTTTTTTCAGTTTGGCAGGCAGTCAGGCTATATTTCCTTTTTATACCCTACGCCGAAGGTAAAAGTGTATATTTAATTTTGTCATTCCGCTTGTAATTTCCACAATTTTGATCTTAGACCATATAAAGTATATATATTCTGTATTCTTATGAGAAGGGAAGTTCAAATCTGGCTGTCCATCTGTCCGTCCGTCTGTTGGTTTTACGAAGCCCGCAGATAGGAAATAATACACCCAGAGAAAAAACATGTTTAAATATGGTCACCTCCAACCAAACTATTTTTAAAGAAAATTTTGAACATAATATTTTTAATATAACCATATTATTGTCAGCGATAACCACATTATGGTTAAATTAGGTCTCCATCAAGAAGCCACAGCCATATTATGGTTAACGCCGAACAAATTATAATTAGTAATAACTAAAATATGTTTAACACTTATAATAACATGGTTAATTTTTAACCAAAGCATTTTGCTCTTGAAAAATAGGAAAATACTATTGTAAATTTAAAAACAAATTATTATCATATTTAACCATACCATTTTTAGAGGCAACCATAATATTGTTGTGGGTTCTTTATGGAGGACTAATTTAACCATAATATGGTTGTCACTGACAATTATATGGTTATATTAACCATAATTTGTTTAAAATTTTCTTTAAAAATAGTTTGATTGGAGGTGACCATATTTAAACATGTTTTTTCTCTACGTGTATTTTTGTAGCTAGAATACCATTTGGATACTCAGCAATATTCTATTAATTTTTTTGATTTTATGAGAAATGCTGACTACGAACACATCTCTTGTTTATTTTGTTTTGTTTTGTATTGATGTTTTTTGGATGCAGTAGAAATGCATTTCAAATGGATTGCAGCGTGTTTATACGTCTTAACTGTTTTTTGTCATGTTTTTATCTGATACTAGCTGACCCGACAGACGTTGTCCTGTCCAAATTAGGAACAATGTTTGCGTTCGATTTTTAAAATCCGTTAAAAAGATACGAACATTTGAAAGAAAAAATTGTCAAATCGATGGAGCCGTTTTCTGATTTTAGGTAATTCTGAAAAAGTGGGCGTAAAAGTGGGCGGGGCAAAATTTTATTTATTTATTTATTTCCAATTCTATACAAAAGACTTAAAGCCTCTTATTGCAGTATAGAACATTGTTTTAGCAGAAACATTTATAATTATAATTTGTAAATGATAAAATTTAAAACAAAAGAAAAAATTTAAAAGAGAGAAAAAAAAATTATTAAATTAATAAATTAAATTGAAAATTAACAAAATAATAATATTTAAAATTCATAAAAAAATGAAAAAAATTAACATGCAAAAAAATTTAAAATGCTTTTTTTAAAGCTCAGTGCGTTACTAGTTATTTTTATGTTATGCGGGAGTAGATTCCAAAGACGGATTGCATTAAGGAAAAATTGCTAATCGGAAGTTAAACTTTGATGTCTAAGCAATAAAATTCTTCTACCTCTATTAGACCTAGATATGGTTTAGCGGTTATACAGATGTTGTGGTTGTTGAGTTAACACGATAAATATCAGTACTCTTGTTTTGAGAAGGTCATCAAACTGAATACCATATAATTTTACCGTGAAAGAAGAAACAGAATTAACCCTTTTCACGCCATATACGTATCGTACAATGCTTTTAAAGACTGAGTTTAATTTTCTTGTACTTGCCGTATCACATTTGGCAAATAATTCGCATCCACACATCAGAATTGGCAATTTTAATATGTTTGCACCATGTCAGGTTCTTATTAAAAATAATACCTAAATTTTTTGCTGTATTTACCCTTTCAATACGTTCATCACCAAGAAAAATATCAGGTATATGATCGGTTATAGTAGTTCGTTTTTGGATAACAAGATATTTAGATTTTTTTGGGTTGATACTAAGACCATTAGCAGTAGCCCATTCATATATATGTTTTAATTTAGTATTCAGAGTTAAGACACATTGTTCAATTTCAGATGTATCACAGCTGATGTAAATCTGAACATCGTCAGCATACATTCTGACTTTGCAGTGTGTAAGTTGACTCGGAAGGTCATCAGCGTAAAGCGAAAATAGAATAATTGATGCCCAATAATTGTTTTCGTATAAATGTAAGTTAGACCATGGCGATCATTTTAAAGAAAAAATCGTCCAAATTATAAAGATGTCATTGGTGGTGCAATATGAAAATTGGATTTTGCCCAGCCCCTCCGCCCGCAGACCGAAAATCAGACTCACAGTGTCAACCGCCTGAATATTCTGAGGATTCTCTGAAAATTTCATCAAAATCGGCCCAGCCGTTTTGGAGTCCATACGTTACATACACCCTGCAAATAAAATTGGACCACCTGACCCATTTTGATAAAATGGACTACTCCATGGACTAGTCCGATGTAATGCAAGCATGGACCATGTCATTGTTAAAAAGTGTTTGTAGTGAGACGACATGTCTTCGTTTTTTAACGACATGCTTTCGTTTTTAAACGACTTCAAAACTAATCCTCTTGAGTATACAATGGAGTAGTTTTAAAACTACTCCTTAGTGGTCCAAAGGTGGGTTACATACCATGGAGTAGTTTTAAAACTACTCCTTAGTGGTCCAAAGATCGGTTATATGGTCCTCTCCTAGGACATCGTAATGTTAAATAGACCAGGTTTTTTCCATACGTTTGGGTTACTTTTGGACTAGTCCTGGTCCCTTGTGGACTACTCCTTACACGCGTGTTTGGACTGGTCCTATTATTTGCAGGGCATACATACACACATACATACGTACATACATACATACACACATATATATATATTATATATAGATTATTTGAATATCTCTTATAATTTTTTCCATTTATTTTTTTATAACCACTTCAAAAATGTTGTACTTTTGATATAAATTATAAAATGATATCAATCAGCTGTTCTTTGAATGTTTTAGTTAGTTGGCATTTAGTTACAGCTTTACCTAAAATTAATTGTAAACTTTTTGTGCTGAAAGTAATCATCTGTGAATAACTTAAACAGGTACTTTAAAAAGTTAACACTTGGTAATAATTTATGAATATGCGCCTTTGTCTTTCAATATTTTGGAAGCACGCAAACATGTGCAATTAAGCGACAAATACTACATATAAAAATATACAGATATAACTATATATATTATTAAAAAAATTATTAAATTAGTAATAAAATAAATATAAACTTCTGTTCTTTCCCAACCATGCGCTCTTACTTGTTTAGGTTATATAAACGGGTCTTTGTTGAAATTCAACAATGGAATTAAAAAACGAAAGTTAATGTAGGACTTATAACCCAGTAAAAAACATGTTCCAAAAGGAGCAGGTTTTTTGTATGAATTCATACCTCAAATCGCTTCAAACCTGCTGATGGGATGCCTGATTTTTGTATGGGTTGTTCCCGGTTTGGAGGACTATTTTCTGCTGACAATAAGCGCTTCTTTTAACTTGCAAACAAAGCGCTCCTAGAGTGCTTTTTTAATGGCTAACTATATTATCATGCCTTTTTTCAATCATTTTCGTAAACCATAATATATTTTTTTTTCGCTTAAAACCCCTATTCATTGTCAGCACTAAAATAGCAGCTTTTTTTGTATGTTTTATTCGTTATCATTTACTGCTTTATAAGAGCTCTCTAATTGAAGCGCTTGAGTATGCGCTTTTTCTCTGTAGTGCTTCAAAAAACCCAAATTTTTATTACTGGGAACTTTAAAATTGTGAAATTTGTTAATAATACTCCATTACAAATCCAAGTTTTCGGAAATACCTCATTTGCAAAATACATAAAACTACGTGACAGTTTTCTGACCAAATGTATCTGAATATGGAGTCAGAATGGTCAAAAGTGGAACCGTTTTTGAGATATTGCATAAAATAACCGTTATTTCTGTTTTTAAAAAAGATGATGTGACTTAAATGCAAATATCTTCAAAAATATTTACCGGACTATGTATTTCTTTTTAGTGAATGGTAATAAAATTGCTCAAATAACCATGTGTCATTTGTTTTTTTTTTTTTGTTTGGTAATAATTTTTTTATTGAATCTTCATATATTAAATATTTTTTTTTTTTTTTTTCATTATTTATTTATTGAATCTTCATATATTAAATATGAACTAACAATAATTAATCAAATCTTAACCTAATAACGTGTCCTGCCAGTGCCAGACCAAATTTTCTTCATTACGGGTTCTGTTCACTTATATATTTCGCTCATAAATAAACTTATGTTTATCGCTCATATAATTGGGTAAGTGCTGCAGTGTCTCTTCTTCTTAAGCGAGTGTGGCCGCCATGATTTAAAATATATCGAGCTAGTGGATTTGGGTGTTGTTCAAGCCTTTTTAAATATTTTATTGCATATTTTGTAATCATAGTTTTAACTAATGGCACATTGAGATCCTTATGAATGTTTGAGTTTTTAACATACCAGGGCGCTGCTGTGATTATTCGAAGAAGTTTATTTTGGCGCCTTTGAATTTTGTCGATATTACGGGCCGAGGCAGTGCCCTATAGTTGAATACCGTAGCACCAGATAGGCTTTAAGATGGAGTTGTAAAGTAGAAGCTTGCAATCGAGACTAAGGACAGAATTTCTTCCAATAAGCCAATGAATTTGAATGGCTTTTAGTTTCATTTGAGTTAATTTTGCCTCTATATGGCATTTCCACGTTAATCGCCGATCCAGATGTATACCGAGATATTTTACATGCGAATGTTGAGGAATTATTTGATTATTGATTGTAATAGGGGTGCAAAATTCCCGGCGCAAAGTGAATTTTATATGTACGCATTTTTGCTCATTGACCATTATCCTCCATTGTCGTAACCATATTTCTAGTTGAAATATATGATGCTGTAAGTAACGCGATGCTTCATAACGATTTTCGTGGACGCTTAGAAAAGCTGTATCTTCTGCAAATGTTGAAGTTTGTGTATAGTTGCTTGTTGGCATATCCGAAGTATAAATTAAGTACAATAGGGGGCCCAGGATGCTGCCTTGTGGGACTCCAGCGGCAATGGGCTGAGGTGAACTTAAGAAATTTCCTTCTTTAATAATAAATTGACGACCGACTAAGTAGCTTTCTAGCAGCTTGTGTGTGTTTGCTGGTAAATTTTGCTTCAATTTATGTAATAAGCCTTCATGCCAGACTTTATGAAAAGCTTGCGAAACATCGATGAAGAGTGCTGAGCAATATTCTTTTTCTGTGTCATTTGTGAAGATAAGTCAATACAAAGTTACAGTGGACTAAATATCAAACTTTATGAAAAAGTTGATGATTTTTTGCAATTCTGCTCTTTTTGTAAAATTTTTTTTATCAAATCAAAAACCAAAGGGTAGTAAACGAATTTTGTAAAAAAAAAATCACCGCGGAAGCTCAATTCCAATGACGCACGTATTAAGGTTTAAGAACGAACAGCATAACTAGAAAATCTGTGCCGATATAAAAAATGTTGTCATAGTGACTGGTCTGTAACAAGGCTACGCTGTTTTTGGTGCAAATGGGACAGCCGAGCGCGACATGAACACTACGCCTGAATAGATTGTGAGGATAGAGTAAATTTTACGCCTTTCGAAGATAATGTCATACACAAGCTCTGGTAAAAAAGGAAATCAATATTTTGCCACCGTTAGTTACGTATCGAAATATCGCCAAAACTTTTCTCAAAAGCGGAAACTGTGTCGCATTTGAATACCAGAAAACCGTTTTTACCAACGTATCAGATGCCAAAATTTAAGAAGGGGTTTTTGTGGGATCACAAATTACAAAGCTACTGAAAGATTATACATTTGATTAAATTTTGTCTGAAGATGAGTCAAAGGTATGGAAGTCATTTTGTTTGGTTGTATCAAGCTTTCTGCAGAAATTCAGGAGCCCAAATGATGAAGACATCATTCAAGATGCGTGAAAAAACTATGGGAAAATTAATACAGTGGTCAATTAATTAACATTTAGTTTCAAAAAAAGGAGTTTATATGCCTTTAAAAATACACTTTCTGCACTTAAATGTCTTTCCAAATACAAGAAATGGATCGTCGGTGTCAAGGGGCGTATGATGAGCCGATTTTGGGCGACTTTTGTTGGTTCCTTGTGCGAGAAGCAGAATATAATAACAACAGACAAAGCAATTTAACAGTTTTAAACCATTTTCAACCATTGTGTTATTTTTTTGATTTGAGAAAAATCGAAAAGTGGGATAATTGAATAAACCTCCTGTTACTTTGTCATTTTTGCACTGATCTGGATTGTTTTGGGCAAATAATGTTCGTATGAAAATAAACTAACGTCGTAAGTTATTAAACTTGAAAAAAAATTTTTTTTTTGGTTTTAAACAAATACGTTGAAAAGAGCAAAATTGCAAAAAGTCATTAATTTTTTATTTTCAACTCCGTCTTTTCTTGAACAATTTTTACAAACGACCATTGCTTGAAAAGTTTTTGGATACTGCAGCCATGGAGAAGAGGCCTTGAAAACTGGCCAAACGATTTTTATAATTTTAACATGATTGTGTTCAGCGTGCTAAGATTTTACAGGAATTATGTTTTCCCAGAGAAGTTCTTTTTTGCTGCCTATTAAGTATAATTACTATTAAAAAAGTCGAAATTACCATGCACTTAATGAGCACGTAGTTTTTGGCTAAAACAAGCGCATTTATTCATGCAACAGTTACTTAAGATACATTTTTACAGCTAAAACCCCCATAAAAAACTTTTACCAGCAAACTTGAATTAACGTTATTGTCACACACAACTGTTTTTATTTTCAAACTAGTTATAATATTTTACAAAAATAATCAACATCAGAGTTTTTTAAGTAGTTAAAATTAGTTATCATTGCCTAGTTATGATTCGCAGGAGGGTGGAGGAGCCTCCTGTAAGATGTTTGCAATGTAGATTTATTTTTGTAAAATTTAAACTTAAACCGTGGCATCTTTTTCAGAAAATTTTATTTAGTATGTTTTACAAGTTTATAAAAGTTTAGTTGTTATTTTACTGCGTTAATTAGCCATTGCATTTCGCTTGTTTTGCTTAAAATTATAAAGAAGTAAAAACTTAATTTGCAAAACTTTTTGCGTTTATGTGTTCCTGGTTGGCTTTATATCGTTACCTTCACTCGTATTTGAAAAATTTTACAATAGAGGGAAAAACTTGCTAGAAACTTAAGTTCTTAATTATTTTCAAATCTGTAAATGCGGTTTAGTTTTATTGTCGTTTTTTTTTCGACATGCAATACCTGGACATTTAAAAATTATAGATCTTTGTTTTACAAATAAATATTTTGTGCTTCTGCACTTTTTCTTTCAGTTGTTTTGCATTTTATATAATACAACTTATATGTATTTAACGAAGAATTAAGGATTTTTAAGGGGCCTTCCTTAATCTTTGTGTCTACAACCAAAATTTTTTGGTTAAATATACAACCATCATAACCGGGTAGTCGTGCAGTTTAAAATTGAATTTGCTAAGGTTGTCCTACTGTTTTCTGTTTTTACCAGCACAGGAATCGTGTGTGTAAAGGGGAGATTTAAAAGAAAATGACAGAAAATTTTTTTAATATAAATTTTTCTAAAATTTCAATGTTCGATTACTTTAAAAAAAATAGGTGGAAGATTTGCTATTTTATATAAAACTAGCTGACCTGACAGACGTTGTCCTGTCCAAATTAAGAAAAATGTTTGCGTTCGATTTTTAAAATCCGTTAAAAAGATACGAACATTTGAAAGAAAAATAAGTCAAATCGATGGAACCGTTTTCTGATTTTAGGTAAATCGAACCTAAGTTGGATGATTTTAAAGAAAAAATCGTCCAAATCGGTCAAGCCGTTCTCAAGTTAAGCGCTTAATAGAAGAAGTGGGCGTTAAAGTAGGCGTGCTACATTTTTCTTTCTAAGGAAACGTAAAATGGATTAATACGAACATTTAAAAGAAAAATTAGTCAAATCGACGGAGCCGTTTTTTGAATATGTATAGGTAAATCGAAAAAAGTGGGCGGGGCAAAATTTTCTTTCCGTATAAATCTAAATTGGACCATGGCGATCAATTTAAAGAAAAAATCGTCCAAACTATATAGATGTCATTGGTGGTGCAATATGAAAATTAGATTTTGCCACGCCCCTCCACCCGCAGACCGAAAATCAAAAATCAGACTTCACAGTGTCACCCGTCTGAATATTAAGAAGATTCCCTGAAAATTTCATCAAAAGCGGCACCGTTTTGGAGTCCATACATTACATACATTCATAGTGCCAATTCACACGTTGCAAGTCTTATTGATCCGCTTGCTTCCTTATAGACGAGAGAGAGTGAGAGAGAAACGTTTCTTTTCCTCACTCTCTTTATAAAGTAGCAAGCTCATCAATAAGACTTGCAACGTGTGAATTGAGACATACATACAAACATCCTGTTTTATATATATAGATAGATAGATTTGACTTGAAGTATATTTGTATATTATACATTTTGTTGCAACGTTGTTATATCACTGGATAATTTAAAAGTTTGCTAATATTTTAATGTTTTAGAAAATTTGGTGAATTTATGTAAAAATCTTAAATTCAATTATGCAAAAAAAAAATTAAATAATTCACCGCAGTAGCAAAATTTAAAGCGTTTCTTGTAACTCTTTTTGTCAATGTTAGCACTCGTATTTTCCGTATATAGACAACAAAATGAGTTTTCGCTTTGAAAGCCATTTTCCAAAGCAAAATTTGTGTTAAATAATTTAACACAAACCCAAAACATGCTGTCAGGAAAATGGGGAAACCTTCTTGTTAATGCTTTTAACTTGTGCTGGGATACTATCGATATTTTCCACTATATATATTAATCGATAGTTCAGATTTCACTATCGATATATTGATATTTCTATCGACTGAATGTTTGTACCAGAGAAAGTCAATGGGTATAAAAAAAATTAAAGTACTCTAGCACATATCGACAATATTCAATGCGTGTGCGTACTCGTATCTGTTTATTCTCATACTTGTGTCTATCCATGCGCATTTGATTTCATTCATTTCCAAATTGCTGAATCACAAATAAATACGTTTTTTCAAAATCGTTTGAGTACAATTCAACAAAATTTTATTGAAAAACAAACGATTGTTGACTTTAAAAAAATGTCTGTAATATAAAGATTTGCGTTCTTACTTAAGAAAATCTAAAAAAAATGACTAAATGGATGCAAATTAAAATACGTCGTGTTATTTTAATCGTTATTAAAAAAAACAGAAAAAGTTACCGTAAACCAAAAAAAAAAAAAGAATATTCATATGCGCAGTTAAGAAATGAGATATCACAGGTAAATACATTCATACATATTATGAGTTTGAGCAGTTTATCTGTTGCCAGTTGCATTTTTAAGACGTTAAAAAATGGTTTAAAATTTAATTGCTGGAGTCAATCAGTATCCCAACGAAAATTTTAGCCTTAAAGAAGACTTCGACATCATGCTTTGGTGGAAAAACAACTCCACAAGGTATCCACGGTTGTCTTAATAACAATCAAGAATTTTATGAAATTTCCTGCCTGCAGCGCAGCATTAGGTTAAGATTTCTCTTTAGCTGGAAACATAAAAGATCCCAAAATAGTTGATAGCCTCCTTTTTTAATTGTTTTTATAATAAACCTCTTTCGTAAAATAGATTATAATTTATTATAGCTTTAGAAGCATTTTTTTAATTTGATAGCAAATATTTATGTTTTAATATAACTTTAACATCAATTTTTAGGTCGTGGCAACACTGCTTGCTTTCAAATAACCACACAAAATGTTGAAGTTACTTTTCGATACTTACGATACATGCCTATACTCATACGCATTCAAAGGATTACCCATAAGCATGCGTGTTTGTTCATACTCATACCGGTCGATATACAAACTTATTCATGCTCATACTTATTGGTAGTCATACCTGCATGTACTCGTGCTCGGTTATAAGTATTAAAAATATAACTTTTTGGCTTTCTCTGGTATCTACCCAGTAAAAAAATTTTGGACTTTTGGAAGCTAAAAAGGTATATTACTACTGCTGTATTCGCTTACTATTAAGCCTTACTGAGAAGCAAGAAATAATCGAATACCATTGAAAGGGTTTTTGTAATAATGAAAGTTGAACAAAAAATAAAAAGCTTACTACTATCCCTTACATAGAAGCAGGTTGTAAGCGAAAATTTTAAAGATAGTTGTGCTTACCCCTATCCCTTACGAGGAAGCAGGTTGTATTGCAAGGGCTTTAAGATCGGCAAATTTACCGAGTCTTTGCCGAAAACAAATTATTTTAAATTACATAATAAAACAAGCTCAGTCATCTTAATGCATTTGAGTAGACAACCTGTATAAAGAAAAGCGCAAAGAAATTAAATGTATTTAATTGAAAACAAAAAAATTTAAGAAAATATTCTTAAAATTAATGAGAAGGTAGGTACATTAAGTTTTACTTATTAAATTTAAAATATTAATTAAAGTGTGTGAATTTTATAAGGAATATTTTACAGATTTTGTTCTTGTTTTTCTTGTGTGTGTTTTTTTTTTGTTTGTAATATTTCTATTGCCGATATACATACCCAGTTGGCCATGTCTTTAAGACAACGTCGAGGACGCGTACAAGACCCATAGTAAATCCCTGACGACATGTTGGCGACAGCCCATGCAAATCGTCGACGACTTTTTCGAACAAAGGGCACTTAAGTCGTAAACGACAATGTGAGCGACATTATGATGCATATTGTCGTTAATGATCATATGGGTAACAATGTGGTTAAAGTTGTCACTAGCGACTATATAAACGACTTTTTTCTCATAAAGTCGTTAATGCCCGATTAGCGACATTACCTTAATAGTGTCGTTGATGACAATATTGTTGACACTATCTACGATTTAGTCGCCGATAGGTAAGTGACAATTAGGGATTTAGCGAACACCGATACTGATATTTTGGCGATACTTCAGATTTGCCGATATATCCAGAATAAGGGGAACAAGTAAATGGGTATACCTCGAGGATATATTTACTAAAATCTCTTAGGGTCTTGATGGGCTGTGAGTTCCAGGGCCTTGATAAGCTGTGAATTCCAACTAGTGAATTCCAAACTAATGAAATGGCCGATGAGTTTGAGAGACTGGGCTCGAAAATTGTGGATACTGGATGTGTGGAGACAGTCAGACCTCTAATAGGCTTTTAATTAATAAGGGAATGGGTTCTGAAATTAACATATCGCCGACATAATATGCAAACCTGCTAACTTCCAATAACTTTTAATGGAAACAACAAACTTTTTATATTTCATATGCACAGCTTGAGAGAAAACCTATAAATATAGTTGGTTTAACACACTTTAAGACTCAATTTGAAGAAAAACTACATGCTGGTCGACGAGGTGTATCTTTCTCTTCCACACGGCATTAAAATCTCAATTTACTTAAAAAGTGGATTTAGCAGGTTTGCATATTAAGCCTACGATATGGCAATGTAGTCAGCAGGAACATTTACTTTTTATGTTTCTTGTCCTATCAATTCACGTTTTCCAATTGCACAATTAAAACACAGCCGCGAATAACGTTACAAAATAATTATATTTAACAGGCAGGATTATTTATTTTTTTTTTTTTTATTATGAAAAATATTGATAATAAAAGCAAAACATCAAGAAATATTAATTTTAAATTACATACAAATTTAAAGTTTTGAATTTTTTTTAGTAGAGGACAACGTAAGCGACCATTGCATGCCTTTTTTCGTCAAAGTGGTTCGAAACCCGACAAAATGCATGCATTGGTGCCTTAGTTGTCCTCAATAAAGTCTAATTGAAGACAAGATGAGCGACAATTGCATGCATTTTGTCGTCAGTGTGGTTTGAAACACGACAAAATGCATGCAATGGTTACTTGCGTTGTCCTCAATAAATTATTATTCAAGACAAATTTAAAAATATGCCTCCAAAAAAGTCGTAAATACGATTTATAACACGACAATATAAACGTTTTCTTACTTAAGTTATCGCCATCAATGTTATATAGGCGACAAATTCAAAAATGTTCGGAAGACATCGTTGACGACATTTGCGTCTATGACCATTTGGCCAACTGGGTACCTACATACATACATATGTATGTAGTCTGCTTGTTTTGTGTTTGCTTACTTTGTTTCTAGAAAAGTTAATGTTGATGGAAGCCGGATAAAAAGCGTATATAAGAATTTGCGAAGTTTGTCAATGCAATTTTTATGGTAAGTATTTTTTTATGTCTTTAATAAAGTCGTATTTTAAAACCACAATTCTTATAATTACAGAATCTCTAAAGGTTGATGGTCTTTCTTAAATCAAATTCCTTCTTAATTTACTTATAGTATTTATACTAAATAAAAACCGTTGTTACAAGAAAAAATATTTAAAAAATAAGAAAAAAATTAAAAACACTTTTTTAAATTGTTAAGACGATTCTGAATCTGATTCCGAAAATATTGATCCTAGTATAAAAGAACATTAAACATTTCAAAATGTATTTCAAAATTTCCAATTTCTTTCTTTTTTTATTCATAACTTTTTTGAACCAAAATTTTTTGATTTCTTTTAATATTGAATAAAAATTTAAACAAAAATATCAAACGGAAGTTATTATATCACAAATAAGGGGCTAACAGCACAAGGGGTTTAAGTGCCTTTTTCTAAAATTTAGTTTACATATGGAATTATAGGTGAAGTTCGGAGAAGTTGTTCCGATCACAAGAGGTGAATGTAGGATTCTCATCCGGACGCTAGATATAGTGAACAATTCAAGCACTTGACATTAAAATACGTGCTTCGCTTGGAGCACAAGCGAAACAACCGCTTCTGTCTCATTATTTAAAATAAGTCACTTGAACCACTTGTGCTTTAAGCCCCTCAAATGAAGAAAGGATTCCGTGTAAGCAATATAGTAATAGGTTCACATCAGGCATGAATTCACGTTTTCAGAAAAATGCATGTTGGAAGAGCTTTTTGTATGCAATGAAAGCTGCATTTGTAAAGAGACATGAACGAAGCGCTTACAAATGGCTGTTACTCACACATGAATGTAACGAGTGAAAACGTGCTTCTTTTTTCAAAAGGTAATGCTTCCAAGTGGGAACTCGCCATATAAAAATCATGCCTTCTGGAAGCAGGTTTGTAAGGGGGAGAATAGATTCTCTCCCTTGCAAACCTGCTTACATGTAAGCTCCAATTTTTACTGGGTATGTACGCACGTTATTAGACGTTAGATGACAGTTTTTAAAAATTGTGAGCTGATAAGCATCTTTCTGAAGGAACCACAAGAACAGGGACTATAAGATATTTTATTGCAACTTTAGATAATGTTTTAAATTAGATTTGATTCTGAACTCAAGAGTTAATCAATCCAGCGGACTTATCCTCTAATGGTCGTTCATTGTTTTATCCTATTGCAATTGTATTTTCATTTGATTTTTTTTTTACAACATCATAAAACTATCTGACATATCAGTCCCTTTGTAAACAAATAAAAATTTCGGCATAGAGGCCTTAAGTTAGTAGTAAAACAAGTAAGAAAGTATAGTCGGTCAAGCCCGACCATATGATACCCTACACCACAGTATTAAAAAACACATCATGCTTATATGTCCATATAAATATGGATTTATCTATGTTTATAAGAGTCATTAAAATCGGTTTAAAAGTTTGTGAGAGGCAGAAATTGCCCCCTACCTCACCTTGTGTTCCTATTTTGGAAAAACTGTATAGCTTATGTGTCCATATAGATATGGATCTCTCTATGTTTTGAGTTTCATTAAAATCGGTTTGAGAGGCAGAAATAGAGCCCCTCGTGGTCCTATTTTTTAAAAAATGCATCCATTTTGTGTCCATAACGATATTGTGCTATCTATGTTTTAAATTTTATTAAAATCGGTTTGATAGTTTCTGAGAGGAAGAAATTTCCCCCTATCTTCCCTCGTGTTCCTACGATTCGGCCCATTTTCTATAGGCTTGGTCCTTGTGCCAATAGAAACCTATATCCTTAATTTTATCAAATTATCTCTAAAATTGCGACCTGTACTTTGCGCACAAGGTTACATGGAAAGCCAGCCAGCCGGACGGACAACGTTAGTTCGACTCAGAAAGTGAGTCCGAGTTGATCGGTATACTTTAAGGTGGGTAGGACCAATATTTTAAGGCGTTACACACATCATAATAATAATATCGATATTGGTATTTTTCCTATCGATATTTTCGATAGTTTAAGACTATCGATGGTATCGATAGTTCTATCGATAGTTTCCCAGCACTACTTTCAATTACAACTGACTGATAAAAGAAAATCACAGAAATTGATCATGATTAATGTTGCGTAAAAGATGGTGTAATAAAATTAAGTGCTTGCACATTTAAATAAATGAAGCAAATTAAATGTGCGTTAAGCAGCAAAATATTAAGTTTATTTCTGTGGGTTGGTGCTAGAAATTAAAGTTTTTTTATAGAAGATTTCTTAGTGAAATTGGCATACAAGCCCCTTATTAAACTATTCTGGGTTAAATAAGATATTTGCCACCTAATACATAATGTATTGTATTAGTTATTTGTAGTTTAAATAAATTGTCTAATTTAAACTAATGAGTAAAATTTACATGGCAGAAATTATTTATAACGACTCTATATGAGCATTTACGAACCTAGCGATTAAGTGCCTTTAAGGAATTTATGTGTATTTTCGAAAACTTTTCAAACAATTCTTAATATGTACCTAACATTTGTGAAAATGAGGCTGCTTTCCATGTGGATGCTTTGGTGCGTACAGGTTTTTTGGCAAATACAACTTGTTTAACTTTGTTATTTCTTTTCGTAAAGCAACAAATCTTAGTTTGAAGGTAAAGTAGCTGAAGGCCATTGCGTAAAAAAGGTAATAATTTTAAAACCTGACCCAACCTTGATGTGAAAATCTATGGTAAGGCCCTTCAACTTCTAAAAAGTCCTAGAAATTTTCTCAATATATGCAAACGATTTACCATGTCAACTAATGCACTGCGATATTCGTCTGTATGCTGATGATGCACAATTATTAGGCGATTGCATACAAAAACTAAATGATGATTTAAATAGAGTTTCTCTCTGGGCTGCAGCTAATGGGCTGAGCTTAAACCCACAGAAATCCAAATGCATTGTCTTTCGGAAAAGAACGAGCAAATTAATTGTGAAACCAAACATTAATATAAATAGTCAGCCTATTGAGATTGTTTAAAGAGCAAAAAACCTAGGAGTTATATTCAATAGCACTTTGACATGGAGCGATCATGTTACTGCAGCATGTGGAAGAACATATTCAATTCGTAGAACCCTTTGGCCTACACAATATTGTACCCCGTTAAAAATCAGACTATTACTTGCAAAAACATTCCTTATCCCAACGTTATTATATGGATGTGAAATGTTCTCCTCTTGTGTCACAGAAAGTAAACGAAGACTTAATGCCCTTTTCAACAACATAACAGTTACCCTGTGTTATTGTAAGACTTTTGTCTTGTTACGCAGATTAACTATAAATAAATAAATAAATAAATCCGCAGCTTAACGAATTTTTATGTTTTTATTGTTGTTATATTTTTAGGACAATTTTATATACGTGAAATTTTATGTATAAACGACGCGGTCAAAATTATCAAAAATAATGCGGTTGACTTAAAAGAGTGTCAGTTTTCAAAGACCAACGAAAAATTTAATTAATATAGCATATTTGTCAGTAGCCTTCCTATCGTTCCAAATTGTTGTGCAGAAAACCAAATACTTGTATTTGAAACTAATAACGATATATTCAAACTTTTTGGAAATTCTGCGGTCGTTATTTGTAGTTGTTAAAAAAAAAGTAGAGTCAGTCGGTTCAGCTCAACCATATTATACCGTACACAACAGTAGAAGAATTTTTTGCCAGTGTGAGTTGTTTTGAAGCCATGGGCAATCATGGATCCGGCAGAGTTTCATATTAGTTCATATAAAAGTGATCCCGCAAAATTATAATTTTCGTCTCAAAAAGCCAACCTAAATCTGCACTGTGTAATTTAAATTGTCTATAAAAAAAAAACTTTTTTAATAGAATTATATAGCATGAAAGTCTGCGGCTGACCAGAGATTCTTTATATGGCCACAGTAACCAGCAACTCTCTAGAACTGTCGTCCTACACTGGTTATTATTTGATGCTCCTTTGGGAAACGTTTAGTGGCTGTAATTTATACTACAAATCGCAGAAAGGAAGCTGGAGGTACTGTTGCGAATTAAAAGAAGCTGCTCTATAGTAAAAAATAGATAGCTTTATCTTCTAAGCGAGAGAAGAGCACACCGTTTTCTTTAAAAATCCATACGCTTTGAAAATAATTCGAATGTGAGTTATTTGTAGCGTACCTTAGCAGTACACACTGTTGTGATTCTCACAAAAAACCAATATTCTTACACTACATGTAAGTTAAACAACTCAATTAGTAAAACAACAATCAAAAAATAAAAAAATGCAGCCTAAGGTACATCAATGTAAACAGCAATTAAAACGGATTGACTTGTAACAAATGCTGCTCAAGCAAGTTTGAAAACTGAGTCACTTATTTAGAAAAGTACACAATTTCCAAGTTTCAAGTCGATCTTATGGGGCACATTGTAATAAGGGGAAACAGAAATACATATTCTATGTGAACTATAATTAAAAAATGTTGATGTAAAAAGGGTTGTTTGCCCAGAAATAAGCCAGATTTCTTTATTGTTAAGAAATCGGCATACATTGCCTTGTCTTTTTATTCTTAAAAGTCTCCAGTTATCCTTACTAAGGTAAATACGATTAGGTTGTACTAACTCCTTTCCTCTACAAATCTAGTACATCTTACGCCTGTAGGCATTGGTTGACGAATTGAGACCACCCAGTGCTAAGAGCACTGCGGGCTTAAGCTTACCAAGCAGTTATCCACGTAAATCTAAGAAACGTATGCTCTTAAATCAGAAATGACAACTGCGTGAGAGGTTTAACTCCCAGGGCACTTTACAGCTAGAAATCCACAATAGGATATTGTCTTCGAAATATCTTTTTATGGATTTGTTCTTATGTAACAACCCAATAAAAATTTTTATCATTTTGCGAAGCCCTAATGGTACATTAAAAAAAAAATAAGTGCACAATTATGCGCTATGCAATAAGACATACAGAAATGCAGTAAAGTAGGTGAAAGAAACTTTAAAAAAAATAACATTTCAATTGCTACGGTATTCCCTTACTACGAAGCAGGTTTGTAATGGAAAGTCCTAAAAAATAACTTTATCAAAACATTCAGTGTGTAAGGCTGATCGTTACATCCAACAATTTGTATATGCGCTGAAACGTGCGCTTTATGTGTCAAAAATGTATTGCTTCAAAGTGGGAACTCGCCATATAAAATTCATGCCATCCGTAAGCGCAATGGTAAGCGAAACTTTTACGTTTCTCCCTTACAAACTTGCTCAATTTTTTATTGGGAAAAGATGCTTTCCCCCCTCCAGCCTAGTACTTTGCTGCAGGGATAAATATGTGTTCTTTCACTGTTAAAAAAGCCTGTTATAAATTAAATATTAATATTTGAGAGCCTGTTTGTAACGTAGTCACAGTGACACATGAAACTCATTTGATTTATTAAATGTTTATAATAATCTACTTAGCACATGTGTTTTGAAAAGAAGTTGGTACTTATAAATTCATCAATTTAGTTAACTTTGTCACTTTGTGTGTGCTTGTACAATACCATAGATAACAACGACAAAACTTCAAATATTATTTGAACAAAAAAAAAGAAAATATGTAAATTCTTCGGGAAAAACAGACGTTCACTGTCTTTATTATAAGGCTGTTATAAAAATTTTGAAAAGAATTATCTCTATATAGCATGTGTTTGTAAGTGTGTGTGATTAAATACAAACATTTTTGTTTTTTTTTCAAACTTTGAAAAAGTAATTTTGGTACATGTGATCATCATAAATTAGAGTTTCCTAGGCGAATGTTAAGCAAAATGAAATGAATGCCTTAATCTTTATAAAAAAAAAACCAGAGAAGATGAAACTGTAATGAAATTTTTTTTTTTTTTTTTTTAAGTGTAACAAAACTGCTATTGGGGTTGGTGCGTATGAGTATTATAAATTATATTTAAATAAGTAATACGTCAACAAAATATGTATGCTTATATTCTTTACAGACTTAAATGAAAAGCTTATTATGCTTCTTTAATAGCCAACTTTTATTTGCTATTAATTTTACCCACCGTATTTGTCGGTCGATTTGAAACTCTTAAGAAAAAATAATCGAAGAACTTATAAAGAATATATCTGTGGCAATAAGAGAAACGTGCTACAGTCTGTTTTTTAATTTTGTAAAAAAGGAATTTTAAACTTAAATTAATTTTTTTACCACTGAAATATGAAATAAAAACATTTATTTTATTGTAAATCACTATTTATTCAAGGAATATTTCAAAATGTAACTTCTGGTAAAACAACGTGTATATTTTTTTTTTTTGAAAGAAGAGCTTTTTTTATTCTTCCCCTGGTCACACTGGTACGTTGTCTGCAGTCATTTAATTTAAATAGTTTTTTATGAAATACATTTTTTTATCAGTTTCTAGCGAAATGAAAGTAACAAGCGAAAGGAAATATAAAAATACATACATATTTAATTTTTCTTTAATTTTACTGCATACTGCATAAATTTTATATTGAAAACAATAATAAAAAAACTAAAATTAATTTTTGTTTTTCAATATACATATACGAACGCAATGTTTTTGTTGTCATTTGGAGCCAAGCAGTTAGTAGCCCTAATTTAAGGAAGGAGTCGCATATACAGTGAGTCTCATAATTATTTTGCGTATAAAAAAAAAACCTTTAAAAAAACTTGATAATCATCCATTTATTTATTATATTAAAGAGGAATTTCTTTGTTTTAACGTGTTAGGAGAAAGACAAATAATCAAATTATAAAAAAATAGAATATCAATAATTAGTATTGTGGTTATTTTCTTGAACTATTTATGGTTTTTAATCCAAATTTTTAATATTTTTAATTAGGCTTAAGTTCATGAAATTGAATTTTTCATTAAATTATTTTTATGAAGAAAGGAATTTTACAACATGAAAATTAATTAAAATTGTTATTGATAATCTTTCATTCTTGACGTGGCTGGGGCTCGAACCCCGGCCTTCAGGTTACCATGACATGTTTCGATTGCAACCACTCAATCTCCTCAGATGGATTTGCCGTCTCACACTCGCAGCCATCGACGACTGCTGCCGTCAATAGTCAAACATCAATCCTTAAACCAAATTGTATTCTAACATTTGGTAGATCGAAATTTGCTTTCCTGAATGATTATCCATTTTAATTGATCTTACATGTTTTTTTCCTTACTTCTGTTTTTTCGTACTTTTGTCAAGAATTTTTCTTGAAGTCCAAGTACATTTTTTGTTTTTTCATTTTGTCTTTTTCTTTTCTGTTGACCTTTTTCAGCACAACTTGAAGGACAAAATGTACACAAAGAGCTCGTGCCTTAGCTTTAACAATAATTAGTATTGTGGTTATTTTGTTGAACTATTTATGGTTTTTAATCCAAATTTTAATCCAAAAATAATTTAATGAAAAATTAAATTTCATGAACTTAAGCCTAATTAAAAATATTAAAAATAGAATATCTTTATTATTATACTCTTTATACAAAATTTTAGAAGAATATATATCGGTATTTTTTACCGTATAACAATGGATATGTCACAGTGAATACTTTGTGGTATATCCGTTATTATTAGAAACTGCAGCTTATCGTCGTAGTATAGAATCCACCAAATTTCGGCACTTTTCTTCAGGTATTTTCCCACATTCTTGTAGAAAAACTTGTTTCAACGTAGATTTCGAAGATATGTGGCCTAGACTAACCTTTTCCTCCAAATACGCCCATACATTTTTTATTGGGTTCAAGCCCGGGCTTTGAGGAGGGGTTCGCAAATGTTTGGTGTTATAAAGAATCCACAGTTTAACATCGTAGGCTGTATGTTTGGGATCGTTGACCTGTTGAAAACAAAAACATCTTGCTGGAAGTTCCATTTTATCAGCACTCACATTAAGGTTTTCTTTAAGAAGTGACAGATACACACGTCTGTCCATAATTCCATCTACAAAAACCAGATTACCAACTCCTGAGGCTGACATAATAACAGAATCTCCTACATGTTTTACTGTGGGCTTGATATTTTTTATATTTATGGACTCATTCGGCTTTCTCCAAACCATGCGTCGTCCAGCAGACGCACAAATATTATATTTGCTTCCATCGCTAAATATTACGGGTTTCCAAAAGTCAAAACCTTTGGTTTTGTGTTGATTAGCGAAGGATAATCGCTTATTTCGATTTATTTCAGAAATTAGCCGTTTTTTTCTTGCTACTCGATCATTAAAGTTGTTTGATCTTAGTACTCTACGAAGTGTTTCGCTGCTAACATTGTTGCATAGAGTTCCTCTCAGCTTATCATTCAGTTTTGGAGCAGATTAATGCGGGTTATTACGAATTTCTTTAAGTATTTTCCTTTCATTTCTAGCCAATAATAATTTTGGACGGCCATGTCGTGCAAAATTTTCAATATTTCAACGTTCTTTTGCACGCTAAATTATGTTTTCTATTGTTTGACGTCGCCTCTCAATTATTTGCGATATAAAAGAAACGGTTTTACCTTGGTTATGAATGGGCAAGATGACTTTCCTCTCGGCAAAACCTTGTTCCTTTCCTTTCGGCATTTTTATTAGATAAATAATAGTAAAATACCTTGAAAATGTTATCTTATTCGAACAAAAATATGATTGAAACGTATAAACGAAGCGGACCCATATAAAATTTAAAAAATTTATAACAATATTTACAAGGCTTAGATGATTATTTTGAAAAGCAAAATACTTTTGTGAGTATTAATTAGAGGGTCAAAATAGTTTAAATGTCAGAAAAAGGATATGAAATTACAAGTTGAATTAGAAGTTTGTTTAATAAATTTAGTTTTTCTTAAATCTTTGGATGAAGCTTCCTGAGGATCTGACCTAAGCAACCAGTGAAATCCCTTCAACAATAAATTTCAGTGTTTTTATCAAGAATAAAAATTGGGAATTAAGCACGACAAACAAAATCATGTAAATTTAAAATTTTGTATTCCCAAAAATATCTTTGATAATTACAAGTTTTTGTAATTTTATTATCATGTTTTCGTTGTAACACATATCACCAACGTAATTAATGGATTATTTTCTCAAAAATTAAACAACTTGTTCTTCATTTTGATGAATGTTTTTAAAATTTATGGATTAAAACAATATGCAAAATATTTTTGAGATTCACTGCCAATGCTATACATTGGTATAAATATTTATTAAAACTGGAAATTTCTGTTGTATACTTTACTTTCTGTCATGAAATTGGGCAGTTATTAGTTTCGTATATAAGAAATTATGTTTACTTAATATTTGGATAGGTCTCACATGGAGACACTTTCAAAAAATGTTTGTTGAAGAAATTCACAGCTTCGAATTTTTGAATTTTAAAGTAATGGATTTTCCAATCAACATTATTTTTATACACAGAAAGATAAGCACTCGGGATAAATTAATCTTTTTATACTTACTTTAATCACGAATCGTACTTAAAACTTCAAGTACGAATAACACTAAAACGTACTTAAATCAATCCTTAATCGGATTACTTTAAAAAATCAATCCCGATATTTCTTGAAATAAGTATAAAATGCTTAAATCAAGTACAAAAAAGATTAAACTTTTCGTTGATAGCGCCACTCTGAGAGTAAAATTACAAAATGAGGGTTTTTATCTCATAAAACTTATTAGTCTCATCTCTCAGCATTGCATTCTTTTATGCGTGCGAACGTGTGTGTTTTTCAAAACTTTTTTATACAACTACAACAACACAACACAAGTTCGAACAAAACGATTTGCTTTTTGTTTTGATTATCTAAGATCTCGCTAGACTCATGTGTACCACGAAGGATTAAAAATTAAATTTGAAATTTGCGTCTCATTTAGTTTATATTTTTAGATAAATATGTAAATAAGATTTTTAAAGTAAAAACCAATATAGGGCATGATGTCCGTGTTTTATCATTCTTTAAGGTGTAAAACGGGTAAGAAAATCAATCATAACAATTTTTTCTTTCTAATTTTTTTGTTTGTTTTTTTCAACCACAAATTGGAGATAAAATCAACTTTATCATACTTGAATCAAGCGTGTTTTGAGATTGATTCAATTATAGTTGTACTTAAATCAATCTCATTTTTGGATTATTTTAAGTACAAGTTCGGATTAAAACAATTTTATAATTCTTGAATCAAGCGTATTTTAAGATTGATTCAATCTTAGTTTAACTTAAATCAATCTCATTTTGGAACTATTTCAAGTACGAAATCGGGATTGAATATGGATAATTTAAGTATTTTGGGATTAAAAATCCATACTTGAATCAATCTTTCTGTACTTGATTCAAGAAAATCCGTACTCACCGTACAATCAATCCCGCTTCGGATTGATTTAAGTACGTTTGGATTGATTTTTTTTTTTTGAGTGTACCCTCCACCACAATTAGTTGTGAAGGGGGTATACTAAGCTTGTCATTCCGTATGAAACTTTTTTATTATTCATCTCAGACCCCATAAAGTATATATATCCTGGGTCCTTGAGTAATTTTAAGTCGATTTAGCCATGTCCGTCTGTCTGTCTGTTGAAAACACGCTCACTTTCGAAAAACTCAAAAGAAATAAACAAACTTGAAGTCAAATTGCTTGTTGTTATCCTAAGCAGTTTGGGATTGAAATCCAGCAAAATCGGTTCAATAGGATCTGAGCTATGAATCAAAATGTGGAACCACCACCTAAAAAAATTTTTGTTACAAAAACTAACATAAATGGTGCAAAAATGCACAGAAAAGTTTTTTTCAACTGGAACTCACGCTGTCAAATTTCGTGAAGATCCGTTTATAATTTACCCTAGGCCCCATATAAGCTCTACTCCCGGAAAACAGTGTAGTAAGCCTAAAACCCTAACTAACAATGCTATCACAACAAATTTTGGCACGTCACAGTAAAAAAGGACTAGAAATGAAACTATTAAATTTCGTGAAGATCGGTCCATAATTTACCATAGGCCCCATATAAAACATACTTCCGGAAAACAGTTTAGTACGCCTAACGCCGTAAAAAATAATGATATCCAACCAAAATTTGGTACATCAAAGTTCTATAGGACTAGAAATACGACTGTTAAATTTCGTGAAGATCGGTCTATAATTTACCCTAGGCCCCATATAAACCCTACAGCCGGAAAACAATTTAGTACGCATAAAACCGTAAAAAATAATGGTATCATACCAAAATTTAGTACATCACAGTTTTTTAGAACAAGAAATTACAGTGTGAAATTTCGTGAAGATCGATTCGTAATTTACTCTAGGTCCCATATAAGCCCTACTTCCGGAAAACAGTTTAGTTCGCATAAAAGCGTACAAGATAATGCTGTCATAACAAAATTTGATGTAGATATTGCGGTTAACTTTCTTCCAGCTTAGCTTCATATGGTCAATAAAAAATGTTATGCAATTTAGCAGCCTTCTGAAATTCACCGCAAACGCTAAAACTTATTGCTCCGCTGTATTGAAATTTATGTTTTTTAATACCACAAATCACTCTGCAGAATTTTGGGATGATTGGCTCATAGCTTTCCATGGCTCCAATATAATTTGCCCTCCTGAAAATCATTTAAGTTTAGCTTAGACTGTTACGAATCATGATATTTTACTCAAGCTATTTAAAATAGCTAAAAAAAGCATTAAACTTTCTGATTGTCGGTCAATAGTTTTATATAGGTATAAACCGCTCCCAATTTCAATGCAGATGTTTGTTTTTATAATGATTATTATTAATAATAAATAGACATCATGCAGATATTACTCCTATAACATTCGAACTGTCGGTGGAGGGTATCAAAGATTCGGCACCGCCGAATATAGCACTCTAACTTGTTTTATCTCAAAGCAGAAAGTGTTTTCTTTTACAAATCTTAGTCATCATTTCTAATTAGATTGTTTAACTTTTAACCAACATTAAATCCCTCTTAAGGTCTTACAAAAATTGCTTACAAATAAGGCTTAATTTCCTTTTAAATTTTCTTCATCTCATCTTCTTTTCATTTACAAATTTTTTTTATTAGATAAGAAATTTCTTACACTTCAAATGACATGCCAAAAAAATTTAAGAATTTGCGCAAATTCAAATATCATGGCTACTAGAAAAGATAAAAGAAAAAAAAAAAACAATAGGAATAACATGACAACGCGCTCGTTTAGAAATGTGCGTGTTCAAGAGGGTTTTATATTTATATTTGTCACCATTTGTAACGAAAAAATTAAATATAAAAAAAATAAAAGAACATAATTGAAATTGATTGTTGTAACAGTTAATTGATATTAATTAAATACAATTTTCAATTTTTTAGGATTTAACATCGAAAAAATATTTAAAATCTTTCATTACACCGCGATATTATTTCACTTTAAAGCAATATATTAAATGAGCCCAAGGAAATATGAATATGAATATATTTTCACAACATTCTCTGGGGTAAAATGTTGAGTGTAAAATTAAAAAATGCAGGATTTATTCCAACTATCTGGCATCATATTACTAATTTGTTCTTCAAGGAGCAATCAAACAAATTTCGCACACTTCGGTAAGAGGATTCCGCGATAGATCGAAACAAATGATAGTCGGAGAAACCAGGGGTCTGATCACCGCATACGATACTATCGTATCGAATAGACTATCGAATTTTTTTGCATACGATAAACACTGACATATCGAATGAAAACTCGATAAATGTTAAGTCGAGTTACTCGATATCGAATGCTATTATTTCAAATTCAATACGTTTCATTCGATATCGAGTTTCATGATACCAAAATAAATAATTTCGATCAATTTAGCTCGATATCGTATGCGGTGATTAGACCCCGGGGCGGGTAAGAAAAAACTTTTCAACTTGCAGCCTGTGTTCGAGACTTCCCAAATTAGAATTGGAAGGGGTCATTTATGTTTTGTAGCATATTATTTGAACATTTTTTGCCAATGTTTCCCTAAAATAAGCCAATTTTTCGGCCCAATTGAACACTCCATAATAAGTGGGCTATTATCGTTCCACAAAAATAAAGAACATTACTTTTGGGCAGTGTTGCAAGAACTTTATTACCGAAAATGGCTAAATGAAAGAAAAAAAAAAAATACTAAAAAATTTTCTTAAAAATGGTTAAAATCTTTGTTATTAAAAATTCCTGAAGATTTAACAATAAAACAAACATCATACATATCGTACTGTTTAACCTCAACATTTCAAAATTTTCAGTAGCCCTTTCAGACCTAGCTGAATCAATTGTGCGATCTGCCTTTGTTTGCCTCAAATTACATGAAATAATAATTTTTTGTCTATTAACCGGCAAGCAATGATTGTGAGTTCTTGTTTCTGTTTAAAAAACATAAAAAGGAAAAAACTAACCATCAGAAATAAAAAACTACAGCTTAAATTTAATTGTGTCTTTCCACAAGTGTAAACATGCGTCCACAAGTAAATTGTTTTTGTAAAGTAATATTAAAATACATTTTTAGTCTTAGTAGTGGTAACTGTAAAATGAGTTTTTGCAACAAACAGGCTCGTTAGTGTTGATATTGTGCATAGTAACAAGGAGTCAGCGCTGAATAAATTACAGATAGCACAATTGTGCTGATCAGACACAACATGACATTTTGTTTTATGCTCACGTTTGTGCTATCTAATAATTTTGCAGGGCAATTATGATGTTTTAAACATTCTTAACGATTCTTATGCTGACCTAAGTGTTGATGATAATGTTGCTAATGAAACATGGATCCTTGTAATGTAAATACAGATGCACAAGAAAGTGATTTTTTAATTCCCTATGCTAAACCCCGCGAAGCTTGACGCTTGTCTGCAGGAAAGAAACCAGAGTCTCTGGCGGGAATTGAACATGGTCAGAAAGTGCGTTACGTATCAGCAGATAATATAAAAAGATTTGACTGGTGCGCGATCATAATGGTGTGTCTCAGTTTTACCGTGCGATAAGAATGTACTGGGCGAGTGGAAGTAAAATTACTGCCGTTTATAACTTCATGTCCCGCGACAAGATCTTACAGCTACGTCCAAATACACATTTGGAAGATAACTCCACGCCATACTCGACAAATAAGTTTGAGAGAGTTCAACCAAAAAATGGTGTTATGAATTGGCAACAGAAATCACGAATTACTTACCCCTATTACGGTTTACAACTCAACTCAGTTGAGTTTTAATTAAGACAACTGGTTGTGCTCACCGCAATATAGCAAAGTTGTAAACCATAATACAAAAATTAAGATATTACAACTCAACTCAACCGTAATAGGGGCCCTAATTGATGGGCAGATGATATTTTTTTACGGGAAGATGTCTTGTACTTGAAGTAATTAGGCCAAACCACAACCCGTTGGGTTGAGAAATCTTATCTGTCCTACTTCTAGAGGTGTTGTAGTGAACTTTAAAATGTTGTAGATTAAAGATTGTGGTCTTTAATATATATTTCCTGCAGGCAAGCGTAGAGCTTCTCGGGATAAGCATAGTTTGGAAAAAAGTAACTGTGGAATAGATCCTATACGAAAAATTAGAAGATGGAACAAAAACTTGAAACTCCTCTGATTATATTCTTTATTTCTTACAACGTACTAAAGGTTCTGTATTTTTTAAGTTTAATAAACGCTATGTTTTATCAGTTAGAAGGTTCTTTGCAGATATTGACCTAGACCGCACAATTGTGCGATGTCCTGTTTGCCAAAAAGGACCATGTAGAAATATTTTATGGGTCTATCTTATACAAAATACAAAAATATTTTGTTTGATTTTTATGATTAAGGATAATTTAAAATCAATTTAAAGCTTGGGTCTGAAAGGGGTAGAAGCAAAACACTTTTTTATTAAGTATTAAAAGCATATGAAAACAGCATTTTTTAACCAAAAAGGAGACATTAATAACGCTTAACAGCTTTGTTTGTATAATTTATAACTTATAAATCTTTTGAAAAAGTTGAAATGCGCATAGGAATAGCTTATTAAACCAACAATCAATTTCAGTTTATCAATAGTACGAATTAAGAATTAAGCAATTAGAACGAAACCTTGATAATGCATTTCTGACTCCCAAGAAAAACTTTGATAATAAAATAGCATGATATTTTTACAGCGACTAGACATAAATATTACGTGTCGCTTTTTTCCAAAAAGGGAAAAACAAAAATTTTAAGTCAATACACTATTGTTCAACACGTGGCGATATAATAACTTTTTACAAAACAAGTGATCACTTTGTTACAAAAACCAGTAAAAGTTTTACAAGAATAAAGTTAAACATTAACTCCCATATTCATTAAAAACATTTCAGGCTAATAAAGGGTAAGCATATTTCAGGTTAGTGCTTTATATCTAATTATTATAAATGAATATAAACAAGAAACTGAGCTCACAATATTGTCATACGTTGCGGTTTAAGGTGTATAAACCCGTAAGTAAACAACTAATTTTAGTGGCACAAACTGCCACCTGTTGCGATTCACTAACTTTAACACTTTAAAAGGTGTTAACTTTAACCACACATTTTGATGTTTGCACTTACCACTATTAGTGCTGGGATACTATCGATATTTTCTACTATCGATAGTTCAGATTCCACTATCGATATATCGATATTACTATCGACTGAATGTTTGTACTTGTGCGGGAAAAATTGAATTATTTTTTTATAAGGCTACAGTTCGTTGCTTATATCACTTTATTGAATGTATGTATGAGACGTACACTCAAAATATTATGTAGTTAAATTCAAACGAAAATTTATTTGAAACAAATTAAAATTCATTTAAAAAACGGATCATTTACATTTCATTTAAAACAAATGATTTTTTCAGTAATTTCTAAGTTTTTTATTTATTGAACATCATATTCGTTAAAATTGAATAGTTTTTACTTTTAAAAAATATATTTTAACCGATAAAAATCAAACAAATTAACAAAAAAAAATACGGAAAACATTATTTTTTGGTAGTTTGTTTTTTTAATAACAAACATAAATGTTGAAAAATAAATTTATTCGTGAAATAACTATATTTTTATTCAATTTTAACAGTACCGAAAACGAATTTAATAACCTACAATCAGTTACTGTAATAATTTTATGAGTGTATGTATATACGCCCGCTATTTTAGATGACAGTTTTTTAAAAATTGATAAGTACCTTTCTGAAGGAACCGAAGTAACAGGGACTATGAGATATTCCATTGCAACTTTAAAAAATTTTCTAAATTCTAAACCCAAGAAGGTAATCAATCTAGCAGACTTATCCTCTAATGGTCGTTCATTGTTTTGTCCTATGCTTGCAATTGCATTTATATTTGCATTTTTTTTTACAACAGTACAAAAATATTTGACATTTCAGTCCCTATATAAACATGTACAAATTTCGACTTAAGGGCCTTTAATTAGCAGTAAAAAGCACTGCTAAGCAATTCATACCACTTGTCATTCTTGTTGTTTGTATTCATTGCTGTAATCCAGCGCGAATTAATAATAGCAGGTAAAAATTTTCGATATTTTAAGACTATCTATAATATCGATAGTCTATCGATAATATCGATAGTCTATCGATAGTTTCCCAGCACTAACCACTATATGATTCACTAACTTATTTATAACCATGGTAAACAAATTTATATTTCTCTCTATTCAAATTGATGTATCGTGACAACTCTGCCAAGCGAAATATCATAATAGGATAAAATTACAAAGAATAATGAAAGTAATAAAACAAAAACAAAAAAAAAAAATTAATATTAATAATTTTATTTGGTACGATTAATAAACACTTTTCTAAGCGGATTAAACCACACCAAAATTGCTGGTGTTAGTGTTAATAAACCACAATTTGTTTTGTTAATATAACAGCTGACTGAAACAGCTGGCTGTAAACACCAGCAGATATCGTTAAAAAAGTTAGTAAATAGTAAAATGGTTAATTTTGTGGGTAACATTTTTAAACGAAAAATTGTGGCTTAAAAGGTGGCATGTCAGAACTTCCAGTGTCATAGTGTCCGTGGGCCTTCGGCCGGGTGCAAGGATTTTCTACTCTATGGTATAACAAATACCGGCTTCGCTAACTAAAGATTAATTAGCCGGTCTTTGTTATACTAAAGAGGAGAAAATCCTTGCGCCCGGCCGAAGTCCGGCTATGCAGAGAAGCTTTAGAAAGCGTAGCCGGTATTTGTTACACCATAGGGGAGAAAATCCTTGCGCCCAAAAGTTTTTTCGTTATATATTTAATATATGCACCTTGAGAAAAAACAACAAAACCATTTTTAAAAAAATGTTAACCATATCATGTTTTATTTAACCAAATTATTATCACCGACAACCATATTATGATTAAATTAGTATCTTTAAAAATAGTTTTGTTGGCTGTGACCATAATAAAACATGTTTTTCTCTGCGTGTATGTAGATCTTTTTTTTGTATTTAACTTCAGTAGTAATTATGGACCATATGACATTTTAAAAAATTACATAATGTCCGATTGCAATGCCCACGCACATTATGACATTTTCAAATGGAGTGACACCGGACGTTATGGCATGCTACCGCACTTCTGCGCCTTGTATTTTATATGAAGTTTTAAAAATTTGAAAACATTGTAATCGCTTTAAGCTTGAGTCAAATACAAAACAAACAAAAAAACGCACAAAAACTTTATTTGCAATTTTGATGCAAGTTGAATATGTGAGCCAGTTTTTATAAATGCAAGTCTCGTATGAAAGCACCAAAAAACGGGGAAATTATGAAATGCTTGAAAGCGATAAATACTGTAGAACAATTAGTGTTAAAAAAAGAGAGAGATGTGTATAGTGGAACTTTTTTAATCAAAAATTTAAATTTGGTTTTTGCAAAACGTGTATGGTATAGTTAAGTTAACATTCAAACAATCAGATTGTTCACGTCTGAACAGAAGGCAGCGGATTTCCCATCTCTGGTGTCCATTGTGTGTGAAGGGAGTTGGCAACTTGAGGCGCCACTGTCATCATGCATTATATTTTAAAAATTTTCTTTACGTTTTACATATGTATTTTTGGTTAATTTTTTATTGTTGTAACTTTCAAATTTTCAAGTCGAGTCGTTGTTTAAAAGCCATATTGGACGGCTGTTTGTTTTGTACTCGGTTTATTTCAATTAAATTAGTAAATTCAAATCGTTTTTGGTAGTTTAATTAATTATTGTGGAGATTTAATATTTTGTTAATAAAAATAAATGGAAATTTTATAACGTTTTTATAAAAAAAAAGGAAAGCGTTTTTATGTAGTAAGAAGTGCTTTTCTTTCGTTTAAATATTTGTGCCTTTTTTCTGGTTCTCTTTCCTCCAGCCTTTTCAATATCACCAAGTTGCTTGGATACTTGGTTGATATTATAGCACTAGATCCCGAAGCCACCCTATATACTCCACGAAACGTATCGGCGTTTCGCCCGGACCACGCAATCGGCGTTCTCTCGGGGAATGTACCAAGGTGTTTGGATCCTTGGCTGGTATTCGGGAGCTGTAGCCCAAATCCACCCCTTTATACAGTCCACACTCCACGAAACGTATTGGCGTTTCGTCCGGACCATTACAAGACGTAATCGGCGTTTTTAATTAATAAAAACTAGGCGAAATTAAAACTAATATTTTGTGAAACCACAATTCATATTTTATATAGACTATGTTAAGGAGACAGAGTTGCAACAGTTTCTAAATTTATTTTCATTCACGAAGCGACAATGAGATCTACAAAAAAAGGAAACCAGGATTAGGAAAAGTGTAGCAGCTGCAACTAAAATGAATCTGGTTAGAATATATCGAATTATTGGAGTTATTTAAACAAATAAAATTAAAAAAAACATGTATTAAAAAATCTTTGACCTCGAGCTTGAGTATTTATTTCTTTGAGATTACATTTAGAAAAGGTCGAATAAAAAAAACCAACTGTTATTAGAAAATGTAATAAAAAAACAAAACATGAAAAAAGTAACGGCGCTTTCCCTATAACTATTTGTGTAGAGATCAGTTTAATAAATTGATAATAAGTATTAGAAAAAAAGGTCGTAAGTCGATTTGTAAATTTTGTGAAAATAATCCTCATTAAAGAATATTTGAATTTTTTCACCACTTTTCTGAAATCCAAATTGAAAAATCTTTTATTTATGAGACAGTAAAAGCTTTCGAAAGTAAAAACCCGTTTAATATAAAACGACGATCCGGTAAAAATTTTTGATACAATGCAACCAAAACTCGAGCCATGTTGAAGGTAGAAATTTCCGGGTATACTTCAAAATCTTAACATGAGTTTGCAAATAAATGAAGAGTTAAAAATTGGAAGTACCCCTAGAGGGCAGCGAACTTACACCAAAGTAGTCCCGTAATAGGTTTTGTGGTAGAGACCGGTTGTAGTGCACACTTTATATGAATAAGACCTATCACTTTTACATGGGGTTGCCATTGGAGGAGTCAATTGATACCATTTGACCAGTCTCACATCTATTCTCAATGAACGTGTTTAGTGTTAGTTACTACAATTTAGTATTTCCTTAATAAAATGTAGTATTATTTCAATAAAACAATTCCTGTGGTTCTCCTTTCACTGGTCATGAGTTCTTTCTTTTTGTACTTGTTCTGTTTTCACAAATCCCAGGACCAGTCTGTTGGACCAATTGACACACATATCAGAGTAGTCAAATATGCAAAGAAATCCGTCTCAGTCTCAGAGACAGAGCTGTAAATGATTGCAATCGATTTAATTGCAATCACATGATTTCGCTTTAATGATTGCTAATTTTTTGATTGCATTCAAAATCGTAAATTGATTTCATGATTTCAATTTGAAATTTACAAAGTTTTGTAAAATTGGTAAACATTATTTCTAATTGCAATCAGTTCTTCCGTAGAAAAAAAAAATGCAAGAAATGACTAACAAACCTACGTTTTTCATGTCATTTTGCAGCCGATAAGTTTTAGTTGTTATTATCTAATATCCTCTACTTTGCAAAATTGCAAAGAATTCTCTTTTCAACGCATTCAAATAATTTGTTGCTTTTGTTGTTTTGTTTTATTTTTTGACTTTTATTTTTCTGGTCAAATATAAGTGGAGGTTTGCAATAGAATCTGTTGAAATCACATTTATTGAAATCACATGATTTCAAGGGAACTTGTTGAAATCACATGATTTCAACAAAAATTTGATTGCAATCGAATTGATTGCAATTAAAGTAATTGCATTCAATGGTTTCTAACAAAAAATGATTTCAAAATGATTGCAATCAAAAAATATTGCAATTTTGACAAGATTTCATTTTGAAATCTGAAATCATTTAGAAATCAAAGAATGACATCAGTTTGGTTGAAATCACTTTGATTTCAATGTCAATTGATTGCAGCTTTTTACAGCTCTGCTCAGAGAAGAGTCAGTTATCATCAAACATCTAGTACGTGCTTTGTTACAAAATCGTTTGCTGCAGGCTGGCCTTGAATCGTATAATGGATGATGGGAGCTTCTTTACAATGTATGCCCATGAATTTACACCAGTTCAGACTTTTTAAGCGAATTTGAAAAGAAATTTATATAAATAGGGATTGAAATCAAGAAACCTAGACTGTTTTATATAGTTTATTATAGAAAATGCACACAAAGGTGCAGTGTTGCCACTTTGTGGGTAATTACCCGAATTTGGTATAATTTTTATAGTCGTGGGTAGAGCGTGGGTAACTTCTCTTAGGTGTAATTCAGGTGTAATTTGAAATTCTTCCTTCAGATACCCAAATAAAACCAAGATTCGATTTCAGTGACATTTATTTCTTTTTAAATATTGTTGATAATAAGATTTAATTTTTTAAAAAAAAAAAATTGTAAAATGCTTTTTTCAGCCGCTTTTTACTCAACGCAAATGGATGCAAGATTTGATGCTCCGAAGTGAATGTAAAGAAAAGCATTTTACAAAAAAAAAAAATTCTGCCACCCCCTAGATTACTCGGTTTCTTTTTAAGAAAAGACTTCAATCATTAAATGTATATTTTCAAAAGTTTGGTAATGAATTTCGCAAGATGGACTCTTAGATGTGGATAAAGATGACTATCATAGTGATTTAGAACCTGAAGTTTATTGATTTTCCAATATTCCAACATTTAATTAATTCTATTTTTATCTTGCAACTTTTAAATGCTTAAGTGTGAAGAATATTTAAAGCCCTTAACAGTTGTAAAACTGAATTACGAAAGGGATAGTTATATAAAACCCTGCATGCATTTTGTTTACTAAATAAGGTATAAAATGTATTTTTTTTGGACCATGAAACTTGAAATGGTAGCCAACACAAAAAAAAAAAAAAAATTTATTTTAATCGCAACCATTTGAAACTGATTTCAAACAAAAAGGCACCCCGCCTGTTTTCAATTTTGTTCTTTTTTTCGAGCATTACTGGCTGCATGTCACAAATAGAATAAAATATGTTGACCTCCAAGACGTCACTTGTTGCGGGTTTATCAGCATAAACCGGTGACTTCACAGCTTTACGGAAAACAATCAAGAGGTGTCACATCGCACATCCTTGAAGTCTAATTGAAAGTTTATTTTCTCTAAATCAACACATCACCTTCATTTGTGAAAAAACAAGTTGCGTCATTTTAATTCTGAAGTCGCCTATAAGTTGCGAAAATCGATGGCTGATTTTCAAAGTAAATTTGGTTAGTTTGGTGGCGTTGTTCAAGAATGAATCTATTCATGACGATGTGCCTGAGCAAAAAGTGAGAGCAGTATGACAGTTCGTTTGACAGCTAACCTTTCGTAAGCTCTATCGGGCTTAAAAACACCCATTATAATAAATGGCCATGAGCATTTTGAACCTTCCCTAGTTATATGCAATTAAACGTGGAAGTTAGACTCATTATTTGAGGATTTTAATTTTATGTTTTATTAACTGATTTTATGTCGTTAATGTTATTTTTGTTATTTTATATGAAATTACAATAAGAATCTTAACAGTTTGACTAATTTTAATATTCTTTCAATGAGTTTGTTATGTTTTGCTTCTTTTTATTAAATAAAATTTAAATTTTATATGGAGGGTTCAAAGCTGAACCAAACCAAGTCATAAAATAAGATGCATATATCGTCGGTTGATTATTTAATTGTCGTATGTCTTATGTAATTTGTATCCACATTCGACAATTAAATAATCAACCGACGATATGTATTTCAAAACTCTAACGGACTAAATCAAAAAGTTTTTCGTTCCAATGAAAACGGTAATTAACCCATGTCAATGGCTCCAGAAATTAATGGAAATTTACTTATTTTCATTTTTGACTTGGTTCGCTTCAGCTCTGAGCCCTCCATATCAGGTGTAATTTCGTTTAAATCGGGTAATTTTGCTTCATCTCAAGTGTAATTTTCAATATTGCTGGTGGTAACACTGCAAAGGTGATTCAAGAGGCTATCCGTAGGTTGCCTCAAAATATGAAAAAAGACACACGTTATACGTTCGGGACATCTTTGGTTTGAAATTTCCTTTTATATTCTAAATAAAAAAGTTAAGCAAACTTGTTAAAGATGCGGCTTAAGAATACCCGGAAAAAGTTTGCTAAAATGATTGCTGCCAATTTATACACCCCTGCTCAAGTCTTCAATGCAGATGACTCGAATTTAATTTACTTTAAAATAAATTAATTTTTTAAATAAAATGTATTTGTATTTGAGTTTTATTTTCGATTTACACGATTTCTCATACAAAAATTTTTTATTTCTTTTTACACGAGGGATAAATCGAGGGATATGTGTTTTTCTAAGTATAGCATAGCTTTTCATTTTGTTTTTTTAATCCATGGTATTATTACTATACATTATTTAACGTGAGGGAGAGTTGTCATTATTTACCCATATAATGGCAAATTAATTTTTTGTAATTTGTTTAAATTTTTTGGCTTATTTTCTTTTGTTTGGCGGTAGTTATATGGATTTTAAAATCAAGAACAAACTGTCTAATGACTGTACCTTGAACTTATTCTACCAAAGTTGAAACTAGATTCCGTTTTCATTCCTTAGATTGTGTCATTGCAAAAGTACGTTAAACTTTATATCCGATATGAAAATATGTTTATTAATGTGTTTGTTGTGTTTTTAGTTTTATTTCTAAAAACTTTTCCTTAGCAGTGCTCTAAATTCTTAAGTAATAAATGTTGCTGTGCGTACAATTGAAACTTTTTTAAGAGTTATTTCCTTTTTTCAATTGAAACAGAACAGCAGAACTTGTTTACCACTTAGTTTTACATCAGTACACAGTGGGGTAAAATCAAAATATGCATTACAAACATTAAGTAATCATTTCTTGCACGAATTTTATTTATAAAATCGTTATATTTTTCATATATTTTCTATAAGTTTTACGAAAAATTCAATGGTTTGAAGGATAAAAATGAATTTAGGAAATTCCAAATGTGGCAAGTAAAAGAATTTGAAATTAGAAAATGGTTTAAACTTCAATAATTAAGCAGTTTTCTATTTCGTTTTCTGTAATACCAAACGACACAAAAAACCTTGTGAAAGCTTTTGACAATATCTTATATTTTTATTTAGGCTTAAGTTCATCAAATTTGATTTTCTTTAAGTAATTTTTACTGAAGGAAGTAATTTTACAACATAAAATTTATTGATAATTTTTATTCTTGGCTGAGCTCAGGATCGAACTCGGCTTGAATTTATATGTTTTAAGAATCACCACATTCTTTCATCAGAATTCTTTGACGTTCTAACCTCTGCACTACTGCGGTGCCTGCCAGCCAACAGTCAAACATCAATCTTTAACCAGTGTTACTGGTGGTTCGAAATTTGCTGTTATTATCATTGTCAGGACTTTGTCTTAAATACCTGAATACATATGTTTATTATGTTCTTTGTCCACTACCGTCCAGGGTTTAAAAGCACCCATCGGCTGGATGCTTTTTATTTTTGCTTTTGCTACTGCTATTGAAATTATTAATTTATTTTTCCAATAGCCAATGTTTTGTTTTTCGTTTGTGCAAAAAAGCAAATCTCCTATTTTGTATATTTTTAGACAATTGCTTTTTTACCAGCCAGCGACAAAAATGGACAACCACTTAAAAAGCAAAAGCTAAAAAAAAATTATTTCGCCTTTTGCTTTTTCCTAAAAGAAGAGCGACAAACCAATCTCTAATTTTGCGGCTATTAGCATGCATTGGTTTTTGATTTGGCGGCTGTTTGACAGAAGCTGTTTGTTTCATTCTTTTTCTACATATTTTTTCCTACAACATAAAAGTGATTGCCGTTGCTTTTTGAGTTCCACCAAATTACAAATTTTTGCTATTGTTAAAAAAGCAATAGTCGGAAAAAGCCAGTGTCCAATAAAAGGTTACTTTTCAAAAACAGTCCGTTTATATTGCTGCTGCTTTTGAAAAGTGTGGGCTTTTTTAGCGGTGGAACTTGTCGGCTTTTTATTTTTTTTTTTAATAGGAAAAAACAAAATTTGGCTGCTTTTGCTAATATGGCGATAGCATTTTAAACCCTGCTACCGTCGATATTTTATCTGTACAACTCACATAGGGGTTTTTTGCCAATCTAGCCGGACATTAAGCAAAAAATTTAATTTAAGAAATGGAAAAATGTAAGTACGCAGCTCGACAGACAACAAAGTTCTGCATCGTATAGTGAATTTTCAAGTCTTTTGCTTGAGATTTGTGGTTTTGGGACACTGTTAAAACCAGGAAAGTTGATTAAATTGCATGCGTGTTCATTGACTTTTTACGGTTTTGGGAGGTTTACAATATATTTTTTTGTAGATAAACGAATTAAGATTTTACATTGATTTTTTTTTCTGTGAAAGACTATATAAACAGCTAGTTATGAAAATTTTTAGAAAAATTTTATTAGAAGTTTTTATGATAAAAAAATTAGTTCGAAATTAAAAAAAAACGATTTTTTTTGTAAAAAAAAAAAAAATTTAAAAGGTTTTTGAAGGTGAAGCCCGCTGAGTTCTTAAAAATGTTATACATCCCGATAAAATTTGAAATCTCTACTTTTAAACTAAAAAAAAAACGTTGCGCGTTGTTGCGCCATTTTTTTTAATGATTTTTTGAAAATTTCACCTTTTTTCTGTTTTTGCTCATCTTGCATAGGTACATATGATAGAAACCCTTTCATCAGTCATAAAATGTTTTGGTTGTACGTAGATGTTTTTCATTTAAATTATTACATCTAAGACTAATATTACCTGTGTAAAAAAGGGATGTGCGAAACAGTAAGTAACGGGTTTTAACCACCTGTGCGGCCGCTAAAGGACGTTATTTAATAGAGCAAAAAATTGTATTTACCTTTTTTCTGTTTTTGCTCATCTTGCATAGGTACATATGATAGAAACCCTTTCGTCAGTCATAATCTGTGTTAGCTGCAGAAATAACTGGAATTGCATTGGATTTCATCTACCGGATCAAAGTTATTATTGAAGTAATTAAAAGTGGTCACAAAATCCATTTGCACGAGTTTGCCAATTATTGCTTAGACACTGCAAAACTTTACGTTTATCCCTGGCATCCTATGACAACTACAATGCACAAGATTTTAGTACATGGCGCAACTGCAATGAGTGAGGCATTGTTGCCTATCGGGCTATTATCAGAAGAAGCGTCTGAGGCACGAAATAAACATTTTCGGCTTTACAGGCAGAATTTTGCTAGAAAGTTTTCGAGGGTTCAGTGTAACAAAGATGTTATAAATATACTTTTGCTCAGTTCTGACCCACTGATTACTAGCATAAGACCAACTCCAAAAAAAAAAGTCATTACCCTTTACGAAAGAAGCAATTTCTTTTATGCTTCCACCTGTACTTGGCTCTGAAGAGAATTCAGATTCAGAAGAGGATTTTGAAGAAGCAGACGAAGAAGAACCATGGCACTCATCATCATCTTAGTGCAAAAGAGAAGTTATTTTAAATAAATTAGTTGTTATTATTTTAAATAAAATTTGCTGTTACTATTATAAATAAGTTATTATTACGAATATATTAATTATTTTCAGATAAATGAAATACTATAAAATACATAAAAGTCACATAAAATCTTAAAAATTAATATGTTTTGGATATTAGCAAAAAAGGGGTCGTTCCGGGGGGGGGGGGGGGGGGGTGTTTGGAAGGATACCTCCCCCTACGCATTAAAGTTCAAAAATTTAATTTTTATAGTATTAAGGCGTTAGTAATCTATTTCTTTTAATATTTACATTTTTTTTAAATATTATTTTATGTAACCGCCCTCAAAAGGGGGCGGGGGCGAAAAGTGTAATTTTACGATCTCATGGGTCTTATTTTAGGTTTTTTAACTTTCGCCGACGTTAAAAGTTGCATTTGCCAAACAAAAGTATGGGAAAAGTTAAAAAAAAATTGCATTTTTCAGAGGTTGGATTAGTTCTTCTAGGGGGAACCTTTTCCTCCTTGGTCCGATTTTATTTATTTTTGAGGTTTACCTGCCTATGACAATATCACATATTTCTGTCAAGTTTCATCGATCTAGGGGCACTCAATAACTTTTAAGAAGCAATATAAGCTAAAACAAAAAGTAATGTCCGGCTAGATTGGCAAAAAACCCCTATGTGCAACTTGTACAAATCTAAAAATTAGAGCTTGTGCCTTAGCCATTTTTTGAACAATTGTGATTTTTAGTTGAACTGTTAATATTTAAGTTTTGATATTTTTAGTGAGGCTTGACTTAACCAAATTTAATTTTCATTAACAAAGTATTTTATCATTTGATATTCGTTGTAGAGTGTCTTTTATTTTCTTTGATTTATTGTTTATTATTTAGAGTTATTTCCTTATACATTTTTAAACTTGATTTCCTGTTTATTTTATTGAAAGTCGTCCTCTTTGTGTGTTTGAGTTTTCGAAAATGTGAGTACTTATTTCTATTTTGTATTTCCGCTGCCTTGAGCTTTTCTTTGTCATTGTTATTCATGACGGACTTTTCTCCTTCCCAATTCTTCCTCCAGCTATACTTGAAAGGGTTTTTAGATACATTTTTTTTTCTATTTTTGTTCGCTTAGTTTATTCACTTTCCATTTTGTTTTGGGATTTCTATTAAAAAGCATTTTTGTTTTTAGTTTGAGAACGGTGGTAGTTTGGAACTGTTTTTTGTTATAAAAAACATTATTTTGTGTTGTATTGTTTGTAGTTTCTGTTTTACAAAACAAGGGCATTTATAGTTGACTCAACAGAAAATATTTGTATGCATATGAATATTAACCACCTTTTCTCATAGCTTTTTTTGTAAGATGGTATTTATTAATGTTTTCTTTTGAAAGCTTTTACTAAAAAGGAAAAACAGGTAAATCATGTTAATCATGTTAACTAGAAAAGTCTCTTTCTTAGAGATTTTTCCTTTAAAACAAGTTTGAACAACTTGTGTTGGTTTTTATACCTTCCACCACAATTAGTTGTGAAGAGGGTATATTAAGTTTGTCATTCCGTGTGAAACTTTTTTATTATTCATCTAAGACCCCATAAAGTATATATATTCTGGGTCCTTGAGTAATTCTAAGTCGATTTAGCCATGTCCGTCCGTCTGTCCGTCTGTTGAAAACACGCTCACTTTCGAACAACTCAAAACAAATGAACACACTTGGTGCCAAATTGCTTGTAGTTATCCTAAGCAGCTTGGGATTGAAATCCAGCAAAATCGGTTCTGTAGGACCACCTAAAAAAATTGATAATTTTGTTACAAAAAATAACATAAATGCTGGAAGAAGGCACGGAATGAGATAAGATTTTGCAAAAGTTTTTTTTATTTGACTGGAAATCATGCTGTTAAATTTCGTGAAGATCCGTCCATAATTTTCCCTAAGCCCCATATAAACACTACTCCCGGAAAACAGTTTAGTACGCCTAAAACCGTAAAAAATAACGCTAGCGTAATAAAATTTGGAACGTCACAGTTTTTTAGAAGTAGAAATAACAGTATGAAATTTCGTGACGATAGGTCCATAATTTACCTTAGGCCCCATATAAACCCTACTACCGGAAAACAGTTTAGTGCGCCTAAAACCGTAAAAAATAATGCAATCATAACAAATTTTGGCTCGTCACAGTTTTATAGGACTATAAATGATACTGTGAAATTTCGTGAAGATCGGTACATAATTTACCCTAGGCCTCATAGAAACCCTACTCCCGGAAAACAGTTTAGTACACCTAAAACCATAACTACTAATGCTTGCATAACAGAAATTAGTACGTCACAGTTTTAAAGGATTAGAAATAACGCTGTGAAATTTCGTGATGATCGGTCCATAATTTACCCTAGGTCCCATATAAACCCTACTACCGGAAAACAGTTAAGTCGCCTAAAACCATAATTAATAACAAATCGTCACAGTTTGAGATAATAATAACATCATACAGATATTGCTCCTTAAACATTTGAACTGTCGGTGGAGGGTATCAAAGATTCGGCACAGCCAAATATAGCATTCTAACTGGTTTTAAATAATTTTTTTTTTTTTTTTTTTTTTGATAACTCTGCAAATCAATAGGAGAGTATATTTTTTAATATTGAATCTTGTTATTCTTTAAAAAATTTGTTACACCCATTAAATAACAAAATCGAAAGCAGAAATACAAATTTATATGCGCGCTTTCATGATACAAGTATTAAAACAAATTGACAAGGAGGAAAAAAACTATGAAAACAGTTTTTTTTTTATATTGGAAAATTTCCTCCACTTTAAATTTTAATTTAAATAGGCAGTTAATTAAAATTGATAGCCTTTGCCCAAAATAAACTTTCTGTATTTCTTATTTTGCAAGAAAAACATAGAATAAAATTTGGTTTGCGTTTGTTTTCGCCACGCTTTTAGCAGAATGTTCCAAGTAAAAAAAAAAAATAATTTTTATTGTATGAATATGGAAATAGGAAAATGAGGATATTTAAATATGCTTGATGATTAAATATAAATAAACTTAAATTTAGTTTTCAATCCGCTTTAAACATAAAAGTTGTTTTTATAAATTTTGATATTTTAATCAGGCTAAAGTTCATTGAACTTAATTTAATTTTCATTAAATTATTTTTTACATGTTTCGATTGCAACCACTCAATCTCTTCAGAGGGGCTTGCCGTTTAACACTCACAGCCATTGACGACTGCTGGCAGTCAATAGTCAAACATCAATCTTTAAACCAAATTGTATTTAACCCTTGGTAGATCGAAATTTGCTTTAAATGATTATCTATTTTAATTGATTTTCATGTTCTTTCTTACTGAACAACCTAAACAAAAGCGGCAAGCGTTTTTTTAAACATGAAAATTTTATTTAAATACAATTTCAATAAAACAAGCCGACATAGCGATCTGTCAAATAAGATTTATCAGCCGAGTGGTTTCTAATTCGCATTCTAGTGGTTTGTTTCGTATAAATTGTATGCATATGAGAAGTTTTGACATACAAAAAACGCTTCCGCTCTTATTTAGGTAGCTCAGTTACTTCTGTTTTTGCGTACTTTTTTTTTCGTGAAATTTTTTGGGCCAGATATGAATAATAAAAATGTTTTAAACGAAAAGACCAACTTGGTATACCATTAATAACTACTCGCAGTGGACGTTATAATTAGGCTTGCCAACCGTACTTTATAATAAAGTATTATACGTTATTTCGAGTAATTGTACTCTATACTTTATGAGAATAATAAAGTACGCGAAAATACTTTATTTCGTATGATTCGATTTATCTAGAACTCAAAATAGATTCAGGTTAAAATTATAATACTTATTGTACAAGTTTTTTTTTTAGAAAAACTAAAGAACAACTAATTAATATTTGTCAGGGCCATTTGTTGATGTTTTTTAAATTGGCAGGACGATTTTTCGAAAAAAAAAAAAAAAAATAATCTGACAGCACTATATTGTCACTTGTTTGTTTTGTTTGAGTACAATAGCTGCCTATTTTTAAAACACGAGTGCAAAATTCTTTCAAATTACTGCCTGCCATTCCTTAAGGGGCTCCCATACAAAATGTTAAATACAGACTAGAAATATAATGAAGAAAACATAATTGCCCTTTATCACCACTTCTTAAGGGGGCTCCCATACAAATATTGCGTTTTATTAAATTTGTAAATTAATTAAAATTTTTCGATTTTTGTGTATAAAATCAAAAGTTTTTAACAGATTTTAATCGTTTATAGCTTGTTTTGTTGGAAGCTTTGTTTTTTATATGTCTGGAATTTTTTATACATTTTTAACAAACAAAAATTTCGAAATGTTGCAAATAATTATTTTTGTTGCCAAAAAAAGTTATGTTTCTAAAACGACCGCGCAAGTTAGAAAAAAATTTAACGTTTTGAGGAAATTTTATTGCAGATTTTCGTTTTTTCCTTAGTTATTTCAATAAACTGAACCGTTTTTAACCGGTATTAGATTCAGCGTACCCAAATTGGGTTAAAGCGCCAGTTGCCCGGCTTGTCTCAAGAAAAAAGTGTAAAATTCTAGCACAGTGTAATTGTTTGATAAAACTGGCGAAAAGCAGTAAAAAACGTTTTTAAATAAACCAATAAAAATAAATTAATTGTACTTTATATTTATACTGGGTACTTTTTTTTCTTAACCTTTAATAATCAATGTACTTTAATTGCAACAAAAAAAGTTGGGAACCCTTGTTATAATAGATGTTGTAAACAAGACAAAATTCGTTAGAAATAACTCGTGAACATTTTTTTTGTAATCTATAATTGTGTAATTCTATAAATAAAGGAGTTTCGATGAAAATATCTGTTAAGTACAGAACTCTGTAAAGTTCAAGTACTTAACAAAAAACTTATATTCCAAATTAAATAGTAAACTTTTTCAGCTCCATAATTTTTTACAATTTTTATTGAATAATTCAAATTTAAATATTTTTTACAAAGACAACCTGCTTTTTAAACAAATAAATCGTTGTGCAAAGTGTTAATCTTGTGGAGTACTACTGCGAGATTCGTTATTTTTGTGTGTTTTCAACATTTCCTTCAAACTACACTGGCGGCGGCTTTTGCATTAATTGGCTGTAAACATCTTTATATTTTACAACATTGTTCCTTATTTAGAACATTGTACTTAAATACAAAAACTGCAGTGTACAAACAAAAATTTCCTTTACAATTATTTTGGTGTTTTGCAGGAGGAAACCATTATATGTACATATTATTTTCTACAATTGATTTGGTGTTTTTATTTTGTTAATAATTGGCGCTCCGCTAACAATCAGCAGATTTTAATAAACACCAGGTGTTGCCAGATTTCTTTTTTTTATCGTATAAGTGGGGGATGGTGGCTAATTGTGTAATTTAAAAAACCGATGAATAATAAACGTGCACTCGAAGCTACATCGCCTGATTACACTGAAAAGAATAGTAAAAAACATTTGTCTTGTCAGAATATGGCTGAAAACAGGCAATCAGCTTCCCAAGCTGATTTTTTTAGCGATCTATTGGCTGATAAACTGAAAGATGTTGCTAGAAAACAGACCTAGTAGTGATACAAACAGAGATACAAGAATTAAAAGAAGAGAACATAAAACTTAATAATGATATTAAAAAGCTCACATCACGTCTTGAGTACATTGTCCGTAGGTCGCGTTCTTCTAATGTTGTTGTTGCCGGTTTGAATTGTACAAATGTACAAACTGCTAGAGAACATTTACAATACTATGCAGTGATGTATTAAAAGTCAACGCTGATGTGGTGTCATCCCGCATGACTTCTTCTGGAAAATCGTCGTTTCTGCTAAGGGTTTATTAAAAGGTCAACATGTGTTCATTCAAAAAGATTACACTGAAGATGAACAAAATGTGCGATATAACCTGAGGCAATTAAGCAAAAATATTTCAAAAGCTAATGATTCTGTTAAATTCAGGCTTGGTGAGTTTTGTATATATATAAATAACAACAAATATACGTGGTCCATTGGCAAAGTTTGTGCTGATTCTGTTAATGATGCTGAGTACTTAAAAAATTATCAGAATGTAATTTCGTTATTGATGTTTGCATTAAGGATAGTATGAATGCAGTAGATAAACAAATCTCGATATTTTGCATCTAGAGCTTGCTATCTTAAGATATGTAATAAAAAGAAAATAGATTTTTATAATAAAAATATTGACCAAGGTGAAATGTTGCAGTGATTGGTGGAAGCTATCCAACTCTATGAAATCGCGTTCATATTCCGACGATTTTCGTTCTCACTTTAGTTCGTTACTGCAGTTAGATGTTGATTCCCAGACTATCAGCTGGTCAATGCCATATTTTATTGATCCGATCCTTGACTCACCCATGGAAATGTGTGAACTTTTCTTCGTTTTAAAATCACTTAAGGATAATAAATCTCCTGGTCAAGATGATATCTCTTATGAAAAATGCTCCTTATTCTTTTATTACTGGAATATCATTTGTCTTTAACAAAATTTCCCTATATGAACAAATTCCATCCAGCTTCCGAAAATCTATACTGATACCTCTTTTCAAAAAAGGTGATCCCAATCTCCCATCAAAGTATCGAGAGTTATTGATGATTATTGAATCGTTTAATGGAATGGATAGATCGTAACATGATTCTAAATGAATTTCAAGCCGGATTTAGAAAGAATTATTCAACCGTTGCTTTCTTTGTTGATTTTTCGTGCGCATTTGATACGATTCCTCGTAATAGTTTATTTTACAAGCTCTCATGCCTTGGTATGTCGTCGAAAATAATAAGAATTTTTCAGCACTTGTATGAAAATACAAGATGGCAACTCTTATTCTGATCCATTTGCAGTTGAAATAGGTGTAAAGAAGGGTTGTATATTAAGCCCTCTATTATTCTCATTATATGTTAATGATTTGGCAGATGAGTTTCCTGGGGATGTAAATGTTGCGGACGTTAATGTTAAAATACCACTCTTTGCCGACGACCTTGTTATATTATCGGATACTCCAACAGAATTGCAAAAAATGATTGATTGTTTATACAATTATTGTTCAACGTGGTCCTTGAAAGATAATCTAGATAAATCTAAAATAGTGGTATTTCGTTCCGGTACTAGCAGTTCTTCAAACTTAAACTGGGTTTTTGCTGGTGATAATATTGAGATTGTAAACAGTTATAAATATCTTGGTGTAGGCATTACATATAATTTCTCCTTTAGAGAACACTTGAACAATAAATTAGCAGCCTCGAAGCTGGCGATAAACTCTTCTTGGTCCAAATACATAAACAATCCGCAAATCTCACAGAATAATAAGCTTAAAATATTTCAAGCAGCATCCAGATCTATTATGTTAAATGCAGCGCAAGTGTGGGGATATGTGAAACATGATGAGGTTGGAAAACTATTTAGATTTTTTATTAAAAAAATTTTGTATCTACCTTCCGCTACACCAAATTACATTTTGTATATAGATACAAACAAACCTAGAGTCTCTATACGTATCTACCTTAAGACTTCACCTTGACTATATTAATAAAGTATTTAGTATGAATCCTCACAGTTTACCTCGTATTTTGGCATTAAAAATTATAGAACAAAATATTTGTTGGGCTAAAGATTGGGAAAATCTTTGTCAACATATACAGTTTACCCCTGATAACTCAATATCTCCTCTTAGTAAACAGTGGAAACCTATATTGTACCAACTCAAACTCAAGGAACGTAATGATTACATAGAAAATGCAAAAAGTTCACAGTTTCATGATCTATATTCTACACTGTGCCCATGTTCTGTCACTCTCGCGTCCAGAAAGTTTTCGATTGAAATGTGTGAAATGAAACAAAAATGCCATACATTGAAACAAACAGCTGTTTTTCTCACTTAACTGAGTCTGTAACTTGCTTTGGCGAGTACAAACTGTCACGTAAGGAAATTACTAGCCAATTTACAGAAAAAGTGTGTCTGTAACATTTTGGTGAGAAAAGTTTCCGCTTTGAACTGTCAAATAAACTCACGAATAAAATGGGGCGAGAAAAAATTTTAACACTAAAAAACAATTAAAAATGCAAAGAATAATAATAATAATATTTTATTCTTGGCACATTTTTCATTGTTTTATTATTTTGCTTTTAACATTTTTATAAAATATACGAATGTCTTTCAAGCTCGTTTACAAACAACAAACATTAAAGTCGCTCTTTACACAATTTTGCATAGCCCACGGTTGTGTTTTCGCCGCCGTCGTTGAAAAATTTTCAATTTAAGTAAATTTTGGTCGCCGTCAACGATATGTGTTAGTGGCGTTCTGAACGTCTGCAATGTCACATCGGCTTCGAGTGCAATATTATGACATTTATAACGTAACAACGTAATCTCTTTTGATTGGTTTCGACATGAGTTACAGACACACATTTTTCTCACTTTTCGAGAAACGATGGAATATTTTGTTTCACATCTTTTCGATGCAAGAAGTTCTCACTAAATTTACAGAACATAGGCACTGGATTACAATGTTTCATCATTATATACCAGAGAACTGCAAAATCACAATTTTTCTTGATTTATTCATACGCTAAAGGTTACATTCACTCTTTGCTTGCAAAACAAAGTTCAACGTTGGTAATTTTTACATCGTTTCGTACACATTTGATTTTTGCATTTATTCGTTTTTTATTGAAAGTGCTTTATTTGCATTTTTGTTGCTCACGCAATATAACACAACTGTGTTAATTCAAAAGAACACATCAGGGTTGTGAACTATTTTTAATCAAAAAGCGCCGTGCCCCCAATCAAAAAGCGCTAAAAAGCGCTAAATAAAATTAAAATAACAAAAAGCTTAATGAAATGTTTAAGAACCAAGTTTTATTTATTACACTGGCCGTCAAAAAAAATTGTTTTAAATAGAAATATATCAAATACAAAGATTTTACAGTTAACCTTATTTATCAGAAATCCAGGTATTTTATGAATAAAATAAGACATGAAATCATGAAGATCAGTAAACAAAATGTTAACTAGACGTGGATGAATAAACTATTTGGATTCAGCGCGCAAAAGTCAATTTGTTTCTTGATGCAAGAAATTCGATTCTGTTTAAAAATCAAAAAAAAAATCAGACTAATATTAAATAAATGCTGCTTGATTTCAGAAAACTCTTTCTTGTTTTTAATAAAACTAAGCTACTTTTGTATTTCTTGTTTTAAGAAATTTTTGATCATATATCAAAAACGTGAATTTTTTGATCATGAGAAAATGTTTCTTTATTTCAGAAAGTTTTACTTAATACGAACAAAACCAGTTAAAATCAGGAAATTATTTTTGAATTTTTTTGTTTAAAGAAACGAAATGGATTACATTAGAAAATAATAAACTTCTTTTCTGGTATAGTATGCATTTCAGAGTACTATACATCAAAAGAATTTAAAAAACGGAAACAAATTTTGTTTTAATATGTCTTGATTTTAATGTATGCAAATAAAAGTACAAAAATGTTGGGTATCTATAAAAGCGCTAATTTAGCGCTCTTTTAAAAAAAAGCGCTAAGGAAGAAATATGCGCTTTTTCGACAGTTAAAAAGCGCTAAATCTAGCGCCAAAGGCGCTAAATTGGCAACTCTGGAACACATACTTATACTTTTGCAGTCAAGAAATCATTGCCCACTCGATGAGACGCTTATTTACATAAACAACAATAAACCACTCTCATGCTTTGTTAAAATTAACAACAATAAAAACAACAATAACAAGAATACATTGTACCTACATACAGAACTACTGTACTTTTTAAGATGAAAAAAAGTCTGTTTCTATGGAAATTGTTTGTACCTACATATGTGCGTTTAGTTTCATTTCAATTTTTTTTTTTTCTTGTAGTACATAGCAACTGCTGAATGAATACATGAGTAATAATTGCTTCATTTCTGGCTTTTTTGTTTGTATTTTTTTTCTTTACCAAAACAATCATTGTCGCAGAGAACACACAAACATCTTTATTAAAAAACGAAGCTAACGATTGTATAAATAACAAAGCACGATCTGCAATATTTGAATGACTGCAAACCAGCTGCGAATATTTGCGGTTGCGCAAGTTTGATTGTATGACCGCAAGCGAGTGTATTTGTTGTTGTTGATTTAATGCGATTTTTTTTCAATCGCATATATATTATATATATAGTATATATTATCGCATATAGCATAATATATTCTACTTCAAATTTTTCTCCACGTACAGTCAGTTTAATAATAAGGGCTAGAGGTGGCTTGTTAGATTTGAATGCAAGGTCTTTCAAACATAACACTGTTGGTATTTGTACAATGTGCAATTTAGATGCATCGGAAAATACTTTTCACTTTATTGGTGTTTGTCCATTGTACAAAGAATTTGGAATACAATATTTTGGTAAAACCATTCTAAATTTTAATGAAGTTATATGTATAATATAGCAGTTTGTTTAAAATATAGAAGATTTATTTTAAATGAATTTGTTTTTTAATTTCCCATGAAAATCTTAACTTATAATTTATCTTGTTATTTTTATTAAAAATTATATAAAATCAATATTTAAAAATTTACTTTCCTAGAATTGTGCCAATCTGGCTTACAACAAAATGTTATACCATATATAGATTTAGATAGTAAACATATTGTAAATGAATTAAATATGTACATACAAAAATCTATTAATAAATAATAATAATAAAATAATATTCCGAATTATCCTTCGAATGTTATTTATTAAAGGAAAGGCACATAAAATGTGATTTATTTGAATAAAAATTATCGCTTGATTGCTATTTATAGTAGACACACGAGTGCCACAAACTCACGACAAGAAAAGCAATTTTTCAAAGCTTCCAATGTTTCTATTATCAAGAGTTTGTGTTTTCTTTATAATAACTAAAACATATTTTTGTGGATCTACACGCAAAAAAAAAAAAAAAATGAGGTTGTGGTTAACATATTCTAAGAGCAACATATTATGATAAGATTCATATAGCGATTATTATTAAACAATTTTTGGCCAAATATATTCGTAATATACTTATCCTATTTATTATTATAAGTTAAGAAGTAATCATATTATTGCCATGTTAATCATAAAAGTTAAAAAGTAACCATATTATGATTGATACAGCACCACTTTCACAACAACAACAAAAAAAAATTTTTGGATCGATTTTTTATTTTGTGGCACTTAGAATTTTTTTTGATGTAAATACAATTTCATTATTTTTTTAATTTCTTGAAACTTGTTTTTTTAAGTGGTTTTTTTTATTGTTTAACCACTCAATAACAATTAATTCGATAGTCATATTTTAAACAAACGACACAACTGATCCAAAGTTATTTTACAATTGATTGCATCTCTAACATATTATGAGTACTAGGGATGCAAAACGGGAAATCCCGAAATCCCGGGATTTTTAAGGATTGACAAATCCCGAATCCAGGGATTTTTTTTTATTAATTCCGAAATTTTTCGGGATTTTTAATGTACCAACTTTTGTGTACAAAAATGTTCGTTTTTATTGAATTTTTATACTCTTTACAAAAAAAAAATTACTAAAAATTATATTTCAGTTGTATTTTTTAATTTTATAATTATTATTTTTCTTTTTTAAAAATATATGTTATATATATAATAAGTCCGGCGTTATATACAATTTTCACAGCTGACATGCAAATTTCACAATATGTAACTGTTTCAACATATGCAGATGACACGGCAATTTTAGCAGCAGACAATTCAACTTCAGTTGCATCTAATAATGTGCAGAGTGAATTAAATCTAATTGAATTGTGGCTGAAAAAATGGAAAATAAAAGTAAATGCGGCAAAATCTTCACACGTAACTTTCACACTTAGAAAGGGTGACTGTCCCAATCTTAATATTAATAATAAATAAAAATGATTGTGTTAAATATGTTGGCTTGAGCATGAATCGTAGACTTACTTGGAAACAACACATAAAAAATAAGGTTCAGCATTTGAATTTAATTAATAGAAAATTTTATTGGTTAATTGGTCCTAAGTCTCAGCTAAATATTGAAAATAAATTAAAACTTTATAAAGCAATTTTAAAACCGGTGTAGACTTATGGAATTCAATTATGGGGAACTGCAAGCCATTCAAATATTGAAATTATTCAATGATACCAATCAAAAACGCTAAGACTTATTGTTTAGTCACCTTGGTATATTACTAATGAAGCAATCCACAATGATCTCAAAATTAAAACTGTAAAGGAAACTATCAATTAATTCTTTTAGTGATAAATACTTAAAAAGACTTAGTTATCACATGAATCCATTGGCTATTCACACAGAAAAAAATCAAGTTAAAAACGTCGAAAACAAGGTTGATTTAAATTTTTTCGGTGGTGATTTTGCTTCATACGGGTTTCATGTTAATTCAACCTGATTTTACAATAACTGCGAACAACATTTTTTTCTTTTGATATAACTATAATTCATGTAAATTTAACATTGCAGTAAAGTTAGAGCAAAATGTAATTTATATTGAAATAACAATCGGAATCACGTTGAATAAAAGTTATTTCCAGTTGAAACAACGTGAATTTCATGTAGAATCAAATGGGTTTGAGTGTATTTTAACAGTGTGAAGAAGAAGAAGAAGCATTTGCATTTATGTAAGAATAATTAAAAACCCTGTAACACATGTTTTACTTATTTTGTATTCTCCTTTGTTAACAGAAGCATCAGCAGAATCGCCCGATATGGTCATCATTCTACTTTGAAAACTTGATGTACTATTTAAATAAACAATTTTAATTGAAAGAATACGGGAATTGTCTTCTTTTTATAACATATTTTAAAAGTGAAAATAAAAAATGTACATAATTAAGTAGGTATGCATGTTAATTTAACAAGATAAACTTTTGATTTTAATACAAAACAGGTCTTTATGGGTTCAATATTGAATCCAGATTTATTTATATTTTAATATTTTTTTTTTTATTTTTTTAACAGTGAATAATATTAAATAAACGTAATTTAAGATTATTTTGATATTTTTTATTAAAAATTAATATGAAATAATGATAAATTTAAGTAAAGGGCATAATTTTTCTGAAATTTAACATGATTCTCAATCAACATTTTTCCATGTTAATTTTACATGGGTATTTTTTTCTGTGTGTTGCTTTATTAGACGATACTGACGAAATTAAGAGACTTAAGAGATATCATATCTTAGATTTGCCATTTAGAAATTAGTTAAATGTATTTATTTATTTTTTTTTTTTTTCTTCTTTTACTTTACTTTTATTTATTTATTTTTGTTTGCGTTTTTTTATTAATTTTTATTACCACTATATAAACATTGTACGTACGTATTAAAAAAAAATTTTTGCCATTAATTATTTATTAAAAATTAATAATCATATTATCTTGTTTATACCTACTTGTTAATTGAAATTTTGTAAAGCACAGAATTCGTTTTCTATTTTTATAGTTGTACTTTTTTGTTAAAGTACAATTACCACTGTAATTTTAGGCGCTGCGAAATATGGCCCCAGGAAATATGGCCCCAAAAATATATATGAATATTTACCCCAAATTTGGGGCTATGTTTCATAATGAAATATGGCCCCATTTTTTAAATGAAAAATTACCCCAAAAAAATGAAAAATAACCCTAAAAATAAAATGAAATATGACCCTAAATTTGGGGTTATTCTTCATTATGAAAAATCACCTCAAAATTTATAATGAATTTGAACCCCAAAAAAGAACACAAAGAAAGTGACATTAAACATTTTCGGTTGAGTTCATATGCCCAAAACTAAAAATCCCAAATTTAGAATCCCGATTTCAAAATCCGGATAATTATACAGTTTTGGTTTTAAAAATCGTACGATTGATAGCACGGTTGGGCTTTCGGCCATGCACAAGGATTTTTTTCTCTATGGTATAACGAACACTGGCTTTGCTTACTAAAGCTCTTCGGCCGGGCGCAACGATATTTTTCTCTATGGTATAACGAACACTGGCTTCGCTAACTAAAGCTTCTCTGTATAGCCGGCCTTCGGCCTAGTGAAAGGATTTTCTTCTCTTTGGTATAACGAACACTGGCTTCGCCAACTAAAGCTTCACTACATAGCCGGCCTTCGGACGGACGCAAGGATTTTCTTTTCTATGGTATAACGAACTCTTCTCGTAATAGCCGGCCTTCGGCCGGGCTCAAGGATTTTTTCCTCTATATAACAAACATCGGCTTCGCTTACTAAAGCATCTTTGCATAACCGGCAAGGATTTTCTCTACTTTGGTATAAGAATTTTTTATGTTATCCCTAGAAACTTTTACATAGAATTTTATAAAATTTGTGTGAAAATGTTTGGGGTGATTTTTCATTTCTTTAAACTTGCATTTTTTATTAGTAGATGAAAAATAGCCTCAAAGTAAAACTTGTGATTTTATTTGGGGCCATTTTTCATTCCTTGATATTGTGGTCATTTTTCATTCCACTTAAAATGCAAAAACACCCTAACGAAAAAATGAAAAATAACCCCAAAAAAAACAAAAAAATTGCGCCAAAATTGCGTGTTGTTGTGTCTCATGTAAAATTTTGGGGCCGTTTTTCATTTTCCTTTTGGGGCCATATTTCCTGGGGTCATTTAGCGCTCCGCCGTAATTTTATGTTTCATCTAATTTGCTTATTATCATTTTGTACTGATAGATAGCAATTAAATCAACATTATTATAAAAAAAATACATATAATACCTTTTGAAAATTCATAAATAAATAAAAAGTGTTGTTTATTTCAAAAAAATCCCGAAAAATCCCGAATCCCGGGATTTTCTAAAATCAATACCGATTGGCATCCCTAATGAGTACACGTATAGAAAGTTTTCATGTTATGGCTTTTTATTATCATGAAATGGTTGTGAGTAATATTATATCTTTTCAAAGTTATCATTATTTAGTTGTTAGAAAAATTATTATTTTACGGCTAACAATACTCAAATTTATAATTGCGATAAACGTTGAAATGTTTATTTAATAAAAAATAACAATTAGTGTAGTTGCCGTAACCATAAACTACCATATTTTTTCTCTGCGTGTGAATTTTGAATGAATTTTCAAAAATACTTGCCCTCTTTACTTAAATAATGGGAAACCAAAAGTGGTCATAAATGCAATTTAAATAACATTTTCCTGCTTGATTGTGGTAAAATAACTAGCAGATAAATACCACTAAAAAAATAAATAGGAAAAGTTTTAATTTAATTACATTTTTAAAACAGGGACCGAAAATAACAGTTATATTGGAATTTTAAAACAAAAAAAAGCATATAGAAGTAAATGTCGAAAAACTGATTCAAGTATACCATATTGTTCCTTATTTTTATATATTCGATCAAACTTAACAGTTACTTTTTGATTTTAATTTTTTTTTTTGAACCAAAATAATTGTTATATTTTGATTTTTATTTTTTCGAGCAAAAATAAAAGTTATTTTCTAAAGAAATGTACGTGAGTTAATAATTAATTCAATTTTAATTTTTATTTAAATGTGTAATTATCATTGGATTTTCTTATGCACATTAATATTATTAAAAGTCAACTAAATTATTAAAACACGTACATTTCTTTAGAGAATAACTTTTATTTTTGCTCGAAAAAATAAAAATCAAAAATAACAGTTTTCATCTGACTTTTATGAAAAAAGCAATAACTGTTACGGTCCCTGTTTTAAAACAAATAAAAAAAAAATGGGTAAGTTTTATAAACAAGAATACAGTATGGAAATATTTATAATTAATAAAAGAAATTAATATTAATTTTTTTGAGAGTATTATTGTAATGTAGTTCATGACTACTGGTCTAAATTTTTACATAGCACAAACAAAGTTTAATTGAGAATGACCAAGATTACTTACAAAGAGACCACAGAATGTCAAATGTTACGGCACAGAGGACTATCTTGCAGGACTATAGTGTGAAAAAATTGATTTAATGTAAAATCTTTTTTAATTTAAAATACTTTTTTGTTGGATCAATATTTTTTTTTCATTATTTAATAAAAAATTTACCATGTGAGACAACAAACAAGATTAAAAGCAGACTTTGTTAAAAAATTCATTAATATTACGGAAAACGACAGTTTCTAACTTAAAACCTTTTGCCTAACGACAGAGATTTACCATCATATATAATCTATAGTATACCTCAAGGGTAACAACTGGAGTGCAGGGTTTAAAAGCATCCATCAGCTGAATGCTTTTTATTTTTGCTTTTGCCACTGCTATTGAAATTTGTAATTTTTTTTCCAACAGCCAATGTTTTGTTTTTCGTTTGTGCAAAAAAGCAAATCTCCTATTTTGTATATTTTTATTTTCTGACAACTGCTTTTTTACCAGCCAGCGACAAAAATGGACAACCACATAAAAAGCAAAAGCTAAAAAAAATTATTTCGCCTTTTGCTTTTTTACTTTTTCCTGAAAGAAGAGCTAGTTAAAAAAGACAAACCAAAAAAAAAATCTAAAATTCAAAGAACAAAAATTCTTCTCTGGCTGGTAATAACAAAAAGCCGATTCAATAAAATGAAAAGCAGCGGAAGTGTGTGCTAAAAGCAGTCTGAGCAGAGCTATTAGCTCTGCAAAAAGGCAGATTACAACGAAAAAATACTGATCAGTGTACAAGCAACATGGTTTTTTTATGGTGATGAAGAAAAATAAATTTTTGCCTTTCTTCAGTAATGTTGTAGTAATGTTGTTGTTGCTCGCCAAACAAATAAAAAATTCTTGTTGTGTTTGTTTTGCATGAAAAATATCACTTGTCGTCGTCGAGTATTTTTTTTCGCAATCATGTGCCTTTGCAACCTTTTTTGCTGCTTTTATCTCCTATTTTGCGGCTATTAGCATGCATTGGTTTTTGATTTGGCGGCTGTTTGACAGAAGCTGTTTGTTTCATTCTTTTTCCTACCTATTTTTTCCTACAACATAAAAGTAATTGCCGTTGCTTTTTGAGTTCCATCAAATTGTTAAAAAAGCAAAAGCTGAAAAAAGCCAGTGCCAATTATTTTGTGTGTTTATTTTGCTGCTGCTTTTGAAAAGTGTGGGCTTTTTTAGCAGTGGAACTTGTCGGCTTTTTAATTTTGATTTTTTTTTTAATAGGAAAAAGTCAAAATTTGGCTGCTTTTGCTAATATGGCGATAGCATTTTAAACCCTGCTGGAGTGTTTATTTTCCCGGACTGTTTCATTTCCCGGGAAAGCGGGACTTATTTTTAAATTTTCCGGAATCCCGGGATTCCCGCTCATAAAAAATAGGTGCAAAATATTATTTTATAAAATTTTTTTGAACAAATGACATTTCCTAAGATCAATAAAATAGTTAACATATCTCTTTTTTATAATATTTATAATATCTTTGTGAAAAAAATGTAAAAAGTTTTCTTAAGCTGTTATGATACTTGCTATTTTTTGTATTTTTTCTATATTGGAGAACAGTGCAAATATATTTGCATAGGAAAACTGACTAAGTGTAAAGAGTATGATTATATCATAAAAAATCTTGAAATGTCAAACAAATATACATGTGTTATCGATAAATAATCTAAGACTGTCAAAAAAAATATAAAATTTTTAAAATTAAAATTGACATTTCCAGTGGCCGTATTCTGTAATTCGCTTAAGCTAAATCTCTATCGCTAAAAATCTTAAAAGTCGATTTATCGTTTTTTGGCTACGAATGCAGTACTGTAACGTGCATTGCTAAATTTGGCAATGCCATAACAATTTAATTCGCCGCAATTTTAGCTTTTAATGTCATCGCTAAAATGTTTCAATTTTGTATTCTCTTAGGCATTTTAGCGATCGAGATTTAGCTTTAGCTAAGCGAATTACGGAATACGGGTGCTGATTAATTGTTAGCACTGTTGCTAATTTTTTTAGTTTTTGATCGAAAGAAACGGTTTTTAACTTTTTTTTGCGATTTTAAGCTTTTATGACGGTTTTTTTGTGGGGAAAAAACGTGGGCAGTATTGTTTGTTTTGTTTACATTTTATCAAATTGTATTTTTTGTTCTTTCTCGCATTTGTTGTTTCATTCAGTCAATCCTAAAAAAATTCAATACAAAAAATAGCAAGTATCATAACACCTTTAGCCTCTATAAAGCCAATTCGGCGCTGAGGCAAAATATGGTTATATAGTAATAATTAATTGAAAATAAACAAATAATATAAAAAAAAATTCAACTTTTTTACAACATTTGGAATAATAATCATTTCCTTAAAACTTGTAATTCGTTTAAAAAAAAAATATTTTCTTCGAATATAAAAAGAATTTTCTTTATTAATAACTTTTGGCATCATCTCTTACACAATCTAATCCGAAAAATCATTAAATTTTTGAAGCAATTGTTAACAACATTTTTTCATTTTTATAAAATAAATTTGGGTCTTTTAACAAATTAAAGATTCTGTACATTGTTACTTTTTTTTCTATCGAAATTTCAGAGCATAACAACAAATAACAATATGCATATGAGTAATATAATTTAAAACTATATTTGGTGGCATGCCATAACGTCCAGTGTCATAGTGTCCATGGACGTTATGACACTTTAGAAAGTGTCATAAATGTGTACAATTTGTTTTGAAATACCGTTTAAATTTCAAATTTGGGATCATAGCCGGCCTTTGGCCGGGCGCAAGGATTTTCTTCTCTATGGTATAACAAATACCGGTTTCGCTAACTAAAGCTTCCCTGAACAGCCGGCCGTCGGCCAGGCGCAAGGATTTTCTCCTCTATGGTATAACAAACACCGGCTTCGCTAACTCAAGCTTTTCTGCACGGACGGCCTTCGGCCGGCCGCAAGGATTTTCTCCTCTATGGTATAACTGAATAGTCTGAATAGTCGGCTTTCGTTCGGAAACAAGGCAGATTTTAGAAGCTTTACTTAGCGCAGCCGGTGTTTGTTATATCATAGAGGACACTATGACACTTTTTTGAGTGTCATAACGTCCATGGACACTATGACACTGGACGTTATTTTATGCCACCCTATATTTGTATTTTACACAAAGAGTTTATGTGGCATAAAATGTGTCATATAAACGTATTTGTTTTTTAATTAAAACCCTTTAAAGGGCAAATAAGATTTTATTTAGCAAAATTGCAAAGACTTAACCAAAAACAAAATTAATTTCTGCAATAAAATTCAAAATAAGAGAATTTTGAAGAAAACAATTTAAGTAAGCGATAAAAGGAATTTTTTTAGAACAGTGAGAATCAGTCCATAGTTTTATATAGCCCCCATACAAATTTATTTGCCTTACAGAGTTCGTTTTGAAATTTGGTACAAAAATATGTTGCGATGATTGCCGTTAATAAACCTGCTTAATTTAACTGAATTCAACGTAGCGTTAAATGCCGCAACTTTTTTATTTATGTCTGTATTTCCTTAAAATTTGGAGAAGATATTGTTTAAAATAAATACTATGCTCGTAGTTTCAGATCTGATAACACTCTTCTCTGAAATCGCTTTGAGACGACTCAGATAATATTCTACTTAAGGAACTCTTTTATAAGTTGTAACTATATAACATATTTTGTAGTCTTAGGTCCCAAATAGGGTACCCTCTCTAAAATTGTTCTGTCTATGTAGGGTATCAAATGGTCGGGACTGACCGACCATACATTCTTATTATAATTTTTTATTTATTTTCTTTTTTGCAGAAACCCAAATGTGAAAAAATCAAATATGCTGAAGTAACCTCACCAAAGATGTGTTTATTGTTCCTTTAATAATTTTATAAAGTCAAACTAAAGAATTTGACAGAAATAAAATAAAAACAAGTAAGAAAGTATAGTCGGTAAAGCCCGACCATATGATACCCTACACCATAGTATTAAAAAACACATCATGATTATACATATGTCCATATAAATATGGATTTATCTATGTTTATAAACTTCATTAAAGTTGGTTTGAAAGATTGTGAGAGGAAGAAGTTGTGGTCCTATTTTTTAAAAACTGTATAGTTTATGTGTCCATATAGGAATAGATCTATCTATGTTTTAAATTTCATTAAAATCGGTTTGAGAGGCAAAAATTGCCTCTATCTCCCCTCGTGGTCCAATTTTTAAAAAATGCATCATTTTTGTGTCTAAAAAGATATGGTTCTATCTGTGTTTTCAATTTCATTAAATCGGTTTGATAGTTTCTGAGAGGAAGAAATTTCCCCTCGTGGTCCTAGGCTTGGTCCTTGTGCCAATAAGAACCTATGTCCTTAATTTTATCAAATTATCTCTAAAATTGCGACCTGTACTTTGCGCACAAGGTTACATGGACAGCCAGCCAGCCAGCCGGACGGACATCGTAAGTTCGACTCAGAAAGTGATTCTGAGTCGATCGGTATACTTTAAGGTCTAGGACCTATATCTTAAGGCGTTACACACATCACCACAAATTAATAGTACCCTCTCCAATATTGGGGTGTGGGTATAATTGAGGTCGGTTATTCAAAAAATATATTTTTGGTTTATAAATCTCTTGTAGAAAAGATTTTGCAATTACATAATTTTTGTTCATTGTATTTTATTTCTTACTGTTTTAACCATAATTCCAAATTGGATCAAGGTCCTGTAGGAATCAGTAAAATGTGTCTATATAAAAATTTTACAAAATTACAATCCTTTTTCATACAAGCAGAATCCCAAATTGTATATTTTTTAAAACTATCTTTGCCAATAGACATTTTACAAAAAAATATTGCAGAAACTTAAGAATTTGGTAAACAGAAATGTAGTAAATAACAAATAAACATGGAAGTAAAATACCCTTTTTAGCATTACACTACCACAGATACTTACACATAAATCATACATAAAATATGTATCTGTAAATATTTTAGTTTAAATCTATAAAGTAAACTTTAATTCAAAAACAAATTTTTTATTTGCACAAGATAAGTAACAACAAACAAACATATTTAATATAATAATATCCTTTCTTGTTTATATTTATAACAAAGTTTATGATGAAGCATTTTCATATATTTATACTACATGAGAAAGTATCTAGCCTAAAGAATTACACTTAAGTTGATTGAATAAAACTTTTAAAAAAAATCTTCACAGATGCTTTTGCAACAATAGCAATATCAGTCACTTCTGAAGTAATAATTTATGACTCATATACAAAGCAGCCAAAATATTAAAAAACGTTTCGGAATATTCTCAAATCTTATACTTCTTTGCATACAAATGCCAGGGCTGGTTTTCTTTTATAAAAAGTTAATAAGTAAAAAATACAAGCAATTTTTGCCGTTATGACAATATTATTTTGATACAGCAGCTGCTGCTCTTCACTTTTTATTCTACAAGATAGTTTTGTCCGTATTTTGATTAAATTTCACTTCTTATACTATGTTCACACTTTGGGTTTTAAACGCGTTTAAGCAAAATGTTGACAAAACATGTTTAATTAACATGTGTTTCCATTAGAGTTTTTTTCCCCGGAGTTTTTCGATTCCCGGGAAAGCGGGAAATTTTTTTGAATTGAATTTTTTGCATGCAAAATGTTGACAAAACATGTTTAATTAACATGTGTTTCCATTAGAGTTTTTTTCCCCGGAGTTTTTCGATTCCCGGGAAAGCGGGAAATTTTTTTGAATTTCCCGGGATCCCGGGATCCCGCTCCATATAAATAATACACAGTAAATTAAATAAAAGAAATCCTTAAATACTACAAAATTAAATGAAGATTAAAAGAGGAACTTGAATTATTATTACCTTACGGTTTTATATGTAAATTCCGTATCATTATTATGCTCTAGATACAAGATAAAAAATTAAGATAAACATAACAATTTAATTCATAAAACAATAATAAAAACAAACACAAACTGAGGTACTCAAGATATGAGATCAAAAAGTTAATTCATAAAATAGATAAAATATTTTAAATAAATATATTAACATTTTTTAACGGCTTAGGAAATAACTTTCTGACACATTCAAAGCGCTTAGTAAGTCGTCAAAAAGTATATTGATTATTTTATTTACTAATTACCATGTTTCCGAAAAATTTCGTTCTTTTTTTTACCGAGGTTGGATAAATAGTTAAAAGTGCACCGTTGAAGAAGGCTTTTGATTCACAATAAGAAGCATTTATTTATATAAACAACGTCTATATCAGTCAAATGTATGTCAAGGTTCATGCAAAAAATAGCATCAACCTCTTACAAACCTTTTCATTTCATTAGGTCTATCTGTAATCTTTAGGACAATGTGTTTTTCAAATTGTATGTTGTAGTATCTTACACGAGTTTCCAATTTTTTTTTATTTCGGTTTCCCCGCACTTCAAGGGTATATAAACCAACACTAATTGAAAAAAATTTTTGTTTATCGCCTAATAAACATATCGCTCCTTCATTGCAACATAGTCATATCTCAAAAAATCAAAAATTGTAAGTTATTTAAGCAAAGTGTTCCTTCATGCCTTCTCGTATTTTATCTCAAACTGAACCGAAGTTATAGCAAAATACATCTTTAAATCGGTACAAGTTCATTTGTTTTTGTAGATATGACTATGTTACAATAAAGGAGCTATATGTTTAGGTATATGCTATTTTAAAGATTGTCCATGGACAATTAAACTTTACTACCTGCATCTTATTTTGAATTAATGTTCTTTATTAACTTTTCACTTCACTAAATTTATTAATTATCAACTGTTGCACTGCCTATTCTGTTTTAAGTACATTTATTGCATCAGGAGACATTGATTTACGTATGTACTAACTTCTTGTAATTGATCTAATCGACAACCCATCCACAGATGCTTATTTTAAGAGAATAGAAAACTAAATTTCAAAGTATAAATAGCTGTTTTCTTAAACTATGAGGAATTTTTTATTTCACGGGATCCCGCATGAAAAATCCCGGGAAAGCGGGAAATATAATAATTGAAATTCCCGGGAATTCCCTAGTTTCCATATATTTTATTGTCATAAAAACCCATAGAAATTACGTGTTTTAAAATTAAACTCTTTCCAAAACAAGTAAAAGTCAGGGGTCGGAGTATGTTTTGAGGTATGTTTAGTAGCTTTTTTGATTTTTGGTTTTTACTGAACATATTTTTAATGACAATACGTCAAAATTTAAAAAATAAATAATTTGAAAAATAAAGTGGTGTTGGCAAAAATTTTAAAAAAGTGAAGGAACAATAAATCAAGTAACAGAAAAAAAGAAATCGTGGACAGTTGAACAGGAGGAACTATTAAAGGAAATATGGTCGGAGTATATTAGTGAACTAAGAGATGCGCGAAGAAATATCCATGTTTTTGAAGACATGAAACGCCAGCTTCAAAAGTACGGATGCGAAGTTGCGGTATTGAAAATTAAAGCTAATACTAATACTCCTTTTTTGTTTGTTTAAATAACTCGTTAATTAAATTTAAATAAAATACCGATAATTTTATTAATTCACTTTTATCCATTTATATATTTTTTTTTTTTGCAGCCGGAAAAGCATGTGACAAGGTGTCAAATCAAAACATGATAATTGTAGTCTGAACACCTTTGTTTAAATTTCTTAAAAAGTTGTTTGAACACGTTAAACTTTAATAGTGTGAATACAGTATTATACTACATTTACATTAGGCTGAAATCATGTAGATTTGATTTGAAATCTTCTTCGAAATCTAGTGCGTTAACATTATACTTTTTTGGCATTAGCGAGATTTTGTTTTTATAACGACTGACTAGCGGCCATTTTCACCAAGTACGGTTAAGACTAACTTTCAGTTCCGTTTACCAATATGTTTTGACAGCTATAACCGATAGTTAATTATAACCGAACTTGGTGAAAATGGCCGTAAAAGTTTTTTCGTTACACATACAAACACAAAGAAAAATATCTATTAAAAAATTTGCATTACCTTTTATTAATAATCAACGATATTTATTTTATCAATATTATTCGTCTTTTTTACAGTTTTTATAAAACTTCCTGAATTTTTTTTAACAATGTTTGTTTTGTTTTTTTTTTTCTTTTTTTTTATTCTTGTGCAGGGAATTATTTTTTAGTGCTATATTGAAAAAACCATAGTTGCATTATTAAGTACTACTACATTTTGAGTAGATTTCGTCGAAATCTAGTCACGAAGCAGATTTTGTTTTATATGGGAAATCTAGTCAAAAACAACTAGATTTGGCTCGAAATCTCGTAAGTACTAGATTTTGCGTAGGTGTTAATGTAGTATTACTAATATGTACGCAATATTTGTTATAAAATATACCAAAGGTAATAAATTAAGCTTCAACTCGATACCAAAAAAAAAAAAAAAAAAAAAAAAACTAACAACTAACAACTTTGAGATATTGAAAAGTTTGTGGAAACATCTTAAAAAAATGCTGCGCCTTTAAAGATTACAAAGGCAGTGTTAATATATCGGCCATGTTCTAGAAACCATCATCGAAAGAGATTTAAGTTTATTCACTTTTAAAATCGACATAGTTTGTCCTGATTTTAAGTGTAGTTCAGGTAAAGAAAAATGACACTCATATTATGAAGTGTATAAAAAGGAATATTTTTATGAACTTTCAAGACAAGTTCGTTTCCCAAATTTTATTGACTTTATTTTCACTAGAATTCAATTTCCTGAGCAAGTTACAGGTTACCTCAATATGGCCATAATATGGTTAAAGTCAAAACAAATTTGCTTGAAATCAACCATAATATGGTTTATGTGAACCATAATATGATCAAAATTAACCATAATTATGTCATAATAATGGTCAAAAATAACCATATTATGTTCAAAATTAACCAAAATATGGTCAACATTTTCTAGGATTTGGGCCAAAGTAACCATATTATGGTCAAAATTAACAATAATATGATCAAGTTAACCATATTATGGTTATTTATTTCATTCAATTTTCAATTCGTTTACTAAGTGTCAAGTTATAATTTATTTCACTTTTATAAGCAATCCCATTTAATAATTTTCTAGCCTTTGCAGACCCCCATAAGCACTCCTTCTGAGCTACATTAATACTACTAGGTAAACTTATGTATTTCAATCAATAATTAAAAAAAAAAATTAATGAGAATTTTAAGCAAACCAAGCAGAATGTAATTGAAACGCATTTAACTATTGTAGAGAGCAAAATGACCATAGTGTTGTTGCGTTTTAAACAAATTATTTTTAATTTAAAATTAAACGTACAATGTTTTAAAATATATTAATTTTAAACATTTTATTTATTTATTTCTTTATTCCATTTATTTATGCAACATCAAGCCTTAGAGCCCAAAATAACAATACTACATGTTCATATATTCTCATTATTACAACAAATTACATATATGTGACCCGGTCTATGAAAAGGTGGCTTATTTTTCACTTTTTTACCGAGAAACTGCATTGTTTATCTTTAACAGATGATTTTTCGAAATTTTGTTTTTGAGTCATAAGCCACCATTTCATAGACCGGGTCATATAAAGGTATATATATATATATATATATATATATATATATATATATATATATATATATATATATATATATATATATGCATTGAAATTGGTTGTGGTTAAGACCTATATTAAATTATTGACCGACAATCAGAAAGTTTAATGCTTTTTTTAGCAATTTTAAATAGTTTGAGTAAAATATCATGATTCGTAACAGTTTAAGCCGAACTTAAATGATTTTCAGTAGGGCAATTTATATTGGAGCCATGGAAAGCTATGATCCAATCATCCCAAAATTTTGCAGAGTGATTTCTGGTATTAAAAAACAGAAATTTCAATACAGCGGGGCAATTCGTTTTAGCAAAGGCTGCTTAAATGGGATCTAAGGTAAATTATGGACCGTATATCACAAAATTGCATAACATTTTTTCTGGCCATAAAAAGTTTACCGCAATAAATATATCTGCTACGGTTTAAGGCGTATTTAATTATTTTACCAGAGAATTCTCATAAAATTATTTTATTACAGAAATCTTACTAAAAAACGACTTTTAAAATTCTTGCGTTTTGCGTTTGCGATTTCCAGCACACCCCTGATAATTTGCTAGCATATGATGAATTTGAAAAATTTAGTATTTTCAGCATATCGTCTAGACAGCTAGCATATTGCATATGCTGATAGAGATATTTGTTATTATTTTAAGCATATGAGTATAAGCATACATTTGCTGATTCAACATATTGTCTAGACTAAGCTTTACAGATATTAGAGAAGAAGGCAAGAAAAAAGCTGCAAAATTTATAGACGAAATTTTTAAGGAAAACGAAGAAAGATTTAACTCATGTACGACACTTAAGTGTCGTACATGGGGTAAATAAAGATAATGTTCTCTATTCTTTCTAAATTTTGACTATTTATGTATATATATTAAATTACAAAAGATTTTGTTATTCGTGCTTAATTCCCAGTTTTTATTCTTGATAAAAACACTTGAAATTTATTGTTGATGGGATAAGCTATTCCTATGCATTTCACTGGTTGCTTAGGCCAGATCATCAGGAAACTTCATCCATAAAGATTTTAGACAAACTAAAGATATTAAACCAAATAAAACTGTTAAACGTATAAGACTTATAGCAACAGTTTTACTTGTAACAATATCAAAGCTTGAACAAAATACATCAACAATAAAAAAGTGGGTTTATCTCGTCTTACACTCCCCACCACAATTAGTTGAAATTCTCTCAACATTAATTGTAGTTGTAAGTAGGTTAAGAAAAACAAAATAAAAAACAAACAACAACTTACAAAAGATGTTGTCAATTAAGTGTTTTTTTAGGCCGTGCACTTGCCTGTTTATTATCAAAAAGTAATTTCAATTTTTGGGAATAAAAAATTTTAATTTAAAAAGATTTTGTTATTCGTGCTTAATTCCCAGTTTTTATTCTTGATAAAAACACTTGAAATTTATTGTTGATGGGATAAGCTATTCCTATGCATTTCACTGGTTGCTTAGGCCAGATCATCAGGAAACTTCATCCATAAAGATTTTAGACAAACTAAAGATATTAAACCAAATAAAACTGTTAAACGTATAAGACTTATAGCAACAGTTTTACTTGTAACAATATCAAAGCTTGAACAAAATACATCAACAATAAAAAAGTGGGTTTATCTCGTCTTACACTCCCCACCACAATTAGTTGAAATTCTCTCAACATTAATTGTAGTTGTAAGTAGGTTAAGAAAAACAAAATAAAAAACAAACAACAACTTACAAAAGATGTTGTCAATTAAGTGTTTTTTTAGGCCGTGCACTTGCCTGTTTATTATCAAAAAGTAATTTCAATTTTTGGGAATAAAAAATTTTAATTTAAAAAGATTTTGTTATTCGTGCTTAATTCCCAGTTTTTATTCTTGATAAAAACACTTGAAATTTATTGTTGATGGGATAAGCTATTCCTATGCATTTCACTGGTTGCTTAGGCCAGATCATCAGGAAACTTCATCCATAAAGATTTTAGACAAACTAAAGATATTAAACCAAATAAAACTGTTAAACGTATAAGACTTATAGCAACAGTTTTACTTGTAACAATATCAAAGCTTGAACAAAATACATCAACAATAAAAAAGTGGGTTTATCTCGTCTTACACTCCCCACCACAATTAGTTGAAATTCTCTCAACATTAATTGTAGTTGTAAGTAGGTTAAGAAAAACAAAATAAAAAACAAACAACAACTTACAAAAGATGTTGTCAATTAAGTGTTTTTTTAGGCCGTGCACTTGCCTGTTTATTATCAAAAAGTAATTTCAATTTTTGGGAATAAAAAATTTTAATTTAAAAAGATTTTGTTATTCGTGCTTAATTCCCAGTTTTTATTCTTGATAAAAACACTTGAAATTTATTGTTGATGGGATAAGCTATTCCTATGCATTTCACTGGTTGCTTAGGCCAGATCATCAGGAAACTTCATCCATAAAGATTTTAGACAAACTAAAGATATTAAACCAAATAAAACTGTTAAACGTATAAGACTTATAGCAACAGTTTTACTTGTAACAATATCAAAGCTTGAACAAAATACATCAACAATAAAAAAGTGGGTTTATCTCGTCTTACACTCCCCACCACAATTAGTTGAAATTCTCTCAACATTAATTGTAGTTGTAAGTAGGTTAAGAAAAACAAAATAAAAAACAAACAACAACTTACAAAAGATGTTGTCAATTAAGTGTTTTTTTAGGCCGTGCACTTGCCTGTTTATTATCAAAAAGTAATTTCAATTTTTGGGAATAAAAAATTTTAATTTAAAAAGATTTTGTTATTCGTGCTTAATTCCCAGTTTTTATTCTTGATAAAAACACTTGAAATTTATTGTTGATGTGATAAGCTATTCCTATGCATTTCACTGGTTGCTTAGGCCAGATCATCAGGAAACTTCATCCATAAAGATTTTAGACAAACTAAAGATATTAAACCAAATAAAACTGTTAAACGTATAAGACTTATAGCAACAGTTTTACTTGTAACAATATCAAAGCTTGAACAAAATACATCAACAATAAAAAAGTGGGTTTATCTCGTCTTACACTCCCCACCACAATTAGTTGAAATTCTCTCAACATTAATTGTAGTTGTAAGTAGGTTAAGAAAAACAAAATAAAAAACAAACAACAACTTACAAAAGATGTTGTCAATTAAGTGTTTTTTTAGGCCGTGCACTTGCCTGTTTATTATCAAAAAGTAATTTCAATTTTTGGGAATAAAAAATTTTAATTTAAAAAGATTTTGTTATTCGTGCTTAATTCCCAGTTTTTATTCTTGATAAAAACACTTGAAATTTATTGTTGATGGGATAAGCTATTCCTATGCATTTCACTGGTTGCTTAGGCCAGATCATCAGGAAACTTCATCCATAAAGATTTTAGACAAACTAAAGATATTAAACCAAATAAAACTGTTAAACGTATAAGACTTATAGCAACAGTTTTACTTGTAACAATATCAAAGCTTGAACAAAATACATCAACAATAAAAAAGTGGGTTTATCTCGTCTTACACTCCCCACCACAATTAGTTGAAATTCTCTCAACATTAATTGTAGTTGTAAGTAGGTTAAGCTTTGATATTGTTACAAGTAAAACTGTTGCTATAAGTCTTATACGTTTAACAGTTTTATTTGGTTTAATATCTTTAGTTTGTCTAAAATCTTTATGGATGAAGTTTCCTGATGATCTGGCCTAAGCAACCAGTGAAATGCATAGGAATAGCTTATCCCATCAACAATAAATTTCAAGTGTTTTTATCAAGAATAAAAACTGGGAATTAAGCACGAATAACAAAATCTTTTTAAATTAAAATTTTTTATTCCCAAAAATTGAAATTACTTTTTGATAATAAACAGGCAAGTGCACGGCCTAAAAAAAAACACTTAATTGACAACATCTTTTGTAAGTTGTTGTTTGTTTTTTATTTTGTTTTTCTTAACCTACTTACAACTACAATTAATGTTGAGAGAATTTCAACTAATTGTGGTGGGGAGTGTAAGACGAGATAAACCCACTTTTTTATTGTTGATGTATTTTGTTCAAGCTTTGATATTGTTACAAGTAAAACTGTTGCTATAAGTCTTATACGTTTAACAGTTTTATTTGGTTTAATATCTTTAGTTTGTCTAAAATCTTTATGGATGAAGTTTCCTGATGATCTGGCCTAAGCAACCAGTGAAATGCATAGGAATAGCTTATCCCATCAACAATAAATTTCAAGTGTTTTTATCAAGAATAAAAACTGGGAATTAAGCACGAATAACAAAATCTTTTTAAATTAAAATTTTTTATTCCCAAAAATTGAAATTACTTTTTGATAATAAACAGGCAAGTGCACGGCCTAAAAAAACACTTAATTGACAACATCTTTTGTAAGTTGTTGTTTGTTTTTTATTTTGTTTTTCTTAACCTACTTACAACTACAATTAATGTTGAGAGAATTTCAACTAATTGTGGTGGGGAGTGTAAGACGAGATAAACCCACTTTTTTATTGTTGATGTATTTTGTTCAAGCTTTGATATTGTTACAAGTAAAACTGTTGCTATAAGTCTTATACGTTTAACAGTTTTATTTGGTTTAATATCTTTAGTTTGTCTAAAATCTTTATGGATGAAGTTTCCTGATGATCTGGCCTAAGCAACCAGTGAAATGCATAGGAATAGCTTATCCCATCAACAATAAATTTCAAGTGTTTTTATCAAGAATAAAAACTGGGAATTAAGCACGAATAACAAAATCTTTTTAAATTAAAATTTTTTATTCCCAAAAATTGAAATTACTTTTTGATAATAAACAGGCAAGTGCACGGCCTAAAAAAACACTTAATTGACAACATCTTTTGTAAGTTGTTGTTTGTTTTTTATTTTGTTTTTCTTAACCTACTTACAACTACAATTAATGTTGAGAGAATTTCAACTAATTGTGGTGGGGAGTGTAAGACGAGATAAACCCACTTTTTTATTGTTGATGTATTTTGTTCAAGCTTTGATATTGTTACAAGTAAAACTGTTGCTATAAGTCTTATACGTTTAACAGTTTTATTTGGTTTAATATCTTTAGTTTGTCTAAAATCTTTATGGATGAAGTTTCCTGATGATCTGGCCTAAGCAACCAGTGAAATGCATAGGAATAGCTTATCCCATCAACAATAAATTTCAAGTGTTTTTATCAAGAATAAAAACTGGGAATTAAGCACGAATAACAAAATCTTTTTAAATTAAAATTTTTTATTCCCAAAAATTGAAATTACTTTTTGATAATAAACAGGCAAGTGCACGGCCTAAAAAAACACTTAATTGACAACATCTTTTGTAAGTTGTTGTTTGTTTTTTATTTTGTTTTTCTTAACCTACTTACAACTACAATTAATGTTGAGAGAATTTCAACTAATTGTGGTGGGGAGTGTAAGACGAGATAAACCCACTTTTTTATTGTTGATGTATTTTGTTCAAGCTTTGATATTGTTACAAGTAAAACTGTTGCTATAAGTCTTATACGTTTAACAGTTTTATTTGGTTTAATATCTTTAGTTTGTCTAAAATCTTTATGGATGAAGTTTCCTGATGATCTGGCCTAAGCAACCAGTGAAATGCATAGGAATAGCTTATCCCATCAACAATAAATTTCAAGTGTTTTTATCAAGAATAAAAACTGGGAATTAAGCACGAATAACAAAATCTTTTTAAATTAAAATTTTTTATTCCCAAAAATTGAAATTACTTTTTGATAATAAACAGGCAAGTGCACGGCCTAAAAAAACACTTAATTGACAACATCTTTTGTAAGTTGTTGTTTGTTTTTTATTTTGTTTTTCTTAACCTACTTACAACTACAATTAATGTTGAGAGAATTTCAACTAATTGTGGTGGGGAGTGTAAGACGAGATAAACCCACTTTTTTATTGTTGATGTATTTTGTTCAAGCTTTGATATTGTTACAAGTAAAACTGTTGCTATAAGTCTTATACGTTTAACAGTTTTATTTGGTTTAATATCTTTAGTTTGTCTAAAATCTTTATGGATGAAGTTTCCTGATGATCTGGCCTAAGCAACCAGTGAAATGCATAGGAATAGCTTATCCCATCAACAATAAATTTCAAGTGTTTTTATCAAGAATAAAAACTGGGAATTAAGCACGAATAACAAAATCTTTTTAAATTAAAATTTTTTATTCCCAAAAATTGAAATTACTTTTTTATATTAAATTACTATATTTTTTACTATATTTTATATAAAAAACCATTTTATCAAAAAGTAATTTACATTTTTGGGAATACAAAATTTTTAATTTAAAAAGATTTTGTTATTCGTGCTTAATTCCCAGTTTTTATTCTTGATAAAAAACACTTGAAATTTATTGTTGATGGGATAAGCTATTCCTATGCGCATTTCATTGGTTGCTTAGGCCAGATCATCAGGAAACTTCATCCATAAAGATTTTAGACAAACTAAAGATATTTAACCAAATAAAACTGTTAAACGTATAAGACTTATAGCAACAGTTCTACTTGTAATAATATCAAAGTTTAAACAAAACACGTCAACAATAAACAGTGGGTTTATCTCATCTTACATTCCCCACTACAATTAGTTGAAATTCTCTCAACATTAATTGTAGTTGTAAGTAGGTTAAGAAAAACAAAATAAAAAAAACAACAACTTACAAAAGATATTGTCAATAAAGTGTTTTTTAGGCCGTGCACTTGCCTGTTTAATATCAAAAAGTAATTTAAAATTTTGGGAATACAAAATCTTTTTAAATTAGAAACCATTTTATTTAAAATAAAATGTGTGTTTAAATGTAAATTATTATTTTTGAAATGCAAAATCTTCTTTTTATCGTCCTTATGATATTTTGGCGATATCTTCATATTTGGTTATAATTGGTTATCTGGCAATATTGATAGTTTATCATCTAGAAGAATCGTTTTCGCATTGCTTAGAAGTATTGCTATCGAGACACGTTTCTTCCCGAAGGAAGTATCTTCCGCAATACGAAATCGACTATTGACGCAATAATATTTTTCATCCAGGCAATACCTTTGGCAAAACATATGGAATATTTCTGTGTTTGCTTAATCCAAGTCACACATGTGTTAACAATAATAAATTATTGGCTTGCACAAGAACAGTGCAACATTTTCTTAATTCAACCCATATTTTCTGGTGATTTAGTAAATAATTCTTTTCATATAAAGGAAAAAGGGCTTTGCCGCTTATTAATAAATTGTTGATGCAATGGTTTGTTTTTTGTTCGATTGTGGCGTTATTAATGTCTAATGCCTAAAGTCTTCTTCCCAAAATGCTTTGGAAAAACAAGAAAAAGAATTATAAAGAAGTTATAAGGAATTCAAATCATTAATCATGATAAGCCACCCTTTAAAACAAAAAAAAATAAAAAATTACTTCTTATGTTTTTCCTTCCAGAGTACGAAAGAGAATAACTGCCCCAAGGTAGTGAAGCCTGTTGGAGTATTAAACTTTTTATAGCAAAAAAATACACATAAGCTAGATTTTTAAATGCAAATTATTTATATGATCGAAAGAATTAAATCTCTTTATCATTTAAGCCTTTTGCATAAATGCATTTAGAAATATTAAATTTATATTAAAAAAATTTTTTATATTTTATAGTGTATAATTTTGCCAAAATTTAAAAACAAATCCGCTAAAGAAAAGACGGCTACATGTATTTTCTTATGGCGAAACAAGATTTCAAATCGCTACAACTAATCACTAAATGAATAAATTGGCAACACTGCTTAGTTGTGTAATCTTCCGACTTTAAAAAATCCTTGTTGGGCTACTTATAGCAAAAGTCATCCAAATTTGTTAATTTAATTCTAATACAATGTAATTTAATGATCATTAGCGTTTGTAAAACAAAATGGTATTCCCAAAGGAATCACATTGCTTAATAAGCTTAAATAGTATGTATAACACGTATCACAAGATAGTATTATGTAAAAATGTGTAGCTATTTCAAATATTATATAATTTAATATTCCTGTTCTTCTAGCTCACGAAACAATCAACCCCTTACGCTAACAATTCCATTCATTAGATAACAGAAATTTGTATAATTAAATTTATGTAAAAAACATCAAGAAACTAAAAATTACGAAAAGCTTTCTTAGCACATTTCAATTATAAATTTCAAATTGTATCAAAACCGTCTTTTAAAGTCAAAAATTGTATTCATTTAGGCTCCATGAAAAGCCCCCCAATGAAATAACGCCCAGGAAATAACACCCAATGAAATAAACCCCAAAAAATAGGAAATAACACCCAAAAGCTGTGAATGAAATAACATCGAAAAATAAATGAAGTAAACCCCAAAACGAAAACGAAACAACCCCCAATATTTGGAAGTTATTTCATATGAAATAACCCCCAATGATGAAAATGAAATAACCCCCAATGAAATAAACCCCATCAGCAACAAAAATGAAATTATGCCCGAAATTCATAAAAGAGTCAGTTTCACCAAGGATGAAGTCAATATGGACCAACATCAAAGTCGCAAAATTATTGAAATGAATCGTGTGGAGGCCCGCAGGCGTCTTCTTCATAATAAGGATATATTCGGTTCAAAATTTTTGCCGCAGTAGATCCTTGTAGCCCCTCTATTTTTGCAGTTCGGAAGACAATTTGCCTTTTACGTTTGGCCTTTACACAACTACATCCACTGCTTAAATATAATTGTTTTTCACTTAAAGAATATAGAAAATTGCTATTTCTTCGTTTTCCACTAACAACTTCGAATTCAATTTTTTTAAATATTAACACGAGATGATGTAAAGCGTCCGAACTTCGATGCACAACGGAAAATATTTTATGTTTTACAACAACTCAAATCAACATGCAAGGCAGATTTTACTTCTATGTTGACACTGTTATTCCAAAAAACAGATACTTAAATTCTCAAAAAAAAAAAAGGAAAAAGATCAAACTAAGCAAATGAAATAAACCCCAAATAAAATGAAATAACCTCCAAAAACAAACAGCTTTAAAAATGAAATAACCCCCGAATCAAAAATGAAATAACACCCAAATTAAGCACGCGATGAAACAAGCCTCGAATTTTAAAAATTTGTTGGTGTTATTTCATTGGAGATTATTTCATAATTTGAAAACCCCAAATGAGGAATGAAATAATTCCCAAAAAAAATGAAAAACGGCCCAAAAATATAGGGAGTTATTTCATATGAAATAACAACCAAAAATGTATGAAAAAAAATTGGGGAATATTTCATTTCTCGTTTGGGCGTTATTTCATTGGGGGGCTTTTCGTGGAGCCTTCATTTATACAATACCGCACGGAATGGCACTCCGTTAAGACTAGGGTGTGCAGCCGAATAATTCTTGTTCGATTAGTCGAACAATTTTAGACGATTAATTGTTCGAATAATTTAAAATTGCTTATTTCGATTAAAGGATTAATCGAAGAACTTATACCGATAATCGAATAATATTAATAAATTGTATTTCTGTTAAATGTAGAATTTTTTTAAAGTTTTAAGTCGAATAAACAAACCAAATGTATGTGTCCGTTGGAATTGAAAAAAAAAACATTCGTGTTTAGTGAGTAATTTGGCTTATATTTGTGTTACATTTTTTCAACACAAGGTATGTTAGCTCAAAGATTTATATTAATTAATCGGGTATGTTCTAGAAATCGAAATGAAGTGATATTGAAATCGAACGATAGCTTAAACTCAATTTTTTACAAAATGACCGTAGTTTTCATGGTTTTAAGTGTTGTTCTTGCAAAAATAATGGATACTTTAAGATTGAAGTAGATAAAATGGAATATTTTGATGAACTTTGATTACAAGGTCGTTTTTAAAATTTGCTTGATTTTAAATCCACTTCTTTCCGATTTCTAGAACACGCTTGTATTTTTTAACAAAATAGTTCATGCGTTTCTCTCTTTAGAATGAGTTTGGCTTCAAAAGGATAAATCTAAAAATGCTAAGTGTAACAGGTTTTCAAAAATGTATTAACGTAAATGTCCTTCAACATCCTCACTAATTTACCACTTATACTAGGGATTGCTGTTCGGTTTTAACCGAAACCGAAACCGCGGTTTTAAATGCCTAAAACCCGAAACCGAAAACCGACAAAAAAAACCTCGGTTTTAGATTTTACTTTAACAATGTATTTATGCTTGCAGAAATTGCAAATTAAACATCATACTCGTACTTCATATACAAAAACTTTATACATAACAGCCTTCAACAATGACAAGGTATTTCAAAATTTAAAATAAATACTAAGAAGAACATATGTTATCTTTATAACTCTTAAGACACACCTTTTTTGTGAAGCATAAACGGAATTTTGTATGGAGTTTCTTGTGGCTATAGAAAAAACTCACACTAACGAACCCCTGGGCAAGGCTGGGACTAGTTTTATATTTATGGAGTTTTATGGCTATAGCAGGAACATATTGGTGGGAAATAAAATAATTTTTCGAAAAAAAAAAAACAGAAAAGAAAGAATTCTTATGTGTTGTGTATGCTTTTTGAAACGTTTAATTTTGCTTTAATTTACTGCAGAACATATATTATAGGGAAGGGCCTGACCAATGCACAAAATTTTCATTTGGCCAATTTCGGAATTGAGGAATACATAAAGTTTCGTTCGAATATACTTAATAATTATATAAAAAAAAAACTAGAAAAAAGTCAAAAATAGCCTGTCCAGACCCAGGTATACACTTAAGGGCGAATAAAAGTGCCTGAATTGAAACAAATAAAAAAATTGTATTACATGCAAAAAAATATAAATGTTTATGTATGAATTTAACTTTGATATTTTCAAAACCTAAAACCGAACCGAAACCGGCCGGTTTTAATCATTTTAAAACCGAAACCGTGGTTTCACATTTTTACGGTTTTAAGCACACTCTAACTTATACAGTGACTAAAAAGTAATACTTGAAGAAGATGCTCCACCAATAAAATCAAAATGGGTTACAAGTGGTCCAATAAACAAATAATTTAAACAAGATCGATTCTCGAGAGGAAATTTATTGCAGAACCATAGCAGAGGATGGAATGTCCGTAAAGAGTTTCCAAAGTTATATTCAGTCTTTTAAAATCTAAGTGCCCGAAGGTTAAGCAACAATTTGGAGCTACATTGACAAGTTTTATTAAAACAATAATGTTTATTTACAAGTACTAATTTTTGCGAAAATTATCGGAAAAATTTCGTAATTTTTAAAATTTCTGGATTTATAATTGTTTGATTAATCGATTAATTCTAAAATTTTGTTCGTTTAATCGAATAAGTTAAAAATGCCAAATATCGATTAATCGTTTAATCGAACAAAAATAAAACCCGATTAATTGAACACGCTAGTTATGACAATAAACCACCAAGAAATCCGCAAATACAGGTGTTGATGGTTTATTTATGTTCGATATCAGCAAACGTATACACAAATACCAGTTCGCAAGGAAAAGTGTTTGTGTATCAGAGAACGGCTTTGTGCGATTGAAAAAAGTTCGCATTAAATCAACAACATCCAATACACTCATTTGTGTTCAAGCAATCAAACTTTCTCAGCTACACACATCGGTGTTGTTTTAAAATTCATTCAAGTCATGCACAGCGTATTGGCTTTGCCATTCATACCATGTTAAGCTTCGTTCGCCAATCATTGCTTTGGTAAAAAACATATACAAAGAAAAATACACCAAAATCATTGCTCTGATGACTATTCAGCAGCTGATATAATTTCCATAGAAACAGAAGACGTTTTTATTTTTTAAAATTTCTTAAAAAGTACAGTAGTTCTGTATGTACAATGTATTGTTTTAATGTTGCTTGTTACGCTTTAAAAAAAAATACCCTGCAAATAATAGGACTAGTCCAAACACGCGTGTAAAATGAAGCACACAAGGGCTAGGACTAGTCCAAAAGTAACCCAAACGTATTTAAAAAACATGGTCTATTTAACATTACGATGTCCTAGGGCAGGACTATATAACCCAGCTTTAGATTACAAAGGAGTAGTATTAAAACTACTCCATGGTATACTCAAGAGGATTAGTTTTGAAGTCGTTTAAAAACGAACACATTTCGTTAAAAAACGAAGACATGTCGTCTCACAACAAACACTTTTTAACAATGACATGGTCCATGCTTGCATTACATCGGACTAGTCCAATGAGTAGTCCATTTGATCAAAATCAGGTGGTCCAATATTATTTGCAGGGTAAACAAAAAAAGAAATTGTGTTATTGCGTGCGCAACAATATTAATAAAAGTGGTTAATGATAAAAATATAAAAGTGTTTCCTGCTGGTGTTTATATGGGCAAGCATAAACCTAGTGATGTAAATCAATTTTTAAAAATTTATTGAAGAAGTTTCCTTTTTGCAACAGAATCATTTTTTTTATTGGAATCCCTTACCATTCGTCAGCAAATGGGTGTTCAAAATGTACACAAGTGGCCAAAAAAATATGTGAATATATTACCATGAATAAGAGTATGGGATATATGTAGATGTGTTGCAATGTAGGTGAATATGAATATTTACTGGACGGTTATAATTCAAGTTTAAGAGCAAAGTAATTTAATAAGTAATAAAATAATAAAAAGTTCAAGTAATAAGGATACAATGTAGCAACACTTTATGCTAGTTTGAACATGCCGCCACTCCTTGCAGCGATGCAACTTAAGGCGTTGAAGAGGTGACTCATAAGACGGCAGCTAACGAACGTATGGCTTCCGACAGAAGTTGTTGGTTAGGTTGAGTGGTACTAGCTGCTGGCTTCGTTTTCTTTTGTCGTGGTGGATGTCTTTTAACCTGGTTGTCGAACGGGCTGGCTGTGGTGTTTCTTTGACCAATACGCTCACGGACGGATCTTGTGTGTTGGTGTCGGCGGGGACGTTGGTCTGGATGAAGTAATGTGTGATCAGCCAATCCACATTTACGGCAACTGTCTCGACTGGCGCAGGCTCGATCATCATGAGTACGTGCCAAACAATTGAAGCAGTATTTGTTGCGTCTGAAGACTTGGCTGAGAACGTGAACTAAAACTACAGTGAGAATGTAATGAGCAAACTCGAAAATTTGGGGGGAGAAAATGAAATGGAATGAAGTATTATGAGGAAATTCTGTATGGTGATAAGGCTTCTATAGTGTGGAATTGGGATCCTTATCATAAGGCAAATGACACAACTTAGTAATAGGGCGAGTTAGAATTCCAGCACCGGTTCGCACGTCTACTACTCGCACCTGTTGATCAGGCCCCTTGTGAACCTGTTCTCTCCTGCCCAATCGCCATTCATTTGGTGGTAGGAGATCATCAATTATAATTACGCAGTCTCCTATTTGTAAATTAGGGACGGCAAATTTCAATTTATACCTCTTTTGCAGCGATTTAAGGTAATCGGTCTTCCATTGAACCGCAAAGTGGTGATGGATGGCTTTTAAGTTTTCCCACCTGTTTAGTACGGAAAGATTTTCGGAGGATGGCTCGGGAAGTGCCATAATAGGACCTCCTCGGGGTGAGAGCGGTTAAGTCGGACGGGTTTTCAGACAGAGCGGATATCGGTCTGGAATTTAGCACACCTTCAATTCGGGCCAAAGCGTTGGTAAATTCCTCGAAACTGAACCGGTAGGCACCTGCAACTCGCTTTAAATGGAATTTAAAGCTTTTCACTGCTGCTTTCCACAACCCGCCCATATGAGGTGCATGTGGGGGAATGAAGGACCATTCGAATCCATGGGTGATATACTTTTGAGCAATATCCTGGGAAACGGTTTTTATAAATGTCGAAAATTCTTTTCGAAAGGCTCGGCTTGTGCCAAGAAAGTTGCGTCCATTATCGGATACGACTTTACGTGGGAGTCCACGCCGGCCAACAAATCTGGCGAAGGTGGCTTGAAAGGCAGCGGTAGAGAGATTTGAACAAGCTTCGAGGTGTACTGCCTTTGTGGCAAAGCACACAAATACGCATACATAAGCTTTTGATGTGGAAGAATTTCTGAGAGTTGACGTTTTTAGTTCGAATGGTCCGGCGAAATCTATACCGGTTGTGTGGAATGGTAATGAAAGGGTACATCGATCAGCTGGCAGGACTGCCATGATTTGAGAGCAAGCTTTTCTTTTGAAGATAATGCAAACTTTGCAATATCTTATGATTTTTCGAAAGCGCACTTTGAGACGTGGTATGTAGAATTATGTTTGTGCCGTACGACACATTAATTGACGTTCACCATGAACTAGAAAGTTATGTAAGTCGGATAAGTATAAATTGCAAGATTGTGAATTGCTGGGAAGAATAATGGGATAGCGCTCTTTGTTAGGCAATGAAGAGTTTGCTAATCTTCCATTGACTCGGAGAATACTATTTTGATCCAAGAAAGGATTTAATGAGAACAGAGGGCTATCTTTAGGTAAAGGTTCGGATTTGGTTAAGGCGGAATACTCGGTTGTATACCATTGCTTTTGGGCCCGCAATATTAATCTTGTTTTGACTGAGTCGATTTCAGCGTGACAAAGATCGATAGTCGCGAAGAGTGGGGAAAAGTCAGGGTTAGCGAAAGACGGTTTAAACCGTCGTATGTAGCGGAAAACATATGCCAAGACCCGTAACGCGCGGGGGTAAGAAGAGAATCTGGTAAGGATATCAATCGAACTGTTAGAATCTAGGCATCTATTAGAATCAATGTGTAAATGGTGCGATAGTACGGTTTCAGTATTATTGTTTGCGTCGGGTTTCAGCGAGGAAATGCGACAGGGCTTCGTAGCGTTTAGGCTATTGCATTTTGGCCATTCAGAAGCCGGGTTCGTAAGCCACGAAGGCCCATTCCACCAAAGACTATTGTAAAGCAAGTCTTGAGGTCGAAAACCCTAAATCAGCGGGATTGGCATGTGTGGGTACATGACGCCATTTAGCAGTTGGTAGAAGTTTTGTATTTGTGATGCGCGGTTAGAGACATATATTTCTTTCCATGCTGCTGGGGGCTTGGCTAGCCATCCCAGTACAACGGATGAATCACACCAGAGAATGTTTTCATAGTTGTGCAAATTTAAAGAAGTTATCGTATGAGCTGTGAGTTTAGCCAACAGCAAGGCGCCTGATAACTCTAACCTCGGGAGGGTTATGGCTGCTAGGGGAGCAACTTTACCTTTAGAGACCAGTAAATTAGATAATACCGTAGAAGAGGTTTGCACACGAATGTAAACCGCTGCACAGTATGCCAGCTTGGAGGCATCACAGAATCCGTGAACTTGGATTTGGTCAGCTGGAGTGAACTAAATCCAACGCGGAATCTGTATTTTTTCTACGTAAGTCATATCTTTGATGAGTTCGTTCCAGATTCGGAGAGAATCTGCACTTACTGGTTCATCCCAATCGATCTTTTCCAGCCAAAGTTGTTGTATTAAAATTTTACCTTTAATCACCACAGGGGCTAGCCAGCCTGCGGGATCAAACAATTTGGCGACAGACGATAATATTTTACGTTTGGTGACTTTAGTGACCTCAGGGATAGGTTCAAAAGAGTAGGAAAAGTAATCTGTGAGCGCATTCCACCGAATGCCAAGAGTTTTTGTGGCACTGGAATCATCGAATTTAAGTATATCCGAATCGTGTAAGTCTTCCTTTGGTATTGCTTCTAATAATCAAGAGTCATTAGAAGTAATTTTCTTTAAAAGGAAACCAGCTGACTCAAGGGATTGAATCAGCTCTTGCTGAGATTCATTAGCACTGATTATAGAGTGACCTCCTGCGAGAATGTCATCTACATATGTTTCTCTTCTTAAAATTTCTGATGCTTTTGGAAAACTGTCTTGATTATCCGAGGCCAGTTGCCAAAGGGTTCGGATTGCTAAAAAAAGGTGCGCAGTTGATTCCAAATGTCACAGTGGCCTCCCGGGGGGACTTTTGGAACAAAATTCTTTGAAAAGGCCTGTCAGAAGGATCTATTAAGATTTGCCGATACATGTTTTAAATGTCAACGCTAAAGACAAATCTGTAAAACCGCCAATTTAGAATGACAGTCATTAAATCGGCTTGTAAAGTGGGACCTGTGTACAATACATCGTTTAGGGAAAAGCCAGATTTTGTTTTGCGGGATGCATTGAAAACTACGCGAACTTTGGTAGTTTTACTGTCGGGACGGATGACAGCATGATGTGGAAGATAGAAAGACTTACACTTAGTATCTGACAAGTATTCTCGTGAAGTAGTTTCCTGCATGTGGTCTAAGGTAATATATTCGTTGAGAACTTCATTGTATTGCGAGTTAAGAGAGGGATTTTTCACGAGACTTTGTTCCATGCGGGCATATTGGCTAAGGGCTAGAAATCTTGAAGCGCCAAGATATTTTGTCTCGGGAAATTCTTTCTGAAAAGGTAATCGTACCATATACCGACCGTCAGCAAGACGTTTTGTCGTGTGAGCATAAAATTGTTCGCAATATTGATTTTCGGAAGAAATTGGCTGAGATATTGGAATTTCTTCCTGTTCCCAAAATTTTCGTAGCAATTCGTCAACATTTGAAGATTCTGGAGGGGTTACGTGAGAAGAAAATGAAAATATTGGCTGCGTTGGGATCGGTCCGCTTAGAACCCAGCCAAAAATTGTCTCATAGGCTGAAGCAGAGCCACAAACATCTCTTTTTATGCCGTCCAGATTTATATGGCGTTCGCTGTCATTGCCTAAATTCAGATCAATTGAAGATGAAATATTGAAATAAGGATCGGCAAGCTCAATGTCTGAGAGTCCAGATGAAGAGCTGATCTGGAAAGAAGTAGAAGGTATTTTATTTGTAACCTTGGGAAGTATTATAGCTGATATTTGCAGCCGGAATTTACCCTGCTGTGAAACAAGGGTTATGTCGCATTCCTTATCAGCGGTTTGGCTTTGGCCACCAATACCAATAATTTGAAATTTAGATCTTCTAAATGGTAGATTTAAACGAGATCTTATTTTTTCTGATAGAAATGTTCTTTCCGATCCTGGGTCGATTAGAGCTCTTACTGTGAACAGTTCTCCCATACTTTCTACTTTAACGAGGGCAGTTCGCAAAAGAATATTCGTATTATTTGTGGAATAATTCGCATGTATTTGGAGGGAGTTTGCAGCCTTTGATGTTGAAGGTTGCGTTGAGATTTCTCGTGATTGTGAATTTTGACCTTGGGAAGGTAAACTTTGCGCTTGTGAACTTTGGCTATTGTTATTTTGAGAGTTATTAGAGTTTTTCTTGAACTTATTTTTTGGACGCATGTGTTGCAACGTATGATGGGATTTTCCACAGTTCAAGCAAGTCTTTTTGCTTTTGCAATTGGGTTTGGTATGTGCCATTGAGAGGCAATTATTGCAGATTTTGTTTTTATAAACGAAATCGACACGCTCTTGTATTGTGAAATTTCGGAATTGGGTACATGTTCGCAGGCTGTGTTCTTCATTACACAGTTTACAGCTTACGTTAAGTTTTTCTTGGGAGGCATATGTGTGAATGCGTTTGAGATTCAGAATGATTTGGAAATAAATTTTTGGTTTGTTTTATTGTTGAAATTCTTTCTACCACTTCGCACCTTTTGAGAAGAAAATTGCTCAATTGGGACCACTTTGGCAACTCTCTACTGGCATTTAGAGATTGTTCCCATTAGGCTAGTGTTTTTTGTGGTAGTTTTGAGTAAACTAAGTTTACTAACATGGGATCCCAACCTTCCGATGATACACCGAACGATTGCAACATGGATAAGCAGTCAGAAACGGGACTATGTATTCTTTGTAGGGATTCATAGTCTTCGACAATTGCGACAGGGATGTTAAAAAGATTTCTTATTTGGTTATCTACCAAAACCCTTATATTTTCATATCGTGACAAATTATCCTCGGTAAGGTGAAATCTATTTACAATTTGTCCAGCTATTCCTGTTGTCTTATTTCGGAGATGATATAATTTTTCTGCGTCAGTCAATCTTGGGTGATTGATATAGACCGCTGTGAACATGTCACGAAATGTAGGCCATTCCTCATAGCTTCCTGAGAAAGTTTGAGTATCGCACGGAGGTAGTTAAGGCATGTATTAAATGGTTCTTCTAGAATATTGGGAATCATGGAAGTTGCGCTTGAACGAGGGTTAATGCTGTCCCTTTGTGGCTTTATTAGATCAAGAAGCTTTGAGATTGTGAGGTAGTACATCTCGACACATACATCTTATTGTTCCTGAGCTGTGGTTTTAATTTCTTCGCTCCGATCTGAAAGCATTAACTCCTCATATGACTTCTCTACCTTATTCCAGCGACCGTCAAGATCTTTCATCTTGGGATCTAAAAGTGCCTCGGATTGGGCTGAAGAATCTTGTGCCTCGCTTCTTTTGCAAAAGGCTATTAAATTGTTTGAATCGAATGCAAATCTATCTTGTGGAGAAACCATTTTGAATAGAGAAATTTAACTTTGTACAAGAAAAGCGCGGTTTTAATTTGTTTTAAATTATTTAAATTGTAAAGTAATATTTTCACTTAGGACAAATGTTTTCACCTTTTGAATGAGTTACACAAGTGGATTTGCAATAGTTTTAACAAATTCATTGAAAAACTGATAAGTTTGTGTTTTTCAGGTTAGACTGTAAAGTTTTCTATTTTAATAAAACAAAAAAAATTTTTGATTGTAATATTTATGTGTAAAACGGAATAAATAATTATAGGTTTTTATTTTCTTTTTTGTAAGACAAGAAAATAATTATCGGGTTAAATCAATGCAGATCGAGAATCTTTAATATTTTCTTTTGTGTGTGGACACAGAACAATCAGTGGTTTAAACTATAGATAGAGAATCTATATTGTTGTTGTACATGAAAAATAATTAGCTTTTAAAATAAATCGATTAAGACTTTATAATTTATTATTTTATGTAGAAAAGAAAATATTAAGTTAACTTAAAAATTATGTAGATTGAGTTCTGATTTTATTTGTGTACAGCAGAGACTTAAGAGCGATGAGAATTATAAAATGTAAAATATTTTGTTTTTATGTGACAAAAAAGATATATAGTGCCACAAAAATTATAGATTGAAATTCTATAATGTCTTCTTTTTATGTACCCAAAGAAATGATGAGCGTTATAGTGAGTATGGACTGTTATTTACAGTGTTTTCTTTTATGTGCCAAAAGAAGCAGTAATTTATCGATTGAAAATCGAAATTCTGTTATTTATTGTACCAAAAGAACGACTTAAGCGAAATGAAAAAATATAGATACAAATCTATAATAAATTCTTTTATTTTCAGAGAAAATGTAGCGGTATCCACGAAAAATATCGAATGAAAATGTATAATGTGAAAGTAAAAAGCGATTTAAAAATTTATAGTTTGCAAATCTATAATGTTTCCTTTTATGTGAAAAGAAAATATAGCGGGTTTGAAAAAATATAGATTGCAAATCTACAATATCTTCTTTTATGTGCCAAAAGAAGATTTAGCGGTGTGGAAAAATAGAACGAAAATCTATAAAGAGCGATATATAAAATTATAGCTTGCAAATCTATAATATTTTCATTTATGTGCAAACGAAAATATAGCGGTTTTTAAAAAAATTATAGACTGCAAATTTATAGTATCTTCTTTTATGTGCCAAAAGAAGATTTAGCGGTGTGGAAAAATAGAATTAAAATCTATCAAAGCGATGTTAAAATAGTAGCTTGCAATTCTATAATATTTTCTTTAATGTAAAAAAAAAGAAAATATAACGGGTTAAAAACTATATATAGTGCAAATCTATACTATAAGCGGTATTTAAAATATATGCGGAAAGTGGCTTGGAATTTTAATTCACAAAAGCATTGTAATTGAGTTAATATATGCGTAAATAAGCTTGGAATTTTAATTCACAAAAGCCTTGTAATTGAGATAATATGTATATGCGTAAATGAGCTTGGAGTTTTAATTCCCAAAAGCTTTATAACTATAATTTGCGCATTAATTTGAAACGATTGAATTTTCGTTGTATTCAATTATCGCAAATTGTTTTTTATTTCCTGATTATTGGGTGAAATTTGGTTTACTTCATATAAAATGTTAATTTTTCATTAATTCCTATTAAATTAATTTTGTTGACACTTTAGTTATAGTTACCCCACTGTGTTTATAAGTTAAAGGAAAATGTGTAACAAACATGAAAGAATGTGTTTTTTTTTTGCCAGAGAGTGATATTCAGTGATGCCAACTTTTTGAGAGCAAAAAGCACTTTAAAATTTTAAAAAAAGCACTAAAAAGCACTATTTCGAAAAAAAAGCGTTAAAAAGCACTAAGCCATTTTTACAATTTAATTAAGCACAAAACAAGTTGCATTCGGCTGTGCAAAATATGACATACCTCCATATTTACATTCGTATATAAACATTTTTAAATGTATTATTATCTTCAATAAAAATATCATCGAAATCATTTGTATCATCATCAGCTGAGTTTGAATTGGCCATAAAACAGTTTCAAAGTAATACAGTGCGAACTCGATTTTCGTAACTCGAAAAAATTGCACCTGTTGCAATTACCGAAAATTTGCAATGACCGACCATTCTTTATTTTAATAAAAAACCTTATATTTCATCGTTTAAATAATTCTATATTCAAATCGTGCAAAGTTTAATAAAATAATTGGCATATGATATTGTCCAATTATTTTAACCTATGTACGCTTCTGAATGAAGAACACGCATAAGGTGCAAAATAGAAAAACATGTATGTTTGTATTCTGATACTTAGTCAACCTTTTTGCAATAGCACTAGAAGTAGAAGTGTCCAACACGCGGTTAATCGAAGACGAGTGTTGTGTGTTTGAAAACTAAAGCGCATGAAAAATGGCAGGTTACACAACGCTCGTTGTAAAAGCATTTTTTGTCAGCTGTTTTAAATTTATTAAACACTTTGCTTATATCAAGTTTCGGCCCTTTTTTTGTTTTTAAAGTCTTTGCGTCCTTTTTATATTTTTGAAACAGTGTCTACATCTTTAAAAAACTTTTTACTGAAAACAAATACATAATTTTTATTACGATTGCTTTATATGTTGTCAACGCTAAAAAGTGTGACGTTTTGAAAAATTTCCAAATTGGTAGGAAGCCTAGCTCTAACCTCGTTAATAACCTATCTTTTATCACTTTTTTATCATTTAAAATCTAAAAATCTTTGCGGGCCTTCTTAAAATTGTACCCCAAATAGCAAATCTCATCTTAGTTATCCTCTTTATAATAAAAGTTTTGAAAAATTATAGAAAAAAATTAAATTTGTAAAAAGCACTAAAGGCACTAACGAAAAATTGAAAAAGCAAAAAGTTAGTGCTTTTTCTTAGTTTGGCACTAAGGATAAAATTTTGGCGTTTTGAGGCATCAAAAAGCACCATAAATAGTGCCAAAAGCACTAAGTTCGCATCGCTGGTGATATTGTGTATTAAAGAGATTTGCAGTGAATTTAGATTTGTTAAAAAAACCAATTTTATAGTGTATGTTAAAGAGATGTGTTTTTTATTTATTAAAGAGAAAATGTGATGATTTTTAAAGAGATGTGTATTGTGCGACAAACAAATGTGTTAAGGATTAACAACCCTGCAAATAAAATTGGACCACTTGATCCATTTTGATAAAATGGACTACTCCACGGACTGGTCCGATGTAATGCAAGCATGGACCATGTCATTGTTAAAAAGTGTTTGTAGTGAGACGACATGTCTTCGTTTTTAACGACATGCTTTCGTTTTTAAACGACTTCAAAACTAATCCTTTTGAGTATACCATGGAGTAGTTTTAAAACTACTCCTTAGCGGTCCAAAGGTGGGTTATATGGTCCTCTCTTAGGACAACGTAATATTAAATAGACCAGGTTTTTTCCATACGTTTGGGTTAGTTTTGGACTAGTCCTGTAGTGGAATTCTCTAACTTTTAACAACTAACGTTAACGTTAATTTTACCGGCACAGTTTATTGCTTACGGTAACAATACAGCAATTCAGTAACTCAATTTTAACAACATAGCTAAAAATTTCAATCAAGTGGCATCTTTGTTAATTAATTAGTATATTAAACGAACACTGTCATCGAGAGCAAACTACTTCTCGTGTGGAACTACTTGGAGTACTTTCGAAACTAACAAAACCCCATTTAGGATTTGATAGTCTAGCGAAAATTGCAAAAAATCGGAAAATTTGCAAAAAAAAAACGAAAATTTTTAACTTTTCAAACAAGCCATAAAATTGATTAAAAGTCGCTAAAACTATAAGGAATTGCAAAAATTCGGTAAAAATTTTTAAACTAGCGGAAATTCGCAAAAATTTTCAAGCAGCGGCTATTTATTAAAAATCGTTAAAGCTCTAAGGAACCACAGGAAAAAATCGCTTATTTCGCGAACATGGCTAAAATTCGCGAAAAATTGCAAACTTGGAAAAAATCGTAAAATTTATTTGAAATCGCTAAATCGCTTAAAAAACAAATTGTTGGAATATATAAAAATTTTTTTGCAAAAATAGCGAAAATTCGCGAAATTGTTGATTATTTCGAACAAACCATAATATTGATTTGAAGTCACTAAAACTATAAGGAATGGCAAAAATTCGGTAAAAATTGCTTAATTTGTGGAAATGTGCAAAAATTAGCTAACAGCGGCATTATTGGAAAGTCTAACACTTATTTTTTGTGTAGAAAAGAAAACCCTATTAGTGATTTCCATAAGCTGCATCTTAAATGTAATACTTTTAATGCTTTTTTGTAAATTCCCAAAAAACCAATTTTTTAATATTATTTTTGCAAAATGTATGTAAATAACGTGAATTTTAAAAATGTTAATCTGGCTTTTATTTGCCAAAATTTTTGTTTGTTTGTTTTTTTTTTAATAACTACGAATTTAAAAATAAACAATGAAATATATTTTGCTGTTAAGATAACTTAAATACCTGACGTTAAGATAGAACTTAGCAGTAAACGTTATTGCTAAAAAAGTTACTGAATAAAATTTACGCTAACTTTGCTGTTAAATATTTTTAACAATTTAAATTATGTTAAAATTGAATAGAGAATCGCACTACTGGTCCCTTGTGGACTACTCTTTACACGCGTGTTTGGACTGGTCCTATTATTTGCAGGGAAAGGGTAGGTTACACAATAAACTCACATTTGACTGTTGATTTGAACTTGCTGCTTTCTCTTATAACAATGAAGATTGTGAAGAGCAAATGCGTGTTTGCTTATGATTGTATAAAACTATTGCGGTTTCTCTTATGTAACACTTGTTTTTTCACTAATTTTCTTATTTCTTTTACTTTTTCTTTAACTTTGTATTTTGATTTAAATTTGAACTTTTGTAATACTTGAACTGACCTTGAAGTTTGCAAAAAATGTGGGACTACGAAAACGATAAAAAGTAACGGTTGACTCCGCTATTTTCTTTATTGCAATTTTGTTTTTATGAACATATAGGCTGACTTCCAAAACGTCAAATGCTTTGTATAAGAACAAAGTATAATGTTTCATAACGAAGCAGTACAATATATATGCAATGCAAACTCTTCCAAAACATCAATGGTAAGTATTAGTAACGCAGCAAAAAAGCAATCAGAGCATCGGTTTTAAAGTTGATGCTTTGTGATATTTGACATTTAATTTGCAAGCAATAAAGATGTATTTAAATATTATGCATTGCATCACTTACATTTCAAAACGTTTAAATAAACAGAACACATAGTTGCATTGTTTCGGTACTTTGTACATGTGCATGGTTAAGATACTGTAGTAAAACTGTATACAAACTTTGCACTAGTACGTTTTGGAAGTCAGCCATACATACATATTTTTTCTGAAATGTTTAACTTTTAAAAATTTGGCAATTTTTGTTATTGAGGGAACTTACGTACATGTATGTATGTATATACATGTGTGTTGCTTTTTCTTATTGTTAGCACACTTTAAACGTTGGGAGTTTAAAATTTGCACTTTTGGTGTTCGTGGGGATTTACGTGCATATGAATGTATGTATGTATAAACGTATGTATGTACATATGGTTATCTTTTGCTTGACACCCTTGACGCTGGGAACAATATGTTTCACTTATACACACTAAATATGTATGTTTGAAGTTGTAAACTTTTACCACTGGATAGAAGTGCAGGAAAGGCAGGTTTCCAATAGATGGATCTGGGAAAGCTGCTCGCAGGAATGACAAACTCTAAAGATCCGGAAATAAAAGAGGCAGTCAAATAAATTTCCAATAAAAGTAAAAATTTTATTTAAAATTAATCTTCAGTAAAACTAATGATTTACAAACGGATGTGCAAAGTAAGTTTTTAGAAACGATGTGTATGCTAAGATGATTAAACAATAAGTGTTTTTAATTTCAAGGTTTACCAACCACGAAGGTTGGGTAGAGAAAAAAGATGGCTATCTTACGAGGCGGCAAAAATGACAATTGTTAATGTTATTTTTTATCCGCGTAATAACATTAGTTTAAAGTTTGTTAGGGTTTACAATCCAGTGGCTTTCAAACTTTAAAATTACTAATTAGGAAATTCATTTACTGGACGGTTATAATTCAAGTTTAAGAGCAAAGAAATTTAATAAATAATAAAACGTTCAAGTAATAAGGATATAATGTAGCAACACTTTTTGCTAGTTTGAACAATATGTAATATTTTAACCTATACTACAGAAGTGGCTGAAATTATAGGCGATGATGACTTTAATAAAAGAAAATATAAGAATCAGCATCAACTTAAATTTTCTAATACTAAAACACCCTTGTAGGAAATAAATTTAAATATGATTAGTCAAGTTCCTCTAGACCCCATGCATGTCATCGATTTGGGTGTAACTAGAAAAATGTTATGCAAGCTTGTTAAAAACAAAGTACAGAAAAAATTTCAATTTTGAATAAAGCAAATATATCTAAGTTATTGGTTTCCTTAAAAAAATTTATTACTAAAGACTTTAAAAGATTGCCTCGTAGTTTGGATGAACTGGCGAACTATAAAGCAATAGAATTTCGCCAGTTCTTATTGTACACTGGTGTTTTAGTTTTGAAAAATAATGTTGGTGATGGTTTTTATTACACGTTTTTGCTTTTGCATTGTGCTATAAGACTATTGTCATACCCAAAAAATTTTGAAAATAACATCCAAGCCGCAGAAGATTTGTTAAACTGTTTGTTGAAAATTTTAGTTTTGTTTTTTAGAGTGTTACCTATAATGTCCACAGTTTGCTCCACATATGTGCATGCGTCAAAAAGCACGGCTTGTTGCATAACTTTTCAGCTTATGATTTCGAAAATCATTTGCAAATGATAAAGAAAGATGTTAGAAAACCGACTAGTATTCTGGAGCAATTGCACAAAAGATATGTTATTCATAATTTAAAAAATGAACCAAATACTTTGTGTTTGAAAGAAAAGAATGGAATTATAATTGGCTATTTATGCGAGGAATATTATTTGAGTACTAAAACTCCAGACAACATATGCCTTGTAATGCCTTTTATGCCCTTGGCAATTATGAGCTTCACACGGGGAGAAAGTAATGAAACGTTTATAATTGCGCGACGTTTCCAAAATGTTAGTTCCTTTTTTGATGAACCATTAGAATCATTCATTATCAGCATTAGGTGTCTATGTGTCTATCGAACTTAAAGGTGAGTTATTAAAAATGTACTTTCATTTTAAAAACATTGGCGCATATTCATAAATTATTACCAAGTGTTAACTTTTTAAAGTACCTATTTAAGTTATTCACAGATACTTACTTTCAGCATAAAAAGTTTACACTTAATTTTAGGAAAAGCTGTAGCTAAATGCCAACTAAATACCCAGCAAAAACTTGGTTCGGTGTATGCCCCTCGTTATCATTTGGGCTAATCTTAGCAGCTTATAATAGATGGAACACTTCTGGTTCTATGAAATATAGTGTATCGCATTACCACCATTAATGTTCGGCTTTGGCGTTGATTTGGCTAGTTGGCCGGGCTACGATTTCTTGCGATTACGGTTTACATAAAGAATCAGTTTCATATCGACAGTAATGGTTAAATGCACAGTTTACTTCATCTAATGACATTCAATCAGCATTTCAGAAACGAAAATCATATTTCAATATATCTTGGCTTCAACTGGTGAAGTAATACATTTTTTTATTTTGAAAATGTTCTTCTTGAATATGTTATGAGTGTCTTTCAATGATCTTGCAAGTCCTTTTTGAGATTGACAACAATCTTCATGGAGTAGTCCATTCCATGCGAAATCTTAGAAACTTGTCGGCTAACCGTGGTCGACTTTTTTCTTCGATGCATAATCACAACTTTTGAAAAGCAAAAGCCATGTTCTAATATTGAAACTAATAAAATATATTCAGGACAAGCTTCTTTAAGCAACCGATACGCTTCAGCTGCAATTTTTGCAAAAAAGCAAATCAAAACTTTCTAAAAATATTATTCTTGATAAAAACACCGAAATTTTTCATCCAAAGATTTTTAGAAAAAACTTAAGATATTATACAAATAAAACTGCTCATGCTGTTATGATACTTGCTATTTTTTGTATTTTGTGTAAAGAGTATGATTATATCATAAAAAATCTTGAAATGTCAAACAAATATACATGTGTTATCGATAAATAATCGAAGACTGTCAAAAAAATATAGAAATTTTTAACTTCAAATTGACATTTCCAGATTAATTGTAAGCACTGTTGCCAATTTTTTTTAATTTTTGATCGAAAGTAGCGGTTTTTAACATTTTTTTTGCGATTTTTAGCTTTTTTGACGGGTTTTAGTCAAAGAAAAAAATAAACATGAGAAATGTCAATCAGAAAAAATGGGTTGTTTATCAAATTGTATTTCTTGTTCTTTCTCGCATTTGTTGTTTCATTCAGTCAATCCTAAAAAAATCCAATACAAAAAATAGCAAGTATCTTAGCACCTTAAGCAAATAAGATTTATACCAGTTTTACTTGTAACAATATCAAAACTTATACAAAAAAAAAAAAAAAAAAAAAAAAAACAGTGCGTTTATCCTTTTTTTACATTCTCTATCAACCCATCAACAATAAATTTCAGTGATTTTATCAAGAATATAAATTGGCAACAACAAACGAAATCTTGTTAATTGAAAAATTTTGTATTCCCAAAAATTACTTTTATAATTTTTAATCTAAATTTTTAATATTTTTAATTAGGCTTAAGTTCATTAAATTTAATTTTCATTAAATTATTTTTATGAAGAAAGGAATTTTACAACATGAAAATTAATTAAAATTTACTGATAATTTTTCATTCTTGACTCAATCTGGGCTCGAACCCAGGTGTTACGGACAGGTTACCCTGACATGTTTCGATTGCAACCACTCAATCTCCTCAGAGGGCTTGCCGTTTAACACTCGCAGCCATCGACGACTGCTGACGTCATTAGTCAAACATCAATCCTTAAACCAAATTGTATTCAACCTTTGGTAGATCGAAATTTGCTTTGAATGATTATCTATTTTAATTTATTTTAACATGTTATTCCTTTACTTCTGTTTTTTCGTACTTTTTGTCAAGAATTCTTCTTGAAGTTCAAAGTACATATTTTTGTTTTTTAATTTTTTTTTTGTCTTTCTTTTTCTTGTTGACCTTTTCAGCACAACTTGAAGGACAAATGCAAACATAGAGCTCGTGCCTTAGCTTTTAACAATTATTAGTATTGTGGTTATTTTATTGAACTATTTATGGTTTTTAATCTAAATTTTTAATATTTTTAATTAGGCTTAAGTTCATTAAATTTAATTTTCATTAAATTATTTTTATGAAGAAAGGAATTTTACAACATGAAAATTAATTAAAATTTACTGATAATTTTTCATTCTTGACTCAATCTGGGCTCGAACCCAGGTGTTTACGGACAGGTTACCCTGACATGTTTCGATTGCAACCACTCAATCTCCTCAGAGGGCTTGCCGTTTAACACTCGCAGCCATCGACGACTGCTGACGTCATTAGTCAAACATCAATCCTTAAACCAAATTGTATTCAACCTTTGGTAGATCGAAATTTGCTTTGAATGATTATCTATTTTAATTTATTTTAACATGTTATTCCTTTACTTCTGTTTTTTCGTACTTTTTGTCAAGAATTCTTCTTGAAGTTCAAAGTACATATTTTTGTTTTTTAATTTTTTTTTTGTCTTTCTTTTTCTTGTTGACCTTTTCAGCACAACTTGAAGGACAAATGCAAACATAGAGCTCGTGCCTTAGCTTTTAACAATTATTAGTATTGTGGTTATTTTATTGAACTATTTATGGTTTTTAATCTAAATTTTTAATATTTTTAATTAGGCTTAAGTTCATTAAATTTAATTTTCATTAAATTATTTTTATGAAGAAAGGAATTTTACAACATGAAAATTAATTAAAATTTACTGATAATTTTTCATTCTTGACTCAATCTGGGCTCGAACCCAGGTGTTTACGGACAGGTTACCCTGACATGTTTCGATTGCAACCACTCAATCTCCTCAGAGGGCTTGCCGTTTAACACTCGCAGCCATCGACGACTGCTGACGTCATTAGTCAAACATCAATCCTTAAACCAAATTGTATTCAACCTTTGGTAGATCGAAATTTGCTTTGAATGATTATCTATTTTAATTTATTTTAACATGTTATTCCTTTACTTCTGTTTTTTCGTACTTTTTGTCAAGAATTCTTCTTGAAGTTCAAAGTACATATTTTTGTTTTTTCATTTTTTTTTTGTCTTTCTTTTTCTTGTTGACCTTTTCAGCACAACTTGAAGGACAAATGCAAACATAGAGCTCGTGCCTTAGCTTTTAACAATTATTAGTATTGTGGTTATTTTATTGAACTATTTATGGTTTTTAATCTAAATTTTTAATATTTTTAATTAGGCTTAAGTTCATTAAATTTAATTTTCATTAAATTATTTTTATGAAGAAAGGAATTTTTCAACATGAAAATTAATTAAAATTTACTGATAATTTTTCATTCTTGACTCAATCTGGGCTCGAACCCAGGTGTTTACGGACAGGTTAAAAAAAATTTATTTTTTGGCATAAAATTTCACATTTTTGAAGCAAAAAAGCTTTCTTGTATACACCTTTTTTTTAATCGGCCAATGAGAAAAAAAATTAACGATGTTACCCCTTAAATGTCATATAAGTAATAAGGACTTAAACAATGTGCAAACGACTCGCCATGTTGTGAAATTCCTCAGCTTTAAGTTTTGCACTCAATTGCAGAATAGTTTACAAATTCTAGTCTATCCCTCGGGCCTTTCTACAAAGATGCCCCCTTCATTTCGTTTTCTTGCAAAACCAGAAAATTGCAAAGTTTAGAGGAACAGGTGCGATATGTAAATTTAAAAATAAAACTTTCCCTTAAAAGAGCAAATAATGTTGTTATTTTTTAAAAAACAGAAAGAAAATTAAATACTTTTGTATTCAATTTTGTAAAAGGCATTTTTGCAGCTAAAATTAGCATTTGTTTGTCTGATTTAGCTGCAAATTTTCTATTTAGCAGTAAGCATTTTGTTTTAGCATTTTTCAACTACATATTTTGCATTTTTTAGCACTGTTTAATTAAAGAATATTGAAGTATTTTTTTTTATACCCTTCGCCGAAGGTAGAAAGGGTATATATAACTTTGTCATTCCGTTTTTAATTTCTACAATATTGATCCTACACCCTATAAAGTATACTTATATATTCTGGGTCCTTATGAAAAGCGAAGTTCAAGTCCGGTTGTCCGTCTCTTCCTTTGGATTGATTTTTAGTGTTCTTCTTTTTCAAGAATTATAACATTTTGTTTTTACAATGTCTAATTGGAGAATATGAACCTCGTTCTTTATTTTTTTTTTCCAATTTTATTGTTATAATAATATTTATATTTTCACAATAATTTGATATTTTTTTTTAATTTTAAGAGATCAATTAATAATAAATTTTTCTTCTTAATTATCTACGAGGTTTTTTATAATATTAGTTTAGTTTAGTTTTTTTTAAGCGGTTTTTTAAGCATTTTTTGTTTTAAGCTTTTATTTTGATTTTTTTTTTTTTTTCGTTATTATTAAAGTTTATTAAAATAATCAAGCAGTCATGCGTCTGGTGCTTTTATGAAATTTGGCCCTTTTTTGGGAGTAAACGGTTAAAACCTGTATTTTGTAACACATATAAATTTGTAATCTTTTCGAAATTCGAACATTTAAGGCGCGAAAATCGTACATATTTTTGGTACTTTTTTACAAAAAATTTTTCTCCATTCGGTGACTGTACTCTTACCTATTAAATTATGGGCTCGCATTACGACATTGATATTTGTGTTTCTTCAATGGAGAGAACAAAAGTATCAAAAAGGAGAAATACGGGAAATAACATTTCTTTTTTTTTTTTTCTTTAGTGTCTTAATGTGATACTTTTTGAATTTTCTATAGTATTGAACTTTATTGTTAAAACCTAGATACATAAACTTTGGCGAAAGAATGAGAGACGCTAATAAAGTAACGTTTTAAATACTAGTAATATATAAAATGTTTATGTTCGAAAAACTATTTTTCTTATGTATTTAATATAATTCTTTGTTTTTGAATAAAATATTATTTTTGTGTTAAAGCTGAAATAAATCTTTCTTTTTGTTTGTTAATACAAAACCTGGACCTTTTTCGCATTAAAATGAACTCTTTGTAACAATTATTTTAAAAATCACCCTTTTTGTTTAAAATTTTCAACGGCAACGCTGCCCTTAATAATCTTTTTACCACACTCAAACTAAACTAAGGCGAATTCATTACTGATTAATAAATTCGCCTTGAACTAAACAAATCGGTTTTACTCCGTTTTGTATTATATTGCATTTTTGTTTCCTTTTTAGTTTCTTTAAAATGTTTGTGGTGCGCGTACGGTTAATTGTGAGTTCTCGTTAAAATTTTTAAAAATAATGATTTAAAGCATTAAAAAGTAAATAATTTTTATAAATAAATAAAATATAATGTGTATTTAATATAATTAACAAATAATCAAAAAGTAATTTCAATTTTTGGGAATACAAAATTTTAATTTCAAAAGACTTTGTTATTCGTGCTTAATTCCCAGTTTTTATTATTGATAAAAACACTTGAAATTTATTGTTGATGGGATAAGCTATTCCTATGCATTTCACTGGTTGCTTAGGCCAGATCATCAGGAAACTTCATCCATAAAGGTTTTAGACAAACTAAAGATATTAAACCAAATAAAACTGTTAAACGTATAAGAATTATAGCAACAGTTCTACTTGTAACAATATCAAAGTTTAAACAAAACACATCAACAATAAACAACAGTGGGTTCATCTCATCTTACATTTCCCCACTACAATTAGTTGAAATTCTCTCAACATTAATTGTAGTTGTAAGTAGGTTAAGAAAAACAAAATGAAAAAAACAACAACTTACAAAAGATGTTGTCAATTAAGTGTTTTTTAGGCCGTGCACTGCCTGTTTATTATCAAAAAGTAATTTCAATTTTTGGGAATACAAAATTTTAATTTCAAAAGATTTTGTTATTCGTGCTTAATTCCCAGTTTTTATTATTGATAAAAACACTTGAAATTTATTGTTGATGGGATAAGCTATTCCTATGCATTTCACTGGTTGCTTAGGCCAGATCATCAGGAAACTTCATCCATAAAGGTTTTAGACAAACTAAAGATATTAAACCAAATAAAACTGTTAAACGTATAAGAATTATAGCAACAGTTCTACTTGTAACAATATCAAAGTTTAAACAAAACACATCAACAATAAACAACAGTGGGTTCATCTCATCTTACATTTCCCCACTACAATTAGTTGAAATTCTCTCAACATTAATTGTAGTTGTAAGTAGGTTAAGAAAAACAAAATGAAAAAAACAACAACTTACAAAAGATGTTGTCAATTAAGTGTTTTTTAGGCCGTGCACTGCCTGTTTATTATCAAAAAGTAATTTCAATTTTTGGGAATACAAAATTTTAATTTCAAAAGATTTTGTTATTCGTGCTTAATTCCCAGTTTTTATTATTGATAAAAACACTTGAAATTTATTGTTGATGGGATAAGCTATTCCTATGCATTTCACTGGTTGCTTAGGCCAGATCATCAGGAAACTTCATCCATAAAGGTTTTAGACAAACTAAAGATATTAAACCAAATAAAACTGTTAAACGTATAAGAATTATAGCAACAGTTCTACTTGTAACAATATCAAAGTTTAAACAAAACACATCAACAATAAACAACAGTGGGTTCATCTCATCTTACATTTCCCCACTACAATTAGTTGAAATTCTCTCAACATTAATTGTAGTTGTAAGTAGGTTAAGAAAAACAAAATGAAAAAAACAACAACTTACAAAAGATGTTGTCAATTAAGTGTTTTTTAGGCCGTGCACTGCCTGTTTATTATCAAAAAGTAATTTCAATTTTTGGGAATACAAAATTTTAATTTCAAAAGATTTTGTTATTCGTGCTTAATTCCCAGTTTTTATTATTGATAAAAACACTTGAAATTTATTGTTGATGGGATAAGCTATTCCTATGCATTTCACTGGTTGCTTAGGCCAGATCATCAGGAAACTTCATCCATAAAGGTTTTAGACAAACTAAAGATATTAAACCAAATAAAACTGTTAAACGTATAAGAATTATAGCAACAGTTCTACTTGTAACAATATCAAAGTTTAAACAAAACACATCAACAATAAACAACAGTGGGTTCATCTCATCTTACATTTCCCCACTACAATTAGTTGAAATTCTCTCAACATTAATTGTAGTTGTAAGTAGGTTAAGAAAAACAAAATGAAAAAAACAACAACTTACAAAAGATGTTGTCAATTAAGTGTTTTTTAGGCCGTGCACTGCCTGTTTATTATCAAAAAGTAATTTCAATTTTTGGGAATACAAAATTTTAATTTCAAAAGATTTTGTTATTCGTGCTTAATTCCCAGTTTTTATTATTGATAAAAACACTTGAAATTTATTGTTGATGGGATAAGCTATTCCTATGCATTTCACTGGTTGCTTAGGCCAGATCATCAGGAAACTTCATCCATAAAGGTTTTAGACAAACTAAAGATATTAAACCAAATAAAACTGTTAAACGTATAAGAATTATATTGATTGATATTGTTACAAGTAGAACTGTTGCTATAATTCTTATACGTTTAACAGTTTTATTTGGTTTAATATCTTTAGTTTGTCTAAAACCTTTATGGATGAAGTTTCCTGATGATCTGGCCTAAGCAACCAGTGAAATGCATAGGAATAGCTTATCCCATCAACAATAAATTTCAAGTGTTTTTATCAATAATAAAAACTGGGAATTAAGCACGAATAACAAAATCTTTTGAAATTAAAATTTTGTATTCCCAAAAATTGAAATTACTTTTTGATAATAAACAGGCAGTGCACGGCCTAAAAAACACTTAATTGACAACATCTTTTGTAAGTTGTTGTTTTTTTCATTTTGTTTTTCTTAACCTACTTACAACTACAATTAATGTTGAGAGAATTTCAACTAATTGTAGTGGGGAAATGTAAGATGAGATGAACCCACTGTTGTTTATTGTTGATGTGTTTTGTTTAAACTTTGATATTGTTACAAGTAGAACTGTTGCTATAATTCTTATACGTTTAACAGTTTTATTTGGTTTAATATCTTTAGTTTGTCTAAAACCTTTATGGATGAAGTTTCCTGATGATCTGGCCTAAGCAACCAGTGAAATGCATAGGAATAGCTTATCCCATCAACAATAAATTTCAAGTGTTTTTATCAATAATAAAAACTGGGAATTAAGCACGAATAACAAAATCTTTTGAAATTAAAATTTTGTATTCCCAAAAATTGAAATTACTTTTTGATAATAAACAGGCAGTGCACGGCCTAAAAAACACTTAATTGACAACATCTTTTGTAAGTTGTTGTTTTTTTCATTTTGTTTTTCTTAACCTACTTACAACTACAATTAATGTTGAGAGAATTTCAACTAATTGTAGTGGGGAAATGTAAGATGAGATGAACCCACTGTTGTTTATTGTTGATGTGTTTTGTTTAAACTTTGATATTGTTACAAGTAGAACTGTTGCTATAATTCTTATACGTTTAACAGTTTTATTTGGTTTAATATCTTTAGTTTGTCTAAAACCTTTATGGATGAAGTTTCCTGATGATCTGGCCTAAGCAACCAGTGAAATGCATAGGAACAGCTTATCCCATCAACAATAAATTTCAAGTGTTTTTATCAATAATAAAAACTGGGAATTAAGCACGAATAACAAAATCTTTTGAAATTAAAATTTTGTATTCCCAAAAATTGAAATTACTTTTTGATAATAAACAGGCAGTGCACGGCCTAAAAAACACTTAATTGACAACATCTTTTGTAAGTTGTTGTTTTTTTCATTTTGTTTTTCTTAACCTACTTACAACTACAATTAATGTTGAGAGAATTTCAACTAATTGTAGTGGGGAAATGTTAGATGAGATGAACCCACTGTTGTTTATTGTTGATGTGTTTTGTTTAAACTTTGATATTGTTACAAGTAGAACTGTTGCTATAATTCTTATACGTTTAACAGTTTTATTTGGTTTAATATCTTTAGTTTGTCTAAAACCTTTATGGATGAAGTTTCCTGATGATCTGGCCTAAGCAACCAGTGAAATGCATAGGAATAGCTTATCCCATCAACAATAAATTTCAAGTGTTTTTATCAATAATAAAAACTGGGAATTAAGCACGAATAACAAAATCTTTTGAAATTAAAATTTTGTATTCCCAAAAATTGAAATTACTTTTTGATAATAAACAGGCAGTGCACGGCCTAAAAAACACTTAATTGACAACATCTTTTGTAAGTTGTTGTTTTTTTCATTTTGTTTTTCTTAACCTACTTACAACTACAATTAATGTTGAGAGAATTTCAACTAATTGTAGTGGGGAAATGTAAGATGAGATGAACCCACTGTTGTTTATTGTTGATGTGTTTTGTTTAAACTTTGATATTGTTACAAGTAGAACTGTTGCTATAATTCTTATACGTTTAACAGTTTTATTTGGTTTAATATCTTTAGTTTGTCTAAAACCTTTATGGATGAAGTTTCCTGATGATCTGGCCTAAGCAACCAGTGAAATGCATAGGAATAGCTTATCCCATCAACAATAAATTTCAAGTGTTTTTATCAATAATAAAAACTGGGAATTAAGCACGAATAACAAAATCTTTTGAAATTAAAATTTTGTATTCCCAAAAATTGAAATTACTTTTTGATAATAAACAGGCAGTGCACGGCCTAAAAAACACTTAATTGACAACATCTTTTGTAAGTTGTTGTTTTTTTCATTTTGTTTTTCTTAACCTACTTACAACTACAATTAATGTTGAGAGAATTTCAACTAATTGTAGTGGGGAAATGTAAGATGAGATGAACCCACTGTTGTTTATTGTTGATGTGTTTTGTTTAAACTTTGATATTGTTACAAGTAGAACTGTTGCTATAATTCTTATACGTTTAACAGTTTTATTTGGTTTAATATCTTTAGTTTGTCTAAAACCTTTATGGATGAAGTTTCCTGATGATCTGGCCTAAGCAACCAGTGAAATGCATAGGAATAGCTTATCCCATCAACAATAAATTTCAAGTGTTTTTATCAATAATAAAAACTGGGAATTAAGCACGAATAACAAAATCTTTTGAAATTAACAAATAATTTGTTTTATCTTTGTATAAAGTGCAATTAACAATCATAGTTTGTTTTGACTGGGCACTCTCTTTTAGTTAATGCTTAAGTTGAGAGTGGCGCAGTTTGTGCTGCCGCAGTAAGCCGGGGCAGAGGCATCACGTTATTTCTGTTGTTGCTAATGTAGTATGAGTGTGTGTATGCATTTATGGCAAAGTGGCAGAGCAAAAAAGGTAAATAAAAGAAATTATTATTGTTTGGTTTTTATTATTAAATTAAAAGAGCTAATATGTATTAGAGGTCTGCTTTGAATAATTCACTTGTTTGCCTTTATTCAAAGTGCACAACATTTACTCAAATATTTAACATTCAAAAATATAAGAAAAGAGTAAACCATATACAAAAATAAGAGAGAATGAATTGAATAAAATAATTGTTTACTGTAAATGAATTTGAGAGTTATTCATAAATAACAAAACAGTGAAATAACCCGTTAGAGAGAGCAAGTTTACAAAAAATATTCGAATAATTTTTGAATTATTGAATGTCCATACATTTATTTGAATACATTGACATAATATGTGTGTAAGCTTGTGGCTTCTTTTATTTGTAAGAGTTAAGCTTACACATACATACGTAATGTGTAGGTACAGAAATTTTACATTCAAATTATATTTGAATATTTCATTCATTTGACTTGAGTTGACTGAATTGAATGAGTTTTTATTCGTTTTGTATTTGGTTATTCTTTCATTTGTTTCTTTATTATTGGGTGCTCGACACATTGTAGTTAAAAAACAAATGAGTGTGTTGAAATTGGTTTTTATTTATTCTTGCAGACCTCTAATATGTATGTATGTATCAGTGTGACCCTTTTAGCATTTTCACTGCTAAATTTAGCATTATTTATTTTGATTTAGCAGCGATTTTTCGAATAGCATTTATCATTATTTTCAGCGTTTTTGTAATTGTTTTTAGCATTTTTTTAATCTTAAAAATTTTATACACTACTATTTCACAATATAACTTATCACTTCTGTCAATCTCTATAATTGTATTTTGTCATTTATACAAATGTATAATAATAGCAACCCTGTAAACACAAAAAAAAAAATTAAAGAAGAAATGGTAGATTTATCTACAGAAGAAATAACGGTTTTGGAACTGCAATGGCAAAAGCTGAATGCATACGAATTGATGAACCAAAGTTCAACTATTGAATTCTGGATAGGTGTTTAGAATATGATGAAAACAGATCTTATTCTAATGGTATTTTGACCAACACTTTGGAAATTAAGGAAAACTATTCATACCTATAATGATGTATTTAATGTGTAATTCAATTTACTGAAAATGCTGTTGAATAGCCTTTTATAATTTCAATGATAATTTTCGTTTTTACTTATATTTTGTATTTAATAATATATATCTGTGGCAATAAATAATAATGGCTTAAGTGGACTTAAATGCTTTTTAATTTTATTACATATTCTTATTATCTTCTTCACGCTGCTAAATTTCAATTATAAAATTTCATTATTAAAAAAAACTAAACTATACGCATTTACATTTTAACTTTCACAATACAACACACAATTCATTTTAGACAAAACCCTTATTATCGACTTAAGCCATTATTAACATCTTACATTTTTAAAATTTTACAAAAAACTATTTAAAATGATAAATTTATTAATCGCCTTAAACTGTTTATAATTTCTTTTTCTATTACTTTTCTTGTAAAACCTAAAGCCCCAACCATAATATGCATAGCCTTGCTTTACCTACTGTCAAAAATTAACAAAAAGTCTCTCAAATTAATTTTAAGAAACAAAAACCAAAAACATTTGATTCCGTACGGAATGTGCGATATGTTTAGCACTTTGCTTAAGCAAATGACAGTTTCATAAAACTTAACAAAAATTTTCTTTGAGTATTCGCACATTTGATTAAGCCAACTTAAACACATTATGGTTGCGCCTTAACAGTTTTTTAACAGTTTACAATGTTGCATATTTTGCAAACTGTAGGTTAGGGCTTTAAGCGTTTATCATGTAATATTTTGTAGATAGGGCCTTTTGTTTTTTTGCTTCAAAAATCGCTAACTTTTGTCAAACTACTGAATTGTTTTTATAAAATAAATTCATGTATGTATACAATTTATTTTTATATAAACTTAATTTTATTTTAAAGATATATAATATTTTCAGGTAAATTAATGTATAATTCATTCATTAAAATGATACAATTATTTAAGAAAATTTAGCATTTTTTTTTAGCATTTTCAAATTTTATTTTTAGCATTTTTAGCATTGTTTTAAACCATAGTTAACCAAAACTCTCATTAAATGAAATGCGTCTGTATTGGATAACATAACATTGCCCAGCAAACACAAAACTAAGCATTGCAAATGTAATGAATTTTATGAATATTATTTTTAGATGAAAGTACAGATATTAATGATCTTTGTCAACTGGTTGTCTGTGTAAGATGCATTGATGAACATTTTAATGTTTTTGAATCAATGTTGACATTGGAAACCTTTCATGGGCATGTAACGGGAAAGCTTTTGATGGAAGTTGTAAGTGATAAACTTTTTGCTATTGTTGATGTAAACAAAATTGTCGGTGTCTGCACAGACGGGGCAAGTGTAACGGTCTGCCTTGCTGAGCGATTTCCAAGCTTATTTGGCTCGAAATCTCTATTTTTAATTTTTTATTTTGCAAAATTTCCTCACTTTGCTCTTCTTGCAGAACCCATTCTTTAATTTTTTGCATATAAAGGTTTTTTTGCTCAAGAAAAAACATTTTCTTTTTTTCCTCGTTTAATTTATTTATTTCTATGTGAAAAAGGTCAAAATGCCTTTTAATTGAAAATGTTTTCTTTGTTTTTAATGTTTGGTAACATAAAATGCATTGCATGTTACCAAAAGCATTTTTAATGACAAAACAAAAATTTTTGTCTTCCATCATACTATTTTGTTTGCTGGTTTATATTGAAATAAAATCAAAGCTGAAAAAACAATAAAGCTGAAAAAAAAACAGTAAGCATCCGCACATGTGTACTCATCAACACTCAATTAACAAGTGATAAAATTATATCTTAAAACTAAGGATTTGTGATAACAGTAAACTGAATGTTGCAAAAAAGAATATGCAAATTAAGAAGAATTTAATTTCAAAAAAATCCGTTTTTATAAGCGTGATTTTGTATGTAAAAATAAGTCAGAATATGAAAAATCAAATATTAAAAATTTGGAATTTAGCACGTCATTCAGAAATCTTATTAATGAAAAATTTTATTTCCGGTTTTGATCGAAACGTAATGTAACGTACCTGATATTTGAAGTCAACTCAGTTATCTAAACAATTTCATTAAATTAATTATTTTTAACAAGTATTTACTAACCCGAATTCGTTTTCGATTCTATATAAAATCAAGGTCAATCGAAAAACGAACCAAAATAATTGAACCCGATTAATATAATTAAACTTGTTTTGGGCCTATGAAATACAGGCTGGCGCGGAATGAGCTAGTATATTGTTTAATTTCCTTATACATTTTTAATTTTTTTCATAAATATCTCTCAACTGAAGAAGTGGTTAAAGTAGTGTAGCGAAGCGCACCGGGTTAACCCTTTCGAACCGACAAAAAATTGCTGGAAATGCAATATTGGCACTAGGTGAACCTTAAAGATTAGAAAAAAGTTAATAACTTCACCACGCCAGAGTTTCAGATTTCGTCACCAGGGGAGGGATGGGGGCGTTGGGATATATAATCCCAGTCGGTGTTTTTTAATTAAAATTTGGGATATAATGTCCCAGCAGTGCACATATTAAAAAAACTCACTAGAAAAAGCTTATCAATTTTATTGATTTATAAAAAGATTTACATATGATAGGGTGTAAAACACTTAAAACATAGTGGAACTTCGCATGTAAAGAAAGTGCGTTTGTCGTTTTTTCCACCTTTTTTATCTTTTGAACATTTTACGCATCGGCGTCGCGTTTTTCCTTCAATAGGCATATGATCGCCAATTACACCATAATTGATGCCTCGAATCTTCAAGTGACGTCCAGATTTTTTCTTCTTAGGCACCTTACTTTTCTCTAGCCCAGACAGGATGAATAGATCGAGTGTTTTTTCTGTATGCACCTTGAGATTTCTTCACGATATTGATTCTTTCGTTTGTGCACTGGCTTATCCATATAAGCAGGCTCCGAGGAAACAATTTCAAAAAAGTTTCCAATTCACTGGAGCCTCGATTTATATCGCAAAGCAGACGGATTGTATTCTGGAGGCAATTCTTTTCGTGGCTGGGAACTGCCGTCAACCGTCCATATATTCTCAGTAGCAGGTGTTACTGCAATTAGGCAATCTTCTTCCACGTCGTCGGGACCGATATCGTCATCAGGACTCCATATCGCCTAAACACTGTCTTCAGTTGTAGATGAATCGTTGTCCTCCGACGCCATATAAACAGACCCGCTATTTTCAAATGGCTCCGACTCACCTGAGAAATCGTAGAGCACTTTTCGATGTCATCGTCAGCAGCAAAATTTCAAGCAAGCATCGACAAGATGTGTTGAATGTCATAAATAACGAAAAAAATATATTTCCATTCACATTCTTCATCAAATATTACCAAGAGGTGTTTTTAAACTTTTTTGGGATATATTGTACCGAACGGGTCGAAAGGGTTAAGCTAGTATATATATATTTAAAAAAAAATTACTGTAATACTTGAAAATTCAGAATATATTTTTATAAATTATGTTTGTATCTTTAAACTCACCAAATAAAGTTTTCCAGCGATGACATAAGGCCTTTTGTCTGCTGACCTGTGAATTCTGATTAGTTTATATTCTAAATTTCCATTTGTTACAATTATAAAATCAAGTTTTTAGTTTTTTGTGCTGTCAATTTGATAACTAAAATTTGTTAGTTATAAAAAAAAATTAGTATATTAATATTTTCTTAAAATTTGCCAAAGTTTTACTTAATTTTAATACTAAAAATTTGTATGTCACGTTATCAGGATTCGTCAGGGATAATATTTAAGATTTGCTCATGCGCAAGGATACATTTAGTTTCAGTTCCTAAACGCTTCTCTTACTCCGCAAAATCTCCAGTTTAAATACATATATTCAAATTCCAATAGGCACATATTATTGCTAAATTTTAGCTTTCTCCGATAAATAGCTCAATTTATGGATTTGTAACAAGATTTCCCAAATTGCTAACTTATAATTTTATATTAATCTTACCAAATTTTTATTTGACTTGCCGAGGTTTTGAGATTAATGTTCAAATTCAATTCTATTAAAGATGTTGATGAAGGAGATGTATTTAGTTAAATCGAACATCCATTTGAAATAATCTGTTTGATATTATCCAAAGTATGAAAATCGATATAAAGATGGAAATAATCCTCCTTGCACTTTATTATTTTTTATTTAAATTTAAAATAATGTTGATAAACAATACCTTTTTCAAACTCAAATTTTTCTGACATAATTTTCGTAGCATAATTTTATGTTTTATTTTCTTTTTAAATTAAAAAAAAAAGTTTTATTTTAAACATCGTCGTTCCGGAGTTATCTTGTCGTATATCACAAAATCGAAAAAAATTAGATAAGACCGTTTCCTGTGGTAAATTTAACAGATCTATCGATCTACGTAATCCTCATGTCTCTATCTCTTATGGTTTAAGAGATATTACGAAGCCATTTTGTTGTATATCTACTTTTGCGAAAAATTTAATGCGTTATAATATCGTATGTAGCATAATTGTGGATATTTGCGTTATCTTGTTGTATGTGAACAAACTATAGAAGGCGTGTTACAAAAAAGAGACTATGTTATTAATATTACTGTTATTTTAACATTTTTCGTTTTATAAGTAAAGATACTTTGACGTAGTACACAACGGCTATTTATATTGATGGAATTATTGCTATATTGCATAAATTCATTTTATTGTTAAGCAATTAAAGGTTAAATATTCCGGGTGGTCCAACCATAATGCACAATGTTAATTGTAAATAAAACAAAAAGTTTTTAGAGAATTATCTGAATATTTTTTATTTTTCTAGAAGGATATATGACAACTATGTGTGAGACAAAATATCGGCCAAAGGCTCGTCGCGGCTTCGGTAGCATACCTCTGTCCTATGGCCCATATTTTCCATGGCTCTGAGACATTATTGAGGTTCAATGCCAATAATGTGTCAAATTATCTAATCCTTTAGCTCTTCAATTGTTCTTGGCTTATTGACGTACACTTTTTATTTTAAATATTGCCATAGAAAGAAGGCCAACGGTGTTAAATCATATGCTCGTGACGGCCAATTAACATGGCTATTGAATTTCTCGTGCAGAAGAGACATTGTTTCGTTGGCCGTGTGACACATTCTTTTGGAACTTCTTATCTTCCAGGTCCATATCCTCAATTTCCGGCAAAAAGAAATCCGTTATCAGTTCGCGATAGCGAACTCCATTCACAGTAACTGCTTGGCACACCTCATTTTCGAAGAAGTAAGGCCCGATGATGCCGCCTGGCCAGAAACCGCACCAAGCATGCATGCACAGGCGTTTTCACATTTCCTACAGAGCCGATTTGCTAAAATTTGCGCACAATTATCCCGATTGTGGACAAATTTGATCGATTATGCTGACCAAGAAAATCAAGATGTGCACAAAATGGTTTTTTTGATTTGAACGCCCATTTTCGTAAAAGGCTTCAGCAATCTTAACGCGCTGCTCAATGTTGCACCTCTTCATGGTTGAATTTGGCACTGATAGCAAGAAATGTCAAATTAAGTTGGACAAAAATTTGACGTTACGTAATTATGGTTACACCACCCATAATAAACCTTAAAATTATTCATACATAAGGAAATTTGATAATATAAAAACTATAACTATACGTAAATATATTTGTCACTTGCATAAATTTTCGTTTCGAAAATTATTATAACTTAACAATGAAAATATGAATTTTTCAATTTCTAATTTTTTTTCGTCATTAGTGTTAGAAATAAGCTTTAAAATAAGATATCATTCATTAAATTTGATGCGGTGGTATGGGAGATATTTGCAACCGACAAAAAAAAGTGCTTTAGAAATAATATATATGATTTTCAATATTGGTAAAACACGTGAATGTAGGCTTTTAATACCTTATTTTGACTTATAACACACAAACTAAAAAATCTATCACAAAAAGTGGCGTATACGACAAAATTTAAAAATTATTTCGGACGGGACAATGGCTATAGCTTAAATCTTTTTTTCCACGACTTTGAATATTTTAACATAAATCGATAAAGATTCAAACACAATATCTGCCAAAAATATTGGACGACTTTTTTCACGTACATTTTTGTGTATAAAAATTTGAACTTTAAGATTCGATTTCCCAAAATTTTTTAGAGTTAAAATTTTTTTTACCCCGTTTTTACTTGGGTTTCTCACAAATTTTTACAAACATACTTTTTGTAATTTGGGTAGTAATTTCCCAACGTGACAGCTATCACTCGCCAAAAATTTTAGGTGAGAAAAACAGTTGCTTGTTTCAATTTATGGCATTTTTGTTTAATTTCTCACATTTCAATCGAAAAATTTTCTCGGCGCGAGAGTTACAGAATATGGGCACAGGTATGTGATGGAAACGATTTTGAAAACAAAACGATTTGAAATCAATAATGTCGTTTTTAGTATCATCCGAAATTGATTTCATTTACATTTGTGTCTGTTTTCCTGTCTAGATTATTTAAATTTTATACAACATATAAATATATTTTTTCAAGAACCGGTTTACGAATATTCCGAATAGTTCCTGTTTTTAAAAAACCGGGTTTCTGTTAAGCATTTTGAAAAAAATAACCTGTTAACCGGTTTTAATTCGAATACATAAAAATACAAAAATCAAATTATTTTTTATAATAAAAAGTTAATTCGAATAAAAACAAAACAATTCACGAACGTAAATAACCAACCAAATACAGAGATGTGACTTAAGTTATGTCAGACCTAAAAAATATTTGACGATAAACTCAAAAAAGGGTGACCTGCTGCCGTATTCTGTAATTCGCTTAGCTAAAGCTAAATCTCGATCGCCTAAATGTCTTAAGGCTCAGTTAGGCGAACGTTGCTGTACCCGTAATGTACCGCACCGTACTGTAAGCACGTTGGTGCACTTATAGAACGTTTAAAAACGTGTCATATGTTTTCCCATACATAAACAAAAAGCAATAGTATACATAAAACAAAACTCACAGTGATGGGAATCAACAATGCTCAAATGGTGACCGTTGTGCAGAAAAGGTACCACGTGATTTAAATGGTATTAAAACAGTATTTTGGGTATGTAAAAAATTTTAATAATTTAATATTTTTATTATAGATTTACAATAAATAAATTTGTATTTTAGCATGTATAAATTTTTAGCATACATATATTGTAAATCTGCATACACCAAAGTATATGTCTTGTATAGTCTTGTATATGTTTCACATTTCCATTGTATGTGTATATGCATTTGTTTATTTTAAACATCTAAACATATGTATATTTGTATATATGGAAATATGTTGTATTGTAAGTTGTTTTGTCGCAATTCCATAGATATACTAAAAAAAGTACCAAAAAAAAGAGCAAAAATTACCCGCATTCAATGTAACATACAAGCCGCCCATCACTGTCTTACAAATGTCACGTAACAACGGCACGAAATTCTATTTTATACAGATTGGTACGTTGCAACTACGGTACATTGCATTTCGGTAAGCTTTTGTATTGGTTTTCATATAAGAAAAAGCGAACAGCTGATGGATACAGTACAGGTACGGTACAGCAACGTTCGCCTAATTAAGCCTTTAGGGAACACAAAATGGAAAAATTTTAGCGTTAAAATTAAAAGCTAAAACTGCGGCGAATTAAATTTTTATGCCATTGCCAAATTTAGCAATGCACGTAACAGAATTGCATTTGTAGCCAAAAATCGCTAAATCAACTTTATAGATTTTTAGCGATAGAGATTTAGCTTTAGCGAATTACGGAATACGGCTGCAGTAAATCAATTAAACTTAAGCTTTATGTTTTATAATTTCTATCATAATTGTATAATGTAATATAGAAAATGTTAAATAAGGTTTGCTCTAGCCAAACGTTAGGCAAAAGCAAATAATTATTTAAGGAAACTAGTGGTTACGTGTAGCTTTAGAATTTTTGAAAAACTATATTTGTTATTTGAGATATTTTCAAAAATTTATTTTAAATGAGTTTTAATTTGTTGGTGGTTAAGCATATTTATATGAATCAGTAGACTTCAGCCATATTTTTTAGAAGTTGCATACAAAACCTCTAAGCCAGGATTATTTATTTCAAATTATTTTGTTTCAGCATTAAATGAATAGTAATATGCACATGCTTTTTGGATGGAATATCTTTAAATTCGTCGATCGAAATTTTAAACCTTCCATGACATTGTTTGACTTCTTGTGTTTTAAGTTCTTATGGTTTGAATAAATAAAACTGAAATAAAAAATGTAAGAAAAGATGAACTCACTGTTTATTGTTGGTGTTTTTTTTAAGCTTTGATATTGTTACAAGTAAGACTTTGAGTGTTTAAAATTCTTATTCGCTTTAGGGTTTTATTTGTATAATATTTTTAGCTTTTCTAAAATCTTTGGAAAAGGTTTCCTGATGATCCGGCCTAAGCAACCAGTGAAATGCGCATAGAAGCTAGCTTTCCCTCAACAATAAATTACAGTGTATTTATCAAATATGAAAAATTGGGAATTTAGCACGTCATACAAAAATCTTAATAATAAAACTGATGAAGTTTTCCATATCGTTGATTCTGCCGGTATGTTGTAGTTTTAAGCATAAAGATATGCTAGAACTACTTAAGAGTTTTGCAATAATTTTTAGCAGCATATTTAAGTAAAGTGTTATTTACAGTCTCTTAAGAACTACTTGGAACAGAGTCAAGTTTTACTTGGCGTATAGTTATGTCAAGCTTGTGGACTAATCAAAGGTGATTAATAAGTCGTGACGTTGAATAACCTTTGCAACTTGTCACTTAAAATTGTAAAAATGGGAAAAAGGAAAAAAGGAAAAAACTCGCGGGGAATTTGTATTCGTAATTGGACTGATAATATTTAAAATACTGTGGAATTGCTAAATACTTTTTAAGCTGAACATTTTTTTTGTAGATTCTTGAATTGTTTTTGGTTTTTTACCTTTTTACATTTTGTTTTGACATTCTTCATAAAAAGTTTATGTTTGCCCAATATTTTATTTGAAAAAAAAATTTAATTACGGGTACATTTCTAACAAAAGTAAAGAAAACGTTTATAAATTACACATAACAAAAATAGCCGGTTTATTTTAACAAAATAACTGGTTTATTCGATATTCGAAAAATGGACATTTTTTAATATTCGACTTGGGCAAAACTAAAATAACCGGCTAAAACCGGTCGAATACTAACCGTTCGATCTCCCTAATATATACACTCATACAATTATTATAGTAACTGATTGTGAGTTATTCGTTTTTCGTACTGTTGAAATTTAATAAAAATATAGTTCTTTTACGAATAATTTTATTTTTTAACATTTATGTTTGTTATACAAAAAACAAACTACCAAAAAATAATGTTTTTTCCGTAGTTATTTTTTTTATTTAGTTCGATTTTTGTCGGTTAAAATATATTTTTAAAAGCAAAATCTTTTCAATTTTAATGAATATGCTGTTCAATAAATATAAAATTTAAAAGTGAATGTAAAAAATATTTGTTTTAAATGAAATGTAAATTATCCGTTTTCTAAATGAATTTAACTACATAAATTTTGAGTGTATATATTAGAGTTGTCAACCGATTAAGAATAATTCTATTCATCGATCAAACAAAAACAAACTCTTTTTCGAATAATTTAAAAATGGCGATTTTCGAATAACTAATAAATCTATTAAATTATCTCGATTAATCGAACATTTTTTTTTTTCAAATAAAAAAATAAATTAATAAAAGACTAATAAGAAATAAAAGCTTAGAATTTGATTTATTCTCATACGCTTTTAGCGATTTTATACAAAATGAAGAAAAAGTTAAAAATATTGTTGCTATAGCCCTCATTGTAATTAATCTCAACGTTTAGTAGGCAAAAACCATGTTAAGTATTCATTGTATTTCAAAAATGTATCTTATGTTCGTATCAGAGAACAGCTTTATACGATTGAAAAAAAATCGTTGTACAATATACAACTATGTGACATTGTTGAAAGAATTGAGCCACATAATTTGTGGCCGTCTATTGACGAAACAATGGACACTGAAGGACTTTGCGTGGTCTACCTAATTGTTTAATATTGTAAAGTTGGAAAAGGTGGAGATTCTTCATTAGCTCGAACTTTCAAAGAATCAATTTCTCTTTTAATAAAATAAAATGTTGCTCTACTTGACATTTTTTAAAGGTATCTATCTTATCCAAAAATGTTACATGTCACATGCTAAGCTCATGCCATACATGAAAGTTTTTAAAGCCACCTTTGTGTTTCAACCATGTATAACAAGATGGGGTAACTGGTTGCAGGTAGTTGAGTATTATGCCAAAAATTTGAAGAATTTAAAGATGTGGTAAATAATTTTAACGAAAATAATGTATTTAAGACCAAATAGAATTAGTTTTACATTTCATAACTTAAAAAAAAACTTATTTATTTATATAAATATTTTGGTCTGTAACAGTTTTATATGAATAGAAATGACACGGTCAACTTTCGTGAAGATCGGTCCATTATTCACTACAGATCCGATTTTTTGAACACTGATTTCTTAATAGAATCAACGATTATCGATTTTTTTTCAAATCGGTCACTTGGTTGTTTTAGATATGATCTATATAAATTTACTCCCTGTATTTAAGAGTCAGCAAACATAAAAAATTAACCAACAAGTGGCCACTTTTTAACTTTATACAAAATTTTCCCCTTTTAATCAGAATTTTTCATAATTTTAATTCTTTGAAATTTAAAAGATTCTGTACATTTGCATCACTGCCCACATTAGTGCATACATTTATAAAAGAAACATCAGTATCAAACAAAAAAGTTGAAGATACATCTTGTATCTGACAGACACTGTCAAAGGGAGAGACAGGGACACTTGGGAGTGTAAGTGAAAAAATAGCGTATGAGAATGTGTTTATTTTTCCGAATCTTGCACTTTTACTGACTCACAAGAACAAGTGAAACACACACACATACACATGGACATTTAAATCCGATACATAAACACACACATCCTTTTTTGAGAACTTTGAAAGCAGCAACTATTGAAACATGTCACAGGCTTTGCAAGGAAACAATAATCACAACACACATTCTAGTAGCAATTACAACGACAACACCATCATTATCATCAACAGCCAAAGTTGTTAGTGGATAAACCCTGCAAATAAAATTGGACCACCTGATCCATTTTGATAAAATGGACTACTCCATGGACTGGTCCGATGTAATGCAAGCATGGACCATGTCATTGTTAAAAAGTGTTTGTAGTGAGACGACATGTCTTTGTTTTTTAACGACATGTTTTCGTTTTTAAACGACTTCAAAACTAATCCTCTTGAGTATACCATGGAGTTGTTTTAAAACTACTCCTTAGTGGTCCAAAGGTGCTAGGACATCGTAATGTTAAATAGACCAGGTTTTTTCCAAACGTTTGGGTTACTTTTGGACTAGTCCTGGTCCCTTGTGGGCTACTCTTTACAAGCCTATTTGGACTGGTCCTATTATTTGCAGGGAAACAACAATTACAAAAACTTTATTTGTAATAAATGGGAAATGGACCATGGTCCATGCTTGCATTACATCGGACCAGTCCATGGAGTAGTCCATTTTATCAAAATGGATCAGGTGATTCAATATTATTTGCAGGGAGATAATGAAAAAGTCACACACACAGTTTTATTTGCTGCACAGTGGAGCTGGAAGAGAAATTTTTTGAATTATTTAATACTTTGATTTAAAAATCAATTTTTATATGGAAATACTTGTGATCACAGAATTTCGCTATTTTTGATCTAGCCTTTCCAGTTTTCAAGAAAAACGCATTTAAAGTTTTTCATACAAAAGTCCTAAGAAAATCATTTTTATATGGAAATACTAGTGATCACAGAGTTTCGTTATTTTTGCTCCAGCTCTTCTAATTTTCAAGAAAAACGCATTTAAAGTTTTTTATACAAAAGTCCTAAGAAAATGAATTTTATATGGAAAGTGATCAATAAATTTCGTTATTTTTGCTCTAGCTCTTCTAGTTTTCAAGAAAAACGCATTTAAAGTTTTTCATACAAAAGTCGTAAGAAACTGAATTTTATATGGAAATACTAGTGATCACTGAATTTCGTTATTTTTGCTCTAGCTCTTCTAGTTTTCAAGAAAAACGCATTTAAAGTTTTTCATACAAAAGTCGTAAGAAACTGAATTTTATATGGAAATACTAGTGATCACAGAATTTCGTTATTTTTGTTCTAGCCTTTCCAGTTTTCAAGAAAAACGCATTTAAAATTTTTGATACAAAAGTCCTAAGACAATCAATTTTTATATGGAAATACTAGTGATCACACATTTTCGTTATTTTTGCTCTAGCTCTTCTAGTTTTCGAGAAAAACGCATTTAAAGTTTTTCATACGAAAAGCAAATCTGCTTAAGAAAAGACGGCTACATGTATTTTCTTATGGCGAACAAGATTTCAAATCGCTACATCTAGTCACTTAATGAATAAATTGGCAACACTGCTTATTTGTGTAATCTTCTGGCTTTAAGAAATCCTAGTTGGGCTACTTACAGCAAAAGCCATCCAAATTTGTTAATTTAATTCTAATACAATGTCATCCTGATAATTAAAGATTGTAGAACAAAATGTTGTTCCCAAAGGAATCACATTGCTTAAGAAGCTTAAATAGTATGTATAACACGTATCACAAAATAGCATTATGTCAAAATGTGTAGCTATTTCAAATATTATGTAATTTAATATTCGTTTGTTCATGCTCACGAAACAATCAACCCCTTACGCTAACAATTCCATTCATTAGATAAAAGAAATTTGTATAACTAAATTTATGTACAAAACATCAAGAAACTAAAAATTACGAACAGCTTTCTTAGCACATTTCAATTGTAAATTTCAAATTGTATCAAAAACGTCTTTTCATTTTCATAAGTTATATAGTTGTATTCATCCGTATAATGGCGCACGTAATGACATTCCTTAAAGACCATAAACCACCACGACATCCGCAAATACAGGTGTTGATGGTTTATTTATGTGGGATATCATCAAACATATACACAAATACCAGTTCGCAAGGAAAAGTGTTTGTGTATGCAAGTGCTTGTGAGTGCATGTGTGGACCCAGAGCGAGAAAGAGCCAGCGCTTCCACATTGCAGACTTTTGAGATGGTCTACAAAAGCATTCTTATGCTCCCCATACACTTTTCAATTCAATTGTCAACTGAGTCTTTTAACTGCATTGATGCTTGGCCACACACTTCATCAACTGAGTTAAAAGACTTTAAATTAATTTTAAAATTTAATGAAAAAAAAGACAATTTTTATAATACTTTACTTTTTACAAATATTTTGACAGCTGATCGAGAGACTCGAGCACACACAGTGCAATCGAATTTAAAGACTTAGTAGGCAATCTTTGGAATTTTCTTCAACCAACTCGACAACCGTCAAACTTATCAATTGACAAAGCCAGTTGACAATTGAATTGAATCGTGTATGGCCTACTTTAATGATATATTACCTACACCACTCTGCCCTCTTCGAAAAGATCTTTTCGAGCAATGGTGGGCGCTCCATAGCACAATTGTGCTGAGAGATTTCACACGTATTCTTAGCGTCTTTATTTTAGTTTTCGATGAGACAGCGTCGAATGCACATGAAGCGGATGCTTACACATTTTCTTTTATTTTTAATATTTTTTTTCAAGAGAATTTACCCAGCAAACACACGTGTTTTTTTAAAACTAGTTCATTTTTAATTGAATCTTTGTTTTACATTAATTATTCAGATTTTAACTTTCTCTGCAATTTGATCTATTAAAATGTTTTATTTTATTTCAAATGCGTAAAATATTAAATAATGCACCATTATATTTGGCTCCACGAAAAGCCTCTCAATGAAATAACGCCCAGGAAATAGCCCCCAATGAAATAATCCCCAAAAAATAGGAAATAACACCCAAAAGCAGTGAATGAAATAACATCGAAAAATAAATGAAATAAACCCCAAAACGAAAACGAATATTTTGATGTTATTTCATATGAAATAACACCCAATGATTAAAATGAAATAACCCCCCTGAAATTAACCCCATCAGCAACAAAAATGAAATTATGCCCAAAATTCATAAAAGAGTCAGTTTCACCAAGGATTTCATGAAGTCAATATGGACCAACAGCAAAGTCGCAAAATTATTGAAATGAATCGTGTGGAGGCCCGCATTCGTCTTCTTAATAATAAGGATATATTCGGTTCAAAAATATTGCTGTAGTTATTTTACCCGCCCGTAGATCCTTGTAGCCCTGCTCTATTTTTGCAGTTCGGAAGACAATTTGCCTTCTACGTTTGGCCTTTACACGGGGGGGGGGGGTGCTTTTTAATCATGGGAGGTAAGGCCATAATGACTTTATTGCTCAATTGAATGGGAGATAAAGCCGTTATGGTCTTATCGCCCAATCAGTGAGAGGTAAGGTCATATTTAAAATTTTGCGAAATGAGAGATATAGCCATATTTTTTACACAAATGAGAGACAAAGCCATACTTTTCCAGAATAGTGTTACGCATGGTGTCAACATTCTGTAAAAGGGAAAATCCTTAGTTATCATTGAAAAACATTTTTTTTATTCTTGTGACGCACGCAGGAAAACTTCATTCAGCGAAGCCACCTGCCGCGTCCTACTGGAGGAAAAAATCCCTAAGCACGGCCGCAGGCCGTCACGCAGAAAACTTTAGTATGCGAAGCCAGATTTCAATACTTAACTTTGGTGTTAAAAATGAAATAACCTCCGAATTAAAAATGAAATAACACCCAAATTAAACACGCTATGAAACAAGCCCCGAATTTTAAAAATTTGTTGGGTGTTATTTCATTGGAGATTATTTCATAATTTGAAAACCCCAAATGAAGAATGAAATAATTCCCAAAAAAAATGAAAAACGGCCCAAAAAAATTGGGAGTTTTTTCATATGAAATAACACCCAAAAATGTATGAAAAAAAAATTGGGGAATATTTCATTTCTCGTTTGGGCGTTATTTCATTGGGGGGCTTTTCGTGGAGCCTTATATTTTAAACGCTTGTCTTTGTGTTTGGTGGGTACTTCTGCCATCTCACTAATACTAATAAGCATCAATACAAGCACAGTTTTAATTGTGCCCACTTCTGTTTTAGAGTGTCTTTTGTGAAATATTTTGGCAACAGAAATTTTAATTATAATCCAGCGGTTAAAAGAAAGAGTAAAGAGGCCTTATTTTACATTCTTTATAACATTTACGTACGTTCTCATTGGTCACAAGCCCTTCCACACTCCCTTGTTTTAACAGGCAGTTTTAAAGGTTTTAAGATTATGGGCTTTTAAAAGAGAATATGAAGAAAGTATTTTATCTTTTGTTATTTGTGCGTTTAAAACAAAAAAATAACAAAACAATCGTGTATATCGATAGAATGCTCGCTTTATCAATAAACATAAACGAACACTAAAGTCTTTAATAGCTGATATGTAAAACCGGAGAAAAATATTAATTTTGTCAGGTCCACCCGCAACGCACGACACGTTTATTTATACATAAGCATGCCAAGGATAACGGAACAGCCGATCCGTAAGAGTATCGAGACAAAAGAAATTTAAAAACAACCATTGAACAGGAAAAGAATCCCTTCCCAAAAAGTAAAAAAATTAAATTTAGACTTAACGGCTTTAATTCTCCCTTCTTAAAAAAGGGAGTTGTGAGAGTGTAATGAATATTTTGAAATGTCTTACTTAAATAAATTTATACGATCTAGAAAGCACATTTCTGAAGGCAGGATATCATAAGAAATTAATATTTTGGCAAGGTTTACGAAGGACTTCAAAGTAGCCTGCTTCAATATTTACCGGTGGCAAGATAAGGGTTTTAAATTAGTTCTCTTAGTAGCTTTGTGGGAAAGTGTTTTACAAACAACAAATATTACTTATTTATTTACTCACTAGACCTTATTGGCTTTAATAAAAAAATAAGGTTTCGTTCTTATCGTACTTATTTTAAGAAGACCTTATAGAAGACGTACGCCCTGTTAATTGAAAATAAAGTTGAAATACAACTGAGAGGCCTTAAAAAGGCCTTTTTACTACTTTTTTTTTAGACCGCTGTGGGTTTTCAGTTTCAGACAGTTACCTATAGAAATTTATTTATTGTGGAAGCTTCTACGTTTATGTTTTTATAAAGATTTCTTTAGCATAATGGAACACTAATGAATATGCATAGCCCATTGAATAGCATGTAGCTTTTGTTATCAGTGATGTTATCTCTTGCCAAATTGCCAAATTTTTTAGCAATACCAACGTTCATAAGAACAATATGAAATTTTAAGCTTTATACGGGAGTGTTCAAATATGAACCGATTCCAATAATGTTTTGTAGGATGATTTAGATTGCAATAAAATAAGTTTGGGCCACATTCAATCTAAGTACCAACATAATAATGTGATTTATGAGCACAAAAACTTTTTCGAAAAGCAGTGTGTAAGCGGGCCATGATGGACTGATTCCCATTTTGTTTTTATTATACTTTGTTTTTATGAGATCTAAGACATACTTATATTCCAAATTTCATTTAGTTATCTTTAAAATAGCGAATTGTACTTTGCGCAAAAAGTTACGTGGACAGAAAACAAGCAGGCTGGACGGCCGGACATCATCATATCGACTCAGGAAGTAGTACTCTGTCGATCGGTATACTTAAAGGTTTTAATGTTACACACGTCAGCACAAATTCATAATACCCTCTTCAATATTGTGGTATGGGTATTTTAATTTTTGGGAAACGGTTTTTGTTTATTCGGGCTATGGTTAATTAAGATCGATCAATAGAAAATATAACGGTATTATTGCCAGTCATATAAAGCTCAACTACAGCTAATTTTACTACAACATCATTTATCGTTCTGGTTTTGCTAAGTAGGTGTACAACTGTTACAACGTCCGGAGAGTCAGCTTAACATATGGCGTTCGGTGCCTTCACCGACCTTAGAAGGTGAGTAAAAAGAGTGGGTCCTAAATAACAACATGATAGCTTGTTTACACTATCACACAAGTCTTAAGTATTCCATAATACTTTGTAAGATAGAAATCTTATGAGTTTTATTGCTACCGTCAACAAATCTTATTAAATATTAACTTTTGTATTCACACTACCACAGATGAACATGCTTTTGTTAAAATGCAAGCCTGGTCAAATGAATGAAAAAGTATTAATATTTAGAAAAATTTCAAAAGAAGGAAATTTCATATGGGATGTCAAATTTTTTTTCGTAATAGTTGTCATTTCCCTAACACATTGCGTTCACACTATCAGACTTTCACAAATTAACTACACAGAAAAAATTATTGCCGAATTATTTTCAAACAAACGCTTGTTTGAAAATTTTTTTAGTTTCTACAAATTTTTTTACTGATTCAATTAAAATTTTTGTTTGATTTTTATTTAAGCAACAAAAATGTTGACAACCATTCAAAAATATAAAACACGCGTTATTGGTTTCAAGTTTTCATAATTTTGTATGAAATATTTAACGCTTTTTAATGTTGTCGTCTTTTTGCATTTTTTATTTGATCGTAAGCAACCCTTCCTAATGTGAAATATAAGAACTACAACAAAAAACACATACAGTCTATTTTTGGACACTTTAAAAAAGTACAACAGTAAGAAAGATGAAGAGGTTTGAAGTAAAAAAAAACAAAAAAAAATAGCAGGTAAAAAAACGTTTCACTCTTTTTAAACAACAGAAACAACAACAACATTATGAGAAACAAAATAAATTTTTGGTTGGTTTCAAAGTTGGTTAAAAAAAAAACAAAATCCCGTATTCAATTTTTTCAAACTGTTTACTTAAATGCATCAAATACAAAAATAGAATGATGACGAAAAACATATCGAGTCGGTCTGTCGCCGTTTTTGGGTTACATATCTTCTTCATTAGCAAAGGAAAGGATACAGCAACAGTGAGTGATGACGAAAAACATTGTGTGTATAAAAAAAGACTTCGTTCAAAAATTATTCCAACAAAAAAATGTGTCTCAAAGCCAGCCGGCCGCTCTGCTCTCTCTGCCATCATCTTCTCATACAGTGCTTACTTGTGTGCGCGTCATTGCTTGTGCAAAAACTTTTTTTTTTTTGATTTTGAAATTTTATACATGAATTTCAGTAAACTTTTTGTTTGATTCAGTTAAATTATTTGTTTGAAAAAAATCAGTGTTTTTTTTTCAATAAACAAAATGCAAATAAATTGTTTGAATATGCGAATTTGTTTATAGGACCGATTTCAGACAAAAAATTGTTTGATTCTACAAATTTTTTGTTTGAATTGGAGAAATAATTTTTTCTGTGTATACCTGAGTTCTTGACATGTATTAATAAAACTAGCCTTTAGCAGTTTAGAAATTCAAAATTTATTTAAGCTTTTTTTTGCATTAAAGCTGCGTATTATCATTCCATGAATTATTACTTTTTAAGATTGTTTATACATTTGGTAGCACATGCCGCAAGCTAACTTATATTATGCTTAAATAAATGAAATGTTTAAAATTTGTTCTAGCTACTGCACTTACTCAAAATATTGTAAATCTAAAACTTTGTATTATAAAGAAATGATTTCATTTAAAAACTAATCCATACTCCACATTAAAAAAGTACACAAAAGTAATTTTTAACATTAAAAGAGATTAATTACTTTGCGGAACGGCGGTTTTTTGATTTATAAACCAATTAACCCATTAAAGACTGACCCCCCAATTCGTGGTCAGATTTTGATGAAATTTTATATGATGGGCATTTATTGACATTGCGTTTTTTTTATTTTTACCTGTCAAACGTTGGCCCCTAGACCATGGATATTTTTCTACCCACTTCGCTATTAAAGAGTTCTAAAACACATGATTTTTTGAAAACGAAAAAATTAAAAAACTCATTTATTGCATGCATTGCTGTGAGTGTTGTGTGCTTATTTTACTATGAACATAGAATCTGTCCCAGCGGGAAAAGGAAGAAGTACGGATGCCTTCTAGAAGGCCTTTGTATTCATTCTTTTGGAATAAAGGGTGGTTAAATTTTAAGGGCCGATGTTGCTTTTGATTAAACACACACATTTTTTAGGAAATTATTGTCATTTCTTTTTTTTATGATAACATTGATATGGTTCAATTATGTATGGAACAAAATATAGGCCAAATGGCCGCCGCGACCTCGGCGGCACACCTTCATCCGATGGTCTAAATTTTCGATGACGCTGAGGCATAATTGAGGTTCTATGCCGTTAATCTGCCGAATTATCTCATCCTTTAGCTCTTGAATTGTTGCTGGCTTGTCAGTGTTGCCAAAACTGAGTGACCAAAAATGGCTAAATTTACGGAAAAAAATGGCTAAACATGGGCTAAAAAATGGCTAAAAGCTTTTTTAAATAAAAACCCATTTAAATTTAATAACAAAACAGATATAATTCATTTAAAGTTGTTTACGATGAAATTGTGAGTTAAGATCAATTTGTTAAATAAGAATAAACGTAAATTTATATTAAAATAAATTAATATTAAAAAATTAAATCTTCGAAAAATTCGATGTCGTTATTGTTCACCTCATAGGGATCACTCATTAGCAGGGCAAGGGACTTCATGCAAATGCATGTTTGTTGTCGGTACTCTGAGACCCACCTAAAGTTAATATCTTTGCGAATCACAATATTTCCAGTAAAATGGCATCAATTTGTTAGTGCATATTTTTGCATATTTTGCTTTAAATGCATGTTTTTGCATATTTTGATATAAATGCATATTTTTCGTCATATTTTGTTATAAACTCACATTTTTCGTCATATTTTATAATATTTATAAAAAAAAATTGCTCTTTTCTTAGTTTTTTGTTTAGAAATATCTTTCTGTTCAAGGCGAATTCATTATAAGGTGTAGTCAGTGAATCAGCTGGTTATAGTTGTTTCAGCCCTGAAGCTGTCAAACAGTCAAAATAGTATGGGAAAATCTGCTAACTTCGACATTTTTAAGGAGCAAAAACAACATGTTGCTGTTTGGTACTGAATTACCTACATTTTATTATAAATTCACCTTGTTTCTTTTACTTTTAAAAAGTAGCACATACAAAAATTATACAATTTGTATAATTGTGCACATAATTGTAGAAGTAACAATAAAACAGTTTTTGACATTTCATTTTGTTCGCGGTTTTTTTTACTTGAAGAAACGGCAAATAAAAATAATGTTCAGCGAAGAAAAAATAGAACTCAACATAATATTTTTGATTTACGGTGTAAGAAGTATGACCTAAAATCCAAAAAGTATTAATAAAAAAAATTGTTTCTAAGGAAAAAAATGCCAAAAGAAAATATATCAAAAAATAATTTTTTAAATAAGTGTGTTTTTGAGTCTTCAAAATAGAGGGGAAAGTACTTTTTTGCAAAGTTTACAAAAAGGTGTTTCATTTAAAAATTTCAAGTAAATCAGCACCTTCAAAGCCAGAAACACAAAGATTTATGATTTATGAAAACGTTTCGCAAACTTTAATTTCAAGAAAATCAACTTTTGGGGATAAGACTAGCAAATTTAGTTTTGAATTGTATAATGCTCTGGTGTCTGCAGATATACTTCTATATTAGCTAATCAACCAAAATTATAGAATTTTTTTAAACAAATATAACAATGAAACCATTCTTACGGAAACAACCCTTATAAAAACTTATATCGCCAAGTTGTACACTATACAACTATGTGACATTGTTGAAAGAATTAAGTGACATAATTTGTGGCTGTCTATTGACGAAGCAATGGACACTGAAGGACGTTTCGTTGTCTACGTAATTGGGATCTTGAATGCAGAAGAAGATCTTGAATGCAGAAGAAGAACAGAGTAAACACAAATTTTTTTTTAAATATTGTAAAGTTTGAAAAGGTGGATCATGCTTCAATAGCTCGAACTTTCAAAGATTCAATTTCTCTTTTAGAATCCTTTAATAAAAACAAAATTTTGCTCTACTTGACCTTTTTTTTTAAGATATCTTACTCAAAAATGTTACATGTCACATGCTAAGCTCATGCCATGCATGAAAGATTTTAAAGTCTCCTTAGCGTTTCAAGATGGGGTACCTGGTTGCAGGCAGTTGAGTATTATGCCAAAAATTTTGAAGAATTTAAAGATGTGGTAAATAATTTTAACGAGAATAATGCAGTCGCGATAAAAAAGTGAACAATATTTTAATATAAAGGCTCAATTAGAATTTATACACTCAAACAATGGGTTTATAGTCGAGACAATAACCGAACTTCAATGGTTTAAATCATTAAAATAAGAAAAGTAGAAGGTCAAATCGGCGAAAAAATAAAAGCCAAAATTTATGCAGTTTTAAAAAAGAATGCCGGATTTAAAAAAGTTAAAGAAATTGGTAATATTTTTAATTTACCTTTCAGTAAAGAAAAAATTGTAGACAATGAATATTCTACAAAGGAGTTGACCACTTTTAAATATCCACCTATTACATCCGTTGATGTCGAACGAACACTTTCAATGCTTAAAACTGTTTTAAGTTAAGACCAAATAGAATGAGTTTTACATTTGATAACTTAAAAAAAAAAACTTATTTATTTATATATGTTAATATATCTTTATCTACTACTACTTTTTAAACTATGTTTTAAGTTTTTAAAACTGAATGAAATGTATTTATGTTTTTTTTTTTTTGTTAAATATGGTTAAATAAATATATTTTTAATGCATATTTTTTACTTTTATTTTTGCATATTTTACGATTTTTAGTGCATGTTTTTGCGCATATTTTGCGATTTTAAGTGCATGAACTTCCTTGCCCTGCTCATTAGTTTTAAATAATCATAAGTTTTAAATAATTTAAAGGTAAATCATAATCATGACAACATTTACCCAACCTTTTGAGTCCAGATCTACAATAAAAAACAATTAAGAAAGTATAGTCGGTTAAACCCGACTTTATGGTACCCTACACCACATTAGAACCTTTGTACCGAATTTTATGAAATAATATCTAAATGGCGACCTGTACTTTGCGCACAAGGTTTACATGGACAGCCAGCCGGACAAACATCGTGATTCTGAGTTAATCGGTAAACGTAAAGGTGGGCTAAGGACTAATATTTTAAGGTGTAACAGACATCAGACATGGTGGTAGTATAAATATTGTATTGTTATGTTATATTTACCTAATTTATAAAATCGAATTAACGGTTGCTTAATGTAACCTATTTCTCAAATTACTTTTAACGATGTTTACTTGGCTAGACACTTTCTCTACTTCAGCATTAGACCATGGAAGTGAGAGAAACTTTATAGTCTATTCTGAAGTTTCTAAAACAATTGTTACCGCCTGCATCCCTTTATTGAAATACTTGCAAACAGAAATAAACAGCGATGTTTGTGTTGACCAATTGTATAAATTTAATAGTGGAATACTGTTCCTTTATTTTGAAAGATATTTCATGATCATAGTTTGTAGCGCTTTTCAACATTTGTAAAAGTTGTGATTTAAATTAAAGGCGCTTTAATAGTCCAAAATGTTTATTTTACTTTTATAAATTTTTATAATAAAATAAAAATTATTCTTTTAAAAGAAAAACGGCAAAAAAATGTTATGGCTAAACAAGTTGAAAAATGGCTAAAAAATGGCTAATGGCTAAACTCATTTTGTTAATGGATAAGAGGGTGAAAAATGGCTAAATCTAGCCACTAAATGGCTAAATTGGCAACACTGTGGTTTATAGACGTACACCTTTTTTTTTCAAATAACCCCAAAGAAAGAAGTCCAACGGTGTCAAATCGCATGATCTTGGCGGCCAATTGATATCGCCACCACGTGAGATAACACGGCAATTGAATTTGCCGCTCAAAAAAGCCATTGTTTCGTAAGCTGTGTTGCAAGTGGCACCATCCCGTTGAAACCACAAATCGTCCACATCCATATCTTCCAATTCGGGCTCTAAAAAGTTCGTTATCATCTCAAGATAGCGAACACCATTCACAGTAACTACCTGACCGGCCTCATTTTGGAAAAAATACGGCCCGATGATGCCGCCAGCCCATAAACCGCACCACACAGTCACTCTTTGTGGGAGCATTGGTTTTTCGATAATCACTCTTGGATAATCATTCGCCCAAATGCGGCAATTCTGCTTATTGATGAGTCCAGTGAGGTGAAAATGTGCCTCATCACTGAAGATTGTGCTCGATTGTGTATCTTTCATGGTTCAAATTGAGTTTGAGAAATGCCAAATGAAATGCAGAAAAAAACTTGACATTTAGGTGTGGTTCACATTCAACAACGGCCCTTTACAAGGCCTGCTCGCTCCATTCCATACTCATATCTTTTTACACACGTATTCATTGCTCTCGCTTCTTTCACAGTTACATAAGAATGGTAACGGGACCAAAAAAAATATTATTTTGCTTTTGCTTGAGCTTGTGCTAAAAAACAAAACGATAAATGTTACTCTTTCTCTTCTCTGTTGTCATAGAAGGGAATGTGGAATGAGTATCTTATATTTTATACGAAAGAGCCGTCCCTTCTTACTAATTTTTAGGGTGCAGGTGTATGCCTGGAAATTACACTGCATGGTAAGAAAAGCTGAAGGATCTCCAATCATGACTCAATTTTATTTCGTGTGAGCGTTGTTCAAGCATTGGTTACAATAGTGTTCGTGTAAGAGAAAAAGTTTTCACAAATACATAAGAAATGGCAAAGCGCATCGATAACTTTGACCATATGATAAGCCAAATTATTAAGCGTGGCCGTTATGGACAATGTGAAGCGAAATTGAGTTTGGTTGAACAAAATGCAAATTTAAATTACACCACCCAAGGCTTGTTTTGCACAGTTTCATGCTGGTGTCCCAAAAAACATTAAAAAGATAAAATTATTTCAATAATCGACCACAGTTGTGATATTTATTGCTTTATTTTTTACCAATAAATAGTTAATTTTACATAAAACATCGCATTTTTACTTGCCAAAAAATTTAAAAAAAAAAAATGTGTTTTGAACCCTCTAAAGTGGGTATTTTAATACCCATGACATTGAGTCAAACCTGTAGTCAATGTTATTGGCCCAATTTACCTAATATTTTTTTCTAAAGCAGAGCACACCTAAAGCTTTAAGTCACCAAGAGGGTTTTCTGATTTTCCAATCTCCCAGTTTTCCAGAGCCGTTGCCGTTCATTCTTTGCAAATATTAAAATGTGCTAACTTTTAAGCCGCTAACTTACCCAATGAAAGGGGGCAACATTTGATCTTTCTTTATCTTTCTGCTAAAACCAATTTCCGATACCTCTTCCTTGAAGTTAGCCAGAATTTTTTTACGAAGGCTCTGTTCTTGGGTATTTAAATACCCATCAGTCCTTAATGGGTTAAAATAATATAAAGAAATTCACGACGAGGCCAGGAATTGCTCTTGAAAGCAATTTTGTTTAAAAAATTAAAAAAAAACTAGGAATTTCACCCCTGGTAATTAACGGTAATTTTATAACAAAAGTTACCTTTAAATTCAATATGGATCGTCTAGGGGCTTGCAACATAATTTCCTCCGTGTAAATAGAAATAGAAAATAAGAGACACCACCCGAAAAAAATTTTTATAATTTTGCTAAGCACTAATGGACATTTAAAAATATAAGCGCGTAATTATGCGCTACGCAATAAGACATACAGAGATGCAGTAAAGTAAATGAACGAACTCTTAACAAGTTTTATAAAAGAAAAAGAAAATTTCAAGTGCCACGGCATTCCCTTACTACGAAGCAGGTTTGAAGGGAGAATACAAAGAAATAACTGTAAAAAACATTCAGTGGGTAAATCTAATAGCTACACTCACCAGTTTTTATATGCGTTGAAAAAAGGCTTTTTGTGTCAAAAATATATTGCTTCAAAGTGGGAACTCAACTTATAAAATTCATGTCTTCCGCAAGCGAGATGGTAAGCGAAACTCTTACATTTCTCCCTTACAAAGCTGCTTCGCTCAAATCACAATTTTTATTGGGCAGGTTCTCTCTAGACATTGGCTGATGTTGACATTTTAAGACTGTTGGCTGTGTATAAAAATTCCATATACAAATTTGTGTTGAAGTAACTTTCCCATTTGCTGCTACAAACAAAAAGACAAAAATAACTTATTGAAATCACATTAAAATTTTTTTGTTTTGTTTCAAAATACTTCTTTAAATTTAAAATTATTTTTAAAATTTAAAATTATTTTTAAAATTTATATTAGTCTTTTTGCTTATATCTGCAACTTAAATATGACAAATGTTTATGCACAAATTGCCAAATATTTGTTTAAGATTTTAAAAGTTTATTTCAATTAAAAAAATATGTTTTTTAAATTTAAATAAAGCTAATTTTGTTATTTTGTAAATTTCATATGAATTTATAAAATTAAAAAATTTTTTCCGAGGAAATATTTATAAAGTTTGTTTCAAAATGCATACTTAAGTGCTAATATAATTCTTAGGCAATTTCTAAAATAAGCTTTAATTTTTCTTTTTGGAAACGTTCATGTCCATTCTTTAAAAATAACGAACATACATAATTTTCAAACAGCAATGCAAAATCATTAATTCACAGATAAAGGTTTGTGCAAAGGAATAACAATTTTATTGCGAATGTGTTAAAAACAAAAGAAGAAAAAAAAAACCCTGCTTCTAGAGATCTTGTCCTACTATGCTCGTACAGTCAAAAGAAAAATCAGTTTATCCGTACTCAAATCGATCCAAAGTTGTATTTATAGTACAGTGATTACGTACTTCAAATAATCCGAAAATAAGTTTGATTTAATTAAAACTAAGATTGAATCAATCATTAAATACTATTGATTCAAGAAATATAAATATGATTTTATCCCGAAGTCGTGATTGAAAAAAACCAAACAAGAATTCAGAAAAAACCATTTTTTTTTGATTGATTTACTTACCCGTATTTCATCTTAGAGAATGAATAAACACCTCCATCATGCCCGATATGGTTTTTACTTTAAAAATCGTGTGTACACATTTAACTAAAGATATAAACTAAATAAGAAGCAAGAGTTCAATTGTACTTTTAAAACATGAACACACAACAAGCGTTACCGTTGTGATACTAAAGTATCAATTTGACCCTTTTTCGACGGTCTTGATACCATTTATGACCCTTTTTTTAAATTATACTTTTGTATCATTTTCACCTATATTGTGACACTTTTTGACCCTCTTTTGGAAATAGCACTCACATTTTGTTTTTGGTCAACAATGCTGGACGTTAGTGCTAAAAAATGTTTTCGAAATAAGCGGAGATGGAGAAATGGACTTCAAGAGAAGATTTAATACCAAAATATAGAACGCAAATTCCTAAAAACCAGTTAGTATTCGTAAAAAGATTTGTGTTAAGAGATTTTGTACGACTTCTAAATTAGATTTTCGATAGTAAAGTACAAATTACAAACAAAAAAGCTTTCTATAAATGAAACTTAGACTTTATTGACAGTGCTTAGGAAAAGATGTTAGTTAAAAAAGATTTTGGTGAAAAGTTTAAAAAAGTTTTAGATCATAATATCAGATAACAAGATTTATGAAAATAATAAATAGTATATGTGACTAGTCCTCTTAGTTAAAACAATAAAAATTCTGTACAAGCCGCCATTTTATTTGTTTTTAATATGCCTCCCAAAGCCATTATCAGTCCGTGGACTACTCATACTTTAATGAAAGTGAGACGGATGACTTTATGTACAACTGTTCTCCATTTGAACTATTAGAGTTCAAATATGCTCCAGTTACATCTTACGATGTTGAGAATTTGAAGAAATATGCTTTTGTAATATTCAATCAAAACTTAGGCCCTGAATTTGTAAAACGCAACGCAATCCCAAAAATAACATTGAAAGCAAAAACAATGTCAAAAATTTTTCAAAATTTTGTTGTTGCTTTCTACAGAAATACATACTGCGTTTAAAAACAAGTAAGAAGGTATAGTCGGTCAAGCCCGACCATATGATACCCTACACCACAGTATTTATGTGTCCATATAAATATAGATTTATCTATGTTTATAAACTTCATAAAAATCGGTTTGAAAGTTTGTGAGAGGCAGAAATTGCCCCCTACCTCCCCTTGTGGTCCTATTTTTGAAAAACTGTATAGCTAATGTGTCCATATAGATATGGATCTATCTATCTTTTAAATTTCATTAAAATCGGTTTGAGAGGCAGAAATTGCCCTATCTCCCCTCGTGGTCCTATTTTTTAAAAAATGCATACATTTTGTGTCTATATAGATATGGTTCTATCTATGTTTTAAATTTCATTGAAATCGGTTTGATAGTTTCTGTTAGTTTCTAGTGATTCTAAGACGATCGGTATACTTTAAGGTGTGTCTAGGACCAATATTTTAAGGCGTTACACACATCAGCACAAATGCATAATACCCTCTCCACTATTGTGGTGTGGGTATAATTATCAACGCCACAAGATATGCAGCGTTTAAAATTTAAAAATTCAATATTCATTTCTATAGAAAACAACAACAAAATTATGAAATATTTTCGATTTTGTTTTTGCTTTCAATATAATTTTTGGCGTTGCTTTTGCGTTTTACAAATTTAGGGCCTTAATAAAATAAATGTTTCTTAAATAACAACATGTTTATTTTTGCTATTTTTTTATTTTTTTTTTTTTTTTGTAATATTTCGTTTTTTGCCATCCATTTTTAATCATTTTTCATGCCATATTAAAATTGTCCTGGTTATTTGTCAGCTTTTTTTTGCGATTTCCAAAAATTTGATTTTTTTTTTTTAAACTTACAACTACATCTTAAAAGTTTATGAATTATGATATAATTTTAAATTTTTGGAAAAAGGTCAAAAATACGATTAGTACCTGCAAGGCGAATTTAACTACAGGTGGTGTCGGAACTACAACACAGGGTGTTTTCCATTGCTTTGTTAGTGCTATTAGCTCGAAATGTCAACCATTATTAGCAAAACACTAACAAATCAAAACAAATAAGCTCGAACTGTCAAAATCATATGCCGTTTCGACACCACCTGTAGTTAATTCGCCTTGAGTACCTGTAACTTAAAAATGCGAGCTGATGGAGAAAAAAGAACATAAGATTTGAAATCAGCGACCTGAAATAATTAAAAAATAAATATCACATCCAACTTCGGTGTGTATAGTGATTTGAAAAGAAATCATTAAAAAAATAAAAATTTATCATCTGGCATCTGTTTAATAATTTAAACAAATACATATGAATATATGACTTCGCAGAGACATAACAACTTTTCTATTTTAACAAGTTTTTAGTATTTACGAATTTTAAATTAACAAACAATTTATTTTCCCCCATTTATTTTTACAGAATTTCTAAGGTAATTTAAACATAACTTCTATTTGCTCCACAAACAACATAAAATAAATTTCTTAATACATACTTTACTGCCTATTTTTTTAAATAATAATAAACATTAAACAAAAATAAAAAAAATTTAATTTTTGTTTAAATATTAATTTTTCTAAACGAAGATTTTTATTTTTATTTAAAACACAGGGTAAGGTAGATTCAGATATTTGACGAATTACAAAACTTTCTTTGAAACACGATAACTGTACAATGTAATTTAGAAACTATTAAATGATGTTTGATCTAGCCCAACGTTTTGCAAAACCAAACATTCTTTTAATAAAACTAGTGGTTACGTGTAGGACGTCAAATATTTAATAGATGTGAACATAGAACCCTTTATACCAAATGAAAAACAAAAAAATAAAACTACTTTTAAAACATAACAGCAAATTACCAAAGATTCAACAAATATTTAGGTCTCACCAACATCTACTTCTCATGGTACCTTTCTATTTAAATTTAGTTTTGCAACTGCATTTTATTATCAGATTATTTTGACGGGTATATTACTCGTTAATTAAGGATACTATCTTCTAGACTCTAGACTGCAGATTCTGCAATTACTTTAATATGTTTTTTTAACCTTAAGCCCTTATGACACTACATTTTATACCCTTCACCGAAGGTAAGAGGGTATATATAACTGGGTCATTCCGTTTGTATGTTCCACAATATTGATCCTACACCCTATAAAGTATATATATTCTGGGTCCTTGTGAAAAGCGAAGTTCAAATCCGGTTGTCCGTCTGTCCGTGTGTATGTTGAAATGGGTTTTCCGAAAACCCCAGAAATGATGTGGACTAGGTTGATGTATACATATACTCCGTTTAAGCTTGCTATTGAAATTCAGCCAGATCGGTCCAAAAATGACGGAGATATGAGCAAAAACCTCTAAATTTTTCAAAAAATCCCTTGTTGTTGTATTTTTTTATTTCCGTATATCTTGAGAACGGCAAAAGCCAAAGTTTCCAAATTAGGTACACACATTAAGGTTATCAATACACACCATCCTACAAAATGTGGGCGGGATTTCAGAAGTGGGCGTGGTACCTCCCGTACAAAAAAAATTAAAAATTGTATAAAAATTTTCGGGGTTGCCATATGTCCTATGGATATGACTTATATATCAAAATATCGGAAATTTTAAGTAGAACATATTTTATAAAAAACTCGGGAAAATCGGTGCAGATACAAAAAAGTTATGACCAAAATTAAATTATTTTTTTTTAAATACCCACTTTCGGGAACCATAGATCTCCCCGAGTCCAAGCTTTATAACTAAAGTAAATATTAAATTTCTTCTTCAACACGTCGGTATATAAATCTGCCAAATCGGCTCAAAAATGGCTGAGTTATAACCGAAATACTGAATCCGCAAAAATTACTCTTTTTATAATTAACTTTGTTAAAATATATATTTACAAGTTGATATAAATGTTTATATATAAATATAACTTAAGTAAATGGTAAAATTCTTCCTTAACACGTCGGTATATAAAACTATCAAATCGGTTAGACAATGGGTAATTTATGAGCAAAATACTCCAAAAATGGGCAAAAAAACATCAAAATTTTTATAAAAACCTAAATTTTAGGGCTGTCCTATGTATATGACTTATAACTCGACATTACATTTGTCGAGTTTTCATTCGATACGCCAGTGTCTATCGTATGCAAAAAAATTCAATAGTTTATTCGATACGATAGTATCGAATGCAGTGATTAGACCCCTGAATTCCCGAAAATTACTCTTTTTATACCCTTCACCGAAGGTAAAAAGGTATATACAATATTGATCCTACACCCTAAAGTATATATATTCTGGGCCCTTATGAAAAGCGAAGTTCAAAACCGGTTGTCTCTTATTTAAAAAAAAATATTTACCAGTTTTATTTAGTTTTTGTCTAGTTGCTCTGTATTCTGCTCGCACAATGGTGAAGGGTATATAAGATTCGGCACAGCCGAATATAGCACTCTTACTTGTTTATTCATTAATTGATACAGAATTGATAGAAAAAACCAGTAAATGCTAAAAACCGCAAACTATAAAAAATGTAAACAAAGTTTTTTAGTTTTTTTTTATACCCTCCACCACAATTAGTTGTGAAGAGGGTATATTAAGTTTGTCATTCCGTGTGAAACTTTTTTATTATTCATCTCAGACCCCATAAAGTATATATATTCTGGGTCCTTGAGAAATTCTAAGTCGATTTAGCCATGACCGTCTGTCTGTCCGTCTGTTGAAAACACGCTCATTTTCGAACAACTCAAAAGAATGAACAAACTTGGTGCCAAATTGCTTGTAGTTATCCTAAGCAGGTTGGGATTGAAATCCAGCAAAATCGGTTCAGTAGGACCAGAGCTATGAATCAAAATGTGGAAAAACCACCTAAAAAAATTGATAATTTTGTTACAAAAAATAACATAAATGCTGGAACAAGGCACGGAATGAGATAAGATTTTGCAAAAATTTGTTTTATTTGGCTGGAAATCACGCTGTTAAATTTCGTGAAGATCCGTCCATAATTTACCCTAAGCCCCATATAAACACTACTCCCGGAAAACAGATTAGTATGCCTAAAACCGTAGAAAATAACGCTAGCGTAACAAAATTTGGTACGTCACAGTTTTTTAGGATTATAAATGACACTGTGAAATTTCGTGAAGATCGGTACATAATTTACCCTAGGCCCCATAGAAACCCTACTCCCGGCAAACATTTTAGTACACCTTAAACCATAATTAATAATACTATCATAACAGAAATTGGTACGTCACAGTTTTAAAGGACTAGAAATGACGCTGTGAAATTTCGTGATGGTCGGTCCATAATTTACCCTAGGCCCCATATAAACCCTACTACCGGAAAACAGCTTAGTCGCCTAAAACCATAATTAATAACAAATTGTCACAGTTTAATAATAACATAATACAGATATTACTTCTTAAACATTCGAACTATCGGTGGAGGGTATCAAAGATTCGGTACAGCCGAATATAGCACTCTAACTTGTTTTTTCTCTTGTTATGGTTTTGTTTCAGGGATGGCGTTGAGAATTTTTAAAATTGTACCAACAACCTTTAAAAATGGAACCTAATTGTACTAAAAGATTATCTTAGTTGAAATTCATTTTATTTATGTTCTAAAAAAAACACCACAAAAAGGTATTATAAATCTTAGATTGAAAAGTATCAACAAAAAAGTACAATTGAAACAACATAGCCATCCCTGTTCTGTACACTCATAAAATTGTTACAGTAACTGATTGTGGGTTATTAAATTCGTTTTCGGTACTGTTAAAATTGAATTAAAATATAGTTATTTAACGAATAATTTTATTTTTTAACATTTATGTTTGTTATTCAAAAAACAATCTACCAAAAAATAAAGTTTTTCCGTATAATTAGTATTGTGGTTATTTTGTTGAACTATTTATGGTTTTTAATCCAAATTTTTAATATTTTTAATTAGGCTTAAGTTCATCAAATTTAATTTTCATTAAATTATTTTTATGAAGAAAAGAATTTTACAACATGAAAATCAATTAAAATTTACTGATAATTTTTCATTCTTGACTCAATCTGGGCTCGAACCCAGGTGTTTACGGACAGGTTACCCTGACATGTTTCGACTGCAACCACTCAATCTCCTCAGAGGGCTTGCCGTTTAACACTCGCAGCCATCGACGACTGCTGACGTCATTAGTCAAACATCAATCCTTAAACCAAATTGTATTTAACCTTTGGTAGATCGAAATTTGCTTTGAATGATTATATATTTTAATTTTTTTAACATGTTCTTCCTTTACTTCTGTTTTTTCCGTACTTTTGTCAAGAATTCTTCTTGAAGTTCAAAGTACATATTTTGTTTTGTTTTTTCATTTTTTTGACTTTATTTTTCTTGCTGACCTTTTCAGCACAACTTGAAGGATAAATGCAAACATAGAGCTCGTGCCTTAGCTTTAACAATAATTAGTATTGTGGTTATTTTGTTGAACTATTTATGGTTTTTAATCCAAATTTTTAATATTTTTAATTAGGCTTAAGTTCATCAAATTTAATTTTCATAAAATTATTTTTATGAAGAAAGGAATTTTACAACATGAAAATTAATTAAAATTTACTGATAATTTTTCATTCTTGACTCCATCTGGGCTCGAACCCAGACGTTTTTACGGACAGGTTACCCTGACATGTTTCGATTGCAACCACTCAATCTCCTCAGAAGGCTTGCCGTTTAACACTCGCAGCCATCGACGACTGTTGACGTCATTAGTCAAACATCAATCCTTAAACCAAATTGTATATAACCTTTGGTAGATCGAAATTTGCTTTGAATGATTATCTATTTTAATTTATTTTACATGTTCCTCCTTTACTTCTGTTTTTTCCGTACTTTTGTCCGTTTTTCCGTATTTATTTTTTTATGTAGTTTGATTTTTGTCGGTTGAAATATATATTTTAAAGTGAAAACTATTAAATTTTAACGAATATGCTATTCAATAAATAAAAAATTTAAAAATTAATGTAAAAATCATTTATTTTAAGTGAAATGTAAATGATCCGTTTTTTAAAAGAATTTTAATTTGTTTAAAATTAATTTTCGTTTGAATTTATCTACATAATATTTTGAGTGTAAATTTTATTAAATGTTGCCAACTTTTTGTTTATGAGAAACCTAAAAGCAAAAAGCGGTAAATCGCTTAATTTTCCCATAAACCGCTGATTCAGAAACACTTTTAATATTTCAAGCTTGAAATGTCAATTTTAAGTTTAACAATTTTACATTTTTTTTTTTGACATAACTTCATTTTTTATCGATAACTTTAGTAAAGTGTTTGACAGCTTGCCATTTATCTTAATACAGCTGAACCCTTCGCACTTGGTAAATTTTTCTATTACTTTATATTTGCACCGTTCACAAACCTTGAACAATACATTAAAATGTAGTGTCATAAGGGCTTTAAACACATTTCAAATATTTTTGTTATATTCAGTTTTAAAATAAAGTATTAAAAGCTTAGAAATGAGAAATAATATTTTTCTGATTATTTAGAATCATAATTGAAACTCTGATAAATTCGGTATTTCAAATTTAAAATAATGTCTTTAGTTTTAACCCGGCGTCATGCAGATTGGGTCATTATGACCCATATGCTTTTAAATTTTTCAAAGTTTTGCGACGTTGCCAAATTTCTCAGTAGCTGGAGCGTATCGTTTTTGCAAGTTGTTTATTATTTTGTCTCAGTTGATGATTGAACGTAAGCACAGATAGTTGACCGTCAACTAGAAAAAGGTAAATATGACCCGGCCTGGACGTCGGTGTAGTCAGATTTCACAAATATCAATTAAGTGTATTTAGCTCTGATTTCAGTTTTCTGCTAAAATTAACACCCATGTGATTAATTAAGTAATTATTCTTTGTTTTTTTAGATTTTAAGCTTATGGCATTAGCCTGATTGAAGTTCCTTATATTTTAAAGTTCGTTTATTGTTTTTTTTTTTTTAATTAATAATTTAAAAAATTGAAAACATTTAAAATATGTCTTTTTTGCATATAACAAATAGCTAAAAGAGTCATGTATATATTGCTTGCAGATACGTTTATCAAATTTTGAAAATTATGCAAAATACAATGTCAAAAAAACTAGGGTCATATTTACCCACCTGACTGTCTGTGTTTCTTTTATTACATGCCCGACGCCAGGTTAATGATATTGGTTTTCTCGATTTCAAGACACAAGTCTTATTTTTATTAAATTATCTTTATAATGTCGATCTGTATTTTATTACAAGCTTAACATGGGCACACAAATCGAAAAAAAAAACAAGTTAGAGTGCTTTATTCGGCTGTGCCGAATCTTTGATACCCTCCACCGACAGTTCGAATGTTTAAGGAGTAATATATGTATGATGTTAATATTATCTTAAACTGTGACGATTTGTCACAGTTTAGGTGACTAAACTATTTTCCGGTAGTAGGGTTTATATGGGGCCTAGGGTGAATTATGGACCGATCATCGCGAAATTTCACAGCGTCATTTCTAGTCCTTTAAACCTGTGACGTACCAATTTCTGTTATGCTAGCATTATTAATTATGGTTTTAGGTGTACTAAACTGTTTTCCGGGAGTAGGGTTTCTATGGGGCTTAGGGTAAATTATGGACGGATCTTCACGAAATTCAGCAGCGTGATTTCCAGTCAAATAAAACAAATTCTTGCATAATCTTATTTCATTCTGTGCCTTGTTCCAGCATTTATGTTATTTTTTGTAACAAAATTATCAATTTTTTTAGGTGGTGGTTCCACATTTTGATTCATAGCTCTTGTCCTACTGAACCGATATTGCTGGATTTTAATCCCAAACTGCATAGGATAACTACAAGCAATTTGCCACCAAGTTTGTTCATTTCTTTTGAGTTGTTCGAAAGTGAGCGTGTTTTCAACAGACGGACAGACAGGCGGACATGGCTAAATCAACTTAGAATTACTCAAGGACCCAGAATATATGTACTTTATGGGGTCTGAGATGAATAATAAAAAGGTTTCACACGGAATGACAAACTTAATATAACCTCTTCACAACTTTTTGTGGTGGAGGGTATAAAAACAAATGATTCTAGTTCGATCTCTGGATTATTTTTTTTACAAACACCAGCATAAAGGCACAATACCCTTGCCGCATTTAGCAGTGCGGTGTTACAGTATATATAAAAATATGCCAGTATACATTTTTTTTAATTTCTTCTACGATTTATTATCGCTAAAAACGTCGATTACGTCCTTTAGTGATCCGGACGAAACGCCGATACGTTTCGTGGAGTTACTCCAGAATACCTTCCAAGGATCCAAACACCTTGGTGATATTTCCCAAGAGAACGCCAATTGCGTTTCTGGGCTTATGGAGTGTATAGGGTGGCTTCGGGATTAAGCGCTTAATTATCAACCAAGTTTTCAAACAACTTGGTGATGCTATAAAGGCTGGAAAGAGAACTAGAAAAAGGCACAAATATTTTAACGAAAGAAAAGCACTTCTAACCATATAAAAACACTTTCCTGTTTTTTCCAAAAACATTATAAATTTCTAGTAATTTAATCCACAAATAGGTATTACAACGATTTAACTAATTAATTTATACAATTAGGTAATAAAAACAATTTAACTTTTAAAAACTGATTAAAAAATACAGTCGTCCAATTTGGCGATTCGACTTAGAACCAATTTTATGTTACAACAATAAAAAATTAACCAAAAATACATAAAAAGTGAAGAAAATTTTAAAATATAATACATGATGACAGTGGCGCCTCCAGTTGTCAACTCCCTTCACACACAATTGACACCAGAGATAGGAAATCCGCTGCCTTCTGTTCAGACGTAAACAATCGCTATTGTCATATTCTAATGCAGAGAGCCTATTTTTGCACTTAACAGCTATTTTGTTAGTTATTTCGCGCCATGTATTTAACTAACCAATTTTTGTAATTGTTCTTTTTACTAGCTTGCTTTTTATAAGTGATCAAAAAATACTTCACAGTCACTCAAAGTCAGACACAAATGTATGTATGTCCCCCATAAAAACGGCCTAGTCGGTGTTGGTGCTTAACAGGAGTTGTTTTTGAGGAATGGCAAATATGTTTTTAATGGACACAGTTTGACATATGAAAGCAACACTTTGTTTCCAAAGAAACAATGATTTAAGAAATGTAGTGGTAGTTTGCTAGTCTAGTATTTGCAGTGGAAAGCACAATTTGACCATGCTATTTTTAATATGTCTGTGTGTTTATTTGTTTGTTTGTGCTTTCATTCAATGAGTCCGACACGTTATAAAGTGTTTACAACTTCTGTTATTTTTTTTTTTTTTTTAAAGTATATGTTGTTTTTTGTTCTTTTTTTTTTTTTTTTTGTTTGTGTTTAATGTTTTGCTTGCCAACTGTGATAATATTTGGGTTGGTATTAAAATATTTGTTGTATTTAACTAATTTTTGTTTAACCCTGCTGTTAGGTTAAGCCCATTTGGTCCAATTTTTGAATTGTTTCGTTTGTAATTTTTTAACGGTGATATATACGGACTTAGTTTTTTAGCTCACGTGGTCTTTTTATAAAACAATGTTTTTACAAAAATTCAAGTTTCTAACTCAAAACAGAACTGAGAAAATTATAAATTTACGAATCTTAGGTTAAGGGACCATTTGGTCGATAGTATATTTTCTTTGATTTTTTTTAAATTTATTTAAAAAATAAGTTTTTACTAGTTTAATTTATAATAATTGTCATTGCATGATAATCAAAATTTTTTCGTTTAGTTTTGCAAATAAACTTGTTACAAATGGAGCATTTTATGTCAGACTTAGGCTTACAGCAACTACATATTTCACGCTTTAGATGCCCTGAGTTAGAGGTATTATTATTCGGAGAGACCACTCGAACTATGCATGATGATCGTATTTCAGTCAATAACTGTACTGAGAAATCTTGTTTAGGTAATCTAGTCCGTTTCATCATATACTCCTTAGCCAGGGAAAGTGCTAGTTGCCGCAAAGACTCAGATCTTTTGCCATTCCGATCAGCTGTAGCCCATGAAACGTCTATTTTAGAAAATAGGATGAACGCATTCAAAGCGAATATATCCATTATGTTTGCAAATAAAAAGTTTGGCCATCGATTTGCTTTGCGCTTTATGCTGTAGGAACTAACTATTTGATGAGCCACCTTAAAACCTACGCCACCTTAAACCCCTACATATGTAAGTTTATTCCCTGAAGTTTAAAAGTGTTAAAAAATAAACGTGTTGCCCTTGGTTCTTTTCAGGCTGTGCATTTCTTGGCTAACCAAGGTATGGTTGTATTTTCCATACGTAGCATAACTTAATGTTCACCGATAACCAAAATTTCAAATTATATATTTCTGGTGTTGATGGCATAAACTGTAGAAGAGAACATCACCCCCAGATTGCAACAAGTTGATCATCAATGGTGACATTTTTGTGACAATTATAAAATATTGAAAGAAATTGGTGAGAACAGTCCCACAGTTCACGAATAGGAGCAAATTTTTATCATTTACGCATTTTTCGTCGACTCAAAATGTCATCGAAGCGGATGGCACTATTAGTCAAATTAAATTTATCTTCAGACATTATTTTTTTTTTAGCAATAAAAAACGGATTAACAGAGTTAGCTGCAGCTCGGACGGGTTCCCGTTCAGTATCTGTTTCAGAAGAACTTGTGTCGCCATTTTCTGAAATATAATCCATTTCCGAGTCTGAAATATCGGATTCACTTTCAACATTGAGTAAAACACATCTGAACTATTAAAAAAAACTCACAAGATGAACTAAGCAGTGCAAATATTTGTGGTTCTATACAACAAAAATCCAAAATGGGGTATCCCACGACTGTCTTTTACATATTTAATCTATGTTGATTAATAAAATGCGTATCCCATACTTGATTTTTACATAAGCTGTTTGTATGGACCAAATGGTCCAATAACCTAACATTCGCAAGTTTTTTCTGACCTAACAGCAGGGTTAAGTTAAAAAGTAGCACAAGTTGAGGCATGACGACATATTAATAGACACATTTAAAGTTAAACAGAGTTTGACCATTTTCAGCTGTGCCGGAAGCTACTTAACCTTCATAAGGTCTTCAAATTTGCTGACGTTAACGGTCTTCGGGTCAAATTTGACCCAAATAGAAAATTTTATGTAAACACTCACTTTTTTCAATTAAGTATGTTTTAAAAGTTAATATTTTATTTCTAGATTTATTCAGTATATTGAAGCTGTATTTATTTAACATAAAGTGGTTGAATATGTTTTGTGACATAATTGGCAACGACTTATTTTTGACTGGTAAGCATTTTTTTACTAGGTTTTAGTTGAAGATGACGGGTGCTGTTCGTGTTCAGCTACTACATGCACTTTTTGCAATTTTTCGTGAAAATAAGTCTTTGGGTAATGTTTTTGGCTCCTTGATATAGGTTGCCGCGCCCTTGAAAACCAAAATTTTTTAAGAAATGTCGACGTTTGGCAAAACAGTTTTCGTTCTAGCCATGTTTAACTGATGTTAATGATGCCAAAAGCTCTCGTGGCATCTTGTTTTTTCATATAGTTCCTACTAAAGTAATTTGATTATCAAGCAATTTTTGTCCCAATTAGTACGATGTAAAACAATTGTCTGCAATCATACTGTGACATTTCAAACCAACTGTCAAATCCAGAACTACATGCACACATTTGTTTAATTCAGGCAAAGTTCCTATTTATTTGCCTGTATACGGTTTATATTCCAGGCACGACTAATCAACCCATAGATTTCATAGCTCACGTCATAGCAAACTTCTCTTAAATTTGGCCTTCACTGCGAGTATCCTTGTTGTCAAATCTTAGTACTCTCAAAAGTTTTTGAATCTGTTCAACAGCAAGATTGCTCTAAAAATAGGCTTTCCTTCCACAACATCCCACAAGCTGTCTGTAATCTCTTTATTTGATCTATTCAATTCATCTAACTAGTGCACCAACAAATGCGAAATTTTGGTGTCGCAAACTTCAGTCCATTCAATTCCAAATTCATATTTACCTTCATTATTAGTAATCTTCACAATAACGCATGTCCATGAGGTGAAAAAACAAATAAATAAATGGAAATATCTAACGAAAATTCAAGAATTTTGTTACATGTCAAATATGACCCAAAGAAATTAAGTGTAAAAAATTTTATAAATATTTTTTTCGCCAATATTTTTTCATGAAAACCGAGGCGGTGCGCAAAATGACCCCAGGAAATATGGCCCCAAAAGGAAAATGAAAAACGGCCCCAAAATTTTACATGAGACACAACAACACGCAATTTTGGCGCAATTTTTTTGTTTTTTTTTGGGTTATTTTTCATATTTTCGTTAGGGTGTTTTTGCATTTTAAGTGGAATGAAAAATGTCCCCAATATCAAGGAATGAAAAATGGCCCCAAATAAAATCACAATTTTTACTTTGGGGCTATTTTTCATCTACTAATAAAAAATGCAAGTTTAAAGAAATGAAAAATCACACCAAACATTTTTACACAAATATTATAAAATTATATGTAAAAGTTTCTAGGGATAACATAAAAAACCAGAATTCTTATACCAAAGTAGAGAAAATCCTTGCCGGTTATGCAGAGATGCTTTAGTTATCGAAGCCGGTGTTTGTTATACTATAGAGGAAAAGATCCTTGAGCCCGGCCGAAGGCCGGCTATTACGAGAAGAGTTCGTTATACCATAGAAAAGAAAATCCTTGCGCCCGGCCGAAGGCCGGCTATGTAGTGAAGCTTTAGTGAGCGAAGCCAGTGTTCGTTATACCATAGAGAAAAAAATCCTTTCGCCCGGCCGAAGGCCGGCTATAACGTAGAGCTTTAGTAAGCAAAGCCAGTGTTCGTTATACCATAGAGAAAAAAATCCTTGTGCATGGCCGAAAGCCCAACCGTGCTATCAATCGTACGATTTTTAAAACCAAAACTGTATAATTATCCGGATTTTGAAATCGGGATTCTAAATTTGGGATTTTTAGTTTTGGACATATGAACTCCACCGAAAATGTTAAATGTCACTTTCTTTGTGTTCTTTTTTGGAGTTAAAATTCATTATAAATTTTGAGGTGATTTTTCATAATGAAGAATAACCCCAAATTTAGGGTCATATTTCATTTTATTTTTAGGGTTATTTTTCATTTTTTTGGGGTAATATTTCATTAAAAAAATGGGGCCATATTGCATTATGAAAAATAGCCCCAAATTTGGGGTCAATTTTCATTTATTTTTTGGGGCCATATTTCCTGGGGCCATATTTCGCAGCGCCAAAAACCTAACGTAGTTCTTGGCAGTTTGAATTAAATAAAAGTCATAAAATATAAAAAATATAAGTCACTCACTCATAGAAAAAATTTAACTTTTATTTCAGAATGGGTCAGATTTGACCCGAAGACCTTACGAAGGTTAAGAAAAATCCATATGTTTTGAAATTAAAGCAAAATATTTATAAATCTTATGTGTGAAAGCATATGAATGTGATCTGTAATTCGAGCTGTGTCCGTGAGATTCAGGTACCGGAATTTTTATGTAGATCCAATTGCTTTCAATACAATTTTTAGAATTTTTGTGCCTCAAGTATCATTTTTGACAATATTTATTTGGCATTTTGCTTTTATTCGAAATTTTTTTAATACCTATGCTGTTTGATATTTTCTCAGCAGTTGGAGTCATAATTAAGGACTGCTTCATAAATGAAATTTACTGTTTTTGTTTTGTTTTAAAGGCAAAGATCTTAAAATGGCATCCGATGATTTGGCCGTTCATCATCGTTTGAAGTCTAGTTTTCTTTGACAATTCATTATAAAGATGCTTACGTTAGAGACACTTGTAAAGCGATAATAACTCTCCAGCCATTGTTGAAACAAAGCAAAATCGGCTAAAGCAATGTTTAAAAAATTGACCAAAAATTTACCATAGAAATTAGTGTGGTTTTGCATTAATTCACATATTTTGCAAAGCCGTCCTTCGGGCGTGCACAAGGGTTTTCTTTTTTATGGTATAATAAATACCGGCTTTGCCACAAGAAAAAAAGCTGATCTGCATAGCTGGCCTTCGGCCGGACCCAAACACCGGTTTTGCTTATTAAAGCTTATATATTAAGCTTTGCGTCCAGGCGAAGTCCAGGTATGCTCATTGTATAAAGAGGAGAAGATTCTTGAGCACGGCCAAGGTCCGGCAATGCAGATAAGTTTTAGTTAGCGATTAGGGATATTGAAATCCGTGATTTTCGAATATATGGTCTTAAATTCGGGCAAGGGAGCCTAGTATGTATAAATTTAAACTAGTTTGTATGAATTATTAAAAAACAATTTGTAATTAAAAATTTGGTGATTTTTCATTATTTTCTGGGCCTTTTTAACTTTTTTGGACAGTATTCCCATCTTTATTTTTCGGCATGTTATTTGGTCCGTTTGTTACTTTACAGTGTAAAGTTTACACTCAATAATTTAAATTGCTTTAGAGTGCTGTGTCCTATAGAAAACAATTAATTTAGTTTACACAAAGGAACGTAATTTTGCTCGCCATTTTTTAATTATTTTGAGTTTGGCCTCTCTACGCTCTATAGTATGAACTGTTATTGTGAATTTTTTCGTGTTTGCAAAACATAGTATATACAACTGTACACTCACAATATTCTGTACGTAATATTAACTAAAATAATGTCATATAAAATAAATTAAAGTTAAGTTAAAAACCGGTATACTTATTTTTCATTTATTTTTAACAAATAGTTCATTTAATTTTTATTGTCAAAAATTTAACCGCGAATTCCGTAAAAACAAATGAACATTCAGTTATTTTATATAAATTAACTATCAAAAAATATGCTACATCATCAATTTAAATGAAACTCTTGTAAAATTTAATTTTTTTATCTCCCTCTCGACAATTAAAATTCTTTTTGATTCCTTCTCTGATCACTTGAATTATGAATTACACTACGTTACACATTTTCAACAACGTCGTGATCAAATGAATCTGACAGCTAATCTGTATGTAAAATTGTCCATTGAATCCGAATATGAAGTCAGAATTGTTAAAAGTAGAAAAGTTTTTGAGAAAATAACCGTTATTTGTGTTTCTAAAAAAGATGATGTGACTGAAATGTAAATATCTTTAACCGGATTATGTATTTTTTTAGTGAAAGGTTATAAAATTTCTTAAATAACCATGGGTCGCTTGTAAAGATGAGTCAATAAATGGCGGAGTTAGAGTCGACAAAATTTCAAACTTCATTATAAATCTGATGATTTTTTTGCAATTTTGCTATTTTCAAGTTATTCTACTTTAAACTTTTTAAAATTTTACATAAAAGTAGGTGTTAAATTCAGTTGGTCAAAAAACTGTCACGTAGTGTTATCGAGCGTAGACTGTAATGCTTTTGGTTATTGTGTTCATTCAGTATTAACCTTTTCAAAACATTTTTTGTATGGCTTAATAACACCCACACTTCAATAGTGGAGAGGGTCCCAGCGGGAAAAAGAAGGTGTACGGAGGCCTTCCAGAAGGCCTCTGTACCCCTTCTTTTGGATAAACAAGGCCTTCTCGCTCCATTCCATACTCATATATTTTTTGCACGCGTTGTCATTGCGGTGAAGGCCTTCCGCTTTCCTTTCTTCCCCAGAGCTTCTTAAAGGCCTTCAAATAAATGGCTCTTAGAAGGCTTTCCAGAGCATGACTGTCAAAAGGCCTTAGCAAAAAGGGTATCTTGAAGGGTTTTTAAGAAAGGTATGTTAAAAGGCCTTCAAATAAATGGCTCTTAGAAGGCTTTCCAGAGAATGACTGTCAAAAGGCCTTAGCAAAAAGGTTATCTTGAAGGGTTTTTAAGAAAGGTATGTTAAAAGGCCTTTCAATTAATGGCTCTTAAAAGGCCTTTCAGACCATCCTTCTACAAATGCATTAAAGGACATATTGATTAAACATTAAGGAATATTTCCTTACAAATGAAATTAGAAGACTGAATAGGTTTCATGTACATATCAGATCTCCAATATAGAAAATGAACACTTAACTTTTTATATACATACATATGAGCCGTTTATTTTGAAAGTGGCATAAGTCATTTCGGTTTTAAGTCGAGATATTAAAGGGTTTGCGTTTTAACACGTTTAAAAATATGGATGCTAACTTTCGAGAAGATTCACTTGTATTTGATACATCATGATAATGATATTTTTCTCAGTATTATTATTATTATTTATTATTATTATTTATTATTAACTCGATTTTTTTTGAAAAAGTGACTAATGCCACTTTCAAAATAAACGGCTCATATGTATGTATACCTATTTTACAAACGTGTTTATATATTTTATTAAACTTATTGTAGTTTAATAAAACATGTGATACCTATTTTTTTGTTGAAATAATCAAATTTGCTAAATATTGTAAAATAGATTGCAAATAAAAGTTTATAATAAAATAAAACTTTTAAGCACAAGTACCTATCTTCCTTAATGAACAAAACTCAACTAAAATGATTTACATTATTGTTTTTATTTTGTATTTTAATATGCACCTACTTTGTTACTTTGTTTTTGTAAAGGGATCTGAATTCTTTTGCTTTTGCTTGTGCAAAAAAACAAAACAAAAAATGTTACTCCTTCTTTTCTCGCTTCTCATAGAATTGAGTATGGAGGCCTTCTATGAGGCATTCTTTTGCAGTTACGTTAGAATAGTAATGAAATCAAAAAAATTTTTAAGCAGGCCTTTTAAAAGGCCTGAAGGTCTTCTGAGTTTTCCCGCTGGGGTATTATGCATTTGTGCTAATGTGTGTAACGCCTTTAAATATTGGTTCTAGACCCAGGTTTAAAGTATACCGATCGACTCAGAATCACTTTCTGAGTCGAACTAACGATGTCCGTCCGGCTGGCTGGCAGGCTGGCTGGCTGTCCATGTAACCTTGTGCGCAAAGTACAGGTCACAATTTTAGAGATCATTTGATAAAATTTGGGACATATGTTCTTATTGGCACAAGGAGCAAGCCTCTCGAAAATGGGGCAAATTGTAGGACCACGAGGGAAGATAGGGGGAAATTCCTTCCTCTCAGAAACTATCAAACCGATTTAAATGAAATTTAAAACATACATAGAACAATATATTTATGGACACAAAATGGATGCATTTTTTAAAAAATAGGACCACGAGGGGAGATAAGGCCAATTTCTGCCGCTCAACCCGATTTTAATGAAACTAAAAACATAGATAGATCCATATTTATAGGGACACATAAGCTATACAGTTTTTCAAAACTAGGACCACAAGGGGAGATAGGGGACAATTTCTGCCTCTCACAAACTTTTAAACCCATTTTAATTAAGTTTATAAACATAGATAAATCCATATTTATATGAACATATAAGCATGATGTGTTTTTTAATACTCTGATGTAGGGTATCATATGGTCGAGCTTGACCGACTTACTTTCTTACTAGTTTTAATACCATTTTATGCCCTTCACCACCATCAGTGGTGCATGAGGGTTAAAGAAGTTTGTCATTTCATGTGTACCACCAATAAATATTTTCTATTCTAGCATTTAACCGGTTAATTACCAAAAATTTAAACGTTGAAATATTTTGTTGAAAATATAAGGAAAAAAAAAATTTTTTTTCGACGAGTAGTGTTTCCGAAAATTGCCGTGTGTTTGACCACACGCTGGTACTGTTAAGTGTACAAATTTGTTTAGTTATTTATGTTCTTTATGGTACGTATTCCTTGAACGTGTGGAACGGTGTTGTAAATGAAATTGTTTGACTTCGTGGAACAATTGTATAGGTGTACGTGGACGTTGCACTTCTCACACTAAAATATGGTGACTTTTGCTGTACACATAACGCTACGGCGACGACTGGTGCTTTTGAAAGGAACGTGCAAGCTGTCTACCATCGAAAACTTTTGTTGATAACAATTAGTGAATTAATCCTCTGTAGGCGAAGGTTCGATTCCGTCTATTGCATCCTCCGACGAAAGCAGCAGAGACTTGGACACCTAGTTATTGAAGTCAAACTGTAAGATAGGATTCGCGTTTTGTGAAGCTGCTATGAAGAAATGCAGTTTCCACGAATTCCACAGCGCTAGCCATGCATAAGACTTAGAACGGCTACTATCACTTTTTGCTACGAATGACGATAGAGTAATTGGCATATGCCCGTTGTAATTTTTGATGGCGAGGGGCTGTTAAACACGAACACGAACTGCTACTACTGGATCGATTGCGTAATAATTATTTGCGAGTGTAGCTTTAGAAATGTCCGTCCAACGAATTACCGGAACAAATAAATAGCAGTTTCAAACGCGAACGCTCTTTCACCTTGGTGTTCACGTTCATCATCGCTCCAGTAGGGTACTATTCGCGTGACATTTTAGCCAATCTGACTCTTAATTACAAAACAAATTAAATAATTTCAATTGTTGTAGTTGTTTCTTTAACCAGAGTGATGAATTTATGAATGTTATTTTTGTCAAGCTAATAAGGCCTAAATTTCTTCAATGTAAATAAAATTCAATTTTTAATTACAATATTTTGTTCCCTTCAATTTCAAATTAGGAGAATAAGTATTAAGGACAATTGAAAAAAAAAAAAACAACATAAAATGCAGTCACACAAAGAAAATATAAGAAAATCTCTGTCGAATCAATCTCACTTTCAGTACCAACGTGTGGTGAAACACACGCTGGTATTTACTGCCGCATAGCGGCACATATATTTACCAGTTTGATGGGCAAATGGCCTAAGGTTGCTTTTTGGAGATATCGTAACACACGGCAATACATATATAATAATTCAGATTATTTTATATATATAATATAATTGATTTAAAAAGAGCCTATTTTTGGACACTTTTTAAACCCCCTCTTGTGAAAGGGGGGGAAGCTTGCAAAAATTTTCAAAAAAAATTTTTTTGTTGGTAAGACACCAAACTTTAATATACACACACATTAAGTTTTTTATACTTATCTGTGATTTATAATTCCTCAAAGTTAAGAAATTATAAACGTGTGTTCAAACACACGGCGGTAAGAAATGGGTTAAGAATGAAGTCCAGCACAACAAGTTTAGCTGGAGAAGAGTTAAAGACCAAAATGTGGACAAGGTCCAAAAAAATAAAATTTCTATTCTGTTAACAAAGTATTTACTAACATTCATTTTATATGACTAGAATTTTGATGTCGGATTTTGTTAGGAATGGTTCACTCGATTTTGCAGTTTTTTTTTTTTTTTTGCTATATAAAAACTTTCATGCTTATAACTTTGTATTCACTGCACAGCCACAGGCACCTGCTCGCCTTGTGTATTAGTACACACACAAAAAAACATTGTTAACGTTTGGCAAGAAAAATCTATATTAATGGGTGGTTATATTGTTAGGGCCGATGTTGAATGTGAACCACACCTAAACGCCAAGTTTTTTTCCGAATTTGTAACATACAGGGGTTAACGTATCAAAAAAAAAAAAAATAATCTTTTAAGAAACAGAGGTGTTCGAAAATTGTATGTGAAAGATGGAAAAAATATTTCATTATTTGAAAACACTAGGAAGGACGAATGGGAGCCATTTAAGCCACTAGCAAGCAGTCGTGTGGGGGGGTACGGTCCACCTGTTTTCTCTCAATCCACAAAAAAAACCCTGCAACACAAATATTATTTTAGACTCCCTAGTTTTGTATTTTAGTGTACCTACATGATTCCATATTGCCGAATAGCTAATGTCTTCTAGATGTGACCGAAGACAAACGTCTCATAACCCACCCTACCTTTGGTTTTAGCGACGTTTATATTATGCTAAAACCCCTACCTCGAAACTCACAATAGCTCTTAGGCCATCAGGCAAGAAAATTTAAAAGTAACAAAAGCTCACAGATGCATTTTAATTCATAAATTTATTAATTAGGAAAATTCATCCAGCTATGTATAATAGACTATAAACTAATTTATCAAATAATTTACCTATACATGTTTTATTTATTTACCAAAATATAATTTAGTTTCTTACAATTAATTAATCCGCGAGTCGATTAAAAATTGGTAACCAGAAAATTTAAAATCAAAGTATGTGAAACATTGAGTTAAGAATATGAGCAACTATTCCCGCAATTTTTGGGGGTTAAATTTTTTGGAAGACTGTAAATTAATGTAGGTCAGTAATCCTCTGTTTTTTTCATTTATGCTTTAACACTCATTCAGAAATATAAAACTTCATAATTAAGTTTGCTCATATTCTTAAACCGCAAAAAAAAACCAGATACTAGTAAAAGAAAATATGCAAATAAACAAAAAAAATTTCATTGATCAATTAAGATCAAAATAAATACCGACAACTATATTGTTAATAAAATATTAGCTTCACTCACCCTTTACATTCTGCAGCAGCACGATGAGGCCTCTCGAACTTACTCCACGTTGTGATGTGTAGCTAAATATAGGGTTTTCAAATCTTAAAATCTTAATTTTTGGTTTGTTTGCATAAGGGTTGGGAGTTACGAGGGTGTTATTTAATCGACCGCTTATGACTTATTTATTTATAAATAACTAGATTGTAATTTAATTTGATTGTAAATGTTCGCATTAGAAAAATTAGATTTTATGTATATATTATATTAAAATAGTATTAATTTTAATTGCTTTGTTTCTTTTTTTCTTTCATGAAAACTTGACACTCTAATACTTTGTAAGCATTATCAAGAGACATTTCTAAGAAAAGTTGTTAACTAAGCAAAATTGCATAGTTAGAATCTAGTTTGGTTTAGAGCGAATCTAAAAGGTTATCATATAATCGGTGAATTTGCTTAGGGATATTTTGATTTCTAATTTTTTCTCTTTTTTTTTTTTTTTGTTTTTTTTTTTTTTTTAAATTAAAAATGGTAGTGAAAAATTGAATGGTAGTTGTTTTAATGGACAAATTAGATTATTGAATCGTAGTATTGATTACTTGTAAAACCGAGAATTACTGTTCTGGCGGAGGTAGATTAAAGGTATGAAAAAAGGTTTGAGGTTAGAGTCAAAATAGAAATCTCAATAAAATGTAAATGAGGTGGATGAAATATGTTTGCAAACTAGAAGATCAGGAAATCGCATTAGCTCCCGGGTTATTCTGTGATGTTTTCCGAATTAACAATTCCGCACTATACTTAACGGATGGATGGCCGATGTGGAGTTAAATGTGGGTTCTTCTCTGTGGAAGTTAGAGCGGTCTTAGTATAAACCCAACTTTTTGTATATCCAGTTTCAAGGGCGTGTAACTGTGACGACAGCAGCGTTAACGGGATGCTTGTGCGCAATTATTGTTGACTGCCAAATCGGTAGTGAGGTTAGGAGCACGCTTTGACACGTGAAAATGAGGTTATCGCACATTAGGTTGAGGTTAAAGTCGACCTCTTTTTGATACGACTTCCCCGTTTCCGCTGCTTAAATTTTACCCTATTATATTTACGGTTTCCTACAAGAATTATCGGTTTTAATTATCGACTTCGTTTTTTTTTTTCATAAAAGTTCTTACCGGGTTTAGTATTGGTATTTAGGAAAATGTTACTAACAATTCCAGTATTTAATATTTAGGAAAATATTAATATGGACAGTTCCAGTCCTCGGTTAAAACTTTTCTTCTCCAACTAGTTACTCCGATTACAATTTTAATGTTTAAAATAATTTGATAATTCACTTGTCCTTAAACGTTGCCTTATGTAATTATTAAAATTTACTTTTTCACACTTATTAATTTAAATTTTTTTTTCTTCCGACTTTGTTCTTTTTGCTTCAAAGATCACCAACAGAAAGAAAGAAGTTAGTTACAAAAGAATTAATAACATTTTTTGGTTACCAGCAGAAAGCTTTTATCAAAAAAAACTCAACTACTCGATAAGTATAATTTATTGAATATGACGAAACTTATGCTCAAGAATAATTAAAAATGTAAAACGCAATATATAAGTGAGATTTCAAGCTTTACTCGTACGATTAACGACTTGATAGAAATGCATTTACTAATACCACTACATCTTAAGCAAAGACACTAATAGGGTTACTTAGAATGTTGGTTACAACATGTATGGAGTAACTTTTAGAGGGTTACAATAGTGTTAACAATTCAGTTTAATAATAGTGTTGGGTAAAACATGTTTGAAACAAATTTTTACACGGTTGTAATAAACAATCAATAGGTAGATGTAAGTGGGTATTTTACAACGTTTTTAGTAATATACTTTAACTCTTTACGTTTACATAGACAAAATGTTTGTTTTTTAAAATTTTTCCAGTAAATGCAAATGTTTTGGAACTATTACTTCGCACAATTTTATAATCGAACCTTACAAACCGGATAATTCTAAGCCTTTGGTGTTTTGAATTAGATGGAAATAATTTTGACAAAAATCTTCCGGTATACATAATTGAATAAAAAAAATTTTTATTTTCTTTTATTTTTAGATTACTTTGTTGTATTTGTATCTCTGCACTCCAATTGTTATGTAGATACATGCAAACGGAAATTCATTTTAAACAACCTAAAATTCGTTTTAAAAAACGGATAATTTACATTTCATTTACAATGAATTTTATATTAATTTGTATATTTTTTTTTTTTTTTTATTTATTAACCTGCATTTTCCGTAAAATTTAATAATTTTCCTTTTTTTTTTTAAAAAAAATATATTTTAACCGACAGAAAATCAAACTTCATTACACAACAAGTACGAAACACAATTATCTTTTGGTAGTTTGTTTTTGAATAACAAGCATACCTTTTAAAACATATTTATTCGTAAAATAACTATTTTTTTGACTAAATTTTAACAGTACGGAAAAGAATTTAGTAACCCACAATCAGTTACTATTATAATTTTATGAGTGTGTATTATTTACCAGGGGAACGTGACTGGTTGTAATCTGCGTAGAGTACATTTCAGTTATAATTATACTTATACTTGATGAGCTTGGGCTAAAAGAAATAACGCAGGTAGGTAAACAAAAGGTAATATGTTCTGATTCTGATACTTTCCCTAGAGTCATTCAGCATATAACCATATTTATCCTTGAATAAATAGCAAATTAAGAAAAAATTAACCTGATAATTATGAAATAGGGATAAGTGATCTTAAAAATCTGGCGATTTTTTTTACCATTGCAGTGTCAGGATCTGATGTCCTTTGCATGAAACGTACCTACAACTTTGCCATTTGAATCTTCAAGAACGTAGTAATGATTACCAATTTTTTCACGTATTTTTGACTTAATAAACACTGGAGCCAACTTAGCATTATATCGTTTTTCAAAGTTACTTTGAGAAAAGTTTCTACGAAACACTTCTTGGCCGATATTAAAAGAATTGGGTCTGGTACGCAAATTGTATCTATGTTTGTTCGATTCGTACGCTTCCTGCATATTCTTCCTCAAGTCCTTCCTTAAAATAGCAAGTTGATCATCTCGAGTTAAAGGATTAATTGATTCATTAAGAAGTTTAGTTTTCGCCAAAAGCTTATATGATGAACCGTGCGTTATCATATCCATTCCAAATAAGGCATGATAAGGAGAACATTTTATTGCCTGATGATATGAGTTCCTCAAGGCACAACTAATAGAACTGATATTTTCATCCCATAAACGTTGGTCGTCCTTCAAAAAGGATCTAATTCCCGCAATCATGGACCTATTTACGCGTTCTGATGCATTCGACTGCGGTGAATACAAAGCTGTAAAAATATGGGAAATACCGAGTTTCGTCAAAAAGGCTTGAAATTCATTTGCCCTAAACTGCGAACCATTGTCACTTATGATGGTCTCTGGAACCCCATAAGTATGAAATATTTGAGTTAGTAAAAAATTCTGTATGCCAGACGAGGAAAATTTTCTTAATGGACATAGCCAATGGAACTTACTATGGTGATCTAAAACGATTAATAAACCGATGTTTCCGTTCTTACTTCTTGGGTAAGGGCCTAAAAGATCTACATATAAACGTTGGAACGGTCTTATGGATACAGCCTGCTGGCCCATTTCCGGGGTAAGAGATACATTGGGGTATTTTATTTGTTTACAAGTTGTACATTGGCGTACAAAATTACGAACATCAGTCACCATACCTGGCCAATAGAAGTTTCGGCGTATGAGTTCTAATGTTTTTTGCATTCCGCCATGAACTGTTACGGCTGAGCAGTGTGCTCTTGTAATAACTTGGTTTCTAAGTTGAGTTGGTATCCACAACTTCCAACTATTTTCTTCCTGGCAAGGATCTCCAGCTGTATGTTCAGTTCTTATGTAAACAAAGTTATCCACAATTTTTATATCTGGGTATTTTTCTTCCTTTTCCTGTATCCTGTTTTTTAAATCTTCATAGTCTTTGTCCTTGAAATGTTCTGAATTTAAATCGATTTCGGCTTCCGCCAACTCTAGAGAAGATACCTCCTCGCAATACATTCTACTAAGGGCATCAGGGACTATATGATTCTTTCCCTGTCGGTGACTTATGGTGAATTTGTAAGATTGGAGCTTAAAAACCCAACGAGCCAATCTTCCTGTTAAATTTGGCTGCTTCATTAGCCAAACCAAAGATGAGTGGTCAGTAATTACCTCGAATTCTTGTAATTCCAAGTAACAACGGAACTTATGGATAGCCTCCACTGCTGCCAAGCACTCACGCTCAGTAACGCTATAGTTCCTTTGCGCGGTGTTTAGTTTTTTTGACATATAGGCTATTGGTTTTTCACATCCATCGTTATCGTGTTGGACTAAAACAGCACCGATTCCGTAGTCACTGGCGTCGCAGTGTAAATAAAATTTTTTAAGAAAATCGGGGTTGGATAAAACTGGAGCTCTTGTTAACATATGTTTTATTTTCTCAAATGCTACCTGTGCCGATTCTGTCCATTGAAATTTTCGCTTTGTAGACAATACTTCGGTTATAGGAAATGTTATGGTAGAAAAGTTTTCTATAAATCGGCGGTACCAGCCGGCGATACCAAGGAAACCGCGGACCTGCTTTAAATTTTTCGGAACTGGCCAATTAAGAATTGAATCAATTTTCTCGGGATCCGTTTTAATTCCCCCCGATCCTATAACATAACCTAGGTATTTAACTTGTGTTACACAAAATGAACTTTTTGAGACATTTAAAGTCAGATTTGCCTTGCGAAACTGCTCGGCAATTCGGACCAAGACTGATAAATGTGACGAAAAATCTTCGGATATTATAATAAGGTCATCAAGATAGCCGAAAACGCAGTATTTCAATTCTGGTGGAATTATTTGGTCCATTAACCGACACATTGTCTGTGGTGCTGTACAAAGGCCAAATGGCATTACCGTAAACTGGTATAATGGGCGTCCTGGAACTGTAAACGCAGTTAAAGGTTTAGATTCGTCGGTTAGGCCAATCTGCCAGTAGGCATCCTTTAGGTCTAGTTTTGAGATTAAGTTTGCTTTCGGTAAACGAGAAAATATCCCATCAATATTGGGAAGGGGATATGCATCCTTTTCGGTCAGAGAATTGACTTTTCGGGCATCTAAGCAGAGCCGAACTTTATTAGGCATTAGCACGAGTCGCATAGGCGAACTCCAGGGTGAAGATGATTCTTCTATGACACCTAAGGACAACATCGTATCAATTTCCTGAAACATTAAGCGCTCCACAGCAGGAGAAACTGGATAAAATTTTTGCTTAATAGGTTTTGCAGCACCAACATCAATGTTATGTTCAATAAGACTAGTTTTCCCTAAGCCATCCTTTTCAAAATTTGGGAACAAGTCTATTATGGCGTTAAGCTGCTGACGTTGACTGGGGGTCAGGGGATACTGGTTATTGACTATACTTTCAGAATTTTGTTCGAGGTGAGATATAGACTGGGACGCAAATTCGTTTCCGCTTAGGGCAGATAAATCTTTAGTTTTTGGTAAATCGACAGAAGTATCCAGCACAATGGCAGACTCAAAAATATCAGCGGCTAATTTAAAAACTTTCCAAAAGTCTAAACCAAGAATTAATCGCTGGGAAAGCGAGGGAACTACTAAAATTTTCATTCTGTGGGTTTGATCTTTAAAACAAACATCCACCTCTAACATTCCAAGAGTTTTTTGTACTGTACCATCAGCTGTTTTGATATTTGTCCTTGAGGATGAAAAGCCAGATAAATTCGAAAAATCATATTTTGCTAGGTCAGAACCAATACAGGTAACATTAGCTCCTGTATCTAACAGACCATATTCTATAAAACTAAGAAAACCTACTTTTAATAATAGAGGAAATGATAAATTTTGAAGATTGTTTTCGGAGTTTAAAATAATTTCGAAGACGCAAGGTGGATCTTTTCGGCAGTTTCAATTGACCTGCAGTAAAACTGTCTATATTGAAAATTTTGTCACGTTTACTCAAATACTCCTCTAACTTTACATGGAAAGGGCGAATAGGATATAAAATTTTATCAACTTGAAATTTATTATGGCATTTTAAAATTCTGGGTATGATTGTAAAATCAGGTTGGGACTTTCTTTCGCATTTAATAGGGTCACTTGGTGAATCAGAATTTTTGTCTATAATTAGTTTTTTGAACTCATTTTCCTATTTGCACAACGTACACATTGGGGCTTATAAGTATTTTTTTCTCCACAACCGTAGCAAAAAATCTTTCTCTCTTTTAAGCAGTCTTCCCAATGGTGTCCTGCTTCTCCGCAATTCCAGCAGTTTGTTACGATGACACTTGATCTAATTGCATCCACTGTGGATTCAACTGTGATAGTTTCTGGGGAGTACTCATCCGGTGCATCTAATTCGGCAACTGCTCGGCGCGAATAGCATTGCTGTGTTTTAACAGGGACAGTTTTTCTCAAATAGTCGTCTCCAAGCAAATTTTCTCTCATTTGTACGAGTTTTCTGAGATGCGCTATGGAATATATTGGGACGTAAAGGAGTTCATGTCGAATATCTGAACGCAGATTTCGCATCAATATTTCTACTAATTCGGTTTCTGGAATAGGATTTTCTAATCTGTCTAACATGGTACAAATCGATTCATAAAAAGTTTCGAATTTTTCCCCTGGTTTCATTTTTCTATTGCGAATTTCCTCCTTAATATCAAAATTCGAACGAAAATCTTTATATTGATATCTTAGAGCTGCACAGAATTGATTCCAGTCGATGTTTTCAACTTGCTTGTGGTACCTCCAGTACCATTCGCGTGCTTTACCAACAAGTAACATATGTAAATTTTTACAAATGATGTTAAAATCCCCATTAAAGTTCTCAGTTGTTAAAGATCTAACCCGATAAAGAAATTCTTCCACGTTTAAGCCATTAGCAGAACCGTCAAATTTTAAATTCCAATTTTGAATGATGGAAGTAATTTTCTCGGCTCTCATGGCAAAAGGCTCTTCTCTATTCCGCTGAATAGTTGCGGAGTTTGTAGGAATAGCATATGACTGATAAGGTTGATGAAATTGAAAGTTATTTGGAATATTTTGTGAACAAGGTTGATTATTATTCGGGCCTATACTAAAATTTCGCAGAAGTCTACTCAATGTGTTCTCGATCATTTGATTAAGTTGATGAACATTTATATTAGAGTGTGCATCCGGTCGGTTTTGAGTATAAGGTAAATTTTGTGGTATTTGTGTCTGATTTGGGACCATATAAGAGGGTGGCACATTCCGTAAAGGACTGTTAACGCTAAAATTCTCCGTATCACAACACGGGTCTACGGCACTTAATTCCACTAATGGTGTTTGGCGAAATTCTTGATTTAAATTTTTACTAGCATTGCGAGTATTGTACTTCTTTGCCAAAGCACCTCTAGGCTTTCCACGAGTTTGAATATTTTGTTTGGGGGCTTGTTGCACCGGGCTATTTCTAGGTAATTGAGATTCTGTCCTCTTTATTGTAAGATCTGCTAACTCACAACACTTCTTACAATAGGGACATTCAGACAATTTTGACAGATATGTTTCTATACAGTTCCTATGAAATTCATGATTACATGTGGCAATACTCAAAATTTCCTGAGGTTCAGTCATGTCCTCGCTACAAATAAAACAGGCCGAGCTTAATTCAGGCAAATCCTGATTTGTAAGTAAAGGTGGCGAATGTAACAAGGACATTTTTTAATCAACACCGAATGTAACCGAATATAACCGAATATCGAAAACCGAATTTAAAAAAAACAATTCTTATGTCGAATGGAATATGAAATTGCGAAATGCTACTGATACAGGCTCTAAAATATTATATTATGTTAGATTTGAATTTGTTTTAACTTTAAAACAAAACGAGAAAATAAATCATTGAATCCTGTCAATAAGCAAAATATGTTAATGACATACCGTTATAGTTGGATTATATTTCAAAATAAATTTTATTTTTTTTTTTTTTTTTTTCCAATTAACAAAAATCCCGAAAAATTCTTGAATTACCGAGGCTAATAAGCCAAATGTGATAATGACCTATAGTAAAAGTTGGATAATTCACCAATATTCACGATAACTATATTTATTTTAATTTGACAAATATTTTGAAAAAAAAATGTTTAAATACTTAACACGGGAAAAAAATAATTTCATTTAATTGTTTAAATTTTCTTTACCTATGTAGATCAGAGAATGGCTTTGTACATTTGAAAAAAAATCGCATTTAATACATGACAACAAATACACTCGTTTACGGGTCATACAGTCAAACTAGCGCAACCGCAAATATTCGCTGCTGGTTTGCAGTCATTCAAATAACGCACATCGTGCTTTGTTATTTATACAATCGTTGCCTTCGTTTTTTTTATAAAGATTCTAAGTGTTCTGAGCGCAAATGATTGTTTGGTAAAGAAACAAAAAATACAAACGAAAGAGCCAGAAATGAAACAATCATTACTCATGTATTTATGCAGCATTAACTATGTAGTACAAGAAAAAAAAAATTTAAATGAAACTAAACACACATACTTATGTAGGTACACACAATTTCCATAGAAACAAAAAGTACAGTAGTAGTAGTAGTAGGTACAATGTATTTTTGTTATTGTTGTTTTTATTGTTGTTAATTTTGAAAAAGCGTCTCATCGTTGTTTATTGTTGTTGTTGTTAATGTAAACAAAAGTATAGAGAATGTGCTATTTTGAATTTACTCAGTTGTGTTATATTGCGTGAGCAACAAAAATGCAAATAAAGCACTTTCAATAAAAAACGAATAAATGAAAATATCAAATGTGTACGAAAGGAAAAAAAAATTACCAACGTTGAACTTTGTTTTGCATGTATAGAGTTATTGTAAATTTTAGCGTATGAATAAATGCACAAAAATAGTGCGTTTTGAGGTTCTCTGATGTAGATGGCCATAAGAGTTATGAGTTTAAAAAAAAAATTTTATTAATCGGCAAAATGTTCCAAGATTTTATGTATATGTCACAACCTGAATTATGCTGAAAACCAACATACTTTCTCTCCTTTTTAACTAAAGTACCGATAAAGCCGGACATAAAAATGCTTACTGCAACAATTATGTAGATCCTGGTGTTATCAGGATGTTGATAACTCATCAGCTTATAAAGCAACCGATGACATATACACGGAAATCTACTAGAAAGAAACCTATCATATTGCAATACTTCTCATCCAATCCAAAAGTGTATAAGATAATCTTATGGTCAATAAATCGGTCAGAAGCCAAATTATTGAAAATCCTATAAGTTCTTAAAATTATTTGGCCATAAAAGATAACACTGCAATATAATATTCAACTTTTCAATAAAAATAAAATTAAAAGAAAATGTAGAGCTGAAAGTTCAATGGGCACTTAGAAAATATTTCCTAACTATAAAGATCCTAATTGAGAATAACGAGTTTTAACTGAACCTTTCGTAAGCCCCACGTTGGGCGCCAATTTATGTAACATACAGGGGTTAACGTATCAAAAAAAAAAAATAATCTTTTAAGAAACAGAGGTGTTCGAAAATTGTATGTGAAAGATGGAAAAAATATTTCATTATTTGAAAACACTAGGAAGGACGAATGGGAGCCATTTAAGCCACTAGCAAGCAGTCGTGTGGGGGGGTACGGTCCACCTGTTTTCTCTCAATCCACAAAAAAAACCCTGCAACACAAATATTATTTTAGACTCCCTAGTTTTGTATTTTAGTGTACCTACATGATTCCATATTGCCGAATAGCTAATGTCTTCTAGATGTGACCGAAGACAAACGTCTCATAACCCACCCTACCTTTGGTTTTAGCGACGTTTATATTATGCTAAAACCCCTACCTCGAAACTCACAATAGCTCTTAGGCCATCAGGCAAGAAAATTTAAAAGTAACAAAAGCTCACAGATGCATTTTAATTCATAAATTTATTAATTAGGAAAATTCATCCAGCTATGTATAATAGACTATAAACTAATTTATCAAATAATTTACCTATACATGTTTTATTTATTTACCAAAATATAATTTAGTTTCTTACAATTAATTAATCCGCGAGTCGATTAAAAATTGGTAACCAGAAAATTTAAAATCAAAGTATGTGAAACATTGAGTTAAGAATATGAGCAACTATTCCCGCAATTTTTGGGGGTTAAATTTTTTGGAAGACTGTAAATTAATGTAGGTCAGTAATCCTCTGTTTTTTTCATTTATGCTTTAACACTCATTCAGAAATATAAAACTTCATAATTAAGTTTGCTCATATTCTTAAACCGCAAAAAAAAACCAGATACTAGTAAAAGAAAATATGCAAATAAACAAAAAAAATTTCATTGATCAATTAAGATCAAAATAAATACCGACAACTATATTGTTAATAAAATATTAGCTTCACTCACCCTTTACATTCTGCAGCAGCACGATGAGGCCTCTCGAACTTACTCCACGTTGTGATGTGTAGCTAAATATAGGGTTTTCAAATCTTAAAATCTTAATTTTTGGTTTGTTTGCATAAGGGTTGGGAGTTACGAGGGTGTTATTTAATCGACCGCTTATGACTTATTTATTTATAAATAACTAGATTGTAATTTAATTTGATTGTAAATGTTCGCATTAGAAAAATTAGATTTTATGTATATATTATATTAAAATAGTATTAATTTTAATTGCTTTGTTTCTTTTTTTCTTTCATGAAAACTTGACACTCTAATACTTTGTAAGCATTATCAAGAGACATTTCTAAGAAAAGTTGTTAACTAAGCAAAATTGCATAGTTAGAATCTAGTTTGGTTTAGAGCGAATCTAAAAGGTTATCATATAATCGGTGAATTTGCTTAGGGATATTTTGATTTCTAATTTTTTCTCTTTTTTTTTTTTTTTGTTTTTTTTTTTTTTTTTAAATTAAAAATGGTAGTGAAAAATTGAATGGTAGTTGTTTTAATGGACAAATTAGATTATTGAATCGTAGTATTGATTACTTGTAAAACCGAGAATTACTGTTCTGGCGGAGGTAGATTAAAGGTATGAAAAAAGGTTTGAGGTTAGAGTCAAAATAGAAATCTCAATAAAATGTAAATGAGGTGGATGAAATATGTTTGCAAACTAGAAGATCAGGAAATCGCATTAGCTCCCGGGTTATTCTGTGATGTTTTCCGAATTAACAATTCCGCACTATACTTAACGGATGGATGGCCGATGTGGAGTTAAATGTGGGTTCTTCTCTGTGGAAGTTAGAGCGGTCTTAGTATAAACCCAACTTTTTGTATATCCAGTTTCAAGGGCGTGTAACTGTGACGACAGCAGCGTTAACGGGATGCTTGTGCGCAATTATTGTTGACTGCCAAATCGGTAGTGAGGTTAGGAGCACGCTTTGACACGTGAAAATGAGGTTATCGCACATTAGGTTGAGGTTAAAGTCGACCTCTTTTTGATACGACTTCCCCGTTTCCGCTGCTTAAATTTTACCCTATTATATTTACGGTTTCCTACAAGAATTATCGGTTTTAATTATCGACTTCGTTTTTTTTTTTCATAAAAGTTCTTACCGGGTTTAGTATTGGTATTTAGGAAAATGTTACTAACAATTCCAGTATTTAATATTTAGGAAAATATTAATATGGACAGTTCCAGTCCTCGGTTAAAACTTTTCTTCTCCAACTAGTTACTCCGATTACAATTTTAATGTTTAAAATAATTTGATAATTCACTTGTCCTTAAACGTTGCCTTATGTAATTATTAAAATTTACTTTTTCACACTTATTAATTTAAATTTTTTTTTCTTCCGACTTTGTTCTTTTTGCTTCAAAGATCACCAACAGAAAGAAAGAAGTTAGTTACAAAAGAATTAATAACATTTTTTGGTTACCAGCAGAAAGCTTTTATCAAAAAAAACTCAACTACTCGATAAGTATAATTTATTGAATATGACGAAACTTATGCTCAAGAATAATTAAAAATGTAAAACGCAATATATAAGTGAGATTTCAAGCTTTACTCGTACGATTAACGACTTGATAGAAATGCATTTACTAATACCACTACATCTTAAGCAAAGACACTAATAGGGTTACTTAGAATGTTGGTTACAACATGTATGGAGTAACTTTTAGAGGGTTACAATAGTGTTAACAATTCAGTTTAATAATAGTGTTGGGTAAAACATGTTTGAAACAAATTTTTACACGGTTGTAATAAACAATCAATAGGTAGATGTAAGTGGGTATTTTACAACGTTTTTAGTAATATACTTTAACTCTTTACGTTTACATAGACAAAATGTTTGATTTTTAAAATTTTTCCAGTAAATGCAAATGTTTTGGAACTATTACTTCGCACAATTTTATAATCGAACCTTACAAATTTTATTTGACATTTCTCTATTTCAGACTTACTAAATTTGAACCAATTTGAACCATAGATACACAATCCAACAACGTGTTAAAGTTATCCAGACTTATTATGAAAATGGGCGTTCAAATCAAAATGCATATCGTGCACTTCGTGATTTTTTTGGTCAATTTGATCGTCCAAATGTGCGCAAAAATCGTGGAAAAATTCGAGCAAACCGGGTCTGTAGAAGATGTGAGAACAACAGTGCATGCTCGTACAGCTCGTACTGCAGGAAATATTGCTGCTGTTCGCGATAGTGTGGCTGATGAGCCGTCCACCTCAACTCGTCGTCGTGCCCAAAAATTGCACCTCCCACGCTCGTCGTTGATGAACATTATGCATAAAGACTTGCATTTGCACGCTTACAAGGTGCAATTGGCTCAAGAAATAAAGCCTCTTGACCATTCCAAACGTCGTGAATGGGCAGAATGGTGGCAAGAAATGGCAACAGTGGATGATCAATTTTCGAAGAAAATCATCTTCAGTGATGAGGCACATTTTCACCTCAGTGGATTCGTCAATAAACAGAATTGCCGCATGTGGGCGAATGAGAATCCAAGAGTGATTGTCGAAAAACCAATGCACCCACAAAGAGTGACTGTTTGGTGCGGTTTATGGGCTGGCTGCATCATCGGGCCGTATTTTTTCCAAAATGAGGCCGGTCAGGCAGTTACTGTGAATGGTGTTCGCTATCGTGAGATGATAACGAACTTTTTATGGCTCGAATTGGAAGATATGGATGTGGACGATATGTGGTTTCAGCAGGACGGTGCCACTTGCCACACAGCTAACGAAACAATGGCTCTTTTGCGCAACAAATTCAATGGCCGTGTTATCTCACGTAATGGCGATGTCAATTGGCCGCCAAGATCATGTGATTTGACACCGTTGGACTTTTTCTTTGGGGTTATTTGAAAGAAAAGGTGTACGTCGATAAGCCAGCAACAATTCAAGAGCTAAAGGATGAGATAATTCGGCACATTAACGGCATAGAACCTCCATTATGCCTCAGGGTCATCGAAAATTTGGACCATCGGATGGAGGTGTGCCGCCGGTCGCGGCGCCCATTTGGCCGATATTTTGTTCCATACATAATTGAGTAATACCAATATATCATAATAAAATAAAATTACGATAATTTCCTAAATAGTTTGTGTTTTATTCAAAATCAACATCGGCCCTTGAAATTAAACCACCCTTTATAAACAAATGTTGTTTTTCATATTTGGGGTATTCACAAGATGTGCTATCATGTTATATTGTCATAATGTTTTAACATTTTACAATGGTTTAAAAATATTGTTGTTGCTTTGTAAACAAAAAGTGTCTTAAATTAATAGAAATTTGCTTGCTATGTTTATTGTGCTGTCGTAATTAATCAGAAAAGACTTGCGCTGAGCGGCTGAGCCGAACCGCTTTAGTTTTTGTAGCCGTCGCCGTTGATGGTAAAGTATTATCCGGCTAATATCCGAGTTTGACCTGCGGCTAGCAATTTTTGCATCAAAACACTTGCGGCGTTAAATTATATCGGCTTAGGACTCTGATGTTTGGTAAACAAACAAAATAAAATTAATTTGTGGTTTGCGTCTAAAAAATGGACAATAGTCAGGTAAGATCTAATTTAATTTATTTATTCATGGATTAGAATTAAAAAATATTATGATGTTACGTAAATATTTATTTTTGTATATTTGTTTTAAATTAGCTGATTTAAATTCAAAATAGAACACTAAATTATGAGGGGTTGTTCACAAGAGTCGTATTTTTTCATGTTATTATTTTAAGACTTATGACTTTATGACACCTTGTGAATCCCCCAATTATAAAATAAAATGTTGTTTGCATTTAACTATAAAATGTGTAGCTCCCTTGAAGATTTAAATCTGGTTTAATTAATCAATATAAAATTGAGTTGCAACCAAAGGGGCAACGATTAAATACCACACTATATAATATTTGTAAAATTTACAATTACTTGCTTACTTTACTAAAAATTCTGAAATTATCTTACTTTTAATAATTAAATAAAATATATATTATTAACGTAATTGAACAAACGATTAAAAACGAAAGAATGCTGATGAATGTCGTCGCTGGCTGGAAAATGATTTACCTGCAAAGCTTATAAAAGTAGAAACACAATATGTAAAAGGAATACAAAAAAAAAAAACGAAATAAATTTACAGCTTGACTCAACAAACACATTGAACATATGGCTGAAATAAATAACCATAATAATTTTAATATTATATTGCTAATTCTGACCATATTATGAAGGATTTTGAACTAATTGTGGTTAATTTTGACTGCATTATAAGCAATTTCGCACATATTATTGTTAATTTTGACCAAACTATGGTAAGTTTTTCTGGTTTATTTTAACAAAACTATAGTCATATTTTAGCACATTATGGTTACCTTGTTAACGTTAACGTTATCATTGTTAAAATACTGCCATAGTATTTTGGTTACCTACAAAAGAAGTTTTATTAATTTGTATAAGGCAGAAACCTTTTGAAGCTTCTTGGAAGTGGTCAATTATTTCAACTGGACCTTCAATAATTGATTGTATGGAATGGCCATGTAATTCTTATTTCTTAATTTAATTCTCTTAAGTACTTTTAAAATATATAATATTTTCTTAGTTATTCATTTCTTTGAAAATTTTTTAAAACACTTAAATATAATGCTTTAATTACTAAAATAACTATTTAGTTTTAACCAGAAGCTTTTAAATAAAATCTTGCCAACAAATTAAATAAGTAAAAGAATATTTCAGCAATTTAAATGGTTAACCACTTGCTTTGTTAATAATAAATTCAGGTATAAAAAAGACAAAATTTTATTGGTCTAGTAAAACAGCTTAGCTTGCAACATTTTTTACAAATGGACATCATGCAACAACAAATTCTTTAGGAATTTGATATGGAGATTATGGTATTTGTATTTGTTTTTATAACGTACATAAATTGAGCTTGGGATGGTATAACTGATTTATGATGATGTTTATAGCATGTAAAGAAAATAAGGTTCTTATGCGCTGTTTTCACAACACAAGTTACTGAACGTGTAGTAAAATTTATATGGAAAACACTCAAAAAACTGAGTGGTTTTCATATAAATTTTACTACACGTTCAGTCACTTGTGTTGTGAAAACAGGACATTAATCTGTAATGGTATTTTTTTTTGGGGTAGTAAACAATACAACATTCAGTGTCTCCTATCTTTGTGTATCACAAAAAAGAGACATGTATGAGTTCTTTATATTTGGCTGTGACGAAATGTTAACACCCTCCACCGATATTTAACAGCTGAATTGGATTTAATGGGAAGTATGGTATATATGTATTATATGCCGCTAGTAATAAAGTTTTATGATTTGATGTTAAACTAGCATTTAACCCGCTACTTCGTTAGCGTCTCCATTTCCTTCATGTTCATATTTGTATGCCAAAGCTTATTTTTCTAGGTTTAAATTTGTTTAAATTCTAGCATTTAACCCGCTTCTTTGTAATCAGGCCTTTTCTTTCATGAACATATTTATATTCCAAAGTATATGTAAATAAGTTTAACCCTTGTGAAATGTTGTGAAAAAAGTAACAAAATTAGGAATGATTGAGTTTGAATTTCTAAAAATTTTTTGCCCTTTTACACTCCAAAAAGGCCGTACCTCACAAAAGTACCAGAAATATGTCCATTTATTTTTTAAAAACAATAATAAGTATTAAATTTTTGTATCTCTTTTAGTTAAGGAGATATCAGGTTAGCGAATTTTTCTAATGAACAATAATAAGTGTTAATGTTTTTCATCTATTTTAGTTTAGGAGGTATGAGCTTAGCAGGTTCGTTTGGCGAGAGGCCCAGCCACTGGTCCAACCTTTTAGCTTCAGACGTTTAGGCTCTGCGATGAAAGATAAATAGATGGCGAAAAATCTTTTGAGAAACTAACAAACATAGGTACAATTCTCACCCCTTACACGTTCGAATTTCGAAAAAGTACCAAATATGCATTTATAGTTTTTAGATAAGTTACAAATGTTGTATAATTTTTATTTAATTTTTATTTAAACGGCCGAATTTCGTAAAACTACCAGACAATTATTTACTTTTTTATTTATTGCACAAAAATAAATATTAAATAAAAAAAAGTACCAGTTAGAGAACGAAAAAGTTCCAAAAAATCCCTGTTACAGATTCTCTTTCATTAGGACCTTGCATATTTATTTTATGTTTCTAGATCCAATAAATGCGGAAATTAAAAAAGTACTAGTTAAAGAACAAAATAGTACCAAAACCCCTCTTATAGATTCTCATTCACTCAGGATATTGCATGTTTAATTTTCTTTCTGGGTCAAATACTAACGGAAATTCAAAAAGTACCTGCTAATGAATAAAAAAGTACCAAAAAATTCCCTCTAATAGATTCTCATCCACTCAGGACATTGCATAAAATGTACCAAAAAGTCCTCTTACAAATTTTCATTCACTCAGCTCCTTGCATGTTTAATTTTATGTTTCTAGTTCCAATAATAACGGAAATTCAAAAAGTACCAATTTAAGAACTTAAAAGTACCAATAAGCTCTTTTAGAGATTCTCATTCACTCAGCGAAAATTTAAAAAAAGAACCAGTTAAAAATGAAAAAGTACCAAAAAGATCCCTCTAACAGATTGTCATTCACTCAAGACCTTGCATGTTTAATGTCATGTTTCTAGGTCCAATACTAACGGAAATTCAGAAAGTACAAGTTAATGAACAAAAAAGTACCAAAAAGCCCTCTATGTAGGTCCAATAATAACGGAAATTAAAAAATTACTAACTAAAGAACAAAAAAGTACCAAAAACTTCCCTCTTATAGATTCCTATCCACTAATTACATCGCATATTGAATTTTATGTTTCTAGTTCCAATAATAACGGAAATTCAAAAAGTACCAGTTAAAAAACAAAGAAGTACCAAAAAGCGCTTTACAGATTCTTATTCACTTAGGATCTTGAAGGTTAAATTTTATGTTCATAAGACCAATATTAACGAAAATTAGAAAAAGTACCAGTTAAAGAACGCAAAAGTACCAAAAAGATTCCTCTTACAGATTCTTATTCACTCAGGACCTTGCATGTTTAATTTTATTTTTCTAGATCCGATACTAACCGAACTTCAAAAAGTACCATTTAATGAATAAAAAAGTACTCAGGACATTGCATGTTTAATTTAATGTTTATAGGCCCAATACTAACGGATATTAAAAAAGTACCAGTTAAGGAACAAAAAAGTACCAAAAACTTCCCCTTATAGATTCTTATCCACTCAGGCCACTGCACCTTGAATTTTATGTTTCTAGGTCCAATACTAACTGAAATTCCAAAAGAACCAGTTAAAGAACAAAAAAGGACCAAAAAGTTCCCTTATAGATTCTTATCCACTCAGGACATTACATGTTAAATTTTACGTTTCAAGGTCCAATATTAACGATAATTAAAGAAAATACCAGTTGTGGAACCAAAAAGCTAAACAAAAATAACAAATTTCCCGTATTTGTTTTTTTGGTACTATTTTTTCCGCTATTAAAGTATCAAAAATTTCAGTGTTCGGATGTTCGAATTTCGAAAAAGTACCAAATTCATATTCCGATTTTTTTGATAAGTTTCGAATGTGGTATAAACTTTGGTTCTATGTTTATTGGTTCAAAAAAAAAAAAGATGGGGTGTCAAAAAAAGTACCAAAGTTCAGGTTTTACCCGTTTACTCCCTAAAAGGGCCGAATTTCAAAAAAGTACCAGACATCTGTCCGCTTATTTTTCTAAAGAACAACGATAAATATTAAATTTTTTTTGTATCTCTTTTAGTTTTGAAGATTTAAGGTTACCGTGTTTTCCCGTTTTTACCCTTTTTTACCCCCTAAACATTTGAATTTCCAAAAATCCGGTCTTAGTGGATCCAAATTTCAAGTTTTAAGCTTCAGGCGTTTAGGCTGTGCGATGATGAATCATTGAGTCAGTCAGTAACGTTACAATTTTATATATATAGATAGATAAAAATATTACGTGGCAACAAAAAATAATTTTTTTAAGAAAACAAAAACGTTGTTGCATTGAAACGTTTTAAAAAAGATTAGCACTTTTGTACTGATAGCAATTTTAATCAACTTATTAAAAGTTATGAGTAATCGATAAGTGCTAAGAACAATTTAATAACGTTTATATAAACTCCTTCAGTGTATAAAGAAATCAAGGACAATGTAATATTTTTTAATTAAATACATTGAGATTTTTGCACTAAATAAATCAACTTTTTTTAAATCCATAATTGTTAATAAATATTTTAATATATTTATACTGGTATTAATACTTAAGTATACTTTAATACTTTAGTATACTTGAATGTACCTTTTTTGTAGGTATTGCATTTTAATTAAACAAAATAAGTAAAATTTATTATATCCTGATGCTGGAATATACTTAAAAAAAAAATAAAGGAACAGGTTGTGGTAGTAGTTAATACATTTTATTGAAGTATATAAAAATATGTTTTAGGAATTGGGTTTTCCTAAAGAAAAAGGTACTAGTGAAGATGAAGATGATGTATGAGTTCCCTTAGATTTAATATTCGTAAAAGGGCATTTGAATAGCAGATTATAGGTATTTATATATTTTGAATTAATATTCTAATTCTTTATCATAATTATTAAGCAGCTCCAATTAATTTCTGTGAAAATTTAAATACGAATTAATTTATTCAGGGGTGTGCTGGAAATCGCAAACGCAAAACGCAAGAATTTTAAAAGTCGTTTTTTAGTAACATTTCTGTAATAAAAGAATTTTATGACAAATATTATACAAACATTTCTCTATTAAACAGAATTTTATAACAAAAATTATATAAATTTGATTAAAAGTGTATTATAAACAGCCTCCAAATTCTTGCGTTTTGCGTTTGCGATTTCCAGCACACCCCCCATTGTTTTTGTTGATTGAACAATATTAAGGCGTTTTTTGGGGAAGGATTTATTATAGGACTTCTGCAAAACAATGGAACTATCGTTATAAGATCTAGTAATGTCCCAGTATGTATTAAACTAAATTTTCTGCCCAACTAAATTCAAAAACTGAAATTTCCATAACATTTTAAATTGTAAGTACGAATGTCATTATAACCTCCCCCACTATTTATAAATGAGGATATACTAAGTTGGCCATTCTGTATGAAACGTTCTTAGTTTTAATCTGAAACGCCACAAGGTATATATACTTTAGGTCCTTGAGAAATACTTAGTCGTTTTAGCAAGTCCGTCTGTCTCTCCATCTGTTGAAAAATTTTCAGTTTTGGTGTCAAATTGAGTTTTCTAAATGTTATATAAGTAAAGGTTTATAGTACCGTACTATACTGCCTTCCTAAGATAGAAACTCACAAGCGCCAAAATTTCGAAATTGAGATAAGCTTCGAAACAGTGAATTTATTTCTGATTTTTGTGTTAAGCTTAAAAGATCCATTCCAACAGTACATGACTAAAAAACGTTAAGAAAAATACACACATCTCAGACGTCTAGCTTGTTTCCTTTACAAAAAGATCTTATCTGCCACTTACTATGATAAAAAATTACATTGAACAAAATTGTAGGCTTTTAAGACCTTTTTCCTTAGTACTAATGATTTTTCGTTCGTGTGTGTGGAATACTACGCACAATTTCTTGCAAACTCCGACGAGGTCGAATAAGTTTAAGAAACAAGAAAATTTGTTCTTGCAGCTGCGAATATAATTTCAGAATAATACTGAGTGGACAGTGAGCGAAAAATGGTTAAATCAAAATACATTAAAAGAAGCAACAATTATGCAATTTTTATTTCTAATGTATTTTACTTGTAGATTTTTTACTTGTAGTTTTGAGAAACAAGGGCCCTGAAATAAAAATTAAAGTGCTTTTTTATTATTTAAACTTTTAAGCTTTCATCAAAGTGACTGTCAAATTTTATTAAAGAGTTAGTATTTACTTTTTCTTTGGAATTGGTAGAGGACCCTTGTACGCACATTCAAGTTCTAAGTTTTTTGTAGTCTATTTACTCTTTTTAATTCTCCATTTTACAGAGTATCTAAAGTAATCGTATCGCAAAAATACTGAAACCGTCTTACTTTTTAAAGTCAAAAGTGTCACTATTGCACTCATTCGACGTCCAAATTCTACGATACTCACTGGCATATTGAGAGTTGTGCCAATATTGTTCTCTAATACAAGCAAAAAATAATATATAAAAATCGCGCTTGTTGTATGAAGGTTGACGCCAGCATTACTAACATGTACAGAAGTAACTTACAATTACATACGCTGGTTTACCTGTTTTTTGAATTGTGCCATTATTGCAGCCGGTGAGCAATATGATTTTTGTTTAAAAGAAAAGTAAAATATTTTTCCTCGAAATAATATTGCACTATCTGTGGCATATCATGGTCTTTTAATGTGATGCAACTAAGTCTCTTGGGAAGGCTTTTTTCAACGACTTTCGCTAAGAACTAGATAGCGATAGTTATAATTCGTTTTGTTATTTTCTAAGGTAAGGTATGTAGCGTGTATACTGATAGAAAACGCGTCATAACGCTAATGTTTTTTGACATGAGTACTATGACAAGTGTCTTTGTTTTTGACCCCATGACACTTTTCATCACAGTGATATTAACCTTAACATCACTTGGGCAAAGTGTCATCAGGGTCAAAATGAAATTATGTCATCAATGGGAAGACACATCATCAGTGCGATGATGCAGTAACATCGAACAAAGGAGACATCAGCATCAATTTAATAACAGTTTGTCATTAAGTCAAAGTCATTGGAATTGATTTAAGTCAAATTAAGAGCATATTATTATTTACTTATCCGTAACATCTGTTTGTTTCACGTTTGTTGAATTACCATCTTTGTTTAGAGCAGAACTCTCAATAACAAGACACCAGCACCATGCCCCATATGGTTTTCGTTATCATTCTATTTGACGAATTTAACTAAATAATTTTAAAAAAAATAGAATATAGGAATTTTTGCTTATTATAGTACATTGTAATCATGAAAATAATGGTTATAATATACAAAATGTGGGATCGAATTGATGTCACTATAGTCATAAAATAGATGACACGTAAAAAATTACAAAATTTTACGAAGACGTAAGTCAATGGATTGATGTTACTTTTTGCATCATTGATGCCATTTTTAGTAACATTTATGTCACAATTCTGATGTTATGGCATCATCAATATGGGTATGCATTTTTCTATCAGTGTATAACCTTATTATATTTGGAGCAGATAAACATTCACCCTTATTGTGTCTTGCGTATTTAAAATACGCCTACGACTGTTTGGTAATAGATTAAAGAGAACGTAAACTTTTTTCCTTTAATCTATAACCAAACTGTCGTTGGCGTATTTTAAATAAGCCAAACAAAATAAGGGTGATTAATTTTTTTGAATTCTTTAATTAAGAAAGTTGTGTATTTCCACACGGCGCACAGAGGAGTATTTGGCCTGAAAAGCTGGCCAAAATTTTTAAACGTGTTTTTTGAATTAAAAGTTTTAGTTTTTTTCATAGTTTTAGGTGTAGTATGATATAAAAAGTCTAGTGGAAGATTTTGAAAAAATTACACTGCGCAACAAAAGTACACTGCGCAACAAAAAAATGTTTCTCTACCCTAGAAATAAAAGTATGTGGATTATATGGATTTTGATGCCCTTAATTCAAATCTATTTTCCGTTTTTATCTAGTACGTAAGGATTTTCTTTTAAAGGCGTGGCATACTTCACCCCCTTAATCGTTGGGTTGCCTTATATATTTTGCCATAACTTGAAAACGTGTTCTCCGATTTTAATAGTAGGAGGATCAGAAGATGCACCGGAAAATTCTGCTTAAACTAACCATTCATATTTATTTTATATCTATTACTATTTTGGAGTTATTAAAAATTTAATGGCGAAAAAAAAAATTACATGCAAAATGCGTCAAATTTGTTGTTTTCAACATGCAACAAAAAAAATTTAAGAACCAAAAAGTTTAAATTTTTAATATTTTTCTAAAAGCCACATTCCTAAAGCTGCATACAGACGATGGTCAGATCTTACAATATTGTAAGCTGGCGTTGCCAACAGCAAAATTTTGCACATCTGCAAATACAAATGAGCTTATAATTTTAATGCAATTTAAGCAACGCTGCTTAATAATATTGTAAGATCCGACCATCGTCTGTACGAAGCTTAAGGAATAAAAGTTGGTATAAATCGCAAAACTCAATTAACAAATATTGATTTTAAAGGTTTAAACTCATTCTTGACAGACTGTATGTACATTAGGGCGGGTCGATTTATATGGATGAAAAAAAAAATTAAAAATCGTATACCAAAAACGTAATCTACATAAAATTCTAAGAAAATTCTCCGAAGAAACCATGGGTCTAAAATAAAATCCTAATCCGCGCCTCTCGACTTGAAAATTTTTTACTTGGGTGAAAATTTTTTTTAATGTAAAAAAAATTTTGAGTTGTAAAAAAATATAAAGTCCAAAAGAACTACCTTACTAAACAATTTTATTCAAAAAATTCGATTTCTTTTTGGAAAAAGCTATTTTTTCAAAAAAAAATTTTTTATGGGGATGTGTGGGACATTCCCTTAAAACTATTACGGATAATTAAGAATTTTTACAATTTATAATTACATATAGGCAGGTATTAATATTGTGAAGTGTTAAAAGTGATGTGAATAAGAGTTGAAATCAATAATTCAAAATACATAAAAGTTTATGACGATATAAAGGTATAAGAAAAAGTGCCCGATGAGCAAAAATAGACGAAATGTGAAAATTTAAAAAAATCGTCAAAAATAATGGCGCAAATTTGCGCACACTTTTTTTTGGTTTCTAAAATTAGAGATTCCAAATTTTATTGTGGTATCAAACATAATTCGTAGACATGCTAACCTCACTTTTAAAAACCTCTTCTTTTCCTTTTTTTGCAAAAAAAAAGTGTATAATTTGTTTTTTTTAGCTTTTGAACGAATTGTTTCAACATGAATATTCAACATATTTTAAATTTTTTTTTCTTTTTTAAATAACTTTTGATCAAACCTTTCAGCGAAAAAAATAATCTTTTTTTAAACCTTTATTCGTTTAGCCGCAAAAAAATATCATATAAACATCCAGAAACCGAAAAAAAAAACATTTAAATCTCATATAATTTTCTTCACTTTTCTGACTTTAGCAGGGTGTCAGAGCTACATATCCCAACTAAAAGTCTTAAAAATTTACAATATAATGTAAAATATTGTTGTCTGTCGAGCTGCGTACTTAGTTCTTAAGATTTCTTAAAATTCAGTTTTGCGTTTTTGGCCAGCTTTTCAGGCCAAATACTCCTCTGTGCGGCGTTCCGAATTATGATCACAGTGACATGTTTGTTACACATTTATTCTTTCACTGTTTTATTATATTTTTTTAGCATTTCGTAAACTTGAATTAGAATTACGAATTTTAAACACCATTTAATTATGTTGACGATTTTGTAAACACACTAACGCATTCAGAATTTAATTCTCTATTTGATAAAATTTAAAATTTTTGGATTTTTCTCAATATTTCATTCAAAGGAAGATAATTGGTGCTAAATTATTATTTATTTTTGCATTTAAACACATGTTATAAATTTATATACAAAAATTAAATACAAAATATAAGTTTTTATTGGCCTATTTGCCAAGTTTTAATATGCCATGAAATTACAGTTTTTCTGTATCGTTTACTATAATTTATATTTTAATTCCTGAACATTAAATGTTGTGCGAAGAATCGTGACCTAAAGCAATAAATATTTTGTTGTGGCTTTTATTTTTGCCCTGTATTAAGGATTAAGAAGAAGACCGCAAAAAAACCATAAAGTTTGTAAACTTTTTCTCTATTTGCTATGAGACAAAAAGGCGCCACCAGCCAGTCAGTCGGTTGTAGTCGCATTTAAGAATAAACAAACTTTTATTATGTTACTTATATGCAATCAAAGAACTTTAAACTGTGCGTTTGCCTTAGATATATAAAAATTGATATCGAAATATGGGACATTCCATACATAAATAAAAGAAATCAACTACAAACAAATTGTTTTTTGTGTGGCAGTCCATTAAAAAATTAACAAATTCAAAATTTTTACTAAGCTCTTTTATACAATCAAACGTAATTTACACTTTTAACCAGGGCTGTGGAGTCGGAGTTGAAGAGTCGGAGTTGAGGTTTTTGTACCGGAGTCGGAGTCGGAGTCGAAGTACCCACAAACACTAATGACTCCGACTCCGACTTTATGGCATTAAAATTTTTTCTAATATTTTTCAAAATAAAAAAATTTTAATGACCAATTTCAGCAATTCTTTTAAAATATCAATTCATATTTAAATATAATTTTTCATATAATTTTATTTTTATTCCACATAAAAAAACGATTTTTAAACATAAATTGATATTTAAATAAATTGGTGGAATTGGCAATAAGAGGGTCTACTTTTTGAATTTGTGAAGTCAGAAGATAATGACCAGTATACTTTTCATATGAGTAGGGGAGTTAGAAAAATTGAGATAACATCTTATTTTGACAGTTCTTTTAGCAATTTATGAGAAATATATAGATTGTATCGAAGCATGTCCTTTTCTATGTTTTTATGTGACCTAAAATTTCTGTAACAAAACTCGCTGGTTCACTGTTAGAATTTCGCCAAGATATCCCTAATGAAATAGAGCCGAATTAAGGAAGTTAAAAATTTGTTGTTTTTTATTTATCGTATTAACAAATATTTTTGTAGCCATGTTCCGATATATGACTTGAAATCTGCTGTAGCTCCTGTGGTGAAAGCATTAAGTAAACTTAATTTTACGTTCTAACCTTCAAGGTGAATTATAATAGAAAAAAAGGAAAAGGAGCTCGGAAAAATACATGACATTGTTCTAAATATAATTCCCATCAATCTGGGGGTAAACCCGAAAAATGATTTGAGAATTCTTTTATCTACTCAATTTAGGAAAAATTGGAGAGATAATAAAGACTTGCAATTTCAAATTTCGGTCTTTGACAATAATAATATTGAACTTGGAACGGAAAAAAGCAATGGTGTACTGAAGAAAACGATTTCAATTTAGTTGTTTAAAAATTCATATTTTTTTAACTCTGCAAGCCACATTTTGAAACACGTTGAAAATCGCAAATGATGCTATTTCTGTATTAAAAATTTGCCTTTGTCCGAATATTTTAATGATCCCAGAAATAATAGAACTTTTTACGGTACGTTTCTCTTCAAAATGTGTTATAAAAATTGTAGAAGTAACAACTGAAGGCGTATCTGCATGTTTTAATAAAAATATATTTAATTTTCCTGAGAATGATTAAAAAAGTTGGTCTAAATATTTGACTTAATAAATAAAACAAGACCAAAACGGCAGTGTTTGAATTTATGTATATTAAAAACAAAAGACCTCACTTCACAATTTACAAAAAAGAACTTATGATGTTCTTTGTCTCTACAAATTCTGTGGTAAACAATACTTAGTGCACTTGGTGCCCTAAACGTCTTAGCAAATTGGACTTGGCATTGTTTTCAACTTTTCTATCTCGAAAGCTGCATTAGATAGAACTTATGGAAATTCACACATCTATAAATTCCAACAGATGTGAATTGGTGTAGTTTATCTCTTCCCTACACAACTATTGTTACATTTTTTAGCACTGTTTGCATATATTTAATAAATAAATATAACTTTTAAAATATACTAAAGTTTAATGATCCCATACGGTTTGAATCAAATCTCATATCTTTCGAAAGTTCGTAACAAAACTCGGTGGTTCCAAAATTAAATCCATTATTTTTCTATATTACAGTTGGCTTAAAATGTTCAACTGTTGAGTTATTAGTCAAGAATGACATAACACTGTAGAATCAAAAAAGTAGAGCTCAGTTGGTCTATTTAATCGGGCGCTATATGTTTTTCGAGCTTTCCTCCTCATATGTTAAAGCTCATTGCGGCACGTTAGAATTAAAATATCGATTTGAAAGTTTTACAGAATAATTTTCTTGCTATATTTAACCATTTAAAAGGTACTGAATTAAAAAACAAATTAAAAGAGTTTAAAGTCAAATAAGAACTAGTTTCATAAATAATGATAGGTTAGAGTAGGAGTCGGAGTTGGGGTCGGAATTGGAGTCGGAGTCGGAGTTGGAGTCGTACTTAAAAAATTACAGCAAAAGGAGTCGGAGTCAGAGTTATAACTATTTCTTGACGACTCCACAGCCCTGCTTTTAACAATCTTTTTCTGAATAAAGAGCGCATAGGCGCATGCTCTATTTTATTTTAACTACTGGATTTATTGGCTGTTAGGTGTAGAATTATTGGTAATTGGACTCATCGTTTAGTAAACCGATGGATTAAATAAAGTCCCATACAAATAGTCAGCCGAAGTAAGGATTTGGACACGATAGCATTCATACCATATGAGCTAGGAAACGAATGTATTTTAAGCAATATAGTGAAGGGAATATAACATTTGGCATAGCTGCACTCATAATATTCTGTACGTAAAGTTAACTGAAAAAGAAAATAAATCACAATTCAGTTAAAACGGGTCTACTTATTTTTATTTATTTTTAAGGAAAAGTTCATTTAGTTTTTACTTTCAAAAATTCAACCCCATATTCCGTAAAAACAAAGGAACTTTCAGTTATTTTATGTAATTCAGTAATTTTATACAAACCAGGTTTTACTCGTTTACTCAACAAAAGAAGAGAATTTCTAAAAAGTACCAGACTCCTGTCCGCTTGTTTTTCTAATGACTGAGAGAAAGAGATTATTATTTACTTACCCCGTTACAAATGTTTGTTTTACTCTTGTTGTACTGACTCCTTTGTTTACAGAAGAACTCACAATTATAAGCCACCAACAGCATGACCGATATGGTTTCGCAATTATCTTACTTTAAAAATTTTTTGTATTTAGCTAAATTATTTTAACCAATAGATTATGGGAATTTTTTACACAAACCAATATAATAGTTCTTTATAGACAACTAAAAATTTATTTTTTGGTAGTTAAATTATATAAAATAACTGAACATTCATTTGTGTTTACGGAATTCGCGGTTGAATTAAATGAACGTTTCGTTATTTTTAATTTAATTTTATCTTTAATGCTACTTACAAAGTCTTCTGTAAGTAATCAACGGTTAATATTCACTTAGTTTTTTTTAAAATAAATTTGCTTGGAATTTTAAATGTTACTTTATCTAACTCTTATCCTGGACTTCAAAAACAAAACACATATGACATTAGTGGGTCACATTTGCCCAATACAAAAAATTCAAATATGTATTCTTTTTTTTACATTCATTACATAAAATATTGGTCCCAGAAAGCTTTCAGCAACTAAGTTTTTGACTTTCGGTGCTGTAAGAACGGCTTGGACAAAAGAAACAACGTCCCCTTTTTAAATTTTGATTTTCTTAGGATTTTTGTATGAAAAACTTTAAACACGTTTTTCTTTTAAACTATAAGAGCTAAAGCAAAAAATGCCAAAATCTGAAATGACACCTTTTTCCCATAGAAAATTGTAATGGCAAACAAAATTGTTACTAAGCTCGTATCACATGCGTAAATTGATTTTGTTGCATTGGGCAATTCTGACCCAAAAGTATCAATTGCGACAGTTTTTTCACATACGCTTTTTGAAACGATCTACAAATATTATATTTTAATTTCAATAGTATTCAATAAAAACATAATTGTACAAAAGTTTCAAAAAAATTCACTAAGTATTTAAAGAGTAAATGAGCAATAAAAGCTGTTTGGACAATTTTGACCCATTAATACAGGATAAGGGTTATAAATGACTGAACGGAATACTTTCTCAATAAACAACAGTCCGTTACTGTAATAATATTGTGCAAAAAAAAAAAAACGTGGTTGTGGTAACGTTATTCTAAGAGCAACATATAATGGTTAGATTCATGATTGTAGTCACGATTATTTTTGAATCATGGTTACCCTTGTGTTAATTCCCGGGTACCATGGTACCCACCTACGTAAATTAACATGAAAAAAATGTATTAAGAATTAAAATTTTTAAACAAGCTCCGTTATTTTACTTAAAAGAAAGCGAACTCAGATTCTAGACTTATTTTTTTGCCTCTTTAATACTCCAAAAAATTTGCTTAAACTTTAACCATCGCAATATGCGCATCCGGGTACCCAGGTACCCAATACAATACAATACACTTTATGGGATATCAAAAACGCGTTTAAACCAGTGTTCGAAAATAAACAGTACATTATTTAACGTTCGGCTCACACACCCAAGAACGATATCTATTTTTTTAGCGATTGTGTAGACATACACAACACTTAATACCGTTCGTAACTATTTTCAAGAAAGAACCGAACATTAAAAAACAAAACAATTGTAGTGATACTGTAGACAAACATTATATTTTAATGTTCCATAATGTTTTTTTCGTGTGTGTTTTTTGTTTTTGTAAAAAATTTTTGGTTTTTTTTACCAGCCAAAAGGGACGAACATTAACGAGCCGAACGGAACACATTGAAATTTGTGGATTTTCAAATAAAAACCGATCGGAATTAAATGTTCACATCTTTTGTTGAGTTTGATAAAAACAGTAATATTTTTCTGTTTGAAAGATGACTAACAGGGAAACGTTATTTTTTTAATGATTTGCTACACAAACACTATTAGCGTTTGTGTTTTCCACAAATCTACCGAACCGAACATTAAGAAACGATATTTAGTGTTTATTTTCGAACACTGGGGTCTAATCACCGCATTCGATACTATCGTATCGAATAAACTATCGAATGTTTTTGCATACGACAGACACTGACGTATCGAATGAAAACTCGATAAATGTAATGTCGAGTTACTCGATAACGAATGCTATTTTTTCAAATTTCACAATTTTCATTCGATATCGAGTTTCATGATACCAAAATAAATAATTTCGATCAATTTTCGTATGCGGTGATTAGACCCCTGGTTTGAACTGTTAAAAAAATTCAAAAAAACTAAATTCTGTATCACACAATTACATTAGTTTAGTTTCCAAAGCGTTGGTATTATAAAACGGGGAAGTCTCATTTACATATCATGTATGACCAAAAATGTTCAGCTGTAATACTAAAAAATACTGCCCTGTATAAAAACTTTCAAACTTTAACCGTAATGCAATCAAAGTTAAAAAATCACATTTTAACATAAAAATAATTTAATACGCTTTTAAATAGTTTAAAAATATAATTTTATTTCAAAAAAATTTGGATTATTAATACATTATAGTATGTGAGTACCTGGGTACCCCCTTTGCTAAATAATGTGGATAAAGTTGGGTATTAACACAAGGGTTAAGACCAACTGTATTCGTAATAATACATCATAATATTTTTCTTTTAATCATACTATTATCATATTAATCATAATAAATAAAGAAGTAATCATATTAATCATGTTAATCATAATAAGTTAAGAAGTAATCTTATTTTTGTCATGTTAATCATAATAAGTTTTTAAGTCATCATATTATGATACAGCACCACTTCACAACAATAAAATAAAATTTAAATTTTTTTGCATTGATTTTTTATTTTGTGCCACAGTTTTTTTTTAACGTAAATACAATTTATTTTTTTAATTTCTTTCAGCTTGTTTTTTTAATGGGTATTTTTTTAATAACTTACAAATAATTCGATAAGCATATTTAAGCAACCGACACAGTTGATTCAAAATTATTTTAAAAATGGCGATAACAAAATATAATTAGAGAAAAAATATTTTGTTTGCATCTGTGTTCGAAACTAAACAGTACATTATTTAGCGTTCGGCTCACACACCGAAGAACGATACCTATTTTTTTAGTGTTTGTGTAAACATACACAACCCTTAATACCGTTCGTAACTATTTTCAAGAAAGAACCGAACATTATATAATGTTCAGTTCTTCGTTAAAAAACAGAACAATTGTAGTGAAACAGTAGAAAAACATTATATTTTAATGTTCTAAAATGTTTTTTTCGTGTGTGTATTTTGTTTTTGTAAAAAATGTTTGGTTCGTTTTTTACTAGCGAAAAGGAACGAACATTAACGAGCCGAACCGAACACATTGAAGTTTGTGGATTTTCAAAAAAAACCGAACGGAATTGAATGTTCTCATCTTTTGTTGAGTATGATGAAAACAGTATTATTTTTGTGTTCGAAAGATGACAAACAGGGAAACGTTATTTTTTTTAATGAATTTCTACACAAACACTATTAGCGTATGTGTTTTCCAAAAATCTACCGAACCGAACATTAAAGAACGATATTTAGTGTTTATTTTCGAACACTGGTTTGCATACACGTATAGAAAGTTATTATGTTATGGCTATTGAATATTATGAACTGGTTGTGAGTAACATCAAAATGATTATTTTTCAGTCAACAATTCTTAAATTTATAATTGCAATAAACATACAGTAACTATAATAATGCTTTTATTTTGTAAAAATAATAATTTTTTGTGTACGAAAACAATATATTGTTACAATTAACATAGTGTTGTTGCCTTTACTATATATATATATCACTGTTGGGATCTGACAATCTTTAAATTGTACCGTCTCAATGACAAAATTGTACCAAATTGACATAAATTGTACCAAGACTTCGCTGTAAATTAAAATAGCAAACATAACACTTTTATTCAATAAAATTAAAAACAAAACAAGTAAAAAACTATAATTGGTCAAGCCCGACCATTTGATACCCGACAGCACAGTATTGAAAGACTTTATTTCGGACCATGGGCAATCATGGACCAGCCAGAACAATTTTATGTTAGGAGTCTAAGATTTATGTGAAAGTTCTTTTTTTGAATATTATTTAGATGTCTTCCTTCATCTATATGAGTTTTGTTTGCACTTACGTATTTAACGAAGGGCGCTTATAGGGGACCTATGGTTAATATTAAACCTACCAGCACAACATTTTTTAAGATATAGCTATCTTAAAAGTTATTGTAGCCAATTTTTATGTCAATACCAAAATTTATAATGAAATTACGGTATTAAAAGATTTTCGCGAGTAGTATTGTCAAATATGGACCAATTTCAATTAAATTTTGTTAGATGATTTAGACTGCAATAAAATAAGTTTTGCTAAAATTGATTCAAAATACCAACAAAATAATAGAGTTTATTGTCACAAACACTATTCCGGAAAGAAGTTTGTATGGCGGCTATGTGAAATTACGAACCGTTTCTCACCATTTTCAGTAGGCTTCGTACTTATAAATTAAAAGCAATGTACAAAATTTCATCAAATTACCTTTAAAATTGCGACCTTTATTTTCGTTAAATCGACTCAGACAGTGATATTGAACCGATCGGTATACTTAAAGGTGGGTCTAGGCTCTAGAACCAATATTTTTTAGTGTTCACCCATCAGCACAAAAGCTAAATACCCTCCACTATTGTGGTGGGGGAATACAAAAGGAATAAAGAATTTTTCTTTTCAAAGTGGAATTTGGAGACACTTGATTCCAGGCTTCCTACAGGGATATACTAGTATAACATCATAAGCACAAGTTTACAATAATGCAATATTTGGTAGTTCTGGTCCGGGCTGGAGGTATGTTAATAAAAATTTTATTATTGAAAAGAAAAGTGAGTTAATCTACCTAAGAGAACTACATGGGTATTGTTTTAATTGTACCAAAAAAAGATGAATTGTACCAGTGTACCAATTAAGTTTCAATTGTACCAAATTTGGTACAATTGTACCACAAATCCCATCAGTGATACATATATATATATATGTATATATACATATATATATATATATATATGTATATATACATATATATACATATATATATATGTTCCTTTAACTCCCATTGGAGCATAGGCTTTTACTATGGCCAACCATCTTTTTTCTCTGCGTGCGAGTGGATGTATAGAACATTTTTTATTTGGTTTCTTTATCAGTGTCTAATACTGCAGAATTATACTTTTGAATATTTTTTTTTAATTCTGCTGCAATTTTAAGTTCAAAGAGGTTTGTTTTTGCATCTTTTAATGCAAATTAATATATAATTTGATTTTACAAGTAAAAATTACTTGGCATAGAATTTCTATGTGAAATGTTTATGTAGAACCAGAAAGACTGGTGATCCAACTTCAAGACTTCAAGACTTGCTCATAATATTGGCTTCTATAATTTCACAGTGATATAAATGGACTTCTTACTTCTGCACCTTTACAAATATTTACGTTTTTTAGTTGTTTCCATTTGTTAACGTTTGCTTTACCGCTGTTTGTAGAATTCGTATTTTACTACTAAATAAATAAATTACATTTAAATTTTATGCGAAAATAGTATCGTGCACTTTTATACTCGAGCACACAGACAAGCGGATTGCCTTTGTACAGCAAAATAAACTCACAAAAAATACTTTTGGTATTAAAAAAAAACAAAAACAACACCACCTGAAATGTATGAATATGAGAGAATTTGTTTCCGTACATTTTTTAAGCCATATTTTCTCAATTTATTTCATATGCGGTTCTTTATTAACACCACATCATAAATAGTTGATGTTGAAACTGGAGAATTTGAATAAGTTCTTGTGCTTTTTTTTCAAAACTTTAGTGAATGTCAGGTGAGCCTTTTCATCTGCTGATATGGTAACCAATTTATGCAACCGAAAGGGAAATAATAAATATAACGTTTTTTTTTTTTTTGCCAACAAAATATTTGTAAGCTGAAAAGAGTATTTTCATATTTTGCACATTTTTGTTGATTGCATCGCTTTTTTTTGGGAAGTGAAATTTGGGTCGAACAATACAACATGAACTGCGAAACTGTAAATTGTATACGAAGTTGCAATAGCACTAAAAATACCGTAAAAAATAGAGGAACATAAATAAATAAAGTCGTTCTTACCATAGCTATCACCGTATATACAACCAATGATTGAGATCACAGAAGAAGACTTAGAAAGCTGAAATTTTGTAAAAATTAGGTTTGCATGAGAGATTTGTTTGGTGTTTAAAATTGGTCAAATCAGTTTCTTACGATTATTCATCCGGACTAAGAAAACTCGGCATAAAACAGAGCTTACGGGATAAACTTAAACAACTACATTTAGCTTAAAAAAATTCAGTAGTAAAACCGATCTAATGAGCTCCATTATCAGGTGCGGCGGCATGAAATAACCCCCCAAAATATAACTCCCCAAAAAAATAATGAAATAACCCCCCAAAAGTTTGTACAGAGAACAACGAAAACGATAATTGGGGGGTTATTTCATCTTGTTTGGGGTGTTATTTTATTTTTTTAATACCTCATGTGAAATTATCCCCCAAAAAATCATTATGAAATAAAGCCCAAATATATTTTTTGGGGGATTATTTCATTTTGAAATGTATAATGAAACCGTTTTTGAGCGCAAGGATTTATCCACTTTGGTATACAGAACACCGGCTTCGATAAATAAAGCTGTCCTGCATAGCCGGCCTTCGGCCGGGCGCAATGGTTTTCTTCTATATGGTATACCAAACACCGGCTTCGCTAACTAAAGCTTCTCTGCGTAGCCGGGTCCAGTCGGTATTTTTATAGGGGGGGGGGGTGCGTTAATACCATGGTAGATAAGGCCATGATGGCTTTATCTCTCATTCAATAGGGAAATAAAGCCTTTTTTGTTTTTTTTTTTTTTCATTTGAATGGGAGATAAAGCCATCATGGCATTAGCTCACATAAGCAATATTGGAAAATGGCTTTATCTCTCATTTCAGTTCCGGAGACACTAAAGTTAAGTATTGAAATCGGGCTTCGCTTACTAAAGTTTTTCTGCGTGACGGCCTGCGGCCGTGCTTAGGGGATTTTACCTCCAGTAGGACGCGGCAGGTGGCTTCGCTGAATAAAGTTTTCCTGCGTGCGTCACAAGAATAAAAAAATGTTTTCAATGATAACTAAGAATTTTCCCTTTTACAGAATGTTTACACAATGCATAACAATATTCTGGAAAAAAATGGCATTATTTCTCATTTGGGGGGAAAAACATATGACTATATCTCAATGATTGGGCAATAAGGGGATTATGGCTTTACCTCCCATTCAATTTCGCAATAATGCCATCATAGCCTTATCTACCATGGTTTTAAAGCACCCCCCCCCCCCCTTTTAATACTATAGAGAAAAAAATACTGGCGCTATGCAGAGAAGCTTTAGCTAGCGAAACCGGTGCTTGTTATACTATAGAGGAAAAAGTCATTGCGCCCGGCCGAAGGCCGGCTATGCTGCAAAGCCTTAGTTGGCGAAGCTTGTGTTTGGTATATCATTCCATGATATCTATCGCGGGATTCTTTAAAGCCAAACTATCTAATTAATTGTATTACATATTTTGGGCTCTTATTTCATATCAGAAACTGGGGGTTTAATTCATATGAAATAATCCCCCAAAAATTAGGGAATTATTTCTATAATGTCTGGGGCGTTATTTCATTTCGTTGGGGGATAATTTTCAAAGTTGGGGTTTTGTTGGCCCCACGCTTTGGGGGTTATTTCATTATTTCAAAAAATACTTATTGAAAATTTCGTAAGAGATTCAATAAAAAAACAAAAAACAAGTAAGAAAGTATAGTCGGTCAAGCCCGACCATATGATACCCTACACCACAGTATTAAAAAACACATCATGCTTATATGTCCATATAAATATGGATTTATCTATGTTTATAAAACTTATTAAAATCGGGTTAAAAATTTGTGAGGGGCAGAAATCGCCCTTTACCTCTCCTTGTGGTCCTATTTTTGAAAAACTGTACAGCTTATGTGTCTATATAGATATGGATCTATCTATGTTTTGAATTTCATTAAAATCGGTTTGAGAGGCAGAAATTGGCCCTATCTCCCCTCGTGGTCCTATTTTTTAAAAAATACATCCCTTTTGTGTCCATGAAGATATGGTTCTATGTTAGTTTTAAATTTTATTAAAATCGGTTTGATAGTTTCTGAGAGGAAGAAATTTCCCCCTATCTTCCCTCGTGGTCATACGATTTGGCCCTTTTTCAATAAGCTTGGTCCGTGAGTCAATAAGAACCTATGACCCAAATTTTATCAAATTATCTCCAAAATTGCAACCTGTACTTTGCGCACAAGGTTACATGGTCATCCAGCCAGCCAGCCAGCCAGCCGGACGGACATCGTTAGTTCGACTCAGAAAGTGATTCTGAGATGATCGGTATACTTTAAGGTGGGTCTAGGAACAATATTTTAAGGCGTTACATACATCAGCACAAATGCATAATACCCTCTCCACTATTGTGGTGTGGGTATAAAAAACCTTGCTGGGATTTCAAAAAATTTTGTACATATAAAAAATATATTATTATTGGGAAATGTTGTATTATCGAAATAAACAAAACATATATTTATAATTAAGAGGGGGATTTCCTTATTCCCCCCCCCCCCCTGAATTCGCGCATGTCCATTGTTAAACATTGGTTCCACAAGCTTTCTCTCGAAATTAGGCTGTTTGCGCGATAAGGGCTTAACGATCTAAAGGAACAAGAGAAATAACATTATTTTGCAGAAATAAACAGCCTTATTACGGTTCTTATAAACGACTAAGTCGTTTTTGTAGAACATTAAGGAACACAGGTTGTTTGTTTCTTAAATCTATTACAAAAAACGACTTAGTCGTTTACAAGAACGAGAATAGTAATAAGTGTGACTCTTTTACTAAAGAGTGAGGTTTTAAACATTATTTAATATAGTACCCTTACAAATATCTTCCCTTTATAACGGATTTGTCGCAATAGCGGCCACAAAGAACAAGCTAAATTGTTCATATATTGTTTGCCACATGTTTCCAATGTGTAATGCAATTTTCACAATATTACTCATACGTACAGGTAAACAAGAAACGTAAATTTAGATTTCTAATGCAGTCATAACCACTCCATAGACTCGCGAGCAGTCAATAATTGTATTTTTCACACAGACACGGTCGGCAATTCACATGTATACAACAACTTTGTTCGGGCCACTCCATAGTCTCGCGAGGCAGTCAATAATCGTATTTTTTACACAGACACGGTCTGCAATTCATATGTATACAACAACTTTGTTTGTTGCTTGGTTATCACTGTTCTAATGCTAAGTTCCCACTTGGGTTTTTAAACGCGTTTAAGCAAAATGTTGATTTAGCTAATCAAAGCCGTTCACATTACATTTGAGATGATTAAGATGACAGATGATTAAGAAAAAAGAACACACAACAAACACACAAAAAACAACAAACAAATTTATATTTCTTTAAAGTATTAAAAATTGATAAAAACACATTTATAAAGTTATCAGAAAATTATTTTAATCATTTTAATGATGAAATTGTGAAAATTTATGAATTATTTAAGGAAAAAAATAAAATTATTAAGCAGAAATCGTGGCCGGTTGTACACGATCATGTTGGCGATTCTACATTTGAGGTATGTTCAGTGGATTCTATGTGGTTTATGAAGTGATTTAGTTGTAATCATGTCAATTTGAAGTCATTAACAAATCACTTCAATGTGTGGGTAATCATCTCGATTTTGAAGTGATAAGAGCTTAATCACGTTCGAGCTGCTTAAACGCGTTTAAGAACCCAAGTGTGAACATAGCATAACACTTCAGACTAAAAGTCTTTAGTAGCTCTCTATAAAATTTTAGAACTGACTATTTTTTGCGTTTCACAATTTTTCCTGCTTTTTTAAGTAATGGGGCGGGTATGAAAAAATCGGCGAGACCGAATACAGCATTCTTACTTGTTATAGTTAAAGTAAAAATATACTTAGTATTGTGGTTATTTTGTTTAATTGTTCATAAAAGTTAATTTCTATTAAATTATTTTTATGAAGAAAGGAATTTCACAACATGAAACTAATTAAAATTTATTGATAAGTTTTCATTCTTGTCTGAGCTGACAGGTTGCACCTACATGTTTCGATTGTAGCCACTCAATCTTTTCAGACTGGTTTGCCATTTAACACGCAACACCATTCACGACGCACCTATGGGGTTTTTGCCAATCTAGCGGACATTAGAAAAGAAAAAATTATTTAAGAAATTTAAAAATTTAGGTACGCAACTCGACAACAAACAACAAAATTCTGCATAGTCTAGTGAATTTTCTAGCCTTTTGCTTAAGATTTATGGTTTTGGGACATTGTTAACGTCAGAAAAGTTGAGTAAATTACATGCGTGTTCATTGCAGTTTTACGGTTTTGAGAGGTTTACAATATGTGACAGTTTCAGTTGAAAGGGACCTATGGGCAAAAAATGAGTTTTGGAGAAAAACGATTTTGAAGTTAACAAGTTAATTTTTTTCTTATCAAAGGTGTATTTTAAAGCTTACTTATGACAAAAGTAATGCAGTCAGCTTATGTGTCTATATAGATATGGATCTATCTATGTTTTAAATTTCATTAAAATCGGTTTGAGAGGCAGAAATTGGCCCAATCTCCCCTCGTGGTCCTATTTGTTAAAAAATACATCCCTTTTGTGTCCATGAAGATATGGTTCTATGTTAATTTTAAGTTTTATTAAAATCGGTTTGATAGTTTCTGAGAGGAAGAAATTTTCCCCTATCTTCCCTCGTGGTCCTACGATTTGGCCCTTTTTCAATAAGCTTGGTCCGTGAGTCAATAAGAACCTATGACCCAAATTTTATCAAATTATCTCCAAAATTGCAACCTGTACTTTGCGCACAAGGTTACATGGACATCCAGCCAGCCAGCCAGCCGGACGGACATCGTTAGTTCGACTCAGAAAGTGATTCTGAGATGATCGGTATACTTTAAGGTGGGTCTAGGAACAATATTTTAAGGCGTTACATACATCAGCACAAATGCATAATACCCTCTCCACTATTGTGGTGTGGGTATAAAAAACCTTGCTGGGATTTCAAAAAATTTTGTACATATAAAAAATATATTATTATTGGGAAATGTTGTATTATCGAAATAAACAAAACATATATTTATAATTAAGAGGGGGATTTCCTTATTCCCCCCCCCCTGAATTCGCGCATGTCCATTGTTAAACATTGGTTCCACAAGCTTTCTCTCGAAATTAGGCTGTTTGCGCGATAAGGGCTTAACGATCTAAAGGAACAAGAGAAATAACATTATTTTGCAGAAATAAACAGCCTTATTACGGTTCTTATAAACGACTAAGTCGTTTTTGTAGAACATTAAGGAACACAGGTTGTTTGTTTCTTAAATCTATTACAAAAAACGACTTAGTCGTTTACAAGAACGAGAATAGTAATAAGTGTGACTCTTTTACTAAAGAGTGAGGTTTTAAACATTATTTAATATAGTACCCTTACAAATATCTTCCCTTTATAACGGATTTGTCGCAATAGCGGCCACAAAGAACAAGCTAAATTGTTCATATATTGTTTGCCACATGTTTCCAATGTGTAATGCAATTTTCACAATATTACTCATACGTACAGGTAAACAAGAAACGTAAATTTAGATTTCTAATGCAGTCATAACCACTCCATAGACTCGCGAGCAGTCAATAATTGTATTTTTCACACAGACACGGTCGGCAATTCACATGTATACAACAACTTTGTTCGGGCCACTCCATAGTCTCGCGAGGCAGTCAATAATCGTATTTTTTACACAGACACGGTCTGCAATTCATATGTATACAACAACTTTGTTTGTTGCTTGGTTATCACTGTTCTAATGCTAAGTTCCCACTTGGGTTTTTAAACGCGTTTAAGCAAAATGTTGATTTAGCTAATCAAAGCCGTTCACATTACATTTGAGATGATTAAGATGACAGATGATTAAGAAAAAAGAACACACAACAAACACACAAAAAACAACAAACAAATTTATATTTCTTTAAAGTATTAAAAATTGATAAAAACACATTTATAAAGTTATCAGAAAATTATTTTAATCATTTTAATGATGAAATTGTGAAAATTTATGAATTATTTAAGGAAAAAAATAAAATTATTAAGCAGAAATCGTGGCCGGTTGTACACGATCATGTTGGCGATTCTACATTTGAGGTATGTTCAGTGGATTCTATGTGGTTTATGAAGTGATTTAGTTGTAATCATGTCAATTTGAAGTCATTAACAAATCACTTCAATGTGTGGGTAATCATCTCGATTTTGAAGTGATAAGAGCTTAATCACGTTCGAGCTGCTTAAACGCGTTTAAGAACCCAAGTGTGAACATAGCATAACACTTCAGACTAAAAGTCTTTAGTAGCTCTCTATAAAATTTTAGAACTGACTATTTTTTGCGTTTCACAATTTTTCCTGCTTTTTTAAGTAATGGGGCGGGTATGAAAAAATCGGCGAGACCGAATACAGCATTCTTACTTGTTATAGTTAAAGTAAAAATATACTTAGTATTGTGGTTATTTTGTTTAATTGTTCATAAAAGTTAATTTCTATTAAATTATTTTTATGAAGAAAGGAATTTCACAACATGAAACTAATTAAAATTTATTGATAAGTTTTCATTCTTGTCTGAGCTGACAGGTTGCACCTACATGTTTCGATTGTAGCCACTCAATCTTTTCAGACTGGTTTGCCATTTAACACGCAACACCATTCACGACGCACCTATGGGGTTTTTGCCAATCTAGCGGACATTAGAAAAGAAAAAATTATTTAAGAAATTTAAAAATTTAGGTACGCAACTCGACAACAAACAACAAAATTCTGCATAGTCTAGTGAATTTTCTAGCCTTTTGCTTAAGATTTATGGTTTTGGGACATTGTTAACGTCAGAAAAGTTGAGTAAATTACATGCGTGTTCATTGCAGTTTTACGGTTTTGAGAGGTTTACAATATGTGACAGTTTCAGTTGAAAGGGACCTATGGGCAAAAAATGAGTTTTGGAGAAAAACGATTTTGAAGTTAACAAGTTAATTTTTTTCTTATCAAAGGTGTATTTTAAAGCTTACTTATGACAAAAGTAATGCAGTCAGAAAACTGCGGGTTGCTGCATTAGAAAGAGCGTATTGTATATTTTAAGAATCACCAAAAAAGTAAAAATCGATTTTTTCATTTGTAGGTCCCTTTTAACTGAAACTGACACATATATTTTTTTTCGGGTAAACGAATAAAGATTTTTGATTGATTTTTTTTTAACAAAAAAATACGGAAAAACATTATTTTTTGGTAGTTTGTTTTTTTAATAACTAAAACTATATTTTTATTAAATTTTAACAGTACCGAAAACGAATTTAATAACCTACAATCAGTTACTGTAATAATTTTATGAGTGTAGCATCTCCAAAGTAAATCTCCTAGCATAATTGTTCTCCTCTACTAATATTTTAACATTATCGAAATTTGGTGTGTGTCACGTAATTGCACAGTGGGCCGCGAGTGCTGATTTTTGCTCCAATGGCTTGTAAGTTGCTTTTAAATCATACTTATGTGATGAGAGTCTGGTTTTTAGTTTCGTTTTAGTTGTGCCTACGTATATCTACTGACATATTTTGGTGTTGTCACCTTTACATTTGATTTTGTACACTACGTTTGGTTTTTCCTCAGTTTTTAATTTTGATTTTATTTTGCTGAATAATTTATTAAGGCTAGATTACACTATTATACTTTGTATTAATACATGTCAAAAACTCAAGTAATATTACAAAGTGTGATAGTGTGAATGCAATGTGTCACGAAAATGACATGTATTAAGAAAAAAGTTTGACATCCCATACGACTTCATCGTTTTTTGAGAAAATTTCTTAACAATAATACTTTTCATTGGATCAGGGTTGCATTTTATTCCATGTGTGAGTGTTTATACTTTGTGTGATGGTGTGAACACAAACTGTCATGTTACATTAGATTATTGACAGTCGCAACAAAACTCATTAGATTTCTATCTCACAAAGTATTATGGAATACGTAAGACTTGTGAGATAGTGTAATCTAGGCTTTAACAGTATTGTTACATTTAAAGGCTTGTCCTTATTATATGTATTAGAATTTTTCATACTTTCAGAAAACTTCGGTATATAACCGATTGATTTAAAGATTTTATCCTCCGATTCTCTAGTATTAGCTATGTGACATTTCTTTCTTACATGTTTTATCACATCGTGAATTGTGTTTTTAGGGAAGTCATTCATTCTTAAAGTTTCCTTGATTATGTATAAATTGTTAAAATTTATAAAAGTAAAATAACATGTTTTAACAAAACGCCTTTAATTTAAATCATAAATAAATAAACTATGAACAGTATTTCAATATTAAATTAATAAAAAGGATCAATACAAACATCGGTGTTTCTTTCTGGATACAAGTATTTTAATAAAGAGATGCAGGCGGCAACAAAATTTTTTAAGAAATTTCAGGATTGACTATAAAGTTGCTCTCACTTCCATTGTCTAATGCGTTAGTAAATAGGGTATTTAGCCAAGTAAACATCGTTTTAAGTAATTTGAGAAATAGGTTACATTTCACAACCGTTAGTTCGATTTTATCAATGACCATGACAATAAAATTTTTATATCAACACCACAATAGTGGAGAGGGCACTATGCGTTTGTGCTGATGTTTATAACACCTAAAAATATTGGTCCTAAGCCCAACTTTACGTATACTGATTGACCCAGAATCACTTTCTGAGTCGAATTAATGATGTTTGTCCGGCTAGCTGGCTGTCCATGTTATCCTTGGTTATCCTTGTGCGCAAAGTACAGGTCGAAATTTTGGAGAGTATTTGATAAAATTTGGTACATAGAGTCTGATGTGGTTTAGGGTATCATATAGTCGGGGTTGGCCAACTATACTTTCTAGCTTGTTTTTTATTGTAGATCTGGACTCAAAAGGTTGGGTATCTGTTGTCGTGATTATGATTTCACTTCAAGTTATTTAAAACTTATAGGCACGAGTGATTCCTAAGAGATAAACAATAACAATATCGAATTTATCGATGATTTAATATTTTAAATATCTATCAAAATATTAATTTACGTTTATTCCTTTTTAGCAAATTGATCTTAACTTACAATTTCATCGTAAACAACATTAAATGAATTATTTCTGTTTTGTTGTTGAATTTTAATGTGTTTTTAATAAAAAAGCTTTTAGCCATTTTTATCCATTTTTTCCGAAAATTTAGACACATTGTCTATGACGGATATACATCATGTAAAGCACGCAAAACAGAACGAAACAATCCGCTTTTAAAATTCCTGGGCTATCTTTCACCATATGAGCATTAAGTATTTTTTTTAATTTTCTTTAAATAAGTCACTTTATAAACAAAACATCTAAGATTGTTCAGTAATCGTTCATTTTTGAAAAACTTAACAAGATGTAAGTTCTTTGAGTTTTTTTTTTTTTTTTTTTTAATTTCAATGTAAGAATATGCATATGAGAGCAAAGAACCGATGTATTTTTATTTTATAATTGACTCAAATCTTTTGTTTAAAACGCCCACCAACCTTAATATGCAAATTTATGCTCACCATATATTTTTGGAAATCCCTTAAAAATAAGCAGAAAAACCCTGCCCTGATTATGAGGTTATGAGGCATTAAAACAGTGATAACCACTCCATAGGCTCGCGAGTAAGTCAATAATCGTATTTTTCACACAGACACGGTCGGCAATTCACATGTATACAACAACTTTATTCGTTTCAAAACATCAGGCTATCATCAGTCTCTGCGACCGCACCCAAGTACATAATATCTTTGTGTGCGTGCGTTCGGGGCTTGGTTAGTTCGGGGCTTGGTTATCACTGCATTAAAATAAATAGCAGTAAGTATTAAAGTATGCTTAAAAAAGTTGGAATATACACTGTAAAGGAAAAAAATCTGCAAAAAAAATGTTGCAAAGGTCAAACTGTGCAAAAGTATGAATTAAAAAAATTGTAGCCAAATATCATAAAAACCTCTAAAAGTTATAAATATATTTTGCTTCCATTGGTCCCACAAAAAAAACATATAATTAATTGCATGTTAACGCAAACTCTGATATTTAGTTAATAATTTTTTGTATGCATTATACAGCAGTTTAACAACGAACAAATTTCTGTTAAGCCAAGAGGATGAAATCGGCTTTCTAAAAGGATGCAAAGACGTGAACTCTTAGCTATGATTTCGCGTGTACTTGGTGAGAATATTTAATAAGATAACATATAAACATACCAATTTATTTTTTTGATATATTAATGAAACTATTAACATTAGATATCCACAGAAAGCGTAGATTTAAATTTAAGATTAATTTACATTCAAGATAAATTAATTATCAAGAATAAAAATTGGGAATTAAGCACGACTAACAAAATCTTTTAAATTAAATATTGTATTCCCAAAAACTACTTTGATAATAAACTGGCAAGTGCACGGCTTAATAAAACTTAACTGGCAACATGCTTTTGCAAGTTGTTTTTGTTGACCCATTTCAGACTCGGCAAGTAAGTTGCGCAAGTTACTTGCCGACAACAACAAAATCTATACCCAATTTTTTTTCTTACCCCGAACTTACCACTGACGTCTACAAACCAAGAGTAGGCAAGAGACTTGCGCAAGTTACTTGCCGAGTGTGAAAGAGGTCGTTTTCATTGTGTTTTTTCTTGGCCTACTTACGACTACAATTAATGTTAGAATAATTTCAACCAGTGTGGGGATATTAAGAAAAGATTAACTCACTGTTTATTCGAAATAGTTTTTATAGTTTTCTATATACAGGCTGTCAAGGTCATTAATTTAATGTAAGGGTGTTTCTACGTTAATAGGTACTATCGACGGCTACATAAAAAAAAAAAAATATATAATTTTTAAATTTGCGGAAATATCAAACGCGTTTAATAATAAATACAGTATACTTTTTTACCAATAAATTGCAATACCTAAATTACCTTAGTTTAGTCATAACTTCATGTTTACCTAGAAAAAAGTATCTACCCTGGCCTGTCCCTTTAGTATTCTGTAACAAAATATTTGAAATTTAACACATTACTAATTCATAAAATATTTAATCGTTAGTTATTACATAAAGTAGTTTAAATAACATTGGTAATCATTTAAAAAAACTTTCAAAATACTTTCAAATTTTATTGAAAAAAATTACATATTTTTTGTCCCTCGTATTTTAAGTCTCTTCCCCTGCACATTTTTCGATCGTTTAAAAATGCCGCTAAAATGCGTTGACGCTGCAAATTTAAATAGCATAAAATTTGTTTTGAAGTGCATTTAACAATAAAAGTCGCACGAGCCACTAGCGTGTTCCTATTGGGCCAATAATTCGACCAAAACACTCGGGTTACTCGCACGTGTCAGTTATTAATGTATCTCCACTGGAGAGTTTTATTCACTTGTTATTTGTGGTTAAAGTTTGTTTATAATATTGATTTATTTTAATTTCAGTATAATTTACTGTGTTAGTTTGATTTTTCGTTACAATACATATTTTTCCAATTATGCTAGTTTTTTAAGGAAAACATCTCTCCCCTGCCGTATTTCCCCTGCTTCATCAGATGCCAGGGTAAAGATTTTGCGTCCAGGGTAGATAAGGAATTGAGAAATTAATTCTTTCTTAGTATTTTACGTTAAACCAACACATTTCCACTATATACGTTATACGTGTTTTAACGCTTCAAAAATGTATGTATGCCTTATTTAATGTGAATTTTGGTTTAAGTTAGTTTTATACTACTAACATACATATGTTGCATTATACAATAATAGAAGGTAGTCAAGTTCTTTCTTTAGTTGCCATATTAACGTTCTGACATTCAAGATTTATACAAAATCGTGCTAACCAACTTTTTAATCAAATCCAATATTCGTTTTTTATGTTTTATGCACTAGCAACCAAATTGCAAGAACTTTACCTAAATTAAGTAAAATTCACGTGGAATTACCACGAAGCCGGTCACGGCAAGGGCGCGCCTGATGGAGTAGGTGCGACGTACAAAAGGACTACTGATAGACTTGTTGGAGCTGGGAATGACAATTCATCGCTGTCCAAATGTAATTGATGACGAAGACATTTTAAAGAAAGAAGAGGGACTTAATATAAAAAGTTCTAAAAGCTTCTCAGCCACTATGAAGGTCCAACAAATTACTGGATGCCCCAATAAATTGACAATGAAGAGCTTAAGCTGTTTCTGTGATCTTGAAGTATACAAGTATTTTGTGGTCTGCACCTTGGATTTTGCTTTCATGAAAACCAAACCGCGCCTTAACGTTGATTATGTATATGGGCCTGAAATAGAATCTTAAGACGAACCACTAATAAAGTATCTTCTCAGTATTGTTCTCAAGCAGTTACCGAGAAGGCATGCCAGCTTGTAAACGAAGGAAATGAAATAATTAGCTTTTTTTCGACTACGTTTATGTAAGCAGATGTTAAGAATTTTTGTTTTTAAGTAACATAAAAAAATACTCTATGGAGTTATCCAAATTTTGTTTTGTTTTAAACTATCATCAAATATTGAATAATTAAAGTTGATTCTTACGAAAATAAGGTTTGTTTTCAATTTATCCTTCCGCTTAAAGTAAGGTATCTTATCCTGGTGGTCATGTCTTTACCCTGTGTAGAGTATCTCCCCTGGTTATTTAAAATACCGGAAAAAGAAGATAACTTGACTGGCCATTATTAAACATGCATTCAAACTTCCTGATTAATTACGATTATATTGAAAAAAATCATAATTTTAAATATTTTTATTACGCCGCCATTCATAATATCAGGTAACCTCTTATCGTAGAATGACCCGTAAATAAAAGGTTATTTATTTTATTTTTAATAAAATCCGACGTTTCGTTGGTATTCTTTCCAACTTCTTCAGGGATTGAGTTTTATGAAAATCTGGCAACATTGTATAAATACAAAGTAAAAAAGTAGTCAATAATAACAATAATTATAATCTTAATTTTTGACAAATTAACTTACAATAATCTCTTTCGTCAGTTTACATCATTTATAAAATATATCACAGTATTTTGTATAGGTGGACAACACAACACAAAACTTAAAATATTATTGTTTATTGTTGATGTTTTTGTTTAAACTTTGATATTGTTACAAGTAGAACTGATGCCTATAATTATTATACGCTTAACAGTTTTATTTGGTTTAATATCTTAAGTTTTTCGAAAATCTTTGGGTGAAGTTTCCTGACGATCTGTCCTAAGCAACCAGTAAAATGCGCATAGCGATAGCTTATCCCATTAACAATCAAGTTCAGTGTTTTTATCAAGAATAAGAATTGGAAATTAAGCACGACTAATAAGATATTTAGATTAATTAATAATGTTTGTCGAAACTACTTTCATGAAGAATCAGGGCTAAAAATGTGTACATTTTAATAATACTTTTGACTTTTTTATGATGCCAATTCAAGTATATTTTGCAGCTTCAGCGTATCTCAGAGTCAGTTACTTTTTCCGTTTTAAGTACTATTTTTTACTTAATTGCTTGTTGGATTTCAGACATTGTTCAACTTGTGTGCCACCCGGTTATTTATACACTTACTTGTTCACCCACTTATTTTCTTGCCATATTAAAAACTATTGCAGTCACTTGGTCTAGAAAGTTTACAAACTGCACAAGCAAGTTCAACCATACATTTGTCTACGGGTAATGATGGATGTGGGCAGATTTGAGTGAAAGTGTAAGTGCTTATGTGGCACACTTTTACAATATTTACTGCAATCTATACAAGATGTACGAATATGGGATAGAAATTATACTATCTGTGCGCAAATCTATGTGTGTCCTTAATTTCTTGTGTATAGATGTGAATATTGGGAGTTTATACATTTAAAATTACTAGGATCGCCCGGTGGCCGAAATTCGACCACTTCACATTTACTTTTGAGAGAACCTGTGCGTTGTTCAATAAAATCGTACACATTTTAAGAGAACGGCTAAATTCACTATTCACCTATCTTTGTACGTGTGTCTATAGGATAAATTAAAATGCTTTTTAAACAATTTTATTCCAAAAATTTAGAAAAAAAATATATAGTGCATATCCCCGTAATTTATTTATAAGATTTTCATGAAATGTTATCAAAGTAAAAAATAGAAACACAGATCTTCGTTTAAAGTCATTAAAAAAGTTTCCGACTTTTATTTTTCTAAGCGACGTTTTTGCGCGACTTCATTTTTTAAAATGTCTAAGGTAACCCTGTCCTAATACGTTTATACATGTGTGTTTGCAAGTGCAAAATGAAAACAAAAACATTTTGGGAGAACAACATAGAGCATAACCGTCGTTTATACATTTGTGTACATGTGTGTTTGCAAGTATAATAGCAACATCCCAGCGGGAAAACTCAGAAGGCCTTCTTACTTCAGGCCTTTTTAAAGGCCTGCTTAAAAAATGTTTTGATTTTATTACTATTCTTACGTAACTGCTAAAGAATGCCTTATAGAAGGCCTCGGCTCTTTGGTATAAAAGAAGCGAGAAAAGAAGGAGTAACATTTTTTGTTTTGTTTTTTTGCACAAGCAAAAGCAAAAGAGTTCAGATCCCTTTACAAAAACAAAGTAACATATGTTGTAAATCATTTTCGTTGAAGTTGAAAAGAGAAAGAGTAAAAGTTTTTGTTTTGTCTTTCCGCCAAAGCGAAACGATTCAGATCCCGTTATAAAAACAAAGTAACAAAGTAGGTACATATTAAAATACAAAATAAAAACAATAATGTAAATTATTTTAGTTGAGTTTTGTTCATTAAGGAAGATAGGTACTTGTGCTTAAAGGTTTTTTTTTATTATAAACATACGTTTGTAAAATTGGTATACATATATAAAAAGTTAAGTGTTCATTTTCTATATTGGAGATCTGATATGTACATAAAACCTATTCAGTCTTCTAATTTCATTTGAAAGGAAATATTCCTTAATGTTTTAGACTGATAGCCCTTCAATATGACCTTTAATGCATTTGTAGAAGAAAAGTCTGAAAGGCATTTTAAGAGCCATTATTTGAAAGGCCTTTTACCATACCTTTCTTAAAAACCCTTCAAGAAAACCTTTTTGCTAAGGCCTTTTGACAGTCATTCTCTGGAAAGCCTTCTAAAAGCCATTTATTTGAAGGCCTTTAAGAAGCTCTGGTGAAGAAAGGAAAGCGGAAGGTCTTCTCCGCAATGACAACGCGTGTAAAAAAGATATGAGTATGGAATGGAGCGAGAAGGGCTTGTTTATCCAAAAGAAGGGGTACAGAGGCCTTCTGGAAGGCCTCCGTACTCCTTCTTTTCCCGCTGGGATAGAGCACACCGTCTTTTATACATGTATGCACATGTGTGTTTGCCAGTATAATGCAAGAAAAAAACACATTTTGGGAGAATAACAAAACACACAACTTCTTTTTATACATGTATGTGCGTGTGTTTTCAAACAAATTTAAAACGCTTTTAAAACCATTTAATCCTCAAAATTTAGAAAAAAAATTTATATTGTGCATTTCTACACAAAAATACCTTTAAAACGATATATGTTTCATTAAAATCGGTGGAAGTTAAGATATTTAAAAATCAACGATAAAAAAATTGCTTCCGTATTTATATATAAGATTATCGTTATTATTAGTACAGTTGAGAGAAAAGAGAGATAGGACAAGCGTATTAAAGTTTATCTATTATAGTTTCCTTCGGTTATCCACACAGCCCTTAAAAAAGTGTTTGCTTGCATAAACTCACAAAACCAAACTTAAGTACGTGAATTTATTCACATTTTATAAGTTCATGGGGGTTTATGAATACTAATCAACAATTTGTGTGATAGTGTGAATTGATAATAAATTTGAGCTGTTTGTTGACAATAGAATGAATAACGATAAAGGAAAAATAGATTTCTATAATATCACAGTTATAACCAGGAAAATATTATTAAAAAAAGAAGTATTTCATGCGCATTCAATATAAAAAGCGAACATAAGCTTAAAAATTGGTAAAAATATGCCTTGAAAAACAAAAATGGCTTATTGTATTACAAAACATTTAACAATTTAATAATATTGCCATATAATGAAAAAGTAACAAAGATTAGTCGCCCCATCCCGACCATATAATACACTATAGTGTTTACTGACGAATTTTAAAAGTGTACGCTATTTGGATACTAAATGCAGCCATGGACAAATTTGAACAAATTTATTATAAAAGATTAAGATTTACACAAGAGTTATTTGTGCTGAATATAAACTTAATAGTTCATATCAGCATCTATATGGGATTCTCTGCGTATACCAAACCTAAATTTACAGCAGACAGTTTTTTATTTTATTACAGTTTGTATGAACGTTGTCGTTTCCGATAAAATAGTTTTTGCTATAAAATCGTAACGGTACCTTATGTGACCATGAAATTTTAGGAGATGATGCAAGTGTTGCCAATAAAGTAATTTATAAAAAAAAAAATTTGAATTGAAAATTATGTCGCTTAAGCTTTTTTTTTTGGCGGTAATGCCTCGATAAAAACATTTATAAGGAAGTTATGGTACTAAAAATTATTTCCGGGATTGATATTTGTATGGGTGCTATGACCAACAAAATTTGGAACTGTAATTAAGATTCTATTGAGGGAAAAGTTTTATGAGGGCCGATTCTCACTATTTAATAGGCTTCGTCCTTATGACACTTAACACGTATGTACTAAATGTTACCAAATTTTCTCCGAAAGTGCAAGCTGTACTTTGCGCGAATGGACATTATTAGATGACATGTATACCATTTTACAGTTTGGTATTTTTTCGTAAACAAAAATCAAAACTTTAACGACCATGAAAATTTCGTTTGTACTCTTTAGCTTTTCTTCTATTTATTTGTGGAACTTCATTTGATTAAAAATTGCAAACAAGTTTGTGAAGCCAGTTCGGTTTGTGCTTTGTTGTGATACAGACGTGTATTTTTAGCCCCGCATACGATATGAACTATAAATTAATCACATTTGATTTTGTAATACATACATAAATATAAGCAGCGAATGGACGCTTAAAAAAAAAATAATATATTGTGTTATTTAAATTACTTAACATAATAGTGAACAATTTAAAACGATAAAATTAAATTAAATAAAACAGTAAAAATATATATGTATGTACGTATGAATGTTCATACATGTGTAAACATATTCTGAACAAAACATCTAAATTCTGGTTTTTTCTTTTGTTGTTGTAAAATACAATAAATAATAAAAATATTAAAGCAAAGCAAAACGGTGAAAAACAAAAACAACTCTTTGCATGAGTACAAACAGTGAAACAACACTAAGACAAAATGAAAGAAACGTTTACGTTTTAGTTAATGCAAATGAAAATAATGCAGAAATAAATAAAACAAAACAAAACAATATTAACTACCTAACGGCTAAGCCAATTACTCGAACACGTTCCCTCTCACCCTCGGTATTTACACAAACGGTGGATAGTGACTCATTAAAAAAACTACAACAAGATTTGGTGACAAGTGTTGCCAGGCCAGCAAGTATTGCCGTGACGTCAAAAACAAATTTAGTGGGAAATTATACCATGAACTCAAACACAAATGCAATGGAAAACCCCCCTGTAAAAAGTTGTCAAAAGCCTACAGTACAAGTTGGTATGGACAGGTACATAACAGTGCTTAAACGGGGACGCAGCCCTACCTCTGCAGCAGTTGCTTCGGCCTCAAAAGTACCATCTTTTGATAAAATAAATACTCAAAATCGTTTTGCAATTCTGGAGGATGAATCCTCTGAAGCACCAAACGTCATTAAACCATCCAAGCCTCCCCCGATATATCTAAGGGAGCAAAATTCAAATGAGCTCATAAAGAGTTTGATATCGGTGATAGGTGAAAATTCGTTTTACGTAGCGGCTATAAAGCGTGGAAGTATAAACGAGACAAAAATACAAGTCAATAATGAGAATGATTTTCGCAAAATAGTAAACAACTTTGAAACGCTTAAAAAAAACTTTTATACCTACCAACTGAAAAGCAGTAAAGGTCTACAGGTAGTGATTAAGGGTATTGACTCATGTGTGGACCCAGAAGAGGTTAAAACATTCCTAGAAGAAAAAGGCTTCAAGGTAAAACATGTAGTAAATATTAAAAATAGAGAAAAAATTCCCCAACCACTTTTTCGAGTGGAGTTTGAACCCGGCGACGTAAAACTTAAAAAAAACGAAACACATCCTATTTACAATTTAAAATATATTCTCTACAGAAGAATAACTATAGAAGAGCCGCACAAAAAAAATGGACCTGTTCAGTGCTTAAACTGCCAAGAATTTGGCCATACCAAGGCATACTGCTACTTACCCCCTGTCTGCGTAGTATGTGGTGAACTACACGGTACAGTTTCTTGCGATAAGTCTAAAACCGACCCCAACGTAAAAAAATGTAGCAACTGTGGCGGTAATCACACTGCCAATTATAGAGGATGCCCAGTATATAATATTGTCAAGCAGACGGGTGGACCGAAAACAAATACCCCTCAAATGCAGGTTGCAAATCAGGTAAACACAAATGCAATTCAAGCCCCCCAGCCTAGTAATAACAGAACCTCTTACGCTAACGTCCTAAAATCAAACCATCAGCCAATGCAAGGTGCCTCGCCAAGTAATGATGAAACTCCGGTTTCTAATTTAAGTCGTTTAGAAAAAACCATGGAAACATTAGTGCAAACAGTAAATAATTTTAGGAACACAATGGGTAATATGATGCAGGAAATGCTTAGAATGCAATCGATGTTATTGCAAGCTGTACTTAACAAACCATGAACTGTTTAAAAATTTGTTTTTGGAACGCAAACGGCATCCGCCAACATAAAAATGAATTAGAATACTTTCTTAAAAATAAACAAATTGATGTCATGATGATTTCTGAAACTCATTTGACCTCAAGAAATACGTTTAAAATGAATGGTTATATACTATATGATACCAAGGACCCTCGAGATAGAGCTTGTGGAGGTTCTGCCATCTTAATAAAAACTCGAGTCAAACACTACATTATGTGTAATCACCGTGAAGACTATCTGCAAGCAACGACTATTTGTGTTGAGGAGCTAAATCGAAACATAGTAATTTCTTCTTTATACTCTCCACCTAGATTTTCCATATCAGAAGGCCAATATTATAAATATTATAAATCATTAGGACCCTGTTTTCTGGCCGCTGGCGATTATAACGCTAAACATACCTTCTGGGGGTCACGACTTATAACACCAAAAGGTCGTGTTTTGTTTAACACAATCTCTAAAATGGGTTTAAATGTGGTAGCGAGCGGGCAACCAACATATTGGCCTACTGATCAGCAAAAAATTCCAGATGTTATCGACTTTGGCGTGGTTAAAAACATCCCCACAGAAATGATTCATGTTGAAGCTTCCCTAGAATTATCATCCGACCACACACCTACAATTGTTACTATATCGAACCCAAATAGAATTGTATTTCCGTCAGGTTACTTAGCGACGCCAGCCACACAAATAAATTGGTTAAAATATAAAAAATTTCTCAGTGCCCATTGCACAGAAAATATTCCGCTTAGTACACCGGAGAATGTGGATCTCTCTCTTGTTAACTTTGACAGTTATCTTAAACTAGCTGTTCAACACTCCAGCGTTACCCCCAAAAAAATTAAAAATAATAAAATATGTTCTTCAGATGTCGAGCGGCTCTTGACTGAAAAAAGGAGAGTTCGAAGAGAGTGGCAACTTTACAGATCCCCGCAACTTAAGATTTTATTAAAAGAATGCACAAAAAGGCTAAGAAAGTCGCTACAGAATCAGAAAACGGCTTCTCTAGAAAAATATCTTAAGGAACTTGATGCAACTCCACAATCTGACTACTCATTATGGCGTGCAGCTAGAAATCTAAAAAGGCCAGTTATATCTAAGCCACCATTAAGAAACTTGAATGGTAGTTGGGCAAGAAATGATAATGAAAAAGGAAACCTGTTTGTAAATCATTTGAAAAACGTATTTACACCAAATATATCTCACAATATTGCGGTCGAGTTACCACCTGTTGATGCTAGAGCAGCTATTCCCCTCAGATTTGAGATAAGAGAAATCGAAAAGGCTATTTGTGACTTAAACACTAAGAAGGCACCTGGTATTGATAAAATCAGTAATAAAATGCTTTTGGAGCTACCTCGCATAGCAAAGAAAATTATTCTTTTTATTTTTAATGCTATTTTACGCCTTGAATACTATCCTGAAAAATGGAAGGTTTCCTTAGTTACCATGATACCAAAGCCAGGTAAAGATCATACAAAAGTTGAGTCTTATAGACCTATTAGCTTATTATCAAATATGTCAAAGCTGTTTGAGAAATTATTAGTTTCAAAATTAACACCAATTTTAAGTGAAAATAGATGTATTCCAAACCATCAGTTCGGATTTAGAAGAAAACACAGCACAATCGAGCAGACTCATCGAATAGTAAATGTCATAAGAAAAGCATTTGAAGAAAAGAAATATTGCTCAGCACTCTTCATCGATGTTTCGCAAGCTTTTGACAAAGTCTGGCATGAAGGCTTATTACACAAATTGAAGCAAAATTTACCAGCAAACACACACAAGCTGCTAGAAAGCTACTTAGTCGGTCGTCAATTTATTATTAAAGAAGGAAATTTCTTAAGTTCACCTCAGCCCATTGCCGCTGGAGTCCCACAAGGCAGCATCCTGGGCCCCCTATTATACTTAATTTATACTTCGGACATGCCAACAAGCAACTACACACAAACTTCAACATTTGCAGACGATACAGCTTTTCTAAGCGTCCACGAAAATCGTTATGAAGCATCGCGTTACTTACAGCATCATATATTTCAACTAGAAATATGGTTAAGACAATGGAGGATAATGGTCAATGAGCAAAAATGTGTACATATAACATTCACTTTGCGCCGGGAATCTTGCCCCCCTATTACAATCAATAATCAAATAATTCCTCAACATTCGCATGTTAAATATCTCGGTATACATCTGGATCGGCGATTAACGTGGAAATGCCATATAGAGGCAAAATTAACTCAAATGAAACTAAAAGCCATTCAAATTCATTGGCTTATTGGAAGAAATTCTGTCCTTAGTCTCGATTGCAAGCTTCTACTTTACAACTCTATCTTAAAGCCTGCCACTGCCTCGGCCTCTAATATCGACAAAATTCAAAGGCGCCAAAATAAACTTCTTCGAATAATCACAGCCGCTCCCTGGTATGTTAAAAACTCAAACATTCATAAGGATCTCAATGTGCCATTAGTGAAATCTATGATTACAAAATATGCAATAAAATATTTAAAAAGGCTTGAACAACACCCAAATCCACTAGCTCGAAATATTTTAAATCATGGCGGCCACACTCGCTTAAGAAGAAGAGACACTGCAGCACTTACCCAATTAGATGAGCGATAAACACCTATAAAAGTGAACATAACACGTGATGAAGAAAATTTTGTCTGGCACTGGCAGGAGATAAAATAACGTATTAGGTTAAGATTTGATTAATTATTGTTAGTTCATATTTAATATATGAAGATTCAATAAAAAAATAATGACAAAAAAAAAAAAAAAAAGTTTGTGAAGCCAGTTTTTGTAACTTCTGAACATTTTTAATTTTGAGTTTTGATTGGTCATTACCAGTCATTAAACAGATAAAAAAGCCGTCTGTTAACAAAAATTTACCAAAAAAAATTGTATGCCGCTGTGAAGGTCCTTTAAAGCGTTGAAAAACTTTGTTCACATAAATATGTTGTCGGAAATGCAAGGATATTCTTTTTTTAACGTAAATCCAGAAAACATCTAATGGAACTTCGGAGAAGTGAAGTTTTAGAGTCATGTCATTAGTTAAATCTGTAAATTGCATTAATTGCAAAAGGATTTCGAATCCAACGTATTGTTCCGTATTAATGGAATAAAAATACTGATCAAATTTCTGCTGGTTGTGGAGCATTGCTTTAAAGCATTTACAAAAAAACCTAATATTTTTAAATTATACACCAAAAAGGTCCACAAATTAATAAAAAACTTTTAAATGGATAAATATATTGTTTTTGCCTTCACAGATCGCACAATAAAAAATGCAATTGAATATTACACACTTTTGCTGCAACAACGTCAAAGTCAAAAATCTAAAATTTTTACTGCATTAGTGGTATGCATTGGAAATCAGGTGTTTTATGAAGCAGAAAATTATTTCGTTTAAAGATTTTGTAAACTCAGCTCTAACAGAATAATACCATTTTATTTTTCCGTTAAAGTCATTTTCTGTAAAACTTGTAAAACTAATATTTTTGTGTATGACTAGGTCTCAGCAAGTTTTCCCGGTTACAATTTTTTTTTTACGAAATAACGCCTGTATTTTAAGCCACAGAACAGAAAAAAATCAATTAAAAGCCATTTAAATGTTGAAAATGTCATACGTCCCTAAATGTATAATAACAGTTATTGATGCGGAAACAAAGATAAACAGTTAATCGATAATTTTGTTGCTGTTTTGTTAATTTTTTTTTAACAAAGTAAACAAAACCGCCGTTACTTTTTATTGAAACAGTATCAAAATAAATATAAATAAAATGAAAATATTATCAAAAAGTAATTTCAATTTTTGGGAATGCAAAATTTTAATTTCAAAAGATTTTGCTATTCGTGCTTAATTCCCAGTTTTTATTTTTGACAAAAACACTTGAAATTTATTGTTGATGGGATAAGCTATTCCTATGCATTTCACTGGTTGCTTAGGCCAGATCATCAGGAAACTTCATCCATAAAGATTTTAGACAAACTAAAGATATTAAACCAAATAAAACTGTTAAACGTATAAGAATTATAGCAACAGTTCTACTTGTAACAATATCAAAGCTTGAACAAAACACATCAACAATAAACAACAGTGGGTTTATCTCATCTCACATTCCCCACTACAATTAGTTGAAATTCTCTCAACATTAATTGTAGTTGTAAGTAGGTTAAGAAAAACAAAATAAAAACAACAAAAACTTACAAAAGATGTTGTCAATTAAGTGTTTTTTACGCCGTGCACTTGCCTGTTTATTATCAAAAAGTAATTTAAATTTTTGGGAAAACAAAATTTTAATTTCAAAAGATTTTGCTATTCGTGCTTAATTCCCAGTTTTTATTCTTGACAAAAACACTTGAAATTTATTGTTGATGGGATAAGCTTTTCCTTTGCATTTCACTGGTTGCTTAGGCCAAAAAAAACGCACGAATAGCAAAATCTTTTGAAATTAAAATGAAAATAAATAAACCGCATCACTGCAATGTATTCTGATGTTTCGGAACTCGCCCTAACTGTATAAAAGAGAATATTGCTAAATTGAATCACATGATTCAGGAACTCTATTTTGATCACAAAACGAGATATTATATGATGAGGAAATCTCTCATTTAGTAATGTAATTTATTCTTAGCAGTATGACATCTTGCAACATCTTGTTAAGACAATATCGTTCAAGAACTGTATTGTTATAACTAGGGATGAAATTTTTATGCACTAAAAAAATCGAAAAAATACGGATAAAATATGCACTAAAAACTCTAAAATATTCCTTAAAACATAAAAAAATATGCGTTTTTTTATATTTTAAAACAAACAAAAGTAAAGATAAATAAATAGCAATAGTTTATCCCTTCAACAATAAATTTCAGTTTATCAATAGAATGAAATGGGAATTTAGCACATTTAAACGAAACCTTGTAAATTAATTTTTTAAATCCCAAGGAAAACTTTGATAACTAATATGCATGTGGCAGTGTAAATAAAACTGGACTGGCAAAATAAAAAAAGAAATTTGTTTTTATTTTGGTTTTTTCTTTACCCACTTACAACTACATTTAGAGTTGACAAAAAATCAACCAATTGTAGTCGGGACTGTAAGAAAAGATAAACTCACTGTTTATTGTTGTTGTTTTTGTTTAAGCTTTGATATTGTTACAAGTAAAACTGGGGTTTTATTTGTATAATATCTTAAGTTTTTCTAAAACCTTTGGATAAAGTTTCCTGACGATCTGGCCTAAGCAACCAGTGAAATGCGCATAGGAATAGCTTATCCCTTCAACAATAAATTTCAGTTTATCAAGTGTATGAAATGGGAATTTAGCACATTTAAACGAAACCTTGTAAATTAATTTTTTATATCCCAAGGAAAACTTTGATAAAAAGTTCAGTCTAATTCTTTTTAAAACTTAGTTTAAATAACTAAATTTTTGTTTACATAAACAAACAAATACTTTTTTATATTATCAAAAGTAAGCCTTTGTCTGTTCGCCCGCAAAAAACTTTTGTACATGGACAATTATCTCCCAACGTCAACCGAAGTTATAGCAGCATACTTGAAGGATGCCAATTTATATGGAGAATATTAACTTTCTAATTCAATTCTCACATTTGATTTCTGATCAAAAAAATTGAAATTTTTTAAATTTTTAGAAATCCTTAATTTTTTTGCGAAACATTTGGGTTTTATTTTTTATTGGTCGGGCTTCTGCATATCAGTTAATTTGACTTGAGTTATCTTAAATGAACAATATGCCTCAAATTTTGTGATTGTTACACCAATATATCCGTACTTGGAAAATACAAATGCTAATTGACTTTAAATGTTATTTTACCTTTTTAATTGCATAAGTCTCGGTAGCATAAATTTCTTCAATAACACTTTTAAATTGCTCACAATTTTTTCAATAGTATTCTACAGCATCTAGCCAGGTTAATACTAACTGCGGTGGTAAAATATGCAGAAATATGCATTTCACAAAAATATGCAAAAACAAATCGATGCCATTTTAGTGCAAATTTAATTATTCGGAAAGATAATTGGTCGACATATATTTTAGTCTTTTACAAAAAAATGCATTTGCATGGAAATCGCATCCCTAGTTATAACAATCACACCTTGACCAGTCATTTAGAATAAAAAGTATGGCGCATCAAAATCCACTCCCACACCAGTGCTAAGTTGTTAATGTACTTATTTTTCGACCATAACAACATATGTGTTCTCTCAGTTCATAGTATGGTAGTTTTGGCGATTACACTATGGAACATTTTTGGGATTATTGTCTGGGGGGTGAGCAATTCCAAGTCAGGGTGATGGTACTAAGTCAGTATAGTAAAACCCTCAAAGGGTTTGGCGTTCGTATGTGTCAGTTTTTTTTTATGACATTTTTTTGTTTAACATAACTCGAGAACCACTTGTCCGATTTTGCTAAAACAAACTCAAAAAAATTTAGAATTACAATTTCTTTAATCCGTTCATATAACGTTTTTCTTTATAATCAACAGTTTTGCCGGTAAAAATAAATTTGTGGAGAAAAAAAAATATTTTTTTGCCTAAAAATTAAAATTTTTTTTTTTTAAATTCATAAAAAATCCAAAACGGAAAAAAGGATCAAGTGTTATTAATTTCATGTAAAGTCACATAACCTATTAACAAAATGCGACATAGATCATAGAAATCGATTAACGCGTTCTGCTTTTATTTACAATTAAGTGAAGGTATCCCATTTTGACAAGAATATTGATATTTGTTTTTATTCAAAAAAGTGTCATTTATCGCCTTTTTTATAAATTTTCCCCAATAACTCCAGACTTCTGGCCAGAAACTACTAAAAAAATTAAGTAAACATTTTTATAATTTTTTATTTTTATTTTATTTATTTATTTTTATTTATTTTAATAAATATTGCCTAGACTTTTTCGATGGTGGTTGTTCGGGACTAGTGGCATCGCATTCATCGCTATCATCAGTTTCTGAACCACACATAATGTCAATGTGTGACTCCGCTGTTGGCCCTTCTGCATCTTCTGAAAATTCTTTATCATCAAGATCATCCTTGTCTTGCCACACAAGCTTTCTCCACCAGCAAATTTCCGCAATTATTGCACTCGGCGACTTTTTGCCTCTTTATCTGTAAGTTTTTGTTTTATTAAAATGAGTTTGAAAAAATAAAAAATCAGTATTACCTCATTTCAAATGGCATAGCAACTTGATGATAGCGTTCACCTTGTTCATCAGATTAGGTAGCTAATTGTTTGCTGAAGTAGTCCAGATGATGATGTAAATAATGGATTTTCTCTTAACATCCTTGCGACAGAAACATCGTAGTTGTTAGAACGATGCTTTCCCAATAAGCCTTCTGTTACTTCTTTGATTGCCTGCCATGCATTCAATTCAGCTTCAATCAAAATATTGTTGAATGCGTCACTTTTAATCAGCTTTCGTATATCTGGACCATTTAGTACGCCTGATTGGAAAAAATTAATTTGTTAAGATGGATAAAATTCTTAACAATTCCAAGTTTAATATGCAGTGGAGCAATATCTTCTCCTTTGGCACTAGAGGCTCACGAATAATATTGGCCGTTTGTAACCTGCTGAGCTCTCTGAGTTTCCATCCGTGGCATGCATATTGGTCACCGGAAAATCGTGTGTCCCAATCGCACAAAAAGCACATATATTTTATATAGCCGCTTTGAAGACCGCAAAGCATTGCTACAACTTTTAAATCGCAGCATATGCGCCACATATGTTTGGCGTAGTTGCAGTGCATCATATGTTTCTTTCGTTTCTGTACTATAGGCGATTGGAACTGAAGGTTTTTTATTGGTCTTATGCAGTAAAACCGCCTTCAAGCTGAGTTTTGAACTGTCAATAAATAATCTCCAGTCATCTGCTTCATAATTATCAAAACAAGTTAATATTTTGTGTACCGTATTATATTTTAATGTTCAACCAACTACTCAACGAACTTTCGTTGCAGTTTGTGGACACTAAAAACTTTACTTCTAAATCTTATTTGGCAATTATTTTTTTTTTTTTGTTTTATTAGTATTGCCTTAACTATGCAGCACAAAAAGCAGCAAATTTAAATCTGGCAGTTTCTTTGAGATACCCTTTCTTTAAAATGTCAAATTTATTAGGTTATTTCCAAAACCACAAACCATTTAAGAGCCATTAAAATGACCGTACAATGTATATGCTTGAAAAAAAAAACGTTTTGTCCATCGTTTCGTAATATTTTGGAAAATCTTTGCAAAAAAGTCTAGAACTGCTTTGCAATAATTTAATGGGTACTAAATACTTATTTGAAATGGTTGCTTTAAAAGCAATCCCTTTTTTATATATTTTGATTGCTTTTTGAACGTTTTTTGCTTGTTTTATCTGATTTATATTGTCAAAGTAACATAAATCACTTGCGGATTTTTTTTTTGTTCTTTTTTTTTTTTGGAGAATAATGTGCTGTTTTCACAACACAAGTGATTGAACGTGGGCTAAAATTTGTATGAAAAACACTCAAAAAACTAAGTTTTTCATATACATTTTAGTTTACGTTCAATCACTTGTGTTGTGAAGACATCTCATGTTTAAATTTAAAAAAAAAACGTCGATTTAATCGTTTGTTAAAAATTAAAGCGATTTTTTTGTTTTTTGTTATTCTAGACATGCACTTAGTTAAAATGATTTATGTTTGTTTTAACGTGTGTAATGATAACTTGTTATATTTTCACACCAAAAGTGGGTTTTGAATTCAAAAGAGTAACTTTAAAATTAAAGTGGTGTTTCAAATATTTATAGTAAAGAGGAATGACGCTATAAGATTTCCTTTAGGTTTTTAAATTCGCTCTTTTTCCTTTATAGAGTGGACACTAACTATATTTTAAAAGTGGATAACCTTGAATATAACTATTCGTGTTTTGTAAAATCGAACGAAAAAACTACCAAACAGGTTTGTTTCAATAAAAGAGTTTTCTAGAACTTGAAAAAGCAAACTTACTTTTTTATATGTCTGCGCATGTGGCTTTTTACATTTCTTGTTCTATAGGCTTAAGTGTATAAAAAATGTCTTTATATGTGTAATTTTTAGAAGACGATAAAAAATACAACAAAATAAAAAACAAAGGTTAAATTTTATTTGCCTAATAAATACTCTCTATTTATATTTTGCGAATGGTAAGATAATCTATAGTGTTGGGTGAACCACAAACCAAACTTTAAAGTATACATATTTCCAGATAAAAATGTCATCCAATTTGGAGTTTTTTTGAAAAAAATTGACCAACCGCTCAATGCAAATGTTGCACTGGGAAGTTCAATGGGAAGTTCAAGCCAAGCAAACAAATTACCGCCGATATTAAACGCCACCTAGGGAAAATACACCCCAATCGAATTCAAAAAAATACATTGTTGAGGTTTGAGTACTAATGTGTATACTATATAACCAAATTATTGGCACAGTACGACGGAGTGGCCAAGAATGTTTTAGTAATGAAAACACCTGTCTCTCGTTCCTCACGTAGGGAAGCAAACTTCTAAAACCTTCTAAGAAATTTTGAACCGCGATGAATTGTAAACCGTAGGAAAATTTTTAAATCCAAAGCAGTGGATAAATTCCAAAATAGCATTTAAGTGATACGTATGGGAATATATACAAATCGTCAGCTCATTACTGGTTTGACCTACCGACCATTTTTTAAAAAAATGAGTTAGGTATGAGGAATATATTTTTTTAATACCCTCTTTCTAAATCAAAACCCTGTTTCGCGAAAATTTGTATGGTTTCTAAGATATAAAGCATTAATTTTGCTGCATATCAACTGTTTCAAAATTTTTTAAGTACTGTTTTGCTCTAAAAGCCATTGTTTGGCGATTGCAGCAAATTCTTCATACAAAAACGTACAAAATAAATTTTACTGTTGCTTTGCTGCATTGCCGTAAGAAAAAATATAGTTAAAACAAAATAAAATGACAACAAGAAAATTAATTTGTGAAAAATAGTTTTATAAAATAATGAACCCAACCAAGTGTACGGTTTGCTATGATATGCAAAGTGTTTTTAGCCTACCTAAGGGAAATGCTTCAACATTTTACTACAAACGAAAATTGAATATGTACAATCTAACAGCAACCATTATTATGCCAAATATACCAACTTTTACGTATTGTGCCTTGTGGACGGAAGCTCATAGCGGTTGGAGTGGTAACGATATTGCTAGTGCTTTAATTAAAATTTTAAATGAATTAATAAAAGATTATCCACTAATTATAACTTTGACATTATGGAGTGACTCTTGCGTACCTCAAAATAAAAATCAAATTAACGCAACCGCAATCAAAATGTTTTTTAAACAAAATAATATTGATGCCGTAATACAAAAGTCTTCAGAACCAGAACATTCTTTAATTCAAGAAGTGGACTGTGTCCATGGTGTTATTGACCGGTACTTAAAGAATATTGAAATTCATAGTCCTCTTCATTTACTAAATTTGCTTAAAACAATGCCAAATAATAAAACAAAACTTAAAGTTATGGAAATGCTTCCGGAAAATTTTCGCACATACTCGTTGGAAGCAAATAAAATGGACTTTCGAAAAGTCCCTTTTGCTAAAATTTAAGTACTTCTATACAGTTAAAATAATGATTTATGTATAAATTATAAAACTTCTACCAGAGAGGAAAAATATAAAAATGCAATTTTGGTTAAGTCTGCATCAAAAAATTGTTTGAAAACTCCTGAGAATTTGTTGACGAATGTTTTGAAAATATTGAAACCATAATTTATTTCCAGCGATAAAAATAGAGACATGAAAGATTTGCTTATATTTCTTCCACGTGTTGATAAAGCTTATTATAAAAATTTACTCAACATTAAGTTTTAAATTTTCTTTTTACTTTTGCATTATTGAGTTGTTTAATTTGTGGCTTTTTATGTAACTTTTCATAACAGTAGAACTGTTTTTTCTGTTTTTGTAAAGTAAAATCAAATAAAAAAACTATAAAAAAAAATCATCTCAACAACAAGTTACTCAATACACAGCAATAAGTATACGTATGCAGCACAAAAAGCCACTTTTTTAATATTTTTTTTTAGAAAAGTGGCGTATACGGCACAAAACAATAATTTTCATTTTCAAAAAAATACTATTAAATTCTAACTTTATTCATGAAAGTGCGCAAAAATTTGCATTTTTCTTCAAAACATATACCGGAAGCAGTGGTAAAAATATAAAAAAAATCTATCGGGTACATTTTTTCTTCATGTAAATCTTCTTTGTCGTTTTTCTCCACTCCGACTTTTTGGCATATGCGCCAAACCAATTCTGAGCTGACGAAATATCAATTGTATATTTTTTAAAATTTCCGTGAGATTAAATGGTTTTTTTTAAACTTCAACCCGATCCCTGCGTGAACTTTCTTATTTTTTATTAATAACTTTTAATGTTCTACACGACTATACTATGCCGTTTTTTGATTTTCGCAAAAAGTTTGAAAAAGTTATTGCCCTAATGTATACTGTATTAAACTTGATATTTTTTTTTTCTTTAAAAAAAAAAAACAATTACTAATTATTTTTTAACTATAAAATAGTTTTGACTACTATAAAGTACAATTTATCTTTTCATGTTGCATTCTTCCAAAAGTGTAATAATATCCCGAAATTTTATTTTGTTTTAAATAAATACATTAAAAATAGTACAATTGTTCGGATTTTTTACAAAAATTTACCGAAGTTCGGGTTCGGGTTCGGTTTCAAAAAGTGCGTTCGGTCGGACACTATTAATTTTCCTTAATCTCTTACTGTTGGGGCGTATGATTGATATTTGTCTTTAACATTAAACAATTAAATATAAAGTATACGCAGTGTTAATCTCTGGCTGCCTGTTCTTCATTATCGAACGAATATTTCGTAAGCTTAGCTAATATTAAAAAAATAGTCACTTAACTTTTATGTGCTCGGAAGTCTACATTTGTAGTAATTTTGATTAGATTAGCGAATAAAAATTAAAATGTCTGTAAAACAATTTGAGGTTCCTTAAATCTTGTTTTAAGCTGATTTAAACGTTAATGATGTAAAAATAATTATTTCGTAGGTGCTAAAGGGATGTTTTTAAAATGATCATCTCGTGGCCGGTAGTCTACATTTGTAGTCACTATGTGGTTTGTATGCAAATAAGCTTTATTTGTTGCTTATTACATTTGCACACATTGTTTTTCTTTTATTTTTGCTAACAAAAAGAGAATTCTTTGCATCATGTATGCTGATAGCGCATCAAAGTAATAACATTTCATCAAACACAATAGAGCAAAGATAAAGTGTACGTTACTTTTATGATTTTACATTGTGTTGTTGTTTTTATTCTTTGTATTGCAAAAATTAGTAAAGGGTTGCTAGTCAAGTGAATCAGACGTGCGTTGATATTAGTTGTGATAAAAAACTGAAAAAGAAAATTTAACGATAAAAATGTCTGGAAATTCTTCAAAGCGTCCACATCGTATTGCTAAGCGGTAAGTGTTTTTTAAGCTTTTTCTCTACACATATATGTGTATATGTATGCGGTTTGCAAATATGTGTGCTATGTGAAAAATTTCTTTGAAGGCTAACAAACGAAGAGCTTTCAAAACATATTCAAAAGCTTATGGTGGAAATTGATGAAGAGGAAGAAGATGCACGAGACTTCGATGATGACTCAATGGATGAATACACACCGTCTGAAAATTTAAACTCAAGTACTGATACGGTTCCTGCTTAAACTATGAATATTCATCAGTTTTTCGTTTTTTGGACTCAAAGTATGCGCTATCATCTTATGTGCCAAAAAAAGGGAAAGGCAGTTGTTATATTTTCAAGTACAAATTTGAATAATGATATTGTGGCAGAGAAAAAAAAAATAAGCCGCAGTATATACTTGACTATAATGTCAGCAAAGGAGGCGTCAATGCAATGGGCAAATCATTGCTATCGCCATTGGCAATGTTCTTCAACATATATATATGTGTTCCTCTAACTCCCATTGGAGCATAGGGCGCATAGGGGGGTGGGACTTTTCGCAGAGGTGGAAAGTTCTGATTTGCCACTCACTTGGGAGTGGCCAGGACGATTCCTTTGTTGAACTGTCCAAGCAGCTAACTACTTCCGGTCTTAGACCAAGTACCCCCCGGGTAATGGCTTTGTAGCATCCGCTTTAAGGCTAGCCAGAGTTAGAAGGCGCCACAACCATGTATCCTGAATGGTCGAAAGGACGTCTCAGGAAAGTAGGCGATAACCGCTGAAACATGGTTGCATCGTGGGATTGGACACGTAGATAGCAGCCCTATCACCAATCTAGGGGACGAGTGTTAGCAGCCCACTTTCCCGAATCACAAATTGCTAACGAATCGCTAATGTTCTTCAACATGCTAAATATATATTTTTAGAAAATAATAGCCATATTCAGCAAACAGACAAAAGCAGAAGGTTCATGAGAAGTTTGGAAAAACAGATGTTTATGCCAGAAATTAAAGAACGGTCAAAAATTCCAAGGGTAATAGGCTATACTCCAACACGCCTCGCTATCGAAATAGCGCTAGGGCACTCGCCAAATTCAACTTCTTCCACTTCATCTACTAATCAATTTCTCGATACATCTGAGAATAAGTTGCCAAAACATCCTGTACGATGTCAGGCATGTGACATGGTAAATCGCAAAACCACACGAAAGATATGCAGTTCCACAACTTACGTATTTGGAAAATACGGATCTATACTTTAAAAAAAACTTTAAAACTTAAATGTACAAAATTGTTTTGTTCAAGTTTTACTATACCTACATGTACCTACATAAATAAAATATAAATAAAATAAATATAACAATTTTTTTCTTGTTTATAAGTATAAAGTAGTGCAAAAATAATTTTACTACAAATGTAGTCTTCCGACCGCCCACGTAGGTTTTCGATCCCGAGCACATAAAGTTTAAATTTCACTTTACAATTTGTTTTGCCAGTTTTATCGTAAATCTTTATTTTACTTTTTAAATTTAACTTTCAATATTAAATTAAATTTTAATCCTTTGACCTTTTTACTTTTTATTTTTAACTTAAATATAAAATTGTCGTATTTCTAAACTCCTTTAATTTCATCACATCGTTTTCTATTTAATACTCTCATACCCAAAATTGCTAAAATATTCACAAATTTCCATTTCATATGTCTTTTTAGAGTTTCTGGCCCATAGGTGGCCAAAGACAAAACAAAATACCATACAAATCCATATAATCAATTTTGTTTTTGTAAATTCTCAAATGAGCTTAAGCTCTCAGTAGAATTCGTGTAGTTTAATTTTCTCTTACAAAAATTCCATAATTTGGCATTGGGTGATACTTAATTTGCGATACTTAATTAACCATAAAACCCACATTAAGACTCCTACCAAATGATATGTTCTATTTGGCTTAAAATCTGGCCACTCTTACGCCTTAACAACTTAAAAAAGACATGAATATTTACAGAGCTATAAACTTGAATACAAATGTATATTACACATATGTTTGTTATAAGTGTTTTGCTATCGCTGCAACATACTGTTACAATACTTAATATTAAGTGTAGTTGATCGTCTTTCTATTTCTGTAACGGACAGTAAAAAATCATGTATTAAGGCACAGCCTTTTTCCCACAGATACATGCATACAGAAACATACTTTTATTTAAATTTGCATAGTGCAACGAACGTTATACTCGGAGACATTGTACACAATTTGCATAAATGTTTATTTGTTTTTGGCTGTTGTTCATTCAACAACAACACCATTTTCAATTGCAAATAAAAAAATTCTTTTACATTTGTGAAGAAAATAATTTATTCTGATGTTCTAATATTATTTTAGTAAGAAAAGAGTTGAAATAAGATTTTTTCTTGTATGTGGGTAATTCCATAGTCACATACGTGACAGTCGCACGCTTCAATGAGACAAAACCCAACGTAAAAGTGTTAACAATTTGTTTACTTGTTTTTGTGTGGAGCATGAAAAGCTATACATTTGGTAAAAGAGAAAAAAATAATCAAACGTGCAGCTCATAAAATGTAAGTAATTAAAAGCGGTAACGTAGCGTGACAAAAATATAAGTTGGTTATTTCCTTGTTAGCAAAAATGCAAAACTCTGCGATCTTCGTCGGAATGTTTTGCAAATATTTTTTGTCATAAGTCCCAACTTTATAATTGATTTAATTTAATTTTCTGAATTGACAAAATCTTCCTGATTATCCCCTACAGGCCGCGGTTTGTTTCGTGACGTTACGTGATGTAACGTGGCGTAGTTTACCATGTGATACTTTTACCAAATTTTCTTTTCAATAACTGTTTGTTTTTTTTTAATTCATGAAAGAAAGCCTGGGCCTGATTGTGGCAGTCGTAATCGAGTTCTTTCAAATTATTTCAGTTAATACTGAACCAATCGGAATTATTTGTAAGCCATTAATTTGAATTTCGCAATACTAAGAAAATAATTTCGATTCGTTCAGCATCGACTGAAAGAGTTAAAAACAAAATTGCTTTCGAATCGAGAGAGTACTCGATCACGACTGCCAGATCTAGGCCCCAGGATATACATTTTTTTTTTTTTTTTGATAATTTTTAAATGTATGAATTATAAAAAATAGGGGCTTAATTCACAAAGAAGACATCCTACAAATTTTTTTATTCCTAGAAAGATAAGGTACGTTTGCGAGACGTACCCCTTTTCAATTTTGTGCTCTTACATTCACATTTGTTAACATACAATTTTCTCACGTTCAATAATCTCAGTTGTTAGCAGCACCTAGTTGGTGGTGGCAATTTTTATGTTGTAAGTTATGTATTTTTTGAGAAATAAACACAACATATTTCTGAGAGACGTATCGTTATCTTTAGTGTTACTTTTGTAGCGAAGATAACTTTATGTTTGGTTGAATTTAAAGGTATTGTTTTAAAAATGTGTTGTAAGCGCGGCTTGGGCGACGCAGAAATTGGCGCTATTTTGCAAAGCGTGTTGGAGGAATCGAATTCACTGGAAAGTGTGAGCGATTCGGAAGATGAATTATTGGAGAAAAGTCTTCAAAGTGATGTAGAAGATGAGCTTTTGACATCCTTGAGCCTGACGAGAATATACCACCGATTCAGGAAAATCCTTAAGAACCTGAACATTTTACTACTTCTTCCGATAGCTGCGTTATTTCGATATCTCGACCCACTTTAAGAAATAAAAGTAAGTGAGCTACATCGAAGGGTCAAAGTGATGGCCGAGTTTCTTCAATGAATATAGTTCGTACGGCAAGAGGACCTAGTCGGGAATTCAAATCAGTGTACGACCCAATTTCATGCTTCGATATTTTTTACTACCGAAATAATTTCGGAAATTGTTTAATGGACCAGTGCCGAAATTTCCATAAATTTTTCAATTTAAAGGCTAGAAATTCCTATTTTATCGAAAACTTTAACCGACAACATTGAACAAATTTTACCAGATGCAGGAAGTAATGATTGAGGTTGTAGTGGAGAACAGCGTGAATCAAAAGAGAGACAATACGGTGGCTTCTGTCCATCAGAAATTAAACTTATATCCAAAATGGTATGTGTCAAGTGCGGTATACCTGTATGTGGCGACCAAAAACTTTTAATTTGTAAATCTTGCATATAATGTTATTCCAATTTTTTTTATTTTTTGATTTATATAAGTTAATACAGATAACCTTATCAACATAAAGTACAAAGAAGATATTTCTTTAAGTTTTTAGAACCGAACTGAAGTCCTTTATAAAAACTCTTTATTTTTTAAATTTTATTTTTAATTTTATTTTTATAATAATTTTCTATTTAAAAACTATATTTTTATACCCTCCACCACAATTAGTTGTGAATTATTCATCTCAGACCCCATAGAGTAATATATTCTGGGTCCTTGAGTAATTCTAAGTCGATTTAGCCATGTCCATCTGTCTGTCCGTCTGTCCGTCTGTCCGTCTGTTGAAAACACGCTCACTTTCGAACAACTCAAAAGAAATTAGCAAACTTGGTGCCAAATTGCTTGTAGTTATCCTAAGCAGTTTGGGATTGAAATCCAGCACAATCGGTTCAGTAGGACCAGAGCTATGAATCAAAATGTGGAACCACCACCTAAAAAAAACTGATAATTTTGTTACAAAAACTAACATAAATGGTGGAATAATGCACAGAATGACATACAATTTTGCCAGAATTCGTCTTATCCAACTGGAAATCACGCTGTAAAGATCGGTTCATAATTTACCCTAGGCACCATATAAACCCTACTTCCGGAAAACAGTTTAGTCGCCTAAAACCATAATTAATAACAAATCGTCACAGTTTAAGATAATAATAAAATCATATTACTCCTTAAACATTCGAACTGTCGGTGGAGGGTATCAAAGATTCGGCACAGCCGAATATAGCACTCTAACTTGTTTTTAAAGAAATAGAATAAATAAATGATTTCAACAATAAAATTCATCAATATTATTTTCGGTAATATCCTTTAAAGGATATAAACAAGCAAACGCCTTTCAGACGCATCGTTATCTTTTCAGAACAAAAAATAGCGTTATCTTTATAGGGTTAAAATTGTCCTACTGTCTTCTTTGTGAATAGGGGGTAGATGATTTTTTTTTTTTTTATTTAAATATTACTTTTTGGGGAATAAGCAGTTATTGCGAATAGTCCCAAATAAAACAAATGTCTTTTAATTTCTACTCTGATTGTTTATTTAGAACAATTGTGTTAGTGGACTGTATTTTATTTGTATCTTACAACTTTTTTGGTGGAGTGTTAAAAACTGACTGATTGATGTAGTATGTGTGAAGAGTTATAGATACAATTAATGAAACAGAGTTGTATGTTAGGGAAGGTTCCTCATCAAGCAGTTAAAGCTTTTTTTATTTCAAATTCTTCATTACACGAAAAGTAATGGTTTTTTTTTTGTATTCCATGAATATTTCCATCTACTTAAAATATATGATAAAAAAGAGAACAATCACAATGACAATGCAAAATTCTCACTTACGATAATTTACATCAGGTGACGGACGTGACGAAGTTTAAAGTACTATAAAAAATATACCCGTGTATGATATTGTCCAATTAAATGTTTCCAATAAATTAAGATCATTAAACTTTATTAGCGTAAAAAGTTTGAAACACTTGCGACCACCGACTCAGAAGAAATTCCAATTTATGATGTGTTGTGGTCACGAGTGTGACATTAAAATGTTAATGAAAATAAATTGAAAATTTACCATCAGCTCAGCATTATATTCAGATATTTTTATTTTTTGTTAATTTATTATTGCTGTAAGAACTTTTTATCAAAAAGAGTACTCTCCCATCACAACCCTTAAGCTGGAGGTCCATACCACGGTCCATAACCTTACATGCGTTCTACGTTTCAAGTTACATGCAACGCTTTGTATGCAGCAGCAGCACAAATTAAAATAAAATTTAATTTGTCAAAATCAGCTGATTTGTTCTATGCAGCAGCAGCACAAGTTAAAATAAAATTTAATTTGTCAACATCAGCTGATTTGTTCTAACGCTGCTTGTGACGCTTACAAACTTACTACGTATAACTACACAGATTCTACTTTTTTGACAGCGTACACTGCGAAAAAGCGAATAACGCGTTGTGTGAAGCTCCAGCTTTAAGCAAGTAAATATCTAAGAGAAAGTACCATTAAAAACTCAGAAAAGGTTACCAAAGCCGTTGTACAACTTTGAAGTAAAAAAATTGGCCGCGGAAATAAAAATACTTTTCGGACTCCTTAGTTTAATAAATTTTAAGTGTTTTTATTTAATAAAACATTAAAAAAGAAATTTCTGTGGAAATAGCCATATGTTATTATATTTTTTAATACATATACCCTTTAATACTGGTGGAAAGGACAGGTCCAAGCTTGTCATTTGTATGAGAAGTAGATATCTGATCGGCACAACCCAGCGGGAAAAAGAAGGAGTACGGAGGCCTTCTAGAAGGCCTCTGTACCCCTTCTTTTGGATAAACAAGGCCTTCTCGCTCCATTCCATACTCATATCTTTTTTACACGCGTTGTCATTGCGGAGAAGGCCTTCCGCTTTCCTTTCTTTCGCCAGCGCTTCTTCAAGGCATTCAAATAAATGGCTTTTAGAAGGCTTTCCAGAGAATGGCTGTTAAAAGGCCTTAGAAAAAAGGTTATCTTGAAGGGTTTTTAAGAAAGGTATTTTAAAAGGCCTTTCAATTAATGGCTCTTAAAAGGCCTATTAGACCATCCTTCTACAAATGCCTTTGATTAAACGTCATATCAGTCTAAAACATTAAGGAATATTTCCTTACAAATGAAATTAGAAGACTGAATAGGTTTTATGTACATACATATTAGATCTCCAATATAGAAAATGAAACAACACTTAACTTTTTATTTTATTTAACTTATTGTAGTTTAATAATACATGTGATATTTTTATTGAAATAATCAAATTTGCTAAATATTGTAAAATAATAAAAATAAAACTTTTAAGCACAAGTACCTTAATGAACAAAACTCAACTAAATGATTTACATTATTGTTATTATTTTGTATTTTAATATGTACCTACTTTGTTACTTTGTTTTTATAACGGGATCTGAATTCTTTCGCTTTGGCGAAAAAAATACAACAAAAAATTTTACTCTTCCTCTTTTCAACTTCAACAAAAATGACTTAAAACATACTTATGTTACTTTGTTTTTGTAAAGTGATCTGAATTATTTTGCTTTTGCTTGTGCAAAAAAACAAAACAAAAAATGTTACTTCTTCTTTTATACCAAAGAGCTGAGGCCTTCTATAAGGCATTCTTTACCAGTTACGTAAGAATAGTAATTAAATCAAAAAATTTTTTAAGCAGGCCTTTAAAAAGGCCTGAAGTAAGAAGGTCTTCTGAGTTTTACCGCTGGGAAAGAACACTTATATGAAATTAAAGGGCAGTACGAAAAATAAAAACAGAAAAATTACAAATTCGGAATGATTAAGAAAAACCCGAATTTTTGATCCACGCTCCACTTAAAAAGTAACGTAGAGTCAAGTGTCAAGAAAAACGTGTTTTTATAAAAATCTCGCTAACGGAAATATTTCTTGAAAACAGACTTATTATCAAGTATGAATCTTAAGCTATGTTCACACCCATTAAATATATGATGTCCTGCACGTAACCACTAGTTTTAAGAGGAAATTATTTGATTTTGGAAAAAGTGGGATCGATCAAACACCATTTAGCGATTTCAAAATTTCATTAAACAATTACACAGCCCGACAAAATTAAAAAATATTTTTGCTTCTTTGAATTTATCAACTGATTCTAGTTAATTCGGGTGCGCTGAAAAAAACTGTAATCAGTTTGTCTCTATCAGCTCTAGTTTTCATGATATAACTTTTTATACCCTCCACTTATGACCTCCAATTACACCAATTACCCAAATTTTTTTTCCAAAATTTTTTTTTTTTTTTATCAAAATTTTTTATTTACTGTTAGAGTTATTGCCAAAAAAAAAACTCCCAATTTTTTTAAGTATTTAGAAAGTAAAACTTTTCCATAGGAATTTAAAAAAATAAAAAGAAATAAAACTGTTTCATACAGATTTATTAAAATAAAATAAAAATAACTTAAAAAAATTTGGGAGTTTTGTTTTGGCAATAACGTTAACAGTAAACCTTATTATGAAAATATATACTAGCACTGAAAGTTAAGCCTGATTAATACCTTATACCACAGTATTTACCGAAAAATGTCCGAGATTGTACTTAATTTAAGATCCGTGGGCAATCATGCCCCCGCCAAAACAAAATTATATTTTGAGGCTAAGGTTTAAGTAAATCAGATAGTAACATGTTTCGTCTTTAAGTGATTTAAGGAAGTGGGTATATGGGTCCAATTTTTAATTCTAGACATACCAGCACAAAAATAGTAGTTAATCTATATCTGGATGGTGGGTATCAAAGAAACGGACAAGACGAATTTAACTTTCTTAATTGTTTTTCTTGATTCCAGTTTCTACTTTTTTTTGTTGCTTGAACAATATTGCTAAGGGTTTTCCATCTGTTTTTTCAATTGTAAGTACACTAAACCAACGTAAAAAAGCAAAAAAAAAAAAAAAAAAATATGAAAAATTAAAAAACCATGCGAACCAGAGTATTGTTTTAAGTGGCATAGGTATGCAGGCTCTTTTATTAATTGTTTATATTTTTGCATGCGGATTCAAATTGTACAGAATATGCTTGACATATTGTAATATTGTAAATACACTGAAATTTATTGTTGAGGGAAAGCTCATTTCTGTGCGCTTTTCACAGTTTGCTTAGTCCAGCTCATCAGGAAACCTTTTTCCAAAGATTTAAGAAAATCTAAAAATATTAAGCAAATTAAACCTAAGGTGAATAAGAATTATAAACACTTAAAGTCTTAAGGTTAAGCTAGGCGAAAGTTGCTGTACCCGTAATGTACCGCACTGTACTGTTAGCAGGTTGGTGCACTTATAGAACATTTAAAAACGTGTCATATGTTTTTCCCATACAAAAGCAAAAAGCATTAGCACACATAAAACAATACACACAATGATGGGAATCAAAACTGTTTAAATGTTAACGGCTGTGCAAGAAAAGTACTTAAATGGTATAAAAATAGTATTTTGTGTATGAAAAAAAAACATAAATAACACTGCGGAACAGTAATTTTACGGTCTGAAATTTGATTGCAAATTTTTACTAATTTGAAGTCGCTGATTTCAAATCTAACCTCCATTTTTCTTTATCTATAACCACAATTAAAACACTTTCACTACATATATTGGAATAACTTGAAAACGGTTGACCATATTAAGCTAACAAAAAAAAAAAAAAAATCCGAAGCTCGGCAACAGTATTATCTTTAAGCCGCGCTGACATTGTTTTTAAATTTGCACTGTAGTTTCAGAGACATCGTTAAAAATATTGCAAATAAAACAAATTTATTCGTTCTTTAAAAATTCATAAAAAAAATAAAAAAGCGACAAAAATCACGGCTCCGTGCAATAACTCCCAGGTGCAATAAGTCCCAGTGCAATAACTCCCAATGAATTAAATCCCAAAATAAATAAAATAAGTCCCAAACTGGAAAAAAGAAATAAATCCCAAAAAAAAAAATTAAATTATTTCCAAGTCTTAAATGAAACAAACGCCAACTTTTGGGAGTCATATATATTATTTCTAAAGCACTTTTTTTTGCCGGTTGCAAATATCTCCCATACCACCGCATCAAATTTAATGAATGATATCTCATTTTAAAGCTTATTTCTAACACTAATGACGAAAAATAATTAGAAATTTAAAAATTAATATTTTCATTGATAAAAATAATATTTTATATAGAACTGCAATAGAACTGCATGATAATACTGTTCAAACGTGGTAACACAGGGTCGCTTAACAGAACTGCATGATAATACTGTTCAAATGTGGTAATACAGGGTCGCTTAATAGTAATGCAGTTCTACATAATATAGTATGTATTAAAATCCATTCTGGCAATACCGCTATTTACTATAATGCCGTTTATTACTAAGTCAGTTATATATAATATGCATATTAAGTTGTAAAAAACTGTTTTGGCAATACTTTGCAGTAGTTGTTAGATCAAGTGCGATAAACAGGGTCGCTTAATTGTAATGCTTTTCCACATATCATCATATCGTCATATATATTATTTCTAAAGCACTTTTTTATGTCGGTTGCAAATATCTCCCATACCACCGCATCAAATTTAATGAATGATATCTCATTTTAAAGCTTATTTCTAACACTAATGACGAAAAATAATTAGAAATTGAAAAATTAATATTTTCATTGATAAAGGATTCGTACGGGCAAAAAGTTAACGATGATCATGTCATTACCTCTAACATTGTATTCAAAGAAGTATTATAAAAGCATTTAAACATATGTATGTAGGTATGTATGTAAATATGTATGATATATCCCAGCGGTAACTACAATGAGTAAAGAGGCCTAAAAGAAGGCCTTATTTAGCAGTCACAAGCAGTCAGAAGCCCTTCTCGCCGCATTCCATACTTATTTATTTTTTACACAGGTTGTCATTGGGCACAAGGCCTTCCACACTTCCTTTAAAAACAACTTCGACCCCTTCCCAAAGAAGGGAGTAAGGAAGGTCACTAAAAATAAAAAGTAAATAAAACTGAGCACCTTCCTTTCTCCCTTCTCAAAGAAGGGAGTAGCGAATGTGTACTGAATATTTCAGAAGGTCTTTTAAAAAGAAGTTTATACCTTCTAGAAGGCATACTTCTGAAGGCAGGATATAGAAAGGAGTATAGAGGCCTTCAAAAAGGCCTGCAACTTGCGGTCCTTTCAATATTTACCGCTGGGATATTATGATTTCTAATATGTTTATACTTTTAATAAAATGTATTGAAGTTACTAAAATTTCTATTAGTTATTTTCATTTTATGTTACAAAAATGACAACAAACGGTGCGAAATATTCGCACTGGTCATCTAGTTATTTCATAATGAAATAACTCCTAAAGACATTAATGAAATAACTTCCAAAAACAGTCCATCGAAAAGAAATGAAATAAGACCCAAAAAAAAAAATGAAACAACTTCCAAAGAAATTTATTATACATATGTATTCGTTTTACTTGAATATTTACATATTAGGTTACCAAAAAACTAACATTGAGTCCTCGACATTTTGACAACAAATAGGGCATTTTATTATATCCTGACCTCCTGCAATGGCAACTGCCTGCAGTTTAAGCACGCCGGGTACAAGGATTACCTCCTCTATGGTATAACAAACATCGGCTTCGCTAACTAAAGCAAACACCGGCTTCGCTAACTAAAGCTTGTCTGCATAGCCGGCCTTCGGCCGGGCGCAAGAATTTTATACTCTATGGTATAACAAACACCGGCTTCGCTAACTAAAGCTTCTCTGCATAGCCGGCCTTCGGCCGGTCGCAAGGATTTTCTCCTCTATGGTATAACAAACACCGGCTTCGCTAACTAAAGCTTCACTGCATAGCCGATAACTATAAGACACTGTAATTGCAATTAGCAAAATTTTCTTCTTTGATAAACTTAAGTCATTGTATTCAAATAGTTTGCAATATACCGTTATAAATATAGTTTAAAATTTTAAACAATTTTAAGAAATTGCAAATAAGTGAAAATGAAAAAACTCCCACAAAAACTAAAATAACTCCCACAGCAAATGAAATAACACCGAAAACCAAAATAAAATGAAATAACTTCCACATTAATTTTTTCGGGGACTTATTTCATTTGGATTTTATTTCATTATGAAATAACTCCCAGGCAAAAAATGAAATAACTTCCAAAAGAATGAAATAAAATCGAGAAGGCTGGGAGCTATTTCATAATGAAATTACTCCCACATTTGTATGAAAAATTTTTGGGTCTAATTTCATTTTTTTCTTGGGACTTATTGCACCTGGGAGTTATTGCACGGAGCCAAAATCACATCACAAATCTTAAAACATTTATCTTAACATAATTTCGAATGCAATGAGGTTTATTTAATTACACAACTTTTGTTTTTTACTTACAATTTACTGAGAAAACTGAATAGCACATATTTAAAATTTTGTTTTTCCGTTTCAGAACTAATAAATAACTACGAGGATGTGACACAAAACTATATACAGAATGCGGAATACATAAAAGTAGAAAACATTAAGTGGCGTGACGATATGCAATACATACTTGTACGATCTCGGTTCTGCATTGAAATACTACCAAAGTTATAAAAAATTTCCTTATAGAAAATTTAAAACCATACCGTCATTTGTATTTTAAGCTGTTTTGTCGCAATTCCATAGGCATACTGAAAACAGTACAAAAAAAATTGAGCGAAAATACCCGGATTCAATGTAACACACAAGCCTTCCATCACTGCTTTACAAATGTCAACTGTATTAAATTCTATTTTTATACATAATGGTACGTCACAACTAAGGAACGTTTAATTTCGGTAAGCTTTTGTATTGCTTTTTATATACACAGAAACGAACACCAGATTCATATATCACAAATACGTTACAGCAACGTTCAAATATCTCAGCCTTGAGTTGTAACAATATTAAAGTTTAAACAAAACAGCGACAAAAACAGTGAGTTTATCTCTTCTTTCAGTCCCTTACAATTGCTAAGCCTTTTCCAAGTAGAATTGTAGTTGTAAGTGGGTAAAAGAAAAAACAAAATTGAAAAACAAATTGCTTAATATTATTGTCATCGTCAGAAAACCAAAAAAATATTGTGATAAATTTTTATTTTAAGCTATTGGAATGAAGGGGTTATCCAATTTTATTACAAGAAACTCTAAAGCTACGGTCACACTTATTAAATATTTGACCAAATAATTCGAACCACTACTTTTTTTAATAGCTAAAGAGATTTAGCATGGTCTTAATATTGCAAAATAAAACTGATTATTCTGCTAGACATACCCAGCGGGAAATTTGTGGCAATGGGTCCAACAGACTGGTCCTGAGATTTGTGAAAATAGAACAAATACAAAAAGAAAGAACTCATGACCAGCGAAAGTAGAACCAATCATTTACCTGGCTTATAAAGAACAAAAAGATAGAAAAAGTACTGAATTACAGTACAGTCTTCACAGGTGGTATGACACATTTTTTGGTCAAATGTCAATGGTGTCCATTCACCCCTTCCAATGACAACCCCATGTAAAAGTGATAGGTCTCATTCATATAAAGTGTTAAAACTGGTACCGGTCTCTACCACCAAAGACGTATCACGGAATTACTTTGGTGTCAGTTCGTTTCCCTCTAGGGGAGCAATGCTGTTAGATGTGACATTAAAATCAAAATAATATTGGAATTTAAGGATATTATGTTTTGGTCTCTTTCTTTTCTCCAAATATTTGCCAAGTGTGACTTAGAGTGTAGCTTAAGTAACTTGAAATAAAATTGTCATTAAGTCGAGCAAATATTTTTTACATATTCCAAATTTATAAGTTTTTGTTTTGAAAAAACTTATAAAAAATTTAAAAAGAAAAAAACTTACTACTTGTATAACAATTAAGGCTGCGTGTATTCCAAATAAAACAAGCTTTATTTCATGAAAATCGATGAATAAAAGTTGAGTTTATTAACATTAAAATAAAATATCCTGATTTAAGTGCTCCACTGATTTTCTTTTAACTTGAGACAGTTTCGTCCAAGTTGGTTAAAAATTAATTTAAATGAGAATTTTTGTCGTCTTAAAGTTACTTTAAAGTAAATGGTTAATTGATTTGAAGTTCTGTTGAACTTAACTATCAGTTATTACGGTCAAAAGCATATTGTTAACTGGAAGTTAAATTAATAGTTAGTTATAACTCAACTTTGTGAAATTGGCTTTAAAGATTTTAGAGTCATTTTGCACGTAATTTTGTGTGAATAAAATCCACATTTATTCATCGATTTTTATCACATAATGCTTGATTTTTTTTTTAATATACATACATACATATAAAAAGTAAGTTTCATCCATTTTCTATTATTTTCTTATACGTTTTTTAAATAACAATTTTCCAATTAGGCCAAAATAAATATATTATTAATTTTTTTCTCTATGGTATAACGAAAACTGGCTTTGCTTACTAAAGCTTCACGTCATAGACGGCCTGCGGCCTGGCGCAAGGATTTTCTCTTATATGGTATAACGAATACTGGCTTCGCTAGCTAAAGTTCCTCTTTATAGCCGGCCTTTGGCCGGGTGAAAGGATTTTCTTCTCTTTGGTATAACGAACACTGGCTTCGCTCACTAAAGCTTCACTACATAGCCGGCCTTCGGCCGGGCGCAAGGATTTTCTTTTCTATGGTATAACCCAGTAAAAAATTTCAAGGTTTTCGGAAGCAAGAAAAGTACAAGAGCGCTGATATATGCGCTGGCTATTACATACTACTTAGAAGCAACAGGGAAGCGAAAACCATTGAAGTAAATTTTTAATATAAGTAAATGAAAGTTATTTAATAGCTTCGCATAATCCCTTATAAGTAAGCAGGTTGTAAGGGAGTAGTTGAAATGATTATTTAAAAGAAAAAATTTACGACCAAAGTTCAAAGTGCCTCTGTTAATCCCTTACATGGAAGCACGTTGTATTGCAATGATTTCAAAATGTGTTTACGATTATTCCCGACATGTAATTGAAAACAACAGATGCTTAAAATTACTTCTTTTTTATTACGCAATCAGTCGGCAAATTGTTTTTGAGCATAGAGGACGCAAGCAAATTTTTGTGTGGTCAATTACAAGATTTGTTCTTGTTTTCTTTTTAATTTGCGTACAGTTTCGGTCTATTTTAAAAATTACATATTAACTGTGTTGTGTGTTCGTTTTGCTTTTTGTTATTTTGCATAAGTTTTTGCTTCTATACTGTTGTATACAGTATAAAAGCAATTAATCAAAGGCATGAAAGCTGCGGTTTTTGGAAGCTATTCCTTCACGGAATAATGTAAGCCATGAAAAACGCAGTGATTTTACAAAAAAGTAGTGCTTCCATGTGGGAATTCGCCATATAAAAATCATGCCTCTTGTAAGCAGGTTTGTAAGGGGGAATTGTGCTTCTCTCCCTTACAAACCTGCTCACCAGTAAGCACCATTTTTTACTGGGAACGAAATCTGGTTTCGCTCAGTAAAGTTTCTCTTAATATCCGGCCTTCGGGCAGGCTCAATGATTTTTTCCTCTATGGTATAACAAACACCGGCTTCGCTAACTAAAGCATCTCTGCATAACCGGCAAGGATTTTCTCTACTTTGGTATAAAAATGCAGGTTTTTTATACTATCCCTAGAAACTTTTACATAGAATTTTATAAAATTCATTTCTTAAAATTTGCATTTTCTATTAGTAGAAATTGTGATTTTATTTATTTGCGACCCTTACACATCAAAAAATCTAGTTTTAATTCTTGTAATTTATTTTGTTGCATTGTGTTATCTTTTATATAAATTTTCACGGCAATTTGAATATATGAAAATTTTTAAACTGTTCAACTGATGTGGTGACACTCATAAATTCGGCATGGCAGGATAAAGCCTTCTCCGTTTTTATACCCTCCACCACAATTAGTTGTGAAGAGGGTATATTAAGTTTGTCATTCCGTGTGATACTTTTTTATTATTCATCTCAGACCCCATAAAGTATATATATTCTGGGTCCTTGAGTAATTCTAAGTCGATTTAGCTATGCCCGTCTGTCTCTCCGTCTGTTGAAAACACGCTCACTGTCGAAAAACTCAAAAGAACTAAACAAACTGCTTGTAGTTATCCTAAGCAGTTTGGGATTGAAATTCAGCGAAATCGGTTCAGTAGGATCAGAGCTATGAATCAAAATGTGGAATCACCACCTAAAAAAAACTGATAATTTTGTTACAAAAACTAACATAAATGGTGGAATAATGCACAGAATCACATACAATTTCGCCAGAATTCTTCTTATCCAACTGGAAATCACGCTGTGAAGATCGGTTCATAATTTACCCTTGGCCCCATATAAACCCTACTCCCAGAAAAGAGTTTAGCACGCCTAAGACCATAATTAATAATGCTGTCATAACAAAATTTGGCTCGTCACAGTTTTGTAGGACTAGAAATGATACTGTGAAGTTTCGTGAAGATCAGTCCATAATTTACCCTAGGCCCCATATAAACCCTACTTCCGGAAAACAGTTTAGAGTCTTAACACAATGTTTGCGGTGCGATGCGATTTCTCGTTGCGGGAGAGAAAAATAAACATAATACAACGAAGGACGGCGACGGAAATAGTTGTAATTTTTTGTTTAAATTTTTATTAATTAATTTGTGCACACATTTTTATCATGTTGTTTGTTTTCAATAAGGTAGTGAACACAGCCAATTATTCAAAAACTATGGCAACATCAGAATGAGAACGAGTATCAAAAATTGAGAGACAAGGCGAATTAAATTCGCTTTGTTGAGAGGGAAAGAAAGTCCGCAACAGGGTTGCCGTTTGAAAAAAATTTTATCCGACCAAAATTGTCTGCAAAACCTACCAAAATCTTTTGAAACCGACCAAATTTTTGAAATATTTGAAAATAAATATATCGTCATAAAAATGCAAAAGGGCCTATCATAATTTTTAAAAAAATGTCAGTAGCGATAGGACTGAGATTACAAAAACAGTTTTTCAGTATAGTGTGAATCATGCGTAATGTGTTAACGATATTAACCAGAAGACCCCGTTGTTATAATCACAACAGCTGCCTTTTTATTAAGTTGTCTCTCTTTTTCTTAAGGCCCAAATACAGTTGTCAAATGCTTGTCCAGCCGGCGAATTCAACGTGTACGTGTGCTTGACGTAATATTCGCCGTCATATCTAAATTTTTTGATTTTCCGTCCAGCATCGTCGGTGTGACACATACAAACACATTTTCACTTATACTACCACAATGCTTGATGAGTATTTTGATTAATGTATTTGGGCCTTTAAAATTAACATAGGCTCTTTTTCATTTTATGTGACGATATGTATGTATATGTATTTTTGATAAAAAGTATAATTTTTGTTGGATAAAGCTATAAATCTACATATTATTTTTTTTTTTTTGTAATTTGCAATTATAATTAAAACAAAAAAGTAAGCCTATGTTCACACCTATTAAATATTTAACGTCCTACACGTAATCCCTAGTTTTATTAAAAGTTAATTTGCTGGTAACGATTAACTTTAATAAAATGTATATATACAAATTCATTTAATAGCGCTTATAAACTAGAATAATTCATTGATCGTATGCTGTAACACATATAGAAGACCACTAACAAAATATGAATCAAAATTTATTAACCTCAGTTTGTACAATTTAAAAAAAAAAGTACTAATACCTTGCAGACAACGTAAAAAATGTATCAAAGAGTTTTACAATGCTTAGTTGGCTTATTGTATACGCGTTGATAACTTGCTACGTTTTGGAACTCATCCATACTTTCTGCAAGTTCTGCGGCTCTTATACGATTGCCTTTATAAAACTATGTTTCAAAATGCAGTATCAAAGCATCCCACTGTTCTATGAGTCTTACAACATCTTCCTTTAAAAAGTCCATCTTCTATAAGAAACACCTAATACAGAACAGAATTCCTGAAATTCTTTTATTAATTTATGAATATTTTTGTTGTTTGGCCAATGTAATTATTCATTAAATTAGATTTTATTTTAGCTAATACGGCCTAAAGTTTTTTTATGTAATTAAAAATGCATTTAATCCATATTTTCCCAACGTTTCGTGAATGTTATGTTCACTTTATCAAGGGATTCGTAATAAGAAAATCAATCCCTTGATAAAGTGAACATAACATTCACGAAACGTTGGGAAAATATGGATTAAATGCATTTTTAATTACATAAAAATCTTTTATTAATGTTATTCTTTCAGGACTATGTGAAAAAACTTTAAATATTACCACAAAGAACCTTAATATTTTTTGCATTGCTAAGTAAGATTAACTGCCCGTTCATCTATTTCTGAACGAAGACTTCGTTCGCTTAACTTACATTTAAAACGAAAACAAATAATACAATATTGTCTTTGTTTTACATGTAATTTAAGCGAACGAAGTCTACGTTCGACATCGATGGATAGGCTACAAGCTTACCAACAGTTCCAGTCATGGCGTAAGCGCTGTTTGTTACCAATCCGATTAAATTTTGTATAGGAATATTGTTTGTTGATAAAAAGTTTTTTATAAGAAGAAAAATTTAAAAGACATCTGACTTGGTAAGCTCGAATAATATGGAAAAACTTACACCGTCAAAGTACCTTGCTCCTAACGTAATATCAATGCCATATCCATAGTTTCATCAACATTCAAAAAAAAAATGTTTGTGTTTGGTAAAAAAGCTATGAGATTTGTAATTGTCTGCTATCCTTTCAATTTTCTGAAACCGACCAAAATTAGGTTTGGCCTACCATCCGACCAAACCAAAAACATCCGACCACATTTGGTCGGAAAAGACCATGTTCGGCAACCCTGGTCCGCAATGAAAATAAAATAGATTTTAATTTTATGCCGTTCCGCACTGCGGTTTTTTACTTCAAAATCGTTTGAAAAACAGCACCGCAATAAATTATCGTTACATTATGTTCAGACTCTTAGTACGCTTAAAAACGTAAAAAAAATTGCTATCATAACAAAATTTTGTACGTCATAGTTTTATAGAACTGGAAATGACACTGTGAAATTTGGTGAAGTTCGGTGCATAACTTACCATAGGCCTCATTTAAAGCCCACTCTGGTAAAATAATTAAATACGCGATAAACTTTCTTCCAGTTTAGCTTCATATGGCCAGAAAAAATTTTATGCAATTTTATGATATACGGTCCATAATTTACCTTAGATTCCACTGCAAGCGCTTAAACTAATTGCACCGCTGTATTGAAATTTATGCTTTTTAATACCAGAAATTGTTCTGCAGAATTTGGGATGTTTGGTTCATAGCTTACCATGGCTTTTATATAATTTGTTCTCCTGAAAATCATTTAAGTTCAGCTTAAACTGAAATTGTACTCAAGCTTTTTAAAATTGATTCTGATTGTCGGTCATTAATTTTAAATAGGTCTTAACCGCAACAAATTTTAATGCAGATGTCTATTTTTACAAAGATTATAATAATAAATGGACATCATACAGATGTTACTCCTAAAACATTCGAAGTGTCGTATCAAAGATTCGGCATAGCCGAATATAGCACTCTAACTTGTTTTTTTTTTTGTATCTGTGAAGAAATGTTTTTGACCAAAATCGCATTAATTGGTCTTATGAGGATTGCACAGAACGTTTAAGGCGACCAGATTTTGTGACTTTATTAACTTTGAAAAAAATAATAAAAAAAACTTTAATACGAATTGTAATGTGATATTTCTGAAATAAAGTGTTTATTGATTACTAAGCGACCTTTTGATCAAATCGAGGGCATTTGGAGTGAATTGGCCACCTCTAAACCATTATTTTCTTGCTTTCTCAGCTCCAATGTATACGTTTTTTTAATTTACTTGATATTTTCGAAATAAATGCTGGTAAAATGCGTTTGTATTTTTTATACCCTCCACCAATATTAGTTATGAGGAGGGTATACTAAGTTTGTCATTCCGTGTGAAACTTTTTTATTATTCATCTCAGACCCCATGAAGTATTTATATTCTTGGTCCTTGAGTAATATAAAACTGGTAAGTTACTGACTGACACATCCTTAGATCCTGAAGCTAAAAGGCTGACAGTTGGACCGGAGGCTGGCCTCTCGCCAACTCGATCCCGCTAACCTCAAAAATTCAAAACTAAAAGAGATACAAAAAATTTAACACTTAATGTTGTTCATTAAAAAAATAATAGGACAAGTGTCTGGTACTTTTTGGAAATTTGGTGCTTTTGGGGAGTAAACGCCTAAAACCCGTACATATTTTGGAAACTTTTTGTCACGCCACCACTGTATGTACATTAGAGACACAACTTTTCTAGACATCATTGCTCCAAGGGACTTTATCTTATGGGCAATATGGGATAATAAAATACATTTTTCAGTTCAATTTAAGCCAAAAAAAATTTGTTTGCTCAATTGGCGAAGTCCCTCACGCCCACCAAAGATTTTTTCACCCTATGACAAAAACGTACCAAACCTTAGGCTCCAACTACAACATTGAAATTTTGAATACATAAATGAGGAGAAAAAAGTATCAAAAAGGATAATACGGGAAATTAACTTTATTTTTGCTTTTGCGTTCTACGAGTCGTACTTTTTGAATTTTCTATATTGAACTTAGAAGCACAAAATATAGGTGCAAAGTCCTGTGTCAATATCAACCTATGAGATGAAAAATTTGGCACTATTTTGCTAAAACCTATTTACATATACTTTGGCATATACATACGTTCATGAAAGAAAAGGCCTGATTACAAAGTAGCGGGTTAAATGCTAGAATTTAAACAAATTTAAACCTAGAAAAATAAGCTTTGGCATACAAATATGTCCACGAAGGAAAAGGAGACGCTAACGATGTAGCGGGTTAAATGCTAGTTCATTATAAATTTTGAGGGGATTTTTCATAATGAAGAATAACCCCAAATTAAGGGTCATATTTCATTTTATTTTTAGGGTGATTTTTCATTTTTTTTGGGGTAATTTTTCATTAAAAAAATAAAAAAATGGGGCCATATTTCATTATGAAGAATAGCCCCAACTTTGGGGTCAATTTTCATTTATTTTTTTGGGGCCATATTTCCTGGGACCATATTTCGCAGCGTAATCTATATGTGTGTCAGCAAGGCGAATTCAATTTTCAGGTGGCGTTGAATAGAAAACTGAGCTACTTTTTGTTCTTACTTAGAGAAAGAAGTATCAAAAGTTGCTTTTATTTTTGAATATCGACCAACGAAAGCCACAAAAATACAATGTTGTTTTATTGCATGAATGTTTGAAAAGTATAGTGGAACAATAATCAAAGGTTTGTAAATGTGTTGTAAATGTTAAAGGCTGTAATTAGTGCACTTTTAAACAATCTCTTTTTTAAAACGCCATTTTTTTTTTTTTTTGTAAATTTTTGCACACGTATTCAAAAAGTGGTACGAAATTTAATTTATCGTACAATATCATACACAAATATATTATTTCTTAAATTTTATCGATATCTTCCCACATTATCTTTATGAAAATTTTCCGTTTTTTTATATTCGGACACATTCACATGTATGTTCTACACATGTCTAGATAAACGCATTAGCGCCGAACATGCAAACTTTACAAGTATTTACTATTTATTCCATATCGTTCATGCTCCTTAAAGTGCTCCTCTTTCCATCGTTTAGGAAAATGTTATATACAAACCAATACCACATTCTTTTTGGGTTCTGTTACTGTTTTTTTTGGCTTATGATCCAAGTAAACTCGTTTCCTTTTAAACCATATTTTTTTTTATTTCAGTAGCAATATTTCTCTGTAACCTTTTTTAAAAGTTTTTTTTAAATCTAAAAAGACAACTGTCACGTATTTTTGTATTCCCACTACAATCTTTCATTTAGAAACCGTAGGATTCATTAGTGATTCATAATTATGGTCTCTTCTTCTTAATCCGATTAGGATTTTCTATAGCAAATTATTTTCTTCAAAACTTTACTTTGTTGCTTGTAAACAATATTTTCTATAATTTTCTTGTTGAAGGCAACATGTTAACTGGTCGAAAGTGATTTCTTAATCCATAATTGAGGTGTAATATATAAACTGTGTACCCAACCGTAACAACAAACCATTCTCATTTTGCAAATATTTATTCGACTTATGTGACAAGAAATTGCGATGCCAGTTTTACTATGGAGTTTAACAGAAGATCCATAAGATCCTCTCCAAAAATTATAATCCTTGAAAGAGGGTATCAATGGAAATGGCATACATACTTAATTATTTTCAAATGCTTTAAAACTTTAACTGTTTCATGTTGTATTCCACTACAAATTTCAGCCTTAAAGAAAAAAACAATCATGTTTTGTGTCTAGAAACGATAAAAAAAACTCCCTAAAATTTCATGCTCGAATAGTTCTTCTATGGCCAGCCATAGTGAAGGTATTGAATATTTGACATGAATCCAACGTATCAAAACATATAAGAGGATTAAGGACTAAAGGTTAAATCTCAACACAATATAACGATTATTTTTTGCATTTCATTTGAAATTCTGATTTTAATTTTGGTGAGATTAAAGGGCTATGTATTTTTGTTTTTGTTTCTTTTAAAACTTACCTTAAAGATATACTGGCAACAAGTAAATGCCAGCCCTGCTCTGCAAAAAATGTTATTGGAAACAACCCTTAAAAAATATTTTCCATTGTCAACGGAATTTTACTCAAAAAAAAATAAAGCAACAAAGTAGTTTGCATTTTTACCAAAAATTGTGTCATTTCTTGCTTCTGAGATGGGTTTACCTGCAACCAGTTATTGCACATATTAAAAAAGTTACAGCAAAAAAAAAAAGTATGAAAATATTTGCGGTCAAGCCCGACCAAATGATACCCAAAACCACAGTAGTTATTAAGAATTGTTGATGGTTTATGAACATGTTCGCCCCTAAACAATTACTTGCGTTTTGTATAAAAACTCAGGACGTTGTTTGCCTGCTTGAAGGATATCCTAGGATATCCTAGATGTAACTAAGATCGCTTATTCTCTTCATTAGGAAGACGAATTGGTTAAACTTTGCTGTGACGCCATCTGAGAAACTGGTCTATAGGATGGGCATTGACGTTGGGTATTACAAGGAGACCACTGAAGGACCCAAGTGAGCTGTCTCTCGATGGCTGCCCATGGAACCTAGCCTTACCTACAGAAACTAAGAAACACAAAAATATATGTCGCATATCTATATGTATGTGGCAGGTAGAAATGTGTGTCACATATTTGTGACATACTTAAAAGTCACAAAAAATATAAAAATTGTATTGTATTTTATCAATTATGTATTTACACAGAAAGGCATTTCGAATCTTTTTAAGCGTTTTTTAAACAATTGAAAAAGTGATATTTTGGTTTATGTATTAATCATTTTTAGTTTTTATCCCATTTTGACTTATTATGGCTTAACATTTTAGTAATCAAATGGAGTTTACAATAAAGTTAAAAAACTATTAATTGAGGTACAAAAAAACATCTTCCATATCGACAATAACTGGTGAAAAACATTAAAATTTTCTTAAAAGCTTATCTTTAATTCACTATAACTCATCTTTTTTGTATGGATGAAAGTCAATTGCCAATTATTGGATGCGTAATTTAGTAGCCTTTTAAACAAGATATAAATAATTGCAATTAAGCCAGACCTTGAATCTAAATGGCGACTTCAATAAAGGTATGTACATATCACTACACCATAAACAGATACAAGTCAAAATTCAAAATGTTGAGTAGAGACAGAAAATTGGCTTCAAGAACATGGTTGCAATTTTTTTTTTTTATTAAATTGAGATTCACCAATGTTAAATAAGACAATAAAACAAACGAAATTTCATGGTCGCTTTTGATTTGAATTGTGAACTGGTTTACTGAAAAAAAGGATTTCGATATATTTTGAGATGTGTCTGTTTATGATTTAGTGTGCGATATGTAGGCATGTTATTGAATACCAAATTTTTAAACAGGGATATGGACACAATCGAACTAATTGCCCATCTTAGCTTAAATTGGCTTAAATAATTAGAATTCTAGTCTAATTAATTAATTTGTCAATTAGCAAAAAGATTCTGGAGCAAAGAAGACAACGGGCTTCAGAATATACATATGTACATACCAATCAGAATATTTCAAATTATCCCAAAAATTTCGACCTGTACTTTACACTTAAGGTTAACATGGACAAACAACCAGTAAGCAGGACGTCTTAGAAATTTTTCAAAACCTCAATATATATATATATAAAATAAGCCTCTTTTAATTGATTGGTCGTTTTTTGGTCATCTGCATTTACAGAAGGAATTCATAGCCCTAGAGAAAATAATAATAAAATAAAAAATAATACGATGACGTCAAATCACATCAACGAGGGGAACAGGTTAAAGGGTTTCGTTTGCCAAATATTTCTATAAATAAATTTATTGTATGCCAATCTTTGTGACGTATGACACTATCTTGCTAAGACTGCATGTGTGAGTGACGAAACTTAACAAGTCTTTTAACCGTTCACTGTAACGTTGTGACCATCGTTAACTATGAAGGCATAGAAACCAATGAGTATACGAACCAAACAATTAATATATATGTACAGTCAAATCCCGATAATTCGTACCCCGATAAATCGTAATTCCCGTTAATTCGTAATAAACTGTCGGTCCCTTGAAAAAATCTCGTTAATTCGTAAAATTTCCATACATTTTGGTCCCCTCGATAATTCGTAATTTTTTTTCAAATAAAATCTTCTTTACCTCTTATAAATCGTAATTGTTTGCTAACTACCACTTATAATTCGTAATACGAATTATCGGGATTCTACTGTATATATTTTTATACCCTCCACCACAATTAGTTGTGAAGAGGGTATATTAAGTTTGTCATTCCGTGTGAAACTTTTTTATTATTCATCTCAGACCCCATAAAGTATATATATTCTGGGTCCTTGAGTAATTCAAAGTCGATTTAGCCATGTCCGTCTGTCTGTCCGTCTGTCCGTCTGTTAAAAACACGCTCACTTTCGAACAACTCAAAAGAAATGAACACACTTAGTGCCGAATTGCTTGTAGTTATCCTAAGCAGTTTGGGATTGAAATCCAGCAAAATCGGTTCAGTAGGACCAGAGCTATGAATCAAAATGTGGAACCACCACCTAAAAAAATGGATAATTTTGTTACAAAAAATGACATAAATGCTGGCACAAGGCACGGAATCAGATAAGATTTTGCAAAAATTTGATTTATTTGACTGGAAATCACCCTAAGCCCCATAAACCCTACTACCGGAAAACAGGTTAGTACGCCTAAAACCGTAAAAAATAATGCAATCATAACAAATTTTGGCTCGTCACAGTTTTATAGGACTATAAATGATACTGTGCAATTTCGTGAAGATCGGTACATATTTTACCCTAGGCCCCATAGAAACCCTACCCCGGAAAACAGTTTAGTACACCTAAAACCATAATTAATAATGCTATCATAACAGAAATTGGTACGTCACAGTTTTAAAGGACTAGAAATGATGCTGTGAAATTTCGTGATGATCGGTCCTTAACTTACCCTAGGCCCCATATAAACCCTACTACCGCAAAACAGTTTAGTCGCCTAAAACCATAATTAATAGCAAATCGTCACAGTTTGAGATAATAATAACATCATACAGATATTACTCCTTAAACATTCGAACTGTCGGTGGAGGGTATCAAAGATTCGGCACAGCCGAATATAGCACTCTAACTTGTTTTTTTTTTTTTTGATGTAAAATGAAATGCATTGTTAAATGCAAAATATTTTAATTAATTTTTCTTAATATTTTTTTTTTTTTTTTTTTGTAGTAAAGAAAGTAAGAAAAGTTTTATTGAATATTTTAATATTTCTCTTAAAAGGCTGTCGAAAACATACTCGATTTTACACAAAATCTTACACGCTTTGCTACTGAGTTTACCAGTAAACATTTGGGCATGTATTTTCTTCTAATAATAGCAGATATTGGATCAGAAAGGAAACTTTCGATGTCTTTCTGATAAATACCAAAATTATGAAAAACTTAATTCAAAACAAATATTTATGAAATATTAAAGCTTTGTTCACAATCAGAGCAACAATTTCGTTTTTTCTTCTATCTTATTTCTTCATAAAGTATTTCATATATTTTCCTTTAATTTTTCAAACAAAAGTTTTATTTTTTTTAAAAGCTGAGTCAATTTCTATTTCAGCAATAATTTGAATGAAATGTTTTATGACGTTTTTTAATAATTTTATTTAGTTTGAAGTGAAAATTTTAACAAAATGTTCCAACAAATAATAATAAATACGTAATATTGTTCTGGGCAAAATTTGCAAAGGGCTTTTTTATTTAAAATGTGTGCGGTCACGAAAAAATTTTTGCTCTATTATGAACACCACACTGAAAGAAAAATGCTTCATATATCTAATGAATCATTTTCATAAAAAAAAATTTCCTTGTGTAAATGAAAATTGTAATTGTCTAAATGGAATTTTATAGTTATAATGAAGTATTTTCGTTAAAATCGCTTCATTGGATTTCGTAATTACGTTAAAAATTTTCATTGGATATATGAAAACTTAAGTTTGTCCAAGTTAAACAAAAAATTTTAACTGGGAACATAAAAAAACAATATACATACAAACATAACTATATTCATAAATTAATACAAAATTATAGTTTCCTTAAAAAAATGTTTAATTGTTAGTTGAAAAATGTAAGATTTAATAATATCATACATCTAATGTTACATGTATGCCATTAAATTTATGAAATCAAAAATTTTTTTATAAAATCAACATATTTCAATAATTGCCTTCATAAATTTAAATTTTCATTATGACAATAAAAATGTCATTATAGTAATCAAACAAAAACTTTCAATCCACTTTCAGTCAACGTTGTTATTGTTATTATGGACAATTTAATCTCATATTTACGCTCTTAATTGAGTAAAAAACATAGTTTTTTTATGCAAAAATTACACTGCCCCGGTAGACTAGCTGGTAGTAAGCTAGTCTATCAGCACCGAGGTTGAGCGATCGAATCCCGCCAGAGACAGAAAAAAAAAATAAAAAATAAAATAAAGTAAAATAAAATAAAATAAGAAAAAATAAAAAAAAATAATTGAAAATAAAAAAAATAATAAAAAAAAATAAAATTGTTTTTTACTTTATTGAAAGTATTCATCCAATGAATAATATTCATAGATCTAATGTAATGTTTCATTAAATCCTTATAATGAAACAGGTTTCATTGATCGAACGAAGCGCTGCATAGGTTCCTTATTAATGCAATTTTTCATGGGATGATTGTCAAAATTCATTGTTATTGCGAAGAAAATTCTTTCAGTGCAGTCAACCCATTAAGGCCCTGCGTTGAGTTTTCGCAACGTTCACTTAAACCTCCCCTCAGGCATATTGTTGTTACGTGATATTGTTATAAAGCACAGAGAAATAAAATTTAACTTAATATCTAATCGACCTGTTTTTGGATTTGTATCATACATAAGTTTTTTTTTTATAAAAATTTTCAATTAAAATTTTTAATTTTTCCTGTTTTTTGGGTACTTCTGAAGGAGGTAGCTAACATGAGAACATTATTATTTCTACTGAAAAATCCAATCATCGTAGACATTTGAGACTTTTTTTATGATTGGATATATCCGTGATGCGAAAACGCAACACTGGGCCTATACCATATACAAATTACATAAAATTACCAAATAAAATGTATTTATACAATCACTTGCTATTTAAAACAACAAAATAAAAAATTGTTTCTATTTTAACCCATTAAGGACGGATTGGTATTTAAATACCCAAAAACAGAGCCTTCGTAGAAAAATTCTGGCTAACTTCAGGTAAGAGGTATCGGAAATTGGTTTTTACAGATAGATAAAGAAGGGATAAGACTACTTAAACAAATTTTTGAAATTAAATGTTGCCCCTTTTAATTGGGTAAGTTAGCTGCTTACACGTTAGCAATTTTTAATATTTGGAAAAAGTGATCGACAACGGCTTTGGAAAATTGGGAGAGTGGAAAATCGGAAAACCCTCTTGTTGACTTATAGCCTTAGGTGTGCTCTGCTTTAGAAAAAAATATTAGCTAAATTAGGCCAATAACGTTGACCACAGGTTTGATTCAATGACATGGGTATTCAAATACCCTCTTCGCTGTCAGAGGGTTCAAAACACATAGTTTTTTTTTTAATTTTTGGCAAGTAAAAATGCGATGTTTTATGTAAAATGAACTATTTATTAGTAAAAAATAAAGAAATAAATATCACAACTGTGGTCGATTATTGAGATAATTTTATATTTTTAATGTTTTTTGGGACACCAGCATGAAAATGTGCAAAGCAAACCTTTCGGTGTAACTAAAATTTGCATTTTGTACAACCAAACTCAGTTTTGCTTCACATTGTCCGAAACGGCCAAGCTGAATAATATGGCTTATCATATGGTCAAAGCTCTCCATGCGCTTTACCATTTCTTGTGCATTTGTGACAACTTTTTCTTTTACACCAATGCTTCAACAACGCTCACATGAAATAAAATTGACTCATGATTGGAGATCCTTCAGGTTTTCTTAGCATGCAGTGTAAATTCCTGGCATACACCATAGCAGCATCCAAAGCATTAGTAAGAAGGCCTCGGCTCTTTCGTATAAAATATAAAACATTCCACATTCCCTTCTATGACATCAGAGAAGAGAAGGAGTAACATTTTTTGTTATGTTTTTTCGCACAAGCAAAAGCAAAAGAATTTTTTTTTATCCCGTTACCATTCTTATGTAACTGCAAAAGAAGCGAGAGCAATGACAACGTGTGTAAAAAGATATGAGAGTGGAATAAAGCGAGCAACAAACCTTGTAAAGGGCTAATGTTGAATGTGAACCTCACCTTATTATGGCTTATTATTAATATGGGCGTTCAAATCAAAATGCACTTCGTGATTCAGTGATGAGGCACATTTTCACCTCAGTGGATTCGGCAATAAGCAGAGTTGCCGCATTTGGGCGAATGATAATCTAAGAGTGATTGTCGAAAAACCAATGCGCTCACAAGAGTGACTGTTTGGTGTGGCTTATGGGCTGGCGGCATCATCGGGCCGTATTTTTTCCAAAATGTGGCCGGTCCGGCAGTTACTGTGAATGGTGTTCGATATCGTGAGATGATAACGAACTTTTTATGGCCCGAATTGGAAGATATGGATGTGGACGATATGTGCTTTCAACAGGACGGTGCCACACAGCTAACGAAACAATCGCTCTTTTGCGCAACGAATTCAATGGCCGTGTTATCTCATGGGATGGCGATGTCAATTGGCCGCCAAGATCATTTGATTTGACACCGTTGGTCTTCTTTCTTTGGGGTTATTTGACAGAAAAGGTGTACGTCGATAAGCAAGCAACAATTCAAGAGCTATAGGATGAGATGATTCGGCCCATTAACGGCTTAGAACCTCAATTATGCCTCAGCCATTTGGCCGATATTTTGTTCCATACATGATTGAACCATACCAATATTTTCATAATAAAAATAAATGACAATAACTTCCTAAATAATTGGTGTTTTATTCAAAACCAACATCCGCCCTTATAATTTAACCATCCTTTTCATCCAAAAGAAGGAATACAAAGGCCCTCTAGAAGGCATCCGTACTTCTTCCTTTTCCCGCTGGGACAGATTCAACGTACATAGTGAAATAAGCACACAACACACACATCAATGCATGCAATAAATTAATTTTTAAATTTTTGGTTTTCAAAAAATCGTGTGTTTTAGAACTCTTTAAGAGCGAAGTGGGTAAAAAAATACTAATGGTCTAGGGGCCAAGGTTTGACAGGTAAAAATAAAGAAAAAACGCAATGTCAATATAAATGCCCATAATATCAAATGTGTGAAATTTCATCAAAATCGTACCACGAAATCGGTGTTCAGTCTTTAATGGGTTAATTATAAGTTGTTGTTATTTATGTGTTTTGAAATTTTCGATAATTTTTTCACATTTTTCAAACTAATCGCCAATTTTTAAAATGCAGGATATTTCGCAGTAGGTAAATTCTTTATGGCAATTTCTTTTTTTTTCTAATGCCCAGGGTGTGTTATTTTCCTAGAGGGAAGCGAACCCTCACCAAAGTAGTTCCGTGATAGGTCTTTGGGGATAGAGACCGGTTCTAGTTCTGACACTTTATATGAATAAGACCTATCACTTTAACATGGGGTTGGCATTGGTCAATTGACAGCATTTGAGCAGTCTAACATCTTTTCTCAATGAACGTGTTTAGTGTTAGTTATAACCAGGGAAACCATAAATATAAAATTTTTTTGCGAAATTCTGTTTTAAATATCTATCTGTAACCCAACGTGTTGCTTCAATTTCTCCAGAACTTTTTAAAGTGATCTAACTATGTTCATCCGTCCGGCTGGCTGGTTATCTGTCCATGTTAACCTTGTGCGCGAAGTACAAATTGCAGTCTTGTAGATAATTTGAGCAAATTTGGTAAATACATTTTAATTGTACTGAGGACGAAGTCTGTGTAAATGGTGAGAATCGGTCTATAATTTCACATATGCCCCATAAAAACTTCTTTCCAAATAATACTCTTTGTGTCCGTTAACCATCTTATTATGTTGTTATTTAGATTGAATTCGCCCCAAAAATCTCAAAAAATCGTCTGCAAATACTATGATGTTTGGGCTTTACCGATAATAATTTTAGGATTGTTTTTATTAAATGGAACTATTAATAAATTTTTCAATATTTTTTTGTTTTAAAATTACCAATTTTAAATTTTTTGGGGCATATTTTTAACAGTTTTCAGGGCATATTTTAAAGTTATAACTGCATATTTAATGCGCATAAAACGCTTTTTAAGAGCATATTTCTGGTTTCCCTGGTTATAACAATGTAAGATTATTTCGATACAATGTAGTATTATTTCAATATAACAAGTCCCCAGAACTAAATTTAAGAACCAAATTTTTGGAAGTCCCAAACCAGAACCAAATTTTTGGAAGTCCCAAAAAAAGTGTCACACCATCTGTGAAGACTGTACTGTAATTCATTACTTTTTTAACCTTTTTGTTCTTAATATACCAGTTAGATGATAAGTTCTCCTTTCACTGGTCATGAATTCTATCTTTTTGAACTTGTTCTATTTTCACAAATCCCAAAACACGTCTTTTGGAACAATTGACACAAATTTCCAGCAGGGTTACTTCAATAGCTACAGTAATAGAAAACTGAACAAGTAATGTGAACATATCCTCTCCCAGGATATTATAGAAAAACCAGTTAGAGTGCTATATTCGGCTGTGCCAAATATTTGATACCATCCACTGACAGCTAGGATATTTCAGGAGAGGGCACTATATTGTACCTGTGGTAAATTATGAACTGATCTTTACGAAAGTTGACAGTGTGAGTTCTAGTCATATAAAACTGTGACAGAACAAAATTTATACAATAGAATTATTTCTTATGGTTTTAGGCCCACTAAAGTGTTTTTCGTGAGTGGGCTTTTATCGACCGATCAATTACAAATGTGGGAAATGTGACGTAGCAGTGCACCCAAAGTGCTTTGGAGCAACATAATTGATTTAAAAATTAAATGTATATGAATATCTTTTTTAATTGAATAAAAAATTTTAATTTAAAATGTTTGCAAGTGCGCTTAATTTTTATATCGTTAAGGCCCAACGTTGCGTTTTCGCAACGGGGGTTATCTGGGCTCTTACGTATCCGATTTGCCCAAAATTTGTTTTCTTTCATATTTAGGTATGAATAATTAAATTGTAAAAGTTTCGCGCCTTAATGGGTTAAAAATGAAAATTGTTCATATACAATAACATTTTAGTACAAATGTAGTATTTTTTTAAAAGAAAACTTATACTATGAGTCCTAACAGCCTGGCAATCCATATATTAAAACCATGTACCCGAATATTCTTCGAACCCCCTAATATATAGTTAATTGGCAACGTATATTCGCGTTCGCATTGCGAACTATTCTCTTATTTTTGATATTTGCATTCGCACCAGTGTTACCAATTTAGCCATTTAGTGGCTAGATTTAGCTATTTTTCACCCTGTTTAGCCATTAAAAAATGAGTTTAGCCATTAGCCATTTTTTTAAACCATTTTTTATTTTGATTAGCCATAAAATTTTTTTGCCGTTTTTCTTTTAAAAGAATAATTTTTATTTTATTATAAAAATTTATAAAAGTAAAATTAACATTTTGAACAATTAAGATGTCTTTAATTTAAATCACAACTTTTACAAATGTTGAAACATCTTTCAAAGTAAAGGAACAGTATTCCACTATCAAATTTATAAAATGGATCAACACAAGCATTGCTGTTTCTTTCTGGTTGCAAGTATTTCAATAAAGGGATGCAGGCGGTAACAAAATTGTTTTAGAAATTTCAGAATTGACTATAAAGTTGCTCTCACTTCCATGGTCTAATGCGGAAGTAGAGAGGGTGTTTAGCCAAGTAAACATCGTTAAAAGTAATTTGAGAAAAAGGTTACATTAAGCAACCGTTAATTCGATTTTATCAATTAGGTAAATATTTTTACCATAACAATACAATATTTATACCACCAACACAATAGTGGAGTGGGTGCTATGCGTTTGTGCTGATGTCTGTAACACCTTAAAATATTGGTCCTTAGCCCACCTTTACGTATACCGATTAACTCAGAATCACTTTCTGAGTCGATTTAACGATGTTTGTCCGGCTGGCTGGCTGTCCATGTAAGCCTTGTGCACAAAGTACAGGTAGCAATTTAGAAAGTTTTTGATAAAATTTGGTACAGAGGCTCTAATATTGTGTAGGGTATCATAAAGTCGGGTTTAACCAACTTTACTTTCTTACTTGTTTTTTGTTGTAGATCTGGGGCCTAATTCTGGCAGTCGTGATCGAGTACTTTCTCGATTCCAAACCAATTTTATTTCAGCCGATACTGAACGAATCGAAATTTTTTTTTCAGTACTGTGAAACTCAAATTATACATTGCAACACCGCAAAAATAATTCCGATTCGTTCAGTATTGACTGAAATAATTAGATATTAAATTGCTTTCGAATCGAGAAAGTACTCGATCACGACTGCCAGAATCAGGCCCCTTGACTCAAAAGGTTGGGTAAATGTTGCTGTGATTATGATTTACCTTCAAATTATTTAAAACTTGATTCCTATGAGATGAACAATAACGACATCAAATTTTTCGATGATTTAATTTTTCAATATTAATTATTCTTATTTAACAAATTGATCCTAATTCACAATTTCATCGTAAACAGTGTAGGTTATATACCTTACTGAGTAGATCATAAGTCAATTTTAAAAAGTTCGGAAACACCCTCAAATTTCGGAGTTATTCCGAAAAAACCATTTTTGGGTAGGTTCGAGTACTTATGAACACGTAACTCAGTTGATTATTATCCGATTTTTATTTTTTAAACGGTTTCAGAAAGAAGAGACATGTGCCTTTCTAAGTGTATACACTTTTTTGGTATGTGTATACAATTTTTGTAGTGATATTCTTAATTATATCTGATTTTAATTTGATTTTTTCTCGATTTTTCAAATTTAGTGCCATTTTTTTAAATTAGTTTGTTTAGAAACATACCAATATGTATACAGTGTATACTATACACACTATTAAAGCTATTTTAGTTTTGAGTTAAACCAGCTTTCATTTAATAAAATCGAACAAAAAATAAAAAAGTTATTAAGGTTTTTCAAAAGTGAAAAATTTAGCTTTTTCAAATATTGTTCAATAGACCGGGTCAACCTCCATAAAAAACAAAAATTATGCCAATCTCCCCGTAGAATGAAAGATATGTCAATAAACTTTCTAAAACAGGAAATATTTGTATTTTTTTCTGCTACACCCACAAATACAGCCCTTTTGGTTTTTTTTATATAGCGCTGCCATTTAAAGTTTTATCTCATCAAATCGCATATCGGTGTTCATGGCTTGACAGTGGCTTCATTTTTAATCCGACGGATCCTCACCCCAAATTTTTCACGTGTCAAAAAAGTCCTTCTAAAACTTAGTATTTAGCCCCTCTTTCTTTTTCACGTACATATTACATTTAACCAGGTAGAAGAAGAAAAAAATGGCACCAAATTTGAAAAATCGAGAAAAAATCAAATTAAAATCAGATATAATTAAGAATATCAATACAAAAATTGTATACACATACCAAAAAGTGTATACATTTAGAAAGGCACGTCTCTTATTTCTGAAACCATTAAAAAAATAAAAATCGGATAAAAATCAACTGAGTAACGTGTTGATAAGTACCCGAACCTACCCGAAAATGGTTTTTTCGGAATAACTCCGAAATTTCAGGGTGTTTCCGAACATTTTAGAACTGATTTGAGATCTACTCAACAAGGCCTTCAACTTACACTAGGTCATTTTCCAAGTATATATTCACTGTAGCACCGTGTAATTAGATACTTATTTTAACCCTTGTGTTAATACCCGGGTACCATGGTACCCACCTGGGTATATTGACATGAAAAAATTTTATTAAGGATTAAAATTTTTAAACAAGCTTCTGTATCGGCGTTATTTAACTTTAAAGAAAGCGAATTAAGATTCTGGATTTATTTTTTTGATTCTTAATACTCAAAAAAATGTGCTTAAACTTTAAGGATCGCAACATGCACACCCGGGTACCTCGGTACCGAATACAATACAATACACTTTATGGGATAACAAAAACAGGTTTAAACTGCTCAAAAAATTCAATAAACTAAATTCTGTGTCATACAATTACATAACTTTAGAATCTAAAGCGTTAGTATTATAATACGGGGAAGTCTCACTTTCATATCATGTATGACCAAAAATGTTCAACTGTGATACAAAAAAATACTGTCCTGTATAAAAAATTTTAATTTTTAGCCGTCATGCAATACAAAAATAAAAAATCACATTTTAACATTAAAATAATTTAAAACGCTTTTAAAAAGTTTAAAAATTTAATTTGATTTCATAAAAATATGGATTATTAATACATTATAGCATATCGTCGTCCGAAAGAAAATCGATTTTGAATGTACAGACATATTTTCTGAAAAATCTACTCGATAGGATTTTTTGATTTTCAAACCACATATTCGTCTTAAAAAGATAATTCTGATTAGATGATTTTTATCTCCAGGTCGCATCTACAACGGTATATTTTCTAATGTTAATAAAATTCCTGTTTGCTCTAAACGCCACCTTAGTCATAATACCTTGTAAATACATACACGTAGAGCAAAATGGCATTAACAAAGCACTAAAACATCTCTAAAATTATTTATAAAAAATACATGAAATAGAAACTATTCATAAGTTATTATAAGAAACATTTTATTAAGTTATTATAACAAAATTAACTTCTTAATTTATTTGACTTTGGTAGTAATTTTTGCCTTTTTCAGATATAAAATTGAATTACAGTTTTAGATTGGAAATTTTTTCATTTTGAATTATTTCTTTTCTCCTAAATATGTTCATCTGTGTTTCAAAAATATTAAACGGTGTTGGTAACTGATTCCGGAAACCTCTTTTTATTATATTCGCTGTTTGGAAAGTAGACTGCAATATTGAGTTTTTAAATTTTATTGTGAACAAGTTATTCTGTATTTATTAAAGAACTTTTATTTTACTAAATGTGTAATTGGTTCGAAATCTAAAAAAAATTCTTGAAATCTGAGAATTCTATTACTGTAACCTTAATTGTTATTTTATTTGTTTCAAAATTTTTCAAATAATTAACAAGTGACAAAATATTGTGGATTTCTAATCGTTTCAGTTACTTCTCTGAAGCACTGGGAACGCAATCGAATTCCTGGATTTGTGAATGACCAGTCTCAGAAAATTTTTGGATAATGCTTTTGATCTGTAAATGTTCTGACATAAATTTTTAGATTGCTGTAGACAACATTTGATTTTGGGCAACACACGAATCACTCCACATAACTTTATGTCGTATAGTTGGATGTTCTATTATCAAAGTATTTTGTATTTTGTATATATAACAAGTTATTCCGTTACCTCCACGACCGTTATTAAACTCGTCCCAAACGCAAAACTAAGTAAATTTGTTCTTATTGGGAAAAATAATTGTAGCAGTCATATTGTTAACATTTACTTTTCGCTCATAGTAAAATGACGAAGCAAACCCTATAGGAAGGTTGAAAATGCTTTGCAAATCAAAACATACAATAACAGAAAAAGGGTCTTGATTTCGGCGATCTATGTCACGTTCTACTTTAAGTCCATTTGTTTCATTTCCGTGAATATTGAATTCTTCAATTTCATCCTCCGTTGGATGTTTAATTGAAAATTGTACGCAAGGATCGCATTGGTCTTTTCTAAGTTTTTTAAAGGACAAATTAAAATTGTGGTTGAATTGATCTCTTTAAAATTTTTCTGTTTGGCCGTTTCTATCAGCTTCCAATAAAAAAACTTACATCTATAAAATGTTTGTAATAGAATTAATATACGTATGTAAACGAAAAGCTGATTAGTTAGAAAATATATTCTTAATTATTCTTTTTAAGAGAAAATATACCGAAAAATATTTGCATTAAACAATACTAACTCCACGTAGAGCAAAATGTCTATCAGCAATAAATTTCCATGTTTTGTGTTGAAATTTTGCTCTATACGCCACTAAATGGCATATAGTGCAACATTTCAGAAAAAAAAATTTGTTTTGAAGGATATGGAGCAAAATGGACACGATTTATCTCAGCCAACAGACGAGATAGCCGAAATTGGATTGCAGATTTGAAAAATTTGGGGTCGAAAACCTATAGTGGCATCCTTAACTCAAAATCGTCAAAATGGCGTATAGAGCACTTAAACTTTCGGACGACGATATGGGTACCCCGGGTGCTAAGCAATGTGGATACAGTTGGGTATTAACACAACCGTACACTGTAACGTTGTGACCATCGTTATCTGTGAAGGCATATAAATCAATGATTCTACCGGTCCAAAAAACAAAACCAAACAATAAATTTTTTTGGGTTTTTTGAAGTTAAATTAAATGCATTCTTAAATGCAAAATATTTTAATTAATTTTTCTTAATATTTTTGTAGTAAGAAATTATGCAAAGTTTTATTGAATAGTACAATATTTTTCTTAAAAGGCTGTCGAAAACATACAAGATTTTACAAAAATCTTTACACGCTTATGCAATTGAATATACCAGCAAACATTTGGGTATGAATTTTCTTCTTATAATACCAGATATTTGATCAGAGAGGCAGTCTTTCTGATAAATACCCAAATATGAAAAACTTAATTCAAAACAAATATTAATGAAACATTAAAACTTTCGCGAATTTTTATAGAGAAGTTTCTAGGAAATTAGATTTTTCGTTAGATTTTTTAAGCAAATTTTTAACTTTAACTAAACTTAAGCCCTTAACCTTTGATTTACCAAAGGTTTTATGTGGCTGTAGGAAAAATCGCCCAAAAAAATAAATGAAAAATCGCCCAAAAAAAATTCCATGTAAAATTGGGCCTGAATTCATATGAAAAGTAACCCAAATTTTGTGGGCTATTTTTCGTTATTATTGGGTGATTTTTCGTTTTTTAAAAAATATTATGTGAAAAATAGCCCATTTTTTCGGGCCATTTTTGCATTTTTAAAATTTCGTCAAAGTCTTACATACTATTTGTCTAAATCATTCATTATTACTATGCGTCGAATTCCTAAATGTTATTTATAAAAATAACGGGACATATTGAAAAAGGTGGCATGTCATAACGTCCAGTGTCATAGTGTCCGTGGACAAACTTGAAAGCATAGGTTACAAACTTTGGCCGGGCGCAAGGATTTTCTCCTCTTTGATACAACAAGTACCGGCTTCGCTAACTAAAGCTTCTCTGCACAGCCGGCCTTCGGCCGGGGGCAAGGATTTTCTCCTCTATGGTATAACAAAAACCGGCTTCGCTAACTTAAGCTTCTCTGCATAGCCGGCCTTCGGTCGGGGGCAAGGATTTTCTCCTCTATGGTGTAACAAAAACCGGCTTCGCTAACTAAAGCTTCTCTGCATAACCGGCATTTGGCCGGGCTTAAGGATTTTCTCCTCTATGGTATAACAAATACTGGCTTCGCTAACTAAAGCTTACTAAAGATTATCAGATTTAAGTAGCTTTACTTAGCGAAACCGGTTCTTTTTATACCATAAAGGAAAAAATTCTTGCGCCTGCCCAAAGGCCGTCTGCGCAGAGAAGCTTTAGTTAGCGAAGCCGGTTTTTGTTATACCATAGAGCAGAAAATCCTTAAGCCCGGCCGAAGGCCGGCTATGTCGAGACGCTTTAGTAAGCGCTGCCGGTATTTGTTACACCATAGGGGAGAAAATCCTTGCGCCCAAAAGTGTTTTCGTTATATGTTTAATATATGCACCCAGAGAAAAAACAACAAAAACATTTTTAAAAAAATTTTGACCACATTATGTTTAACTTAACCAAATCATTGTCACCGACAACCATATTAGGGTAAAATAAGTTTCGTTGGTTGTGACTATAATAAAGCATGTTTTTCTCTACGTGTATGTAGATCTTTTTTTGTATTTAACATCTGTAGTAATTATGGACCTTATGACATTTTTAAAAATGGCATAACGCAATTTGCAAAGTGTCTTAATGCCCACGGACGTTATGACATTTTCAAAAGTGTCACAGTGTCCATGGACATTACGACACTGGACTTTATGACATGCCACTTTGCAAAAAGCTATATTCTGTTTTGAGTAATTGATTATAACTATGCAGTGATTATTTAATATTTAACTATTGAAGAGTGCACAAAGTTTGGCGGAGGGCTCAAATAAGTATTACTGTCCATAGTGCCGAGCAGCTGTTGAAGATACATTGCAATTTTTTGCATAACACTTACATTTGTATGTTACTAAATTTATATGAACACTTTTTTGCAAATTGGGTAATTTTAAAAGTTTTTTTTTTGGTAAAAAATTGTTTTTTTTTTTGGGTCATTTTTCAGTTTTATTTTGGGCCCTTTTTCGTTTCTTTTGGGCAAAATTTCATATTTAACTTTTTGGGTAATTGTTCATGTTCTTTTGGGCGATTTTTAATTTTTTTTATTGGGCCATTTTTCTTTGGGCGATTTTTCCTACAGCCGTTTTATGTACGTCATCCAAAAAGCAAATTCTGTTTAATGTTATTTTAAAAACTTAACAATTTGTTTATCGACTTAAAATTTCCTTTTAACTGAAACAAATTTAAGTTATTAAAGATATAGAATCGAAAAAGTCACCCGGGTGGGCATTGGTAAAGCGAAGGTTTAACAAACTTCATCTTTCGAATATATTTGATTAAATGCCTATGAGAACTTCCTCTGGGTTTTAGTATTTAAAATTTTTTACACACACTAAGAAATTTAATACAATACCAACTTTGATCCAGTTTAAACTTACAAACAATCTGTGATACTTTTTTTTGCTTCTCTCTTTTTATAAATGCAAATACATTCACACGAATGTCACCAACACAAAATGATGCAGTAATTGATTTTGCTGGAAAACAAAAAGTTTTACAAGAAAAATATCCACTACCACTATAAATTCAATCCCTGCTTGTTGCGCCTATTTAAACCCTACAGAATTAGAAATAATTTAACTTAGTTTATTTTTGGAAAATATGTAACACTAGGGTGACCGTTATTTTTTTCGTATTTTCACTTGGCAAACCCCTTAGAATGATTCCAAATTAGAAAAATATATATATATAAAATTTTAGATCGTTTGCATAGTTATTAGCCGTGCCTTGAGCCCACAAAGTTTGCTAAAATGCTATTTTTCTCACTATTTTTATTTTTTTCTGATTACTCAAAACATTATTTTGTATGCAAAGTTTCAACTGGGATAAACTGTTTGTCATAATTTATAGTTTTACAAACTTATTCCTGAGAAACCCACAATTACGTAGAGGACGATCCTAAACCAGTTTTAGTGGCTGATTTTCCACCCATTGCACTATGGGTAATTTATCCAATTTTTTTGGCCAAAATTGATAACAGGCGGACAGAATTTTAACAAATCTGGATATGAACTTTTTTATTAACTTTTTAACTTATTAACTCTAAAACTAAGAATAAACTTGGAATTTCTAAATATCGCATTCTTATGAAAAGATACGTGTTAGAACAAAATTTTTAGAATTTCTTTTTGTCTACTTTTGGTATATCTTATTAATTTTCTAATTTAATATCATCCAAATCATTTGTGTAAATTGTGTATGTTAACATATTGACATCATTTGCGCACTCATCGTTTTCACTGGCGCTAAGATCCTCAGTGTTTTCAGAGCTTAAGCGAAATAGACGTTGCCTGCAAAAAAATGGGATATCTTAAAAAACGCACAAAAACGCACCATGAAATTGATTATACAATCTCAAAATCAAATACTTATCAAGACCTTATTACTATTAGCTTTAAAAAATTTTAAACTTTTTTTAAAAGCTTCTCCAAAGTTGTATAAAACTTTTATTTTTTTTTTAATTGAGATAAGATCAAAAGATTAATTTTTTTCACCAATAAACTATTTTATTTTAAACAACGATTATGTATTTATTAAGCACTTACTATTAATATTGTTTTCCATATTTTATTGTATTTTTCATTTGTTTTCTTATTAAAAACTAGTGTCAGGTATTGTTATAAATAATAACACAAAGCGCGCCCCACTTAAACTGTTGATTGTATACATTGACTTTAAGAGTCGAGCGATGAACGGGTTTTTGTTATTTATAAAAGAAAAATTCAGTTCTACTTGCTTTGAAGTGTTCTTTATCACATTACAACAAAAAAAACTACTTTTTCTAAAGTGCAGATTTTGAATTTTGGCCAAAAATATAGACCAAATTACCTACTGTGCATTGGGATTAAAATTGGCCTTCTGCCAGATCTTTCTAGGTACTATTGTTAAAAGGTTTGTCTAATTTTATTTCTTCAATTTGAAAAATGTTTGAGATAGCAATTAACTCTCCACCACCAGTCGTAATTCTATCTCGACGAAAAAAATGAAAATTATTGCAAAGTATTTCCGTGTTCAAAAAACTGTTGTTCAACCAAGTTTTGGTGTATACAACAATATGATGATTTAAATTAAAGCTTTGTAAATATAAGTTTGAAAGTTTGGATTTTAGACCACGAACATTTTGGTAAATAATAAAAAGTTGATAGTCTGATATATTATTTAGTTTTTTGAGAATGTTGACACATGAGAAGGAAGACGAGAAATTAATTTTGTTATATACATTAGGGTGACCGTTATTTTTTTTTTCCTATTTCCACTTGGCAAACCCCTGAGAATGATTCCAAATTAGACAAAAAACATATATAAAGAATTTTAGATCGTTTGCATAGTTATTAGCCGTGCCTTGAGCCCACAAAGTTTGTTAAAATGCTATTTTTCTCACTATGGGTCGCTTTAATTGTTGATAACTTCCGTAATATTTATTTTAGAGAAAACCCTTATTTACAAATATTCTAGGGCTATATCTTATGAATAATGTTGTCCTGTGTTAGTTTTCTTTAACATGAATATTTAATCCAGAAAAAACCAAATTAAAAAAAAAACACCGACATTTTCACATATCTTCGCATTCTTTGCCTGGTGATTACACTACGTGACAAATTTTCAACAAAGTCGTGACCAAATGATTCTGACAGCTATCTTTATGTAAAACTTTCCCCTGAATCCGAATATGAATTGAATCAGAATTGTAAAAAGTATAACAGTTTTTGAGATATTCCAAAATAACCGTTATTTGTGTTTTAAAAAAGATGATGTGACTGAAATGCAAATATCTTCAACAATTTTGAACGGACTATGTATTTCTTTCTTTTTATTGAGAGGTTATAAAATTTATTAAATAACCATGGGTCGTTTGAAGAGATGAGTCATAAAATGGCAGAGATATAGTGGAGAAAACTTCAAACTTCATTATAAATTTTATGATTTTGCTCAATTTTGCTCTTTTCAAGCTATTGTTTTTAAACTAATGATTTAAAAATCCTAATGTCTTTTTGCATGCGACCTTAGATTATTTTAATATGATATGCAAATAAAATATTCGAGCTTAAGGTCTTATTGTTTTATATAAAAAACTTTTTTTATAAATTTATTTTCACCAATATTTCGGCACTTCCTTTGAGTGCCTTCTTCAGGGTTTTTTTCTTTATAATAAAATTAACAATTTTTAAAAACAAAAATTAACAAAAATTGACAAAATTAAAAAATTTTTGTAATTGAATATAAAAATAATTTTCAAAAAAAACTAGATCTATTACAATATTAATAAATTTTTAACTTCCGTTTCTATTTTTATAAATTAAATGTCTATAATTTTGTGCTACATTTTCAGTATCTGACTTAAAATTAATTCTCGACACTGACGGTACTCTTATAATTTGTAACATTTCCAACATAAATCTACGTTTGTAATTATTTTCCGTGCTTAAAACTTTTGTATTATCAAAATCTGGATAATGGTTTAGATTAGCACAATGAGTTGATAAAGCTGTTTTTTGTTGAATATATCTATACTTCTGATCTGACTTATGTCCTGCTACCCTAGTTTTTAATTTATTCTTTGTTGTACCTATATATACCATATTACACTGTCCACTATTATTACCCTTACAAGGTATCTGATAAACAATATTAGACATTTCCATCTTCTTAATTTTGTCTTTCGTTTTAGTAAATAGTTTACCTACTGTGTTGAAAGATTTATAAGCTATTTTGTATATTTTGTTATCATATATATCTGATTTTGCTAATCTTTCTGAAAATTTTGGAATATATGTTACTGATTTATAAATTTTTGGTTCCGTAATACTGTTCTGGTTGTTTAATCTGTAATTATTATGTTGTGTTAATAAATCTGTTATTAATTGCTTAGGAAAACTATTCTCTGTTAAAATGTTTGAAATCTTCCTTTTATTATCCCTATGAAACTCTGAATCACTTATTTTAAGAACTCTTTTTATAAAATTTTTAGCAGTATTAATTATTATTCTCCTTGGATGTTTTGAAAAATAATTGATAATTCTACCAGAAGATGTTGGTTTCTGATACCCTGAAGAAGGCACTCAAAGGAAGTGCCGAAATATTGGTGAAAATAAATTTATAAAAAAAGTTTTTTATATAAAACAATAAGACCTTAAGCTCGAATATTTTATTTGCATATTAAAATAATAAAGGTCGAATAAAAATACATATTATATATATTAAATGATGAGCACGTCTACAATCAATTTCCACACTTTTAAGAATAACCAGAGAATCAGAAGATGCATTAATAGGTATAAGACGATAAGGGATAAATTAGTAAAAATAAAAGCAACTATAACTTTTTTGATTCGTTGCCGTAATACAGGTATTATCCCAAAATTTATAAAAAATGCAACTAAAAACGTTTCTTGTATTTTGCATGAAAATGAACATTTACCGTCATACCGTCAAAAAACATCAAAATATGTACAAGAATTGCAAGACAAGATTCTCAACATAAGAATTAGACACAAACATAAGGAATTGAAGGAGGTTAAAAAGGAATGTAGCATAATAGAAGAACAACTAAAAAATTATTTTGATGAGATAAGCTATACAAGATTCCTAATATATGAAGATAAGTTGGCAAACAATTTTAGTGAGAAAATAAAATTTAGACATAAGAGGAAATTTCAAGAACTAGTTAATTCACAGAAAAGGGAAATAGGTATTAAATTAAATAATAAGTGGTTTGTTAACAAATCCAACATAAATATACCAATGGAGGCACAATGGGTTCTCTCACTAGGTCATAAACACATATTACCAACAGAAAAGAAACATTTTCCAATTTTGAAGATTATAACTGAAGGTGAGGATTTAGTGCAGACACTTAAAGAAAAAGAGGAACAGGAAATAGCGAGGACAAAACTGACTACAAACATAGAAAACCACATTAATAAAATGAGACTAACTAATAGTGATAAGTTTATATTGGACAAAGTTAGGGAAACGAATAGATTTTTGAGGTCTAATAGAGACATTGTTATCTTAAATGCTGATAAAGGAAATACAACGGTGGCGATGAATAAAGTTGATTATGATTTAAGAATTAATGATATTGTTAAGGATAATTCGAATTATAAGAGATTAGATAAGGACCCTACTAATAAACTTGAAAGGACAAATAATAATTTAGTTCAGGAACTTTTTAATAGTGGTATAGTTACAATTATGGAGAAGAATAAACTTAAAACTAACACAGCAATAGCACCTAGGTTATACGGTGTTCCAAAGATTCATAAAATAGATTATCCATTGAGACCCATATGTTCAATGATAAATTCTCCGTCATATGAACTATGCAAATATATAACAAGAATTCTTAAGAAAATTACAGAAAATTCGAAATACAATATTAAGGATTCTCTTCAATTTAAGGATAGAATTAGAAATATTACATTGACTAATAATGAAAAGTTAATTTCTCTTGATGTAGTTTCATTATTTCCAAGCATACCAATAGATTTAGCTATAAATATAATGGAAGAAAAATGGAATACAATAAGGGAACATACGAATATAGAAAAAGATTTATTCTTACGTATTCTAAGATTTTGTATAATAGATAATAGATATTTTCAATTAGATAATCACGTATATATTCAAATGAAAGGACTTCCTATGGGCTCGCCAGCTTCTCCAATTGTAGCAGATATAGTTATGGAAAAATTATTAGATGTATGTGTAGGAAAGTTAGGTATAAAACCGAAAATCTTGACAAAATATGTTGACGATTTATTTTGTATAATTCCGGAATCGGGAATGGAACAAATGTTGGATGTTTTTAACTCATTTCATTCGGATATTAAATTTACAATTGAAAGGGAAGTTAATTCAAGACTATCGTATTTAGACACCTTGATAATTAGAAATGGAAATGGAGTATCAATAGATTGGTATCAGAAACCAACATCTTCTGGTAGAATTATCAATTATTTTTCAAAACATCCAAGGAGAATAATAATTAATAATGCTAAAAATTTTATAAAAAGAGTTCTTAAAATAAGTGATTCAGAGTTTCATAGGGATAATAAAAGGAAGATTTCAAACATTTTAACAGAGAATAGTTTTCCTAAGCAATTAATAACAGATTTATTAACACAACATAATAATTACAGATTAAACAACCAGAACAGTATTACGGAACCAAAAATTTATAAATCAGTAACATATATTCCAAAATTTTCAGAAAGATTAGCAAAATCAGATATATATGATAACAAAATATACAAAATAGCTTATAAATCTTTCAACACAGTAGGTAAACTATTTACTAAAACGAAAGACAAAATTAAGAAGATGGAAATGTCTAATATTGTTTATCAGATACCTTGTAAGGGTAATAATAGTGGACAGTGTAATATGGTATATATAGGTACAACAAAGAATAAATTAAAAACTAGGGTAGCAGGACATAAGTCAGATCAGAAGTATAGAAATATTCAACAAAAAACAGCTTTATCAACTCATTGTGCTAATCTAAACCATTATCCAGATTTTGATAATACAAAAGTTTTAAGCACGGAAAATAATTACAAACGTAGATTTATGTTGGAAATGTTACAAATTATAAGAGTACCATCAGTGTCGAGAATTAATTTTAAGTCAGATACTGAAAATGTAGCACAAAATTATAGACATTTAATTTATAAAAATAGAAACGGAAGTTAAAAATTTATTAATATTGTAATAGATCTAGTTTGTTTTGAAAATTATTTTTATATTCAATTACAAAAATTTTTTAATTTTGTCAATTTTTGTTAATTTTTGTTTTTAAAAATTGTTAATTTTATTATAAAGAAAAAAACCCTGAAGAAGGCACTCAAAGGAAGTGCCGAAATATTGGTGAAAATAAATTTATAAAAAAAGTTTTTTATATAAAACAATAAGACCTTAAGCTCGAATATTTTATTTGCATATTAAAATAATAAAGGTCGAATAAAAATACATATTATATTTATTTTAATATGAATAATTTGCGCCCAACAAAACAAAGATTGGTACAAAAATGACAAAGCTACATTTAGTAAATGTACCCACATAGAAGTTCAGTAGCTTTAAGCTATTTTTACTAAAAATTTAGCTTTGTATATTTTAGGCTATCAGCGCAGAAGTGGTGTAACCCCAGACTACTTATTATGAGATAATGAGGAGTTAACACTACTCTTGCATTATAGTACTTGGTTGCAACGGCTGATAACCTCATTTATTTGTTGTGTTTGGATACAAATCGAAAGGTGGGTTAAATTAATTAACCTTCTGTAACTATGTAATTTTTGCACCGATCTGGATTTGTCGTTCCACTAAATCCTTAATAAAAACTTTATTTTTCATCCGATTTTTTTCAAATTATGCTTAAAATGTTGGTAACTAAATAAACTATTTGGTTCAAACATGCCAGATCTTTACTATAACGTAGAAAAAAACGAAATAAAAATTAAAAATTTTGAAAAAAAACGTAAAAAATAGGCAAATTACGCAGCCATTTCTTATGAGATAGAAATCATAAGAAACCTAAAACCATGTGTAACAGCTCGAGACTATGCATTCTCTAGGTGGAAGTGCTTTAAAACATCTGATCTGCATAATACATATCGTGGAGCTAGAAAATCTGTAACAAGAGCAATACGAATGGCAAAATCCAATTATTATGCTGAGAAATTCACAAATTCAGTTTCTACAAAGACTACTTGGAGCGCAGTTAAAGAAATTGGCATTGTGAATACTAAAAGCAACCAACGTAACGCTAGCATGCTTGATCCAAATGAAATATATCAAAATTTTGTTAATATACCTTTGAGACAAGCAAATCCACAAATAAAGTTTAATTTCGAGTGCGTAAACCAGTTCGACGTTTTTAAAAGCTGTTGTTCTATCAAGTCGAATGCAACAGGTATTGATGGCATTCATCCAAACTTCATAAAAATTATTCTTCAACCACTATTACCATTTATAACGTACATTTTCAACACAATAATAACAAAAATCAGTTATCCGCTAAGATGGAAGAAAGCCAAAATTCTACCAATACCAAAGTCTGCGACTGAGTACAGGCCAATTGCTATTTTACCATATCTGTCAAAGGCATTTGAAAAACTTTTACGTATGCAGATAGTTATAAATAATATATATAAAAATAATAACAATCTACTTACTGAAAAACCATCTGGGTGCCGAGCTAACCATAGCTGCATTACTGCTCCGACTGATGTTTCCGAAGATATTAGAAAGGAAGTGGATGATGGCTGTATAGTAATGCTTATATTGTTAGACCATTCAAAGGCATTTGATACAGTGGACCATACAATATTAGCTCAAAAACTTGAAAAGATTATGAATTTTTCAGTAACTTCGGTTAAATTGATATCGTCTTACCTTGAAGATCGAATGCAGTATGTTGAAATAGTTTGACACCTTCACAGTTTCTGCCAATTATTAGGCGCGTTCCCCAAGGTTCCATTCTCGGACCGTTGCTTTTCTCAATTTATGCAAATGATTTACCTGATAAGTTACACCATTGCCGTATTAGATTGTATGTTGACGACGTCCAATTACATATAAGCACAAAAAAACAAAACATGGAGGCATGTACTGCCAAGTTGAATGAAGACCTCAAACGTGTTGCGCATTGGGCAGATATAAATGGTTTAAGTTCAAATCCTTTAAAATCTAAATGTATTATAATACGAATGAGAACCCAGAAAATAGATCAACGTCCTAAAATTTGTATCAACGACCACCAAATTTAAATAGTTGATAACAACACACTCACTTGGCCAGATCATGCAACATTTGCTTGTGGCAGAACTTACTCAATACTTAGAACACTTTGGCAAACACAATGTGTAACACCAATGAAGATTCGAGTACTAATTGCGAAAACATATCTAATACCAGTCCTTACCTATGGATGTGAGATCTTTGCAAGTTGTGATTCAAATAGCAAACATAAGTTGAAGATAGCTTTTAACAACATTACGAGATATGTTTGTGGCATAAAAAATTATGTCAGTGATGGCAATTAAGTTAATATTAAAATTACCCCGTTTTCAAAAAAAATATTCGGGGTGCTATTTGAAGACTTGCTGAAAATACGAACTCTTGTTTATCTGCACAAAATAATAACCACTCGTGAGCCAAATTATCTCTATAATCGTTTAAATTTTAGTCGCCTCGGAAGGAAAAAGAATCTTATTCGATTAAGACACCGCACGCTAGTTTGGGAATGGCAATTTTTTATAACAACAATCTTCCCCCAACAATTAAAGAAACCAGCAGCGCCCTGCATTTAAAGCAACAGTTATTTAGATTTTATTCATAAATAACTATCGTTATTATTATCGCTCTCAATATTGTTTTCGTATATAAATATGTATTTCACTATTCTTTCTTTTCACTTTAGTTATATTTTATAATAACATATTTATTGTTAAAATAATATACCTGTTTTATGTTATTAACCCTTAAATGCCCAAGGACACCGATTTTGATATAAAAAATATATGATGTGTAAAATGGTCGACAAAAATCAACTGCGTACCAATTTTGTCGAAAAAAATTTTGTTTTTAAAGTTATTTAGAAAATACTGGTTGATACACTGGGCACTCCCCCGTAAGTATTATTCATACGAAAGTACTAATACAAACCAAAGAAAACATGAGCTAGCATCTTTGAAATTACTTTATTTTAATCAAAAAAACAAGTAAGAAAGTATAGTCGGTCAAGCCCGACCATATGATACCCTGCACCACAGTATTTAAATACACATTTTCGAGACCCATGAAGAATCATGCTTATGTGTCCATATAATCATGAAAGCATTTATGTTTTAAGGTTCATTAATAACGGTTTGAAACTTTGTGAGAGGCAGAATTTGCCCCCTTCCTCCCCTCGTGGTCCTATTTTTAAAAAACTGCATAGCTTATGTGTCCACATAAATATGTTTCTATTTATGTTTTTAATATCATTAAAATCGGTTTGATAGTTTCTGGGAAGCAGAAACTGTCCCCTATATTGTTTCGTGGTCCTACTATTTGGCTATTCAATAGGCTTGATCTTTGTGCCAATACGAGCCTATGCAATTGAGACCTGTACTTTGCGCACAAGGTTACATGGACAGCCAGCCAGCATGATGGACATCATCAGATCGACTCAGAAAGTGATTCTGAAGCGATCGATATTCTTTAAGGTGGGCCAGGACCCATATTTTAAGGTGTTACACACGTATTTTTTTCCGCGGTAGAACCCTAAATTCTTTGAGCAGAACATTCTTGTTTGTTCAGAGCAATTTGGTAGCTTTCAACTTCCCTTTTTATCCATCACAGTCCAATGGTCCATCATATCTAATCTAGTATTCTTCGGCGGCGCTGGTTTATTATAAGCGGACCCAGTGTACGCGAATATACTAACAAGAGTATTGTTTTATAAAAATTGTCGAGCATACGATATAGTTTTTAAATCTGGGCACTTTGTGAACACAATGACACAATACACAAGTTTCAGCTGAGCCACTATATACTTCAAATTTGTCACCATATCCCATTGTAAACGCTAAGTATAAAAAGTTTAAAGCCCCATTTTGTTGGCTTATTCGGCAAGTGCTGCTTCAAATAGCTTCCTACTTTACTGGAGTAAATTTGTTCGTCTACATATATCCTTTTCAACTTTGGAACGGAGGCAAAAGTTGTATTGAGAGTTTGAATAAGAGGTCGTGATAGATAAAGCCTGCCCGTATTAGGATCATATTGAATAGGCTTTTCAGTTGTATCATTAAAATGAAATACTTCAAGAATTTTATTAAAACCTCTTCCGCTTATTTGTCTTTTTATGATAGTACAGCAGCGATGATTTTTTTTCAAACCAATAGTCCCGAGAACTGGGAAGCTTTTAATAACTCATATCGAAAAAAATTCCGATACATTAACGAAAGTCCGTTACGCTTAAATTAATTTGATCTATTTCAGAATATTTAATGGATTCTCTAACCATATGTTCCTCTAAGTAAATTTGTTGTATCTTGGAGATTACCTTTGTTCCAGAAAACTCTACCAAACTCAGAAAATTTGGGATTTACTTTTATCACTCTAAACATAGAAGAGCATGAATTTCAATGTGTGTCAGAAGTTAATGAAAAAGAAATGTTAAATCTGGCCATAACCTCTATCATGAGGAAGTTCTTGATCTGCATTTTTCGTGTTGATAAAAAGTCATGTACGAATGCATCAAGGTCAATTTCATCGTCAGTGCAAGCATCCAAAACATCATTAACAATTAGATGCTTCCTGACTCCCACTTTTTACTCTAACTGCCTCTCGTAACGAATTCTCTATCTGCAAGCTTCAACATAAAACTAAACAAACAGCAGTACATAAGTAAACAAAAACGAATTTTTTATTTGCTGGTGAGTGCACATTGTATCTTTAATGATACAACCATTGGATAAAGCTTGACGACGCACAGTGGTATTTCTTCATACATCAACCTGAAAAAAATAGAAGGAGTGATCCTACAACTATGAAATTTTGCACGCATGTTTAAATTTAAGTAGAAAAGAAAAATACAAAAAAATTTTAAAATCCGTGGACTCCTTGGGGTACCTCCCTTGGAACACCATTTTTCCACGAATTTTTGTCCTCAATGTATAGGTCGCAATTCTTCATAGAATTTTACGAAATTTGGCACACGTTTATAAGTTGATCCAAGAAAGAGTACTACAAATTTTGGTTGACATCCGTCGACTCCTAGGGGTACCTCCCTTGGACCCCCATTTTTTTTTTGCTTATTATTCGTCTGCAATTCGCAACGGAATTTTATAAAATTTAGCAGATGTCCATAAGTTTATCTAAAAAAGAGCACTACAAATTTTGGTTGAAATCCGTCGACTCCTAGTGGTACCTCCCTTGGACCCCAATTTTTTTGTTTATTTTTCTTCTCAACGTATGGGCCGCAATTCGCAACGGAATTTGATAAAATTTAGCAGATGTGCATAAATTGATCTAAAAAAGAGCGCCATAAATTTTGGTTGAAATCCGTCGACTCCTAGTGGTACCTCCCATGGACCCCCATTATTCCACGTAATTTTCTTTTCAATGTATAGGGAGCAATTGTCAATAGAATTTGATTAAATTTGGCGTAATAATTGATAAAAGAAAAAACTAACAATTTTGGTTGAAATGCGTCGTCTTTTATGTAACCTGAATGAACAAATTTCGTATAAATATAATTCTCATTGAAAATACTAGTAATATTTAATTAAAGAAATGCATTTTATTCATTAACTATCATAACTTTAAACACATCATCCAATTCTGCAATATTCTTATGAGGTTGACGTCTTAAGCTACTAATATATGGATCGGACGACTCAAGCAAACGATGAAAAGAAATTTCATTATATTCAAAATAAATTATTTTTAATTTATTTATTTTTTAAAGATGTATTTACTTTCTAACCAAGTCGCGCTTCTCCCCAACGATTTAAAAAATTACCAAAAACCTTTTTTTGAACTGCCTTTTTCACTATTTCAATTTCATCAATAACCGAATTTTCCTGTCCACGAATTTTCCTGTCCACCATCAATAAGTTCCGGGCACAATTCACTATATGACACAGAAAATAAAATCATTTTTAGAATTATATTTTGAATTTTATTACAATATTTATTATTATTTATTTATTAACGTTAACTTTTTACTGGTTGCAAATTTTGTTTTCAATTTAAGCGGTTTTCTTCTATACATTTTCTTTTATTAAAACATATTATTTTGTTTATTTTTTTTTAATCTTATTCACTGCCCGTCTACAACTGACATGATTTGCTGTTATAACTTGAAGTTATAAAAGCGTTGTTAAAACATTTGCATTAACAACCGTGTTATAACATGAGAAAACTTCTAATATGATGAGTCTATACCTAACGCTAACATCATATTAGTGTTAAAGTTAAGCATTTCATGTCAGTTGTAGACTGCATGTTATAATTAATAACTCAAATTTCTTTAAACCGTTAAGCCTAAAGGTATGCAAAACTTTTTTATTACAAATACTAGGGTGCAATATTCGTGACTTTTTTTTACTAAATTTGGATTTTTTTAAAAGATTGACAAAAGTTGGTGAATTTTTTTGACTATTTAGAAAGAAGAGCCTTTTACCTTTAATTTCGTTATACTGAGAGCACGGAGGTAAACCGAGCTAACTGACTTTTTCTCCAACAAAAACAGCCAATGCTGAATTTTTAAGGACAATTTTGATGCACTCATATCTCCCAAACTATGTATGCAATAACTTTTTATTTTCCTTTAAATTAAAAACAAGGCTTTGGACTTAAATAAAGTCGACACCCAGATTTTTCCGCTCGAAACATCTTCGATATATAAATCTCTGAATTTTAACAAAATTACCATATATTTACCTTTCACAACATTAACCTGATTTCAACCGATCTTTTCTAAGAATATATATACATATATCTTAAAAGAAATGCAGTTTTTGGTTTGCCAGACTCTTCTCTTTAAAATAGCATCATTAGATTTTTTAAAAGTAATAGTCAAAAAATGCCTTTTTTGCAGCAGAAATCCCATAGTGCAACGTGTCCCCGGAACCTTCTTTTTTTAATTATTGCTAATAGCGTCTGGACATATATTCGAACCACCTTATATTTTTTCTGGACCTCAATTTCCGCTCGGATCTGGGATTTAACGTTGCAAATAAACCTTTTAATATAGATTTTTAAAAATATAATTTTTTAAGTTTACGGCTATTTAAACATAAAAATCTAAAATTTTTTTAATAAAAATAAATTTTAGATGATTTTCTAAAGATTTCTAAACATACTTGTGTTTTTAATTTCTATTTTTATTAAAAATGGAGCCCGTGGGAATTTTTTTGATGGTTGTATCCTTAAAGATACAGTGGGCATTTAAGGGTTAATTTGTATATTTTTATGTTATTGATAAATACTTTTGATCATAACTTCATTAGATTTCTACTCACTAAAACCAATGTTTTGTTGTAGAAGTTCCAAATAAATGAAATAAATAAAAACCAAAACGTGAGTTCTTGGTTTTAGAGAAATTGATAAAAATTGCAATTATGCAAATATTCGTTACTGATGGGAAGTTTTGCTAATCTATTGTTTGCAAAAAAAAATCTATTTACAAGAATCTTTGCTAAAATTGTTTTTTAAGGACATTTTCTAACTTTTCCTAATTCAATTTTAATAATGAATGTTATCATACTTGTAACATTTCTGGTATTTGGCAGCTTCTACAATTCTCTTAGTTTTTTATTTAATCAAAAATATCTCATTTTCAATGAAGATAAAGATGTATCCTCCCACTGTTTTCTCTAGTGTTACAGCCCAAACATAATTGCGGTATCTGTCGAAATGCAATGGGAAACACCCAAAAGTCATTCATATGAAGTAACTGATGCTTAAAATTGTAGTCTATTAATCAAAAAGTAAGAAAATGATTGTTCAGAAACATACAAATAATTTTTTTTTAAACAATTTTTTTGCTCATCCCTACAAAGATGGGTGTATATGAGACCCGATTAACTTTTTGTTCCAATAACGGGCATATAAAATGAACTAAAACCTAAAGGTAACGCAAAATTAGTGTTGTTAAAAAACTTTTATAAACGAAAAAAATTTGATATTAAAAATAATCCAAGTCAGTCCTTTTTTGCCCAAGCCCCCATGGAAATGACAGCACGACAGCAGCCACACGAAATAAACAGGAGCATTATAATTTTTCTTCAAACTTTTTTGAAAATGAGCCAAATCGATATTTTGCTTATGTAGGCCCCTACGCCTTTAACAAAAGCGACATTTTCAAAAACCAGCTAGAACAACGAAAGTTCTTGCTGCTATTGACGAAGCTGTGTATAAGAAATATTGCAGATAGAAAATATTATTTATTTATTAAACACTTATTTAAACAACAAAAGTTTCAAAATTACTGTTTTCATTCTTTTTTATAACATTAATTTTTTTTTTTTTTTAAATAACGGTGGTGGGTGTTAAAGTTTCGGTATGACCGAATATAGAATACAAAATTAATTCCTTGATCTTCCTTCCCTGCATTTTTTTTTATCAAAAATGGCATGAAAATTATATAATTTACAAGTGTAAATTCTTCACTTCGCAGCTCTGCCTTTAAGTTTGAATAATATTTAGCTGTGACAGTTTATGGGAAAACATTTTTCCAATGGTATCCAAAATGTTAATTTTCTACTATTTTACACAAAAGCATTTGATTTATTTTGAAGCCGATTACTCAGACAAAATATTGCTAAAAGTTTAACGTGTCAATTTGATATTCTATTTAGGCACAAGCGCAAATTCGTATCTGTGTATGATGTTTGTTGTTCAACACTGCTCCTTTTATATATTTCTACATAAATCACAGTACACAAAACTGTTGGGCATTTAAAGTATGTAACAATATAAATGTGTTTCAATGTTACACATACACATACACATACCTACATTGTAACCAGGCATCTTGTATTTGATTTTTTTGTGCAAAAACCTAAGAGACAAAAATGATTAATAATATGCCAACAATGTGACTGTTTATTGCGTCGTATTTTTCTTTTTCAGAAAAGAATATACAATTTTGTATTTAGTTTAAAAATTAATTTTTTTGTTTGTGTATTTTATTAGTATTAAATAATGGAAACGTTTTCCTAAGAAGCTACACGTTATTATATAGTGTTATATAATATATTTAAGCATATTATTGTCACCTCAACCATATTATGTTTAGTCAATACTAAAAATATTTCAAGAGTGGACTTTTTATGGTATTAACACGCAGAGAAAAAATATGGTTGGGCATGGTTACGGCAACAACACTATGTTTAATGTAACAATATATTGTTGTCGTACACAAATAATTGTTATTTTTATTTAATATCAACAATATTATAGTTGCTGTAAACATATCAATGTTTATCGCAATTATGAATTTGAGTTTTGTTGACCGAAAAATAATTATTTTTCTAACAACTTAATTATGATAACTTTGTAAACATATTATATTTCTCACAACCATATCATGATATTTAATAGCCATAACATGATAAGTTTCTATACATTTATCATATTATGTTAAAGATGCAATCAAACTATTTTTACTCTAATCATATTATGTTAGCGCCATTTGCAAAATAATTTTGAATCAGTTGTGTCGTTTTTTTATTTGTGAGCGCTTAAACAATTAAAATATAAAATTCCATAAAAAAATAAGCTTAAAGAAATTTAAAAAATTAAAATATTAGCGGAGTTCATTCAAGTATTAGTGATGTAATAGTGCAAATGCAAAATATCATAGTTTTTTTGTAAAATCCAACAACAAAACACACAGGGATTTCGTTATATTTTATAAAAGTGCTACGATATTTCTGTGGTTTTCATGGGCAACCGCGTATGTCTTAAAACAAATTTTTCAGGAAAGCCGAAAAACCATTCTAGATCTAACTATGGGCTAGGTATTGCACTTTTTAAACTTTGTCACTACGTTAAAAAATCGGAATTGATTCATCTTTTTTCAAAAAAATGTAAAGAGCGTTCAAAATTAGGCAACATGGCATCAACATCTTAAAATCGAAAAAATGGACACACGCGGTTGCCCATGAAAACCACAGATTTTTCATTTGCTCTTTTGCAAGCCTTATATTGAACTCCGCTATTTGATTAACATTAAGAAAATTTGTAAAAAGCCACAAAATAAAAAATCGATGCAAAAGTATTTTAAATTTATTTTGTATTTTTATGACAGCTATGAAAGGTGCTGTATCATAATATGATTGCTTCTAAATTTATTATGATTAACATGATGATAATATGATTACTTCTTAGCTTATTATGATTAACATGACAATAATATGATTAATTGCTTAGCTGATTATGATTAACATGACAATAATTTGATTACTTCTTAACTTAGTATGATTAACAGAATAATAATATGATTAAGGGAACAATATTATGATGTTATAGTACGAGTATATTTAGTCATAATATGATTCAGTAATAATCTTAATATGGTGACTGCAATCATAATTCTTATCATAATATGTTGCTCTTAGATAATGTTTACCACAACCATGTTTTTTCTTTGCGTGAATAAGCTATGAAACAATCTTTTTAAAAACCGACCTCGTAGTATTATTATTTTTAGTTTTGGTTTTAGGCATTTTATAGTCAATTCCAAAAGTATGCTTTATATGGTGCCTATGCTAAATTGTGGACCGCCCTTCATGAAATGTGACAACATCATTTCTACTCTTAGGAATCTATGACAGATCGCATTCTAATACAAAAGCATTATTTGTTACAGTTTTTGGCGTACTCAATGTGTTTTTGCAGAGAGAGCCTTATACGGTACCCATTGTATTTTAATTATTTTAATCAGGCTAAAGTTCATTAAATTTAATTTTCATAAAATTATTTTAATGAAGAAAGGAATTTAACAATTAACGCCTATTGATAATTTTTTATTCTTGACTGAGCGGGGAAAAAGAGTCAACGTAGAAAACAAATAATAAAAACCTAAAAAACAGAAAAAATTTATTTGGACTTTAAGAAGAATTCTTGACAAAAAGTATGAAAAACAGAAGTGAGGAAGAACTTCTTGGAAATTAATTCAAATAGGTAATCATACACAAGAAACTTTGATCCACCAAGTAAAAATAACATTCGGCGGTGGTCAATACACAGAAAAAAATAATTTTCATATTTGAATACGAAAATCGCATATTTGATATAAAGAAATTTTAAATTTTCTGCGATGACGATTTTTGCGGTATTGATAGAAAAGTTTGTAGGTATAGTTATTGAATTTTTAGTCAACAACCAAGTTAATTGAGTCAATAAAAAAAGTTTTTAATTTTTATTAGTATTGTGGTTATTTTATTGAACTATTTATGGTTTTTAATCCAAATTTTAATATTCTTAATTAGGCTTAAGTTCATTAAATTTATTTTCATTAAATTATTTTTATGAAGAAAGGAATTTTACAACATGAAAATCAATTAAAATTTACTGATAATTTTTCATTCTTGACTCAATCCGGGCTCGAACCCAGGTGTTTACGGACAGGTTACCCTGACATGTTTCGATTGCAACCACTCAATCTCCTCAGAGGGCTTGCCGTTGATCAGTCGAAAATGTTAAATTACACAGTGCAGCACTAAAATCTTGAACCAATTGAGACCCCCAAAATCTGAAAGCCTATGATGGAAGAAGAAACCCCCTAGCTGGGTTTTGCATTATTAGCTAAGGTTTTTTTTAAATTCATGTCTGAAGTTTTCGACTGGGGGTGTATTGTAGTACAATTTTCAAAAACATGTACTGATTCTTAGGTCTATATCTCCTGAACTATTCGAGTTATCGCTTGTCTCTCTTCGGCAAATTGTAAGCCCGTCATCAGATCTAAAATTAAAAAAAAAAAACAACAACATCTTGCTCAAAACAGCAAAACTGTCAAAAAACTTGATGATTTTGAACGTAAAGAATGAAAAATAAGGACACTTCAAATATTTTTAAATATATATTTAACTTAAGTCGTCGCTTTCGGAGCTAGTCTCATTGTCTGAAAAAATGTTCCCGACCGTTTCGCTTGCACACCTGTTTTAAGCAAAAAAAAAAAAAAAAAAAAAAAAAATGCACAAAAAATTAAGAGAATAAAATTTTCAAGGGAATAGGTAACAAGTACATTAGTGGCTTTAATTTTTTGATCATTGACTCTTATCAAACTATGTATGTATATCAAATGTCAAAAAATTTGCATTGCTATGATTGCACGTTCGAATTAAATAAATTTGGGGAATTTTAATATTACGGCATACATTGTAGAAAAAAAAGTTGATATGGAAAAGTGTTGGAAGCTGAAATTGTTTTGCTACGTTTATGGTATTTATGTTCCCAAACGTTCAATGAAAACACGAAAAACTAATTTTACTGCTGAAGCGACGACTAAAATTTAATATATGTTTAGAAAGATTTGAAGTGTCCTTATTTTTCATTCTTTACGTTTAAAATCATCAAAAAAAATCAAGTTGTTTAACAGTTTTGCTGTTTTGAGTAAGATGATGTTGTTTTTTTTTCGATTTTATCTTAAGGTCAAATTTTTAGATCTGATGAAGAGCTTAAAGTTTGCCGAAGAGAGACAAGTGATAACTCGAAAAGCTCACGAGATATAGACTTAAGAATCAGTACATGTTTTTGAAAATTGTACTAAAATACACCCCCAGTCGAAATCTTCAAACATGAATTAAAAAAAAACCTTAGCTAATAATGCAAAACCCACCTAGGGGTTTTCTACTACCATCAAAAGCTTTCAGATTTTGGGGGTCTCTATTAGTTCAAGATTATGAAGTTAAAAAATGTGCTACTGTGTTATCAATAATGTAAAATTATAAATACATTTTCATTTATTTCATGTTGTAAAATTGTTTTCTTCATAAAAATAATTAAATTAAAATTTAATTTAATGAAGTCTAGCTACACGCAAAGAAAAAATATGGTTGGGCATGGTTACGGCAACAGCACTATGTTTAATGTAACAATATATTGTTGTCGTACACAAATAATTAATATTTTTATTTAAAATCAACAATATTATAGTGACTGTAAGCATATCAATGCTGATCACAATAATAAATTTGAGTATTATTGATCGAAAAATATTTATTTTTCAAACAACCATATCATGATATTTAATAGCCATAACATGATAACTTTCTATACATTTATTATATTATGTTTAATATGCAATCAAACTATTTTTACTCTAATAATATTATGTTATCGCCAATTGTAAAACAATTTTGAATCAGTTGTGTCGTTTTTTTTATATATGTGAGCGGTTTATTAATCTAAAGATAAATTCCTATAAAAAATAAGTTTAAAGAAACTTAAAATATTACCGGAGTTCATTCAGTATTAGTGATTAAATAGTGCAAATGCAAAATATCGTCGTTTTTTGTAAAATCCGAGAACAAAACACACAGAGATTTCGTTATATTTTATAAAAGTGCTACGATATTTCTGTGGTTTTCATGGGCAACCGCGTATGTCTTAAAACAAATTTTTCAGGAGAGCCAAAAAACCATTCTATATCAAACTATGGGCTGGGTATTGCACTTTGTAAACTTTGTCACTACGTTAAAAAAGTCTGAATTGATCCATATTTTTTAAAAAATTTTTGGAAACATGTAAAGAGCGTTTAAAATTATGCAATATCTCAAAATCGGAAAGGACATACGCGGTGGCCCATGAAAACCACAGATTTTGCATTTGCTCGTTTGCAAGCCTTATATTAAACTACGCTATTTAATTTACATAAAGAACAATTATAAAAAGCCACAAAATGAAAAATCGATAAAAAAAACTTTTTATATTTTTATGACAGTTTGATTGCTTCTTAATTTATTATGATTAACCTGAAGATAAAATGATTACTTCTTAGCTTAGTATGATTAACATGACAATAATTTGATTACTTCTTAGCTTAGTATGATTATTATTATTTTTTTTATATATTTCTTAAGCTAATCCCGCGAAGCTTTATGCTTGTCTGCAGGAAAGAAATCAGAGTCTCTGGCCGGAATCGAACCCGCAACCTCGGCGCTGATAGACTAGCTCGCTACCAGCTAGCCTACCGGGGCACTCAAAACAGAATAATAATATGATTAAGGGAAAAATATTATGATGTCATTCAATAATAATCTTAATATGGTGACTACAATCATGAATCTTATCATAATATGTTGCTCTTAGAATATGTTTACCACAACCATATTTTTTCTTTGGGTGTTAAATAAAAAAATTTGGACTAAAAACCATAAGCAGTTCAATAAAACCACGATACTAATTATAATATAAATTTTGTAAAAAGTGAAATCGAAACTTTCTAAAACTTTCAGCGATCTGATACCAAAGGATAACGGTACTTTGTCAATATTTTCGACAACATGCGTATTTAACAACCAAAATATTGTCCAATCTGCAACGAATAAGTAAAAAAAACATTATTTTGTTAAATTACTAATAAAATGTTTTTCATCTCTTTATTATTTGAGAGTGAAAATTTATAAATTAACTGTATTTTATAAAAAAGTTAAATATTAGCAGACGTTTTCTAATTTAATAAAATCAGCGAGATGAAGTAACATCCTGTAGTGAGCGCTGTAAAAAGCTATTTCTAATGTGGTGCAAGGTATCCGGGAATGGAACAGATATGAAAGTTACATAGAAAACAAGCATTTTCGCACTTAATGTCCAGTTTAAAAGTTGTAAGATAAATATAAAAGATCAAATCTTATTGTCTTCATGAGCTTTGATCTTTTGTGCATTGTATCCAGTTCTATTCACCAAGGATTTAAAGGGGTTGTTAAACTACTTCCACTGTTGTCTCGGTCTTACCCATTAAGGGCCGAGCCATGATCCCAATGATGAAACTTCTAAAATTATATTGTTTATACCTAAATATGAAAGAAAACAAATTTTGGGCAAATCGGATACGTGGGAGCCCAGATAACCCCCGTTGCGACAACGCAACGTTGGGCCTTAACGATATAAAAATTAAGCGCATTTGCAAACATTTTAAATTAAAATTTTTTATTCACATCTCTAGCGAAAAAAATTAAAAAAATATTCATATACATTTCATTTTTAATGTAATTATGATATGCTCCAAAGCACTTTTTGTGCACTGCTACGTAACATTTGTAATTGATCGGTCGATAATTTACCATAGGCCCCATATAAAGCCCACTCTCGAAAAACACTTTAGAGGGCCTAAAACCATAACAAATAATTCTATTGTATACATTTTGTTCTGTCACAGTTTTATATGACTAGAAATCACACTGTCAACTCTCGTAAAGATCAGTTCATACTTTACCACAGGTACAATATAGTGCACACTCCTGAAATATCCTAGCTGTCAGTGTATGGTATCAAATATTTGGCACAGCCGAATATAGCACTCTAACTGGTTTTTCTTTAATATCCTGGGAGAGGATATTTTCACATTACTTGTTCAGTTTTCTATTACTGTAGCTATTGAAGTAACCCTGCTGGAAATTTGTGTCAATTGTTCCAAAAGACGTGTTTTGGGATTTGTGAAAATAGAACAAGTTCAAAAAGATAGAATTCATGACCAGTGAAAGGAGGACTTATCATCTAACTGGTATATTAAGAACAAAAAGGTTAAAAAAGTTATGAATTACAGTACAGTCTTCACAGATGGTGTGACACTTTTTTTGGGACTTTCTAAAATTTGGTTCTTTAATTTAGTTCTGGGGACTTGTTTTATTGAAAAAATACTACATTGTATCGAAATAATCTTACATTGTTATAACTAACAATAAACACGTTCATTGAGAAAAGATGTTAGACTGTTCAAATGGTGTCAATTGACCAATGCCAACCCCATGTTAAAGTGATAGGTATTATTCATATAAAGTGTTAGAGCTAGAACCGGTCTCAATCACCAAAGCCCTATCACGGGACTACTTTGGTGTAAGTTCGCTTCCCTCTAGGAAAATAACACACTTTGGGCAGAAGAAAAAAAAAAGAAATTGTCATAGAGAATTTGCCTACTGCGAAATATCCTGCATTTTAAAAATTGGCCATTAGTTTGAAAAATGTGAAAAAATTATCGAAAATTTTAAAACACATAAATAACAACAACTTATAATTAACATATATACAAGTTCTTTTTTTGTTGTTTTAAATAGCAAGTGATTGTTCAAATATATTTTATTGGATAATTTTATGTAATTTGTATATGGTATTGGCCCAGTGTTGCGTTTTCGCATCACGGGTGTATCCAATCATAAAAAAAAGTCTCAAATGTCTACGACGATTGGATTTTTAGTAGAAATAATAATGTTCGCATGTTAGCTACCTCCTTCAGAAATTTCAGATAGGTATATCATATATTACTTTGTTTTTTTAAACTTTATTCAAAAGTACCCAAAAAACAGGAAAAATTAAAAATGTTACTTGAAAATTTTTATTAAAAAAAACTTATGTATGATACAAATCCAAAAACAGGTCGATTAGATATTAAGTAAAATTTTATTTCACTGTGCTTTATAACAATATTACTTTACAACAAAATGCCTGAGCGTAGGTTTAAGTGAACGTTGCGAAAACGCAACGCAGGGCCTTAATGGGTTAAGTGTGTTTCGTGCTGAAATATCCGCCTTTAGACTTCTGACGTGTTCCAGCCAGCGCAATCGTTGTTTTTTAAAGTTTCTCAATATTAACAAGTTAGAGCAAATCTCATTTAGCAAGTTTTAAAAGTTTTTTTTTCTTAAAAATGCCTAACGTATCTTCATCGGCTTTTGCAAGAATAGATGTCACAAGTAAGAAAACGCTGGCAACGCTGGTGTTTAAAGGCGTAAAAATTGAGCGGGGTTTTTTTGCTTAACTTTGTAAATAAAATGTTAGTAGAAGAGTGTTATATGATTTGCACAAAGCTTTTAAAACATACATATAAACGAAAGCCTTCTTGTTGTGTAAAAATTGGAGTATGGCAGCTTAAATAAAACAAAAATAAAAATAATTTGTGCTCAATGTAAATTGCAAGTGTTTGATAACGATGATTCTATTCAATGTGACGCTTGTGAGAAAAGTCTTCATGCAGTATGTACAAAACTTGACAAAAGACAATATGAAAAAATTATAAACGATGAATCTCTTGAGTATAATTGCAAATTTTGTGATGGTAACAAATGGTGAGAAATCATCTGTAGCTTATGATATATTGGAGATAAAAACAAAATTAAAACATTTAGACTAGCTGGATGAGCTTACTAAAACCATGCAGTTTATGTCAGCTCAGTATGATAGTATATTGAAAGGAGTTGCCATAAATAAAAAAAGAATTGAATGTTTACAAAAGGAAAATTGTTTATTACGGGAAGAAGTAATTTCGTTAAAATCATCAATAAAATATTTAAATGATGGTAGAGTAAGAATTGATTGTATTATTAATGGAGTTGATGTAGGAGAAAATGTTGGACCAATTGATGTTGTTGTTGATATAGCTGACAAGATTGGAGCTAATATTATTCCTGATCAAATAAATGATGCATATTTCATTTACAATAAAGACAAAGCAAACAAAAAAAATCTGTGGTTGTTAAATGTTTAACAAATTTTCAGAAACAAAAATTTATGGCTGGAAATCGAAGCTTAAAGAAAATGTTAATTTAAATAATGTTTTTATAAACGACTTTTTATGCAAAGAGTCAATTGAGCTTTTTAAATACGCTAAATCTGTAAAAGCAGTTGGATATAAACATGTTTTTACAAGAGGAAGTAAAGTTTTTGTAAGAAAAAATGATAATTTTCGTGTGTTTTTTATAAGATCTATGGATGATGCTGATAAAATTCTTATGAATTCAAGTGGAAAAAATATGCCAACATCTACAAAAAGTCGAGCCGTTAATACAGTGTGTGTAAATTTGCCTGAGAAAGAAGAAAATGAAGGGAACGATGCTGAAGAAGACGATAGTTCGTTTATGTCACCTAATTTAGTATATATTTTGTATTCAATAATGCTTTTAAACTTACATTTTTATATCTTTTATGAATAATACTAAATATTTTTTTAATTTGAGATCATATAATAATTCTGTCTCAACAATATATACAAATTTTTTTTTATATAATTTCTGTAAATGTAAGAAGTGTTTCGTCATTGAACAAATTTAATATGTTTAAATTGCTTTTAAGCAAATTTAGTAAACTTCCTGATGTTAAAGCCGTACAGGAAACAAGGTTTGATGTTAAATGTGCTAATTTGTATTCAATACCAGGTTACCGCGTTGTACATTGTTGCCGGAGTGATGGATATGGTGGAACTTCATGGTATGTTGCTGATAAATTAATCTCCAAAATTCTTGTTAATCGGAGTGAGGAGTTTCTAGATTTAATAATGATTGAACTGCCTACAATAATTATTAACAATAAGCCACTGCGGATTATTTCACTATACAGATCGCAGAAATGTGTTTTTTCACAGTTTATTGAGAAAATTGAAGTTATTCTTCCAGTAATGTCGAATGGTCAATGTGTGGTTGCGAGCGATTTCAACGAAGATCTGTTATTAAATGACAATTGCAATAGAACTTTAGTAAATCTTTTTTCGGAATTTTGTATGGAGTCATGTCATGACCTTATTACTATACCACTGAGTAAATCATCTACAGATTTCGTTTTCAGAAACATAATTAACTTTATCAATGTAAATTGTATTGAAACCACATTAACGGATCATAATATAATAAGCTGTTTCTTAATGAAAATATATCAAAAACATGGGACAATGCTAAATTTGATTCTATACTTGATCAGAACTTAGATGGAATCTATAATATTAATAATCCTTCAGAACAATGTAAACAATTAATGCATGTGTTGTCTGATGCGGGTGATAAATGTACATCAACAAGTACCACAACAATAAACCATCGAACCAAATTTACACCTTGGATAACTAAAAACTTAGCTTCTTTGTTAGAACTCAAAGAGAAACTACTAAAAGCTCGAAAAAAAGTAATGTTAAATTTATATCCGAAAGGCTGAAAAGAATCAGTAAAATTATAAAAGTTTGTAATATAAATTTATTGAATAGTTATTATTCCCGGAATTTGGAGCAAACCTGTGGTGACACTAAGAAAACATGGAGGTTTCTTAACAATGCGCTTGGAAGGAATCTACAAGCCCCACAACAAATTTGTTCAGTTGATGGTGACTTCATTACAAATGATAATGATAAAGTCATGGTTTTCAATCAGTTCTTTTTTGAAACGATAGATAACCTAAGTAGTAATATACCAGGTTATTCAAGTGACAATATTAACAACTTTGGAACGTTAGCACACCTTGAAACAACCTTTAATCTTTCAAATATTTATAAAAACTGTGTTGAAGATATTTTAAATACAATATCAGTGAACAAGAGTTCTAGCTATGATAAAAAAACACCTAAAATGCTATTATGCAAAAAAAGCAAAATTGCAGATATACTTTCGGATATGTTTGGGAAGATGATTGAGCTGGGTGAATACCCTGCTGTTATAAAAATTCATAAAATTGTACCAATACCCAAACGAGTGGGTTCTAATAATGTAAATATGTTTCGACCAGTGTCTGTTTTACCTATTGTAGATAAAGTTCTTGAAAGAATAATTTTTAATCAGTTATCTGAATATTTAGAAAAAAAACATTTTATTTGAACGCCAATTTGGATTCTATAAAGGTTCGGGTACTGAAGAAGCGGTTGTGAATATTGACTATATATGTGGAGGCTTTGATGCAGGATTTAATGGAGAAGCAGGCGTTTTCTTTGATTTGTCAAAAGCTTTTGACCTAGTTAATCATGACATATTGATTAAAAAGTTGGCATTAATTGATGTATCTAATAAGTCTATTAAGCTATTAAAAGATTATTTAACAAAAAGGGAGCAATTCGTTCAGATTGGAGAAACCAAAAGTTCTTTATTAGCTGTTAAATATGGTGTACCTCAAGGTAGTGTGCTTGGACCACTTTTATTCAAAATTTTTATAAACGATATTGGCAAAGTTAACTTTAATGGAAAGCTGTTCATGTTTGCGGATGATATTTGTTTGCTATATCGATATAAGTATACTCAGGTATTAAAAACTCATGTAGAGTATGAGTCGGCAATATTAATGGAATAAATAAGACTAAACAAGCTTGTTTTAAATGCAGATAAGACTAAGTTTATAAGATTCAGACCATACATTTTAAAGAACGACGAAACAGTTGCAGTTCATATTGATGGTGTGTTAATCAAAGAAGTCAATACCATATGGTATCTACAATGGGATGATCATACCCAGTAAAAAAAATTTGGGTTTTTTGAAGCACTACAGAGAAAAAGCGCATACTCAAGCGCTTTAATTAGAGAGCTCTTATAAAGCAGTAAATGATAACGAATAAAACATACAAAAAAGCTGCTTTTTTAGTGCTGACAACGAAGAGGGTTTTTAAGCGAAAAAAAAATATATTTTGGTTTACGAAAATGATTGAAAAAAGGCATTTAAACAAGTAAAAGCAAAACATTAATGAATTTGTTAATATAGTTAGCCCTTAAAAAAGCACTCTAGGAGCGCTTTGTTTGCATGTTAAAAGAAGCGCTTATTGTCAGCAGAAAATAGTCCTCCAAACCGGGAACACCCCATACAAAAATCAGGCATCCCATAAGCAGGTTTGAAGCGATTTGAGGTATGAATTCATACAAAAAACCTGCTTGTTTTGGAGCACGTTTTTTACTGGGTATTGACTCCATTAAATCAAAAGTATCTTCTGCTATCGGAGTTTTATATAAGTTCAAAAATAAATTTGATGTAAAAACGAAAATGCTAATATATCAGAGTTTGATATATAATCACTTAACCTACCCTCCTATAATATATGGGTTTAAGAAAAATGCTTCGCTGAGGAGCTTACAATCGGCGCAAGACAAGTCTTTGAAGTTTGTTTTCAATCTGCCAATCAGACATCATTCTTTGGATCTTTTTAAGAATTATGCTATACACGTCTTACCTATAACAGCATTGTATAAAATGCAAATAATGCAGTTTTTTTTCAAATCCATTAAAAGTATTGAAAATTCGTCAGTTCAATTCCAACAGAATGTTCAAATTACACAAAGGTTAACAAGATAGAGCCAATTGTCAAAGCAGCGTATTTGTTTTGCTGGTCCAAATGAGTACAATAATTTACCATTTTTTTTAAAAACATTGAACTTGAGTCAACATTTAAAAGGGAATTAAAAAAATTTTTGCTAACCAATCTCGAAACACTTCTTGAGTAAAATTTTGTAATTTATATCAAAATTTCTTGATAAAATTAAATTGTATAAAATTAATATTAAAATTTAAATAGTTTATAATTTTATGTAAATAATGAATTAACACTAGTTGCCTTTAAGCCTCTTCAATGCCAATATTGGTGCTGAGGCTTTAAAATATTTTTGTGATATAAAATAATTTGAAATAAAAAATTTAAAAAAAAGTGTGCTTTAGACGGTGGTTTTCGTTTTCCTGGAGATATCTTTAATTTTGAACTGCTAGCTTATTCCATAATAAAGCTCGTTTGCCAGCACTTTCAATTATTTTGCTTAAAGGCTGGTTCTATTTTTCTTATTTACAGCTGACCCAAGATAGGTCAGTTCCTCTTTCAGCTCGAATTCCGCGATGTTTTTGTTTTTGCAGTAACAGCCAATATTTTTGCTTTGTCTTTTTTTATCGTCAGACCAATTTTATCTGCTAACTTTTAAATTTTTACATAGACATCTCGCATGCTTCCTTAAACAATGTCAATATCATCATCATAAGCGAGGAGCATATGACTTTTGGTTGAAAACGACAAAGGAACACGGGTGCGCACATAAAGGTTAAAGATAAAGTGGATTTGATGGCATTTGAAGCCTGTCAAAACAGAAATATCAATTAATTACATAATTTTAATATTTATTTTATTTAAGATGCAAATGTTACCTTTAAAAGCTAAAGTGATTAAAAATATAAAAAAAAATATTTTGCTAAAACAAAATACGAAACAAATGTTATGTGAAACTTTGGAAACGAAACTAAACTTTAAACAAGTAAAATAATCATCTAAAATAAAGTTGTGTAATTTTTTTATTTTTTTATTTTTATTAAAATATAAATCTTTTACTTAAATCGTGTTTTTTGAGAGTGTCACAACTTTAAGATGGCATCACTGCTTTATTTGAGCACCCATTTAACAGCTGAAGGTTGAATATCATTAGGAATTGACATACATCAGATTAACGGGTGCAAATTGTTGAAATTGGTATCAAAATAATTGTTATATTCGTCAAACTCATCGTGCACTTCTTAAAGCCCATATCTGGTTGAATAGTAACGTAGATAAGCAGAATTGTCGCATTTGGAATGAGGAAAGTCCACAAGCTTTTGCCAAAACAGCGTTAAATCCACTGAAAATTACTATTTGGTGCGCTTAATGGGCTGGCGGCGTTATTGGCCAATATGTCTTCGGTGTAGGAACTGGATTCGTAATTTTTTGTACCTCAATTACGTGGCATTAATCTTGCTGATATGTGGTTCCAACAGGACGAAGCCACATGCCACACCGCTGGCGTTACAATTGATTTACTCAAAAAAACTTTTGATGAAAAAATAATTTCATGTAATGACCCAATTAATTGGCCACCAAGATCGTGTGATTTAACCCCATTGGATTATTTTCGTTGGGGTTATATTAAGTCACTTGTCTACTTCGATAAACCATAAACAATTGAAGAACTAAAAATCAACATTTAAAAAGTAATCGTTGAAATACGGTCACAAATGATGCGAAAAGTTTTTGATTTTCTTTTAATTAGGCTTGAGTTCATCAAATTAAATTTTCATTAAATTATTTTCACTGAGGGAAGGAATTTTTACAACTTGTAATTTTTATTAAAATTTATTGATAATTTTTTAAGCCAACAGTCAAACATCAATCTTTAACCAGGTACTGGTGGTTCGAAATTTGCTGTAATTATCGCTTTAATTTCAAATTACATGTTGCCTACTTTTTCCTCTGCTTTTCGTATTCTTTCTGTCAAGACTTTGTCTTGAAAACCTGCATACATTTGTTTATTATGTTTTTTTTACCACTTTCGTCGACATTTTTGTTTGTACAAATTAAAGTACAAATGTAAACATTAGAGCTTGTGCCATAGCTATTTTAAAAGTTGTTAAAAATTGGTGTTCCAGATTGCGCCTTCTGCACGCCAGCCGTGGCGGCCACATACAGTGTTTCCACGACCAAAAAAAGTTAGTAAACAAAATGTAAAAATAAAGTAACCAAGTGCAATAAAAAGTAACCAAAATAATTATGTATTAAAACACTACTTTTTTTTGCACTTCAGTTAAAAAATAATAATAATATAAGTAGGGATTGCTGTTCGGTTTTAACCGAAATCGAAACCGCGGTTTTAAGTGCCTAAAAACCGAAACCGAAAACCGACAAAAAAAACCTCGGTTATAACTTTTACTTTAACAATATGTTTATGCTTGAAGAAATTGAAAATTATACATAAAACTCGTGCTTCATATACAAAAACTTTATACATATCAGCCTGCAACAATGACCAGTTATTTCAAAATTCTTAAAATTAAAAATAAGTACTTAGAAGAACAAATGTTACCTTTTTACTCTTAAGTAGATACCTAATTTGTGTGGCACAAACTACCACCTGGGCCTGGCTGGGACCACTAGTATTTTGTATAGAGTTTTGTGACTATTGGCAAGGCTGGGATTACTTTTATATGTATGGAGTTTTATGGTTATAGCAGAAACATTTTGTTGGGAAATAGAATAATTCTTCGAAAAACAATACATATATAATAGGGAAGGGCCTTGCCAGCCCCAGGTGCGGCGCTCACGATGTTTAAATTTCCCCTTTTTTCTCATTTTCTTATAAAAAACACTTTGATTGAGGAATTCATAAAGTTTCGTTCTAATATACATAATATTTATATAAAAAAAACCGGAAAAAAGTCGAAAAAATGCCTGGCCAAGCCCAGGAATACACTTAAGGGTTACTAAAAGTATCTGAATTAAAACAAATAAAAAATTGTATTACATACAAAAAAATATATATGTTTATGTATTAAGTTAAACTTTTATATTTTCAAAACCGAAAACCGAACCGAAACCGACCGGTTTTAATCATTTTAAAACCGAAACATTTTTACGGTTTTTAGCAAACTCTAAATATAAGTATGTATGTATGTTTTTTATAAAATTTTAACAGTTTGATACTGATGGTCTTGAAGGTACAATAGGCCTTATAATTTTTCGAAGTTGTTTGTGGAATTGGCAACTCTCAAACAAAGCTAACACTGCTTTTCGTCTATTTTCAAAACTGTATGAGGAAGAGGTTTCAAATGTTTAAAGAATAAACAAACTATAAATCTATGTGCATTATCTAATTTCATATTGCCTCGATAGGAGTAGAGAAAAGGATAACCAAGATCAGTGATGTTATAATTTTTTTTTTTGGAAAGTCCCTACGCAGCCCGAAAAAAATCTATATTGTTCCCTACGCGCTCAAAAAATTTTCCCCACAAAAATTCCTACAACTTTGAAAAAGTCCCTAAACTTTAATGATCAACAAAAATCTTTCCTTCTATCCCCTATGGCCATTTTTTTAGAAACAAATTCCTACAAATAGGGATATTCCCTACGTATAATATCATTGCCCCAGATAGTGGTTATTATTTTCAGTATATAAAACTTAGGCTTAGTTGGTAATCGTTATAAAGCAAATGTAAAAAAAGTATAATGGTTGAATGCATCAATAACATACACAACTTTAATTTGGTAAACATAGTCAACTTGAATAAATTGATCGGAAAAAAACATACGCCTTTTTTGTTGATTTTTCTTGCGCTTTTGACATGATACCGAGAAACAGCTTGTTTTACAAACTATCTAGGCTTGGATTGTCGTCTAAAATAGTAAGAATATTAATTCTTACATATGAAAGCACAGTAAGCCAAATCTGGGATGGCAATACCTGTAACGACTCATACATCAAGCCCTATCCTTTAGTAGACCTGCGCTACCTATTATTACCGACCGTGCTCAGGGATTGGGGTGGTGTTCTTGTCTACTAATGAATAGGTTAAGTACCGTACATAAATTTTTAAATAAAGGGAGCTTCACCTGAATATTACTTAAAAAAAATAATAACAAAACAAAAATAAAAAAAAAAAATTAAGTTTGAACTCTTATAGTCAAGAGAAGATGGTGACAATTCTTCCCTTTCAATACCCTCCCTTCCATTCTATCTTCATGTTAAATCGTTAAAGACAGCCCTAAAATGATTCCCTAACTATATGTGTTTAACCTTTCATGAAATATATATATAAACAAAAAAAAATTACGAGTTCATTATTGCAACTCGAGAAATTACAAAAACATAGTATTATCAACTTGAGATATCATTTTATTTTCCTTTTTCGTAAATAAAATAAATTATTAATAACAAAGTGGAAGTAAGTTTTGGATGTATACTGTTATTTAGGTTGTATAGGATGTTAAATTTTTTTTTAACTATAAATTCTTTAAATATTATAAATTGAAATGAACAATACAAAAAAAAAAAAAAAAAAATTCAAATAAGGGTTGTTACCAATGTTACTAACATAAAATTAAAAAAAAAATGTTATGTTAGTAGCATAACCGAATGCACAAATTTCAATTTAGAATATTTAACAAAATATTGTATTGCATTTTCACTTATAATTTCATTTAAAAAAAAAAACTCACCAAACAAAATCCAACGATGTCAACAGGCCTGATGAAATGCTGAACTTGACTTTAATAATTTTGAATTTTTAAATTTTCATGCTTTCTTTATGTTATCTATGTAGGTTTTAAGTTGTAAATGTATGTATGAATGAATGAAATTAAGTAACAATGTTAAATTAAGTAATAATTAAATTTAAAAACACAAAAAGAAAATAAACAAATATTATTTGAAAATAAGATTAATTAATTGAATAAACTAGATTCAGTTATTATTTTTAGATGCTTTTACGTTAATTTTAGTACTAATTAAAGTTTAAATTATATATTATATTAAATGATGTTCGAACTTGCTGGTTAGTAGTGAGTTTAAGATAAAGTTATTTAGATGAATATATTAAAATGTATATTTTAGTTATAGTTTTAATTTTGGGCTTTTACGTTAAATTTGGAATATATGTTATATACAATGAGATCCGAAATTATTAGTTAGTTAAGAGTTTAGAATAGGTACCAATATATTAGATTATTTCTGTTGTTGTTATTTGTTAATAGAATTGGGGAATATAATGAGGATCACGATGTAGTTATAAATGTAATACAAATGGAGATAAAAATACCCAATATTGCATCAGTTTAAAAAAAACCAATTTGTCCTCTTCCTTTTCCTTTTCCTTCGTCTAAATTAAAAATATATATCCCTTCCAAACAAACTTAACTGTCCCACGAAATATAGCTACTTTTATTAAAGCAGATATGCTCCTTTTCCCTTAAATTGATCTTAGAAAATATTTTTTTTAATTTCTCCCAATTTATTTTGTATGTTTGGTTTGAAAATTTTCTTTACTAATGAAAATTTTTGAAATACAAATTTTCCAAAAGCAAAGTAAAAAAAAATAAAATATTTTCCAAAATTGCTAAGGTATTAACAAACCCAACGAACAGTGCATATCTTAATAGATAGCCCTCACATACCCTCTCAAATACTTTTGCGGTTGAACTTGGTGTAAAACAAGGTTGTATTTTAAGCCCTTTACTATTTTCTTTGTATGTAAATGACCTTCCCGATGAGCTACCTGGCGGTGTAAATGTAGCAGGAACAAATGCCAAAATTTTACTTTATGCAGATGAAATAGTTCTACTTTCGGATTCACCTGTGGATTTGCAGCAAATGATTGATGCTTTATATGCTTACTGCTCTATTTGGAGCCTAAAAGTAAATATAGATAAGTCTAAAATTCTCATATTTCGAACAGCCACACGATTACCCTCTACCTTGAAATGGCATTATGGAGCTCAAGATATAGAAATCGTTAATAACTACAAATATCTTGGAATTATAATTGCATATAATTTATCTTTCAAGAAACATCAACAAAATTAGTATTTTTAATGCTTCTTTTAAAAGAAAGAAAAAAGGATAAGTTTATCCTCACAATTTTTGAGAAAACTAAGAAACTCTTAAGGAAATATAACGACATAATTATTATACAGGCGGACAAAGGAAATAAGACGGTAGCTATGTATAAAAATGAGTATGAGGGGAAAATGCAAGCACTTATAGGAGACAAAAACACCTACAGAATTTCAAGAGCAGATCCAACTGACAAACTGCAGAAACAAAACAATACCATTATTTCTGACCTCTACAAAAATAATATAATTAATACAGGTGAAAAACGTAAACTTCTTTGTTCTGCGGCTACTGCACCTAGAATATACGGCTTACCCAAAATACATAAGGAAGGGACACCCTTACGACCTATTGTGTCGTCAGTTCAAGTACCATGTTACCAATTATCAAAATACGTTGGTAATATTCTTAAAGTCATAATTTCTGACAAATATAATGTTAAAAATTCGCTACGGGTAAAGGAGCAACTGAGCGGCGTGAAAATTAACAATAATGAAACTATGATATCGTTTGACGTGATTTCACTATTCACGAACATCCCAATTCAGACGGCAATAAACACAATTATGCAAAAATGGAGTATTATTAAAAATCATACTAAGATGTCCAGCTCACAGTTTTTAAGAATACTCAAATTTTGTCTAAATGACAATAATTATTTTATGTTTGGTGAAAATATTTATACTCAAATCTTTGGTATGCCAATGGGGAACCCACTATCACCCACTATAGCGGATATCATACTTGACAACCTACTTGACGATGCAATTACTGAACTGGAAAATGAAAATATTTACATTAAATATATCGCCAAATATGTAGAAGACATTTTGGCGATAACTCGCATAGAAGACAAGGACACAGTTCTGTCAATTCTTAACAAACAACACCCTAAAATACAATTTACTACTGAGATTAAGAAAAACGGAGAAATCGCGTACTTAGACTCAAAAATTATTCGCAAAAATAATAAGATCCTGTTTGATTGGTACACTAAAGAAACATCTTCAGGAAGGTTAATGAATTACCACGCTACACAACCCAAAAATCAAATTATAAACACAGCAAAAAATTTTATTTCTAGGGTATACAACATAAGTGATACACAATTTCAGAATAAAAACAAACACATTATAACAAACATTTTAAAAAACCATAGCTTCCCCACCAAACTCACATCTACATTGATAGACAATACGATTAAACAATTGGATAAGGACAAAAATAACCACAACAAATCTGCAAACATAGAAAAAGAAGAGAACAAATTTTACAGTGTATAATACATACCTGGGTTAACCGATAACAATAACGTACGGTCGTCAATAAAAACAAAAAACATCTGTTTTGCATACAAACCCAATTTGACATTAAGTACAATTTTTTCTAGAGTTAAGGCGCCAATTTATAAACAAAAACAAAGTAACATTGTATACGAATTACAATGTGAAGGAAATGACAAACAGCCATGCGAGCTAATTTATATAGGAACAACAAAACGTACACTGGAGACAAGAATTGGAAAACACAAGATGGATATAATGCGGAGAAAAGAGACAACAGCACTAGCACAACACATCCTACATACTGGTCACACAATTAAGTTCGATGATGTAAAAATTCTAGATAAAGAAAATAAAGAAAGAGGTACACAATTGAAAGCCTAGGAATCCAACAACAAATTAATAGAACAATGAATTTGAAGGAAGACACGAACAAAATAAATGCGAGCTAAATTGTTGCCATTACTTGAGCTATGATATATTTAAAGTTTAAAGTAATATGTATTTTTTAAATATTAAAATTAATTTTTATATTTGTATGATCCTGAGTACATCTAAAACTTTTTGATGTGATTAAATTTTCATATTGTAAGTCTTTAATGTTCATGTGGTACATTATTGTATTTATTTTATTGTTTTTATAATTTTTAAATAGACAATCCCTTGAAAAGGTCGACAAACAATCGACGAAACGTCGGGAACAAAATATTGTAATTAAAAATTGAATTTTATTTACATTAAAGAAATTTAGGCCCTATTAGCTTGATAAAAATAATATTCATAAATTCATCACTCTGGCCAAAGAAACAACTACAACAAATCTGACTAGCAAGCTTTCTGACTCGAAGTTAGCAATAAACTCGGCATGGTCAAAATATATATTAAATCCACAAATATCGCAAAATAAAAAAATAAAAGTCTTTCATGCTGCTTCCAGATCTATAATGTTTTACGCTGCACAAATATGGGGATACGAAAAATATGACGAAGTCGAAAAACTATATCGGGTTTTTTATTAAAAAAATGCTTTACTCGCCCGCCAATCCTCCCAATTACATGTTGCACTTGGAAACTGATCACGATTCACTATATCTAACTACTCTGAAACTACATTTTAATTAAATCAATACTATATTGAGTCTAAATCACAATCGCCTACCTCGAATCTTGGCCAAAAGTATCATAGCACAAAATGTATGCTGGGCAAAAGAATGGTCTGATCTCTGTATTTATCTGGGATTCTCCCCTCCTGACTCTGGCCAGCCTTTATGTGCCTATTGGAAATCTATTTTAAACCTACTTAGAAGTAAAGAACGCGAAAATTACATTTTAAGTGCAACAAACTCACAGCATCATGATCTCTACTCACAACTTAATTTTAATGGTCCGGCTTCTCTCTCCACAAATTTATCCTCAAGTATCTCAAGTGTTATAATTAAAGCAAGGGGTGGACTACTTAACTTAAACGCTAGAAGCTTTTGTAACAACTCTACTACTTTATGTACTTTATGTAATCTTTGTGAACCTGAGAACACTTTTCACTTTATTGGTGTGTGCCCAATTTTTAATCACTTCAGGATCAGCTTCCTTGGGAAACAACAATTTAACCCTAATCTTACCAACATGTGTCTGTGAGACACATTTTGATGTTTGATTCAATAAAACAACGAAACTTTGTTACATATTGACACCAAATTTTATGACTTTTATTTTACATCTGTTTAGTATAATTTCACAAAACAAAGTTGATAAATATTAAATTCCTCTATTTTTTATAAGCCAAAATAAAAAAATGTAACATAAACTACCAACATGTGTCTCAGAGACACATACAAAGAATTTAATAGAATGCGCAAATTTAGAACAAAAGCAACTATCTGTCATATATGTTACAGAATTTATATTTGTTTAGCAGCAACTATCTTTCATATATATTTATACAAATTGCATATTTTCATATCACTATATTAAATTTGGGGAATTCCCTTTTATTGAAATCAATAATCACCTGATACTGAATGTTGAAAAACAACAAATTAGTTGCGATTAGATTTTGTAGAGTATTGATGTGCAAGTTCATTTTATAAAAAAATATGCCAAAGCGACTTACAGAAGAGGAAATCCGACTAGCCGCGGAAGAAATTGATGAAGATACGGTTGATGATATAGAAGACGAGGATATGTTTTTGCAATCTGATATCGAAGATAGTCAAAATAATGAAAATATTGAAGATGATGCTTCCGAGATGTCTGATACTATTTCGGATATTGAGGAAGATGCAGGTGAGGAATATGGTGAAATATTTGTTGGTAAGGACGGAACTCAGTGGTATTCTATTCCAAAACCTCAAAGGCGTATTCCTGCTCGAAATATAATTCGGTGCCCATTGAACAAAGTTAACTTGCCACCAGGAAAACAAATTGAAGACCCTTTAGAGGCAATCGAGCTATATTTGAATGACGAAATTTTTGATTCAATTGTAAAATTTACCAATTTGTATGCAGTGACTACAAATCAGAATGCCTGGCGTCCAACAAATGTAACAGAAATAAGAGCGGGGACAAAAAAAGAAGCAAACACAGAGATTGCTGAGTTTTGGAGTTCGCGATATGGTTGCCCAATTTTTCGGGCTACTATGAGTCGAAATCGTTTTATGGAAATTTCCAAAAATTTGCGGTTTGACGACAAAAGCACTAGAAGCATTCGACAGCAAAAGGATAAACTGGCACCTGTAAGGGATTTATTTGAAATTGTCAATAAAAATCTAAAAAAATTTTACACTCCTGGTGACAACCTTACTGTCGATGAGCAGCTTGTTCCGTTTCGTGGAAGGTGTTCTTTCCGCCAATATATGCCTAGTAAACCAGATAAGTATGGACTAAAAATTTGGTGGGTATGTGACAGCAAAACAGCCTACCCACTCAACGCAATACCTTACTTAGTCAAAATAAACAACCACACAGAAAAAACTAAAAAATTTCTCTAATCACCAAATTTGTTCCAAATTCATAGAATCAAGCAACCCATTTGTTGATTTTGCACCTATTACCAAAATGATTATATTGATTACTAAAAATTGTAAAAATTTAATATTTTGAATATTTTTTTTTCAATAAATGATATTTTTAATTTTAATTAAAAAAATTATCAAAAAACTTTGCTGTTTCAAACAATGTGTTGATTGATTTTGACAATTTCCAAAAACAATTTCACAAGTTTAAATTATTTGATTTCAAACGAAATAATTTTTTGTTATTTGATTATTATTTTAATTCAAAATTTATTTCAAAACAACTAAAATGTTAATTAAATCAATATTATATTTTTAATTTTCGTTCAACAAAAAAAAATAATTGATTCAATTATCACATTAATTAAGTTTTAATACTTTTACAATAATTTTTTTAATTGATAAAAAACTACTAATAATTTTTTCTGTGCAGAGGGGTTTTGGTTTGGGCCAAAGAGTTGTGGAGGAGTTAGTTCAACCCTATGAAAACACAGGCCGAAATATAACATGTGATAATTATTTTACGAGTTTGGAACTTGCGAATAACTTATTGGCTAAAGGTTTGACAATAACGGGCACTCTAAAGAAAAATAAGCGCTGTGTTGCTTCATCATTTTTGCCAAACAGAAAAAGGCAAGTTGAAACAAATTTGTTTGGTTTTACCAATAATAAAACTTTGGTATCTTATGTCCCTAAACCGAATAGAGCAGTTCTTTTACTCTCTACAATGCACTATGACACCCACTGCGACTCACAAAATAAGAAGAACAAATCGGAGGTAAATTTACATTACAATCGAACTAAAGGAGCAGTTGACACTTTGGACCAACTTGCACATAGTTTTACTTGCCGGAGAAAATCAAACAGGTGGCCATTTACGTTCTTTTCCAATTTAATTGATGTTTGTGCAATTGCAGCATATATTATTTGGAAAAATTTACATCCATCATGGAAAGCAACACAAGCAAAAAAAGCTCGAAAACTCTTTTTACGAGAAGTTGCCGAAGGACTTATTGCCCCCCAAATACATCAAAGGTCAAGAAATAAATTACAACGTCCTATAGTTCAATGCATGGAAAAAGTTCTTCAAGAAGGAAATACACCAAGTACAACCACTTCTACAACAAATAAACGTAAAAGATGCTATATGTGCGATCCAAAAATAAGTCGTATAATAAAGCAATGCTGCCAAATATGTAAAAATAATGTCTGCAATGAGCATGCTACAAAAGTTATAAATTGTAAAGAATGTATTCAATAAAAAATTACTTAACATAAACTAATTTGTAATTGTCTTATGCTTTTTTCTTTTAATTTGTATGTATGTGTCTTAAAGACACATGTTGGTAGGATTTGTAAGTTTTTATGTCGGTATGATGAGGGTTAATATAAGCGAGGTGCTAAATATGCTGAATGGGCTCAATTACAACAACCTATATAAATACACAGAAGTTTGCTTAAACTATAGAAAACTAATTGTAAATAAATTTGATTCCAAAGTTTGAATTTTTTAACAACAATGAATTATTATAATAACAATGCTAATCAGGCTTACAACAAAATGTTCAGCCTAATATAGATATGTATTAAAAAACAATTGAATTATGAAAAAAACAAAATATTTATGTACATATTATATTTACATTTATCTATTAATAAAATAATTAGTATTGTGGTTATTTTGTTGAACTATTTATGGTTTTTAATCCAAATTTTTAATATTTTTAATTAGGCTTAAGTTCATGAAATTTAATTTTTATTAAATTATTTTTGTGAAGAAAGGAATTTTACAACATGAAAATTAATTAAAATTGTTATTGACAATCTTTCATTCTTGACGTGGCTCGGGCTCGAACCCTGGCCGGCAGGTTACCATGACATGTTTCGATCGCAACCACTCGATCTCCTCAGATGGATTTGCCGTCTTACACTCGCAGCCATCGACGACTGCTGACGTCACTAGTCAAACATCAATCCTTAAACCCTTAAATTCTTAATAAAATAATAATAAAAATATATCCCTGCAGTCACACGATCAAGTGTTGCTTTTAAGTTTTTTACACATACTGCTTGTCAAAATTCGCAAAAATAGAGCAATTTCTTTTTAAGATGTCATCAAGAACTTAAAAAGACAATTAAAATTGTAATTAGCTGTTTTCTTGAACGTAAATTGAAACACTAAACTTGAAAGAGAATTTAAAAAAGTATGCATGAGTGAATTGGTAAATAAGCTTAGACCCAATAAAAAATGGAGCTTCCAAAGAAGCAGGTTTGTAAGGGAGAAACATAAAAGTTTCGCTTACCATTGCGCTTACGGAAGACATGAATTTTATATAGCGAGTTCCCACTTTGAAGCAATACATTTTTGACACATAAAGCGCATTATTCAGCGCACATAAAATTTGTTGTATGTTAAAGATCAGCTTTACACACTGAACGTTTTGATACAGTTATTTTTTAGTATTCTCCCTTACAAACCTGCTTCGTGGTAAGGGAATGCCGTAGCACTTGAAATGTTATTTTTTTTATTAAAAGTTGTTGAGAGTTCTTTCACTTACTTTATTGCATTTCTGTATGTCTTATTGCGTAGCGCATAATTGTGCGCTTATTTTTTTAAATGTACCTTTAGTGCTTCGCAAAATGAAAAAAAATTTTATTGGGGAGGTATTAAAGCTAGAAGTGCAAATGTTGATCGTCTAACAAATAAGTAAGACAAAAAATTGGTTATTTTTATGTTGGAAAAAAAAAACCAAAATGGAAAAAAGTGCACAAGTACACATCGAGAAAAAAGTAACCTTTTTTGGTTAAAAGTTAACAAAACGGCAACGCCGGCCATTACATTAAACATTAATTTCATAAAATGTTCTTTCCAATACAATCGGTTTCATTGATATTTAAAATATATTTCCTTGTTTTATTATGATTTAAATTTGTGCCACTCGATAAAAAAAACACCCTTTTAATGATTTTACCTTTCTCCCCATTAGAGTTTCTACGCGGGAAAGAATTCCCGGGAATCCCGGGACATTTTTTCAAAATTAATTCCGGGAATTTTCAGGAATTTCAAATAAAATTTTTTGAAATTTTAATTTGTTAGCATCGTTAAAATCAAAAACGAGCAATTCTGTACTAAAATGACTTAAAACTACCTTCAAATCGAACTATTTTTCCTACGCTAATAAATCAAAGGTCTTTTGAATTGCTAATGAAATGTCTAAAAAGCTTTTTGAAGTAGAAAATGAAAATATACACGATACACCATCACTAACGCCAGGGGGCAAATTATAGCATTCGTAATCGAATGCTTTTGCTATTCGAAAGCTATTGTATTTCAGTCAATACTGAACGAATCGTAAATATTTTTTTTTGTTTTGTGAAAACTCAAATATATGCTTTACAACACTAAAAAAGTTGATCCGTTCAGTATGGACAGAAAGAATTAGAAATAAAACTGCTTTCGAATCGAATAAGTATTCGATCACGAATGCCATAATTTGCCCCCAGATGATCAACCATCAACAAATTCTAAAAAAATAAATGTAAAGAAAATACAAAAGCTTGAAAATATCTTTAAAAAAGAATTTGACGTCTATGAAGTCACGGGTAAAAGGCCAACAAATTAGTAATCTTTGTATGATGCGCTTCTTACTATAAAACCAACGTCTGTAGAAAGCCAGAGCACGTTTTCGGCAATATACATATCAACAAGGACTAGAACTAGAATTTCTGATGAGCTTTTAAATGCTAATAAGAATAAGATATTTTTTGTTTCGTTTTCCGGGAATAGAAAAAGTCCGGGAAATTAGACACCCTACTCCCCATGCATTTACCGTATTTACCTGTACTACGAAAATGTTAACTATAAAATGACATTATTTCAAATCGTCTTGAGATCTTTTAACTGACAGTTTTATTCTTCTTCTAAAAAAAACATTTCTTTTAAATGTTTAGTAACAAATAAGCATTGAAACTTATACATATTTTTTCTCCAGCACTAAAAAAAATAAAGCAAAACTGATACTGCATCTGTCAAAATTTTCTTCGTGATATATTTTACTACAATAAATTACAAGAAATAAATATTTATTGTTACAAAAATGCAACAAAATGTTAAGAAGCTTGTTAAAATTGTTGCGAATGTCCTTTACAGCAAACATATTATGTACGTATGGTTGTAAGTATATATGTATATGTGGTGCAGTTGCATATTTCTGTGGCCGTATGGAAAAACTAGTTAACTCCACTTTTTTCGTAAACTGAGATAACACCAAAAATAGAAAGCATGTTTTATTTACTATCACTCTGTCAGTTCGAAATTTTGATATAGTGTCTCATTTAAAAGTTATTTGAAAAACAACAATCAGAAAAATACCAATTTTTATGTAAAAACTAGATAACTCCATGCATTTTTTGAAAAAACAAGATAACTCCCAGATAAAACAGAAAAATTAGAAGTTTAAAACGACGTTGTTTCGAAAACTAAGAGCGAAATAGAACAAATTCGGGTCGCAAGTTATTTGGGTCAAAATGTTGAACATAAAAATTGCAACTCCAGAGAATTCAAAGAATATTATATGAATTCGTTATATACATATTAGAGCGACTCACCAAAAAAGTGCTCGATGTACCCTGCTAAAAATGAACCTTTGACTTAAATATTTCGGATCCAGCTCTGACCTCTCGTGAGCTGGACCATTTTGAAAAAGGGTATATTTTTGCATGTTTTGTTAATTTGAGGATCTGTTTCCTTACCAACATATACAATATGGAAATCATAAGAAAGGGTTTTTAAGACGCTTCCAACTGTATGCACAATTTGTCCAAGGAAGATCACCCATGTCCTTTTTTTAAGGATATTCTATAAAAAAGAACGGTTTTTGTACTTTTTGTTCGGGGTTGTTTGTAATAAAAATGCGAAATTAACATATTTTAATCTTTAGTCGATTTAATTTTTTTTTTTTGAAATTCGTGCTAGTTCACTTTTTGACAAAAATGCAATGGGGTGGTAACCCTTCGCGTTAAATAGGGCAATATGGGTATCAAATTTTTTCTTATGCCAAGTACATCATCTTTGTATGTAAATAATTTAGATTTTTGCAAATTAGAATCATTTAATACGGTGCTCTGGTATATATATTAATGAAATTTTGTCGTAACTCTAATCTGATAGAGGATTTAGTGTTTAGATCATGTATGGATGAAAATAGGAGTAAAGAAAGAGAAAAGGAAATGACCCACAACTTTTTGACGGCATATTTTGTTTCGCAAATTAAAAAAAAAATATGCTTAAACAATAATATAAGACAGTGTTTTTGGTCAGCTTAACTAAAAAACGATCTTATTACCAAGTTAAGTATAAAAATTTAACGGAACACCTTTTGTTGAAAACTTTAATATGTATTAAAATAAAATTAACCACAAAGCCAATAGCTCTTTTTCAGGTTCAACCTATGTTAAACCGATTATAACGTTAATCAACGTCCTTAAAACTGGCCAATTCATTTCATAAAATCAAGAAGGGTAAACCTTTTAATTATGTTTATGCATAAAAACAGACAAAAACTCAGCTTATTTTTTGATGTATAAGCATAAAGAGAAAAAAATATTTTTTGGAAAAACTGGATAACTCCATTTGTTCGTAGAAGAAACGGCTAAATTAACGTGTTGAGTCAAAAAGTTAATGTTTTTCCACAAATCATTACTTAAGTTGCCTTAAATCCATAAAATACTAATATAATTCAAGAAAAAAAATTTTTTTCGGAAAAACTAGATAACTCCATTTTTCGAAAAAACAAGATAAGTGACATTGATTTTCGGTTTTAATGTCCAAAAATCAGTTTAATGGCACCAGAAATCTTTAACTGAATCTAAAATATTGTTTTGTTTAATGCGCATGCATAATAACATAAATTCATATGAAATAATTAGCGAAATATGTTTAAAACTTTAAATGTGTTTTTCTCATGTTTTCAAAAAATTGAGTTATCTAGTTTTTCCATACGGCCACAGATTTCTACATACCTTCAGACATATATACAATTTATAGTTCATTTATAATTTAACAGGTATAAATATTTTTTTTTTCAATTGTATTCCCTTTTTGCTAAACGATGATGTGACATCAAAAAGTCAGCAAATTTAAAAAATTTTTAAAGATGTCAGGAGCATTCCAAAGTAAATTGGAAAACGAATATAAATAATAAAATAAATTGATAAAAATGATTTTTTCACTGAGTTTTTGTTAAAACTTTTTTCTATCTTATGAAACGTAGCAAAAAGCATACGCAACACATAAGAATTCATAATTTTTTTTCGAAGAATTATTCCACTTTCCGACAAAGTAGTCAAAGCTTTGTCCAGAGGTTCGTTTGTGTGAGTTTTTCCAATAGCCACAAAAACATACAAAATACTAGTGGTTCCAGCCAGGCTTAGGTGGTAGTTTGTGCCCCACGAATTAGGTGTCTACTTAATGGTGTTTTCTTTTCTAAAAAAAAAAAAAAAATAATTGTGTAATATATTAATCTGTACCCATGTTCTGTAACTTTAGTGAGAACTTCTCGCATCGAAAAGATGTGAAACAAAATATTCCATCATTTCTCGAAAAGTGAGAAAAAAGGGTTAACGTTATAAATTTCACAACATTGCACTCGAAACCGATGCGACATTGCAGAAGTTGAGAACACCAGTAACATATATCCTTGACGGCGACCAAAATTTACCAAACTTAACAAATTTTCAACGACGGCGGCGGAAATACAACCGTCGCACAGAGGAGTATTTGGCCTGAAAAGCTGGCCAAAATTATTAAACGTGTTTTTTGAATTAAGAGTTTTAGTTTTTTGATAGTTTTAGGTGTAGTATGATAGAAAAAGTCTAGTGGCAGATTTTGAAAAAATTACACTGCGCAACAAAAAAAATTTTCTCTACCCTAGAAATAAAATTATGTGGACTATATAAATTTTGATGCCCTTAATTCAAATCTGTTTTCCGTTTTTCTCTAGTACGTAAGGATTTTCTTTTAAAGGCGTGGCATACTTCACCCCCTAAATCGTTGGGTTGCCTTATATATTTTGCCATAACTTGAAAACGTGTTCTCCGATTTTAATAGCAGGAGGATCAGAAGATGCACCGGAAAATTCTGCTTAAACACACACATTTATTTTTTATCTGTTACTATTTTGCAGTTATTAAAAATTTAATGGCGAAAAAAAATTTACATGCAAAATGCGTAAAATTTTTTGTTTTCAAAATGCAATAAGAAAATTTAAGAACCAAAAAGTTTAAATTTTTAAGATTTTTCTAAAAGCCACATTCCTAAGGAATAAAAGTTGGTATAAATCGCAAAACTCAAAGTGCCCGATGAGCAAAAATAGAAGAAATGTGAACATTTAAAAAAATCGTCAAAAATAATGGCGCAAACTTGCGCACACTTTTTTTTGGATTCTAAAATTAGAGATTCCAAATTTTATTGTGGTATCAAACATAATTCGTAGACATGCTAACCTCACTTTTAAAAACCTCTTCTTTTCCTTTTTTTGCAAAAAAAAGTGTATAATTTTTTTTTTTTAACTTTTGAACGAATTGTTTCAACATGAATATTCAACATATTTTAATTTTTTTTTTCTTTTTTAAATAACTTTTGATCAAACCTTTCAGCGAAAAAAATAATCTTTGTTAAACCTTTATTCGTTTAGCCGCAAAAAATATCATATAAGCATCCAGAAACCGAAAAAAAACATTTAAATCTCATATAATTTTCTGCACTTTCCTGACTTTAGAAGGGTCTCAGAGCTACAAATCGCAACTAAAAGTCTTGAAAATTTACAATATAATGTAAAATATTGTTGTCTGTCGAGCTGCGTACTTAGTTCTTAAGATTTCTTAAAATTCAGTTTTGCCTTTTTGGCCAGCTTTTCAGGCCAAATACTCCTCTGTGCGTCGGCTATACCAAATAATGTAAAGTGCGACTAAAACGTTTGTTGCTTGCAAACGAGCTTTGAAAATATTCGTATATTTTATCAAAATGTTAAAAGCAAAATAATTAAACAATAAAAAAATGTGCCAAGAACAAAATATTATTTTTACTATTCTTTTTATTTTACATTTAAATTGTTTTTTAGTATTGAAATTTTTTCTCTCCCCATTTTTATTCGTGAGTTTTTTTGACAGTTCAAAGCGGCAACTTTTCTCCCAAAAATGTAACAGACACACTTTTTCTGTAAATTGGCGAGTAATTTCCTTACGTGACAGTTTGTACTCGCCCAAAAAAAGTTACAGACACAGTTTAGGGAGAAAACCCGCTGTTTGTTTCAATATATGACATTTTTGTTTCATTTCACACATTTCAGTTGAAAAGTTTCTCGACGCGAGAGTTACAGAACATGAGCACAGGTTACACGTACCCGTACAAAGTGATACATTTTTCTAAATTACAATGGAACAAAATAATAGTTCCGTTTTACACTCAACATTAATGTGTATTTAGCGTGTTAAATATTAAATGCAGTTTGTACTAAAAGCGATATTCACCACGCTTGTAGCAATTTTCAATATTAAATTTTCTTTGAATTCCAGCTGTTGTTAAAAATTTTGCGACAAAAAAAATAGTTATTAAATTAAAGTATCACAAACGAAAAACAAAAAGTTTCTATATCCATCACAATATAACCAAAAATCACAATAGAACACAAATTGTACGCAAACACAAGAAAAAAATTTTAAAAAAATACTTGCTTGCATAAAAAATTACTTTACGCAGATGCAAAAAAGGGTAATTTATCACACTCAATTATAACTGCGAGTAAGAAATTGAACAAATTTGCCATTTCTTGTGGCAACATTTTTGCATATATTTTTAAAATAGAACAAAAACCCGCGCGAATGGTAGCATACATGGAACATTTTTGTAAGAAAAGAAAACACCATAAGAGTTAAAAAGGTAACATTTGGTCTTCTAATGGTGTTTTCTTGGTGTTTTCTTTTCTAAAAAATAATGATGCATTATAGTTGGGTAATATATTTATCAGGTTACACGAACCCTTACAAAGTGATACATTTTTTCTAAACTACAATGGAATAAAATACAAGCTCCGTTTTACACTCAACACTAATGTGTATTTAGCGTGTTAAATATTAAATGCAGTTTGTACTAAAAGCGATATTCACCACGCTTGTAGCAATTTTCAACATAAAATTTTCTTTGAATTCCAGCTGTTGTTAAAAATTTTGCGACAAAAAAAAAATAATTATTAAATAAAAGTAAAACAAACGAAAAACAAAAAGTTTTTATATCCATCACAATATAACGTTAATTGTACGCAAACACAAGAAAAGCCCTAATAAAAAATACTTGCTTGCATAAAAAGTACTTTACGCAGATGCAAAAAAGGGTATTATCTCACACTCAGTTATAAGTGCGGGTAAGAAATGGAACAAATTTGTCATTTATTGTTGCAACATGTTTTAAAAGGAAAACGACAACTTCTCACATTTTGCATATATTTTTAGAATGGAACAAAAACCCGCACGAATGGTAGCATACATGGAACATTTTTGTCAGAAAAGAAAACACCATAAGTATGTACATTAGGGATATAACCATTTGCATTTTTTTGCAAATATCAAAAAGGACCTATCATAGTGAGATAGTGCATAAAAAAATATGAAGAAATGTGCCTTCCTTTTTTCGCGAGCGTTCAAAAAGGTTCGGCACCGATCGCGATGAAGTTTTAGCTTATAATTTTTTTCAGTTTTACAGGAAATCCATATTTCTAACGTCGAAAGCCATGCTGGTCTTTGCATTTCGTGTTTTTTTTTTATGAAATGGCGATTCCTTGCATTCCAAAAAAAGAAACCAAGAAAACGGTACAAGGGAAGGATACCCACCATAAAAATTTAAATTACAATTTATGCGACCAAAAATATAACGTAAAAATACATATATTTTAATTAATATTAACTTCTTAGATGTTCCCACAAATATTTTTTGGGGAAGGACTCCCACCAAAAAAAAAATCAATAGTCAAACTAAAAAAACAAACAATTTTATGTAATGTAATTGTACGTTTTCTCCGCGTTATCTGCTTCTAGAAACTAGAGAAAGGGAAGGATTCCCGTTAAAATATGTATTATTTTCATAGACATTTTTAATTATTTTTCTTTTTTTTTAATATAGCTCAGAATTAAAAAATTAAAAAAAAAAAAATGTTTGGTGTTTTAGAAATTCCATTCGGTGCCGAAGGTTTTTGGACCGAAATGACCCCTCACGCAGAGAAAAAATATGGTTGGGCATGGTTAAGGCAACAACACTATGTTAAATGTAACAATATATTGTTGTCGTACACAAATAATTGTTATTTTTATTTAATATCAACAATATTATAGTTACTGTAAACATATCAATGTTTATCGCAATTATGAATTTGAGTATTGTTGACCGAAAAATAATTATTTTTCTAAAAACTAAATTATGATAACTTTCTAAACATATTATATTTCTCACAACCATATCATGATATTTAATAGCCATATCATGATAACTTTCTATACATTTATCATATTATGTTAAAAATGCAATCAAACTATTTTTACTCCAATCATATTATGTGAGCGCCATTTGCAAAATAATTTTGAAGCAGTTGTGTCGTTTTTTTATTTGTGAGCGGTTAAACAATTAAAAGATAAAATTCCATAAAAAAATAAGTTTAAAGAAATTAAAAAATTATAATATTAGCGGAGTTCATTCAAGTATTAGTGATGTAATAGGGCAAATGCAAAATGTCATAGTTTTTTTGTAAAATCCAACAACAAACCACACAGAGATTTCGTTATATTTTATAAAAGTGCTACGATATTTCATCAACACCTTAAAATCGAAAAAATGGACACACGCGGTTGCCCATGAAAACCACAGATTTTTCATTTGCTCTTTTGCAAGCCTTTTATTGAACTCCGCTATTTGATTAACATTAAGAAAAATTGTAAAAAGCCACAGAATAAAAAATCGATGCAAAAATATTTTAATTTATTTTGTATTTCTATGACAGCTATGAAAGGTGCTGTGTCATAATATGATTGCTTCTAAATTTATTATGATTACCATGATGATAATAAGATTACTTCTTAGCTTATTATGATTAACATGACAATAATATGATTAATTTCTTAGCTTATTATGATTAACCTGACAATAATTTGATTACTTCTTAACTTAGTATGATTAACAGAATAATAATATGATTAAGGGAAAAATATTATGCTGTAATAGTACGAGTATATTTAGTCATAATAAGATTCAATAATAATCTTAATATGGTGACTACAATCATAATTCTAATCATAATATGTTGCTCTTAGAATATGTTTACCACAACAATGTTTTTTCTTTGCGTGCTGATATCGATTTTTAATATCAGTATAACATTGGCCATACCGTAATGATAGGTTCTTATTTTGGTTATACCCCTAATGTACATACATATTTTGAATTTTTAGAATTTCGAAATACCTTGCCATTGTTGCAAGCTGTTATGTATAAAGTTTTTGTATATGAAATTCCAGTATTATGTATAATTTGCAATTTCTTTAAGCATAAATATATTGTTTAAGTAAATCCTAAAACCGAGGTTTTTTGTCGGTTTTCGGTTTCGGTTTTTAGGCATTTAAAATTGCGGTTTCAATTTCGGTTAAAACCGAACAGCAATCCCTAGTCTAAACTTTCCCAAAAGCCCCAAAATAGGGGAAAATGTCTTTAATAAATTTAAAAATTTGGGAGTTTATTTCTCACGGTGAATAACATTTATTATATAAATTTTCATACTAATCCGAATGTGCATTTAAAGAAATATAAAAAAACAAAAAGTTCTGATAGTGCATAGAAAACATTCCTATAAAACCTTGAAGGATTAAGACTACTTAACTATAAAAGCTTTATAAAATGTAATTTGACTTAGAAAACACATTCGAATTAATATGAAAATTTAATAAATTTTAAAAAAAATCGTACAAATGTTTGTATATACACGAAGAGAAAAAATATAGTTGGGCATGTTTACGGCAACTACAATATGTTTATTGCAACACTTTATTGTTGTCGTATACAAATTATTTTTATTTTTATTTAATATAAGCCATATTATAGTTACCGTAAGCATATCAATGTTTATCGCAATTATAAATTTGAGTATTGTTTACCAAAAAATAATAATTTTTCTAGCAACTAAATAACGATAACTTGGAAACATATTGAATTACTTAATTTAATGATACTTAAAAGCAATAACATGATAACTTTCTATTCGTTTACTAATAATATGTTTAACCCTAGAAAGATAAGGTACGTTTGGGGGACGTACGCTTTTTTACTTTCATATTTGTAAACATACAAATTTCTCTCGTTCAATTATCTCTGTTGTTAGCAGTACCTAGTTGGTGGTGGCAGTTTTTATGTTGTAAGTTGTGTATCTTTTGAGAAATAAACAAAACATACGTCTGCGAGACGTATCGTTATCTTTAGTGTTACTTTTGTAGCAAAGATAACTTTGTGTTTTGGTTTAATTTTAAGGTATTTTGTCAGAAATGTGTTGTAAGCACGGCTTGGACAACGCAGAAATTGGAGCTCTTTTGCAAAGCGTGTTGGACCAGTTTCACTGGAAAATGTGAGCGAATCAAAAGATGAATTATCGAAGGATTGTCTTCAAAGTGATGTAGAAGATGAGCTTTTGACATCCTTAAGCCTGGCGAAAATATACCACCGATTCAGGAAAATCCTCAAGAACCTGAACATATTACAACTTCTTCCGATAGCTGCGTTATTACGATATCTCGACCCACTTTAAGAAACAAATGTAAGTGGGCTACATCGAAGGGTCAATGTGATAGCCAAATTTTTTCAATGAATATAGTTCGTACCGCAAGAGGACCAACTCGGCAATTCAAATCACTGTACAAACCAATTTCATGCTTCGATATTTTTACTACCGAAATAATTTCGAAAATTGTTCAATGGACCAGTGCCAAAATTTCCATAAATTGTTCATTTTTAAGACTAGCAATTCCAATTTTATCGAAAACTTTGACCGACAACATTGAACAAATTTTACCAGATGCAGTAACCTATGATTGAGGTTGTAGTGGAGAACAGCGTGAATTAAAAAAGAGATAATACGGTGGCTTCTGTAAATCAGAAATTAAACTTATATTCAAAATGGTATGTGTCAAATGCGGTATACCTGTATGTGGCGACCACAAACTTAAATTTGTAAATCTTGCATATAATGTTATTCAAACCTTTTTTTTTTTTGTTTATATAAGTTAATACAGATAACATTATCTACACAAAGTACAAAGAAAATATCTATTTAAGTTTTAAGAACCGAACTGAATTTCTTTATAAAAACTCTTTAATTTTTGATAATGCTAATTGAATTTTATTTTTAATTTTAATTTTATTACAATTTTCTGTTTAAAAATGATATGTTTTTTAAAGAAAAATAATAAATAAATGTTTTCAACAATAAAATTTATCAATATTGTTTTCGCTGATATCCTTGAAAGGATAGAAACAAGCATACATCTTTCAGACGTGTCGTTATCTTTTCAGTACAAAAAAAATAACGTTTTCTTTCTAGGGTTAAGATGCAATCAAAACATCTTTACTCTAATAATATTTTGTTATCGCCATTTGTAAAATAATTTTCAATCAGGTTGTTTTAAATATGCCTCTCGAATTATTTTTTAGTGAGTGGTTCAACAATTAAAAAAAGTATCCATTAAAAAAACAGGTTTAAAGCAATTAAAAAAATAAAGAAATTTTATTCACACTAAAAACAATTTTAAAGTGCCACAAAATAAAAAATCGATGCAAAAAATTTTAATTTATAATAATAATCTTAATATGGTGACGACAATCATTTATTTTATCATAATGTGTTGCTCTTAGAATGTGTTGACCACAACCATGTTTTTTCTTTACGTGTAGGTAAATTTAGAAACAAAACCCATTGCCTTTTAGGTCTAATATGTTTAACCTTTATGTCAACAGCTACATACCCGGGTATGTTTTGCATTTTAAAACCGCTATATTATGAAAAGTAATCATCGGATCAACGTGAAATTTCATGATATCGTTAATAAAAGTATTATATCATATTCCTACACCTTGGTGAAATTGGTCAAGTTGGGGCAAAGGGAAGGACAATTTTCAATGTGTACCCCTTACGTGAACAACTGCATACCTGGGTATGTATATACAAACGTATACAAATAAAATTTATTTTACATGCTTATTGCATAAAATTAGTAAGTAAAATTAATTTTCAAGTTAAAAATGAACAAAGCTAATATTATAATTAAAAATGAAAATTAACAAGTTGTAAGTAATTAAACATTTTTAAAGAAATCTATTGCATTGCGACATATCAGTAGAATAAACTGCAAATGCGGGTCTTTTGCATAATGTGCAGACCTTCATTGTTGGACGAGGTTTTTATTCAGCATTAAAAATATCACCATTATTACTGCCGCTTTTTCGGTTTGCTCACGTTACTTGCGTGTATTCCCGTTAACAAAACGTATGAAGCGTCCTATTGCCTAGAACCGCCGTACACTTATCGCACCGCGATATAGCGGATGTGTAGTTGTTTTCCACAAGTCTTAAGTGTGAACGTTGCCAAAACGTTTACGCCACTCAGTAAGAAAAGACCAAAATACGAATCAAACTCGCTTTTTGTTAGAGCTATCCATATACAATGTTGTCGTGTAGGGTTTTTTATGAGCGTGATCATAGCATTATTTTCCTGTCTCAAGAATAATTAAGTCGAAAATTTCATCGGACATTATCAACCTGAATGTTTCCATAATAGAAACCCCTTGTGTACTTCTTACTGTTTCATAGTTGGCAGACTTTAGTATGTTGTGGGAACGGAACCTGAGAGTTTGTGGTGGTGCAGCAAACAAAAATTATTCCATCTTTGCGTAAAGCTGTGTCCACTTTGACATCGTATATCAGAAAATGCGTCACTGTCTTTAGTTTCATCATCTATATTGTATTTTGGTAACTTTTTTCCGCATCGGAGTAATTTGGAGATACACCAGCGTCGGTGCCGTCCACAACTCCTTCGGACACTAATAAATCTTTGACGAATATGTTCTTGTTGTTTCTCATAATCAAGTGCACTTATTTGCCTCAGAGTGAGTCTTTCATCATCTGCCATTTTTATCTTGCTCTGAATTACCTGGTGTTACAACATTTTTACCCAAAATTAAGTTTGAAAACAACGACAAAAATTGTGTTTGTTAAAAAACCCCATTTTCTAAATATTTTAACTCACAAAACCACAAAAGTAAAAACCAAACTAACAACCACCTTTCTTTAATATTTAAACTTAAAATCGCCAACGCAAAACAGTATATAACGAAAAAAATCCCATATAAAAAATACGTGTAAACCCGGGTATGCTAACTGTTGACGTAAGTATAATTTTTCAGCTGTTGACACACAGAAAAAATTATTGGCAGTTTTTTTTTCAATTAATAGTGATTTTTGAATTTTAAAATAAATTTGATTACGTTCTTAATTGATTGAATCAAACAAAAATATTTTTTTCCAATTTAAATTTTACTTGATTTTAAGCATGGAGAAATAAGCAGGTGGCATCGTTACGGCAACAAATTCAACATTACAACAAAAATGGAATTTATATCACTGTTTACGTCAAAAAATACTTTAAACAAAAATCAAAGCGTGCCGCTGAATGTGATGAAATAAATGAATTTTTAGCCAATTTTTATTTAATTATGATCAATATCTTATTTATTTTAATTTAAAATGATCAAAAACTTTAATAAAATACAATAATCACAGCATAAAACGTGGACTTTTTGTAAACATAAACAAACCTTTGACATAAACCTAGACAAACAATGCAAGAGCAAAAAATCGTCATCTGGCGTAGTGCTGCCACCTGTTTATTTCACCATGATTTTAAGCTTAATTTTAATTATAAGTTTAATTGAATCAATCAACTCGGTTGTTTGAATTGAACACTTTGTTGCTTTCTCCTTGTTGCTTTCCTCCCTCATCAACAGTTTGCGAAAAATGTTACAAGTGCAACCAACATCTTTATAAATTTATTGTCTTTGCCCTTACATGTACATACACACATGTTTTTGTCATCGAAAAGAACAGTAAGCGTCGCGTGCAAAAAAAAAACTATCAACAATTAAAAAATGAATTGAAATTTGTTATAGACGAATTACAATTATGACCACCAACAATGTCAATAATGAGCCTACATACATATGTATATTATACGTAATAAAAAAAATCGCCTTGTGGCTGACCACAGTGTTGACGGTGGTTATGGTCGCAATCGAAATTTGGTGTTTATTTTCTTTGTTTGTTAATTCTTGAATTATTTTTGGCGTCATTTCATGTTGTGCGTTTAAAGTGAATAGGTGAAAAAAGTACATCCAAATTACACAACAAAAACAGTTTTTTGTTTTCAATCTTGAATACCCTGAAGAATCAGAGTTATTCTACAATTTTATACAAAGTTGTATGTATGAAATTCCTCTGTCAAAAAAATCTTCCAAAATTTGTACAATTAAGCATGAGCTATTACAATTTAACAAATAAAACAAGTTATTTTTTAAACCATATTTAAATAAAACATATATTTTAAATATAATTATTTTGCTTCATTTAACCATCAACTGAATTGATTTAACAAACTTATTCAATTAACAATTTGTTTGATTCAATAATTTGCGTAATTGAATTTAGAGTGTATTTCAAATACACTGTTTAATTCATTCAATTAAAAATTTAATCGATTTAATGCAAAAATTCAATCACTGTTTTAATCAATACAATTATTAAAATAATTAATTTTCAATTAAAATATTGATATTTTTTTAATTAATTTGTTAATTCATTCAATTAAAATATTGTTTAATATTAATAATTTTTTCAATAATTTTTGTAATTAAAATGTAAAAACTTTTTAATTGGAAAAAAATCCTTGTTTTGCAATTTTTGCAAATTTGAGTAATTGGTATAATCATTTCGGTGATAGGTGCAAAGTTAAACAATTTTTTGCTTGTTTCAATTATTTTGGTGATCAAAACCGTTTTTTACTTTTTTCTGTGCATAAAGGTTAAGGGTTCCATAAAAGTATTTTCAAAGTGTGATCACAATATTCTAATAAAGCCCTTGTCTATGAAATAACTCGGAATAAAAGATAACTCTTCTTCGGTTAAACAGAATATGTTGTATGCCGAAAGCCAAAGTTAAACTTAATGCGGGTATGTACATTTGTAAAACAAAAATAAATTTATATACTCGTATGGAAAGAGTTTACAACAAACTAAAAAAATTAAATCATAATTGTCATATTAAAGATTATTTAAATCTTCGAAACTGCGTCCCGACTAAAAGATCGCTCTATATAATAGAAATAACTGGTTGGAACGTACAGAAAAGACTTTAGATTATTACTAAAAGTTTGAAATATATGCGATCTAGGCCTAAGTTATTTTACATTTACTGAAAATATAACTTTCCCCATTCTTATTATGCCCAGTTAAGCTTTTGTGGTCCTGTCCAGCCGTCTTTAATATTCTCCTATTTCATTTTTATTGAATAGTTTCAAAAATTTGTTTACAACCTTCAAGTTTATTCCTTAAGATATAAAGAACTGTAGCTACTGACTTTTTCTACCTACTGTGCTATTATTATATCCTTTCACAGTACTAAAGTATTATTTTTTTTACTTTGTAAATATTTCACTATTTTATTTATTAAATTAATTTTGTTTTGAGGTATTGTGCTAACAAATTTCCAATCTACCTTTTAAAGTTCAAAGTTACTTTTTTTCCAGAATGTTGCTCTTTGGAAAACTCTGGGGTCAAAAAAAGAACAAAAGAAAGTTATTTATTCACATAATAACAAGAAAATTCATGCATGAGAGTGCTACTGACAGGAAATCACCCAAAAAAGGAGAGAATAAAAAAATAAAAATAAACAAATTTCGTGTATTATTTTGTAAAATGTTTTGTTGAAAGGTGACTTTCACTAACATAAATACGAGTTGAAATTATTGTTCCAGCTTTCAAAAATGATTTACAAGAATTCTAATTTTTATCAAAAATCGTAATTAATAAAGTTTTTCATTTTTTTGATAAATTCAATAAAATGTTGCATTGTAAAAGTTTTGTGTTTGTCTTGTGAATAAAATGATGACATTGGCGATTGTGTTCGAGCTAATGATTTCTGAACTTAATTAATTTTAATTAACTATTGTGTCAATATTTGTGTCAATATCTATTTACTTATGAAGTTTGTATTGCTTGGGGAATGTCTAGTAATTACAAATGGGTTCTTTGTTAAACTGTTAACCCTCCGTCATGCACATGTATCTGGCCAGATCTTTTAAGAATTTAACAGTTATTTAAATAAATTTCTAATTCAGCTAGGTGTTTGAGTCTCCAGGTACCCTCTACAAATATTGTTAGCTATCGTTTTGTGAAAAAAAAAACATTAAAAAAAACAACAAAAACAATTTATGTGGATTTTTCATCTACACATCACAAACGTAGCGCTTGTATCTGGCCAGATATGAAGGACAGTGTAATTTATTTGAATTTTTGTTTACTCAAATCAACTAAAACTGAAGTGCTGTAAGACTTTTTGAAATTTACTTTATAATTTTACAACTACTAATTTTTTAACTGAAATTAATCGAAATAAACTTTAAAACCATTGTTTGTTTTGAATTAAAAAAATTTAATTTCTCGTTAATTTTTTTTTCTGGGTAGGTGGATTAGTATGTACTAGAGTTGTCAACCGATTAAGAATAATTCGATTAATCGATCAAACAAAACCAAACTCTTGTTCGAATAATTTTAAAATGGCGATTTTCGAATAACGAATAAATCGATTATTGAATGTCGATTAATCGAACAATTTTTTTTTTAATCAAAAAATAAATTCAATAAAAGCTTAAGATTTGATTTCTTACCCGTTTTTAGTGACTTTGTAAAGGGTGGTCCCACCAAAACGCACGATGTTAATTGCAAATATAATATAAAGTTTTTGGAAAATTATCTTTATATTATACAAGGTTCTATGACACCTATTTGTGAAACTGCTTTATTGTATACCTCTCCGTAATTGAATTTGTCAAATACTGAAACAAAGAAATGTCAAACAACTTGACGTAAAGGTGTGACCCACAGTTGTAGGAAAGTTAAAAAATATTTTAGCCCTGATTGTAATTAATCTCAGTGTTTAGTAAGAACAATCATGTTAAGTACTCATAGTATTTCAAAAATGTATTTAATATTCTTATTAAACAAATATTTGACAGGCAATTCTATCAGCTGTTTTCTTTTTATATCAAACGTTAACAATTTTTCAAGACAGAGAATGTCTTTTATTATATTTTTTTAAATTATATATATATATATATATATATATATATATATATATATATACATATATATATATATATATATATATATATATATATATATATATATCTTTGTCATTTGCGTAACTGTCACAATATTACCATTGAAAACGATGCCGTGGAAGATAATCCAACGCCATCAAAAAATGACGAGCTTGGTTCAATGGAAAAATACATAAAGAGAGACAGCTGTTGTTTTATAGAAGAAATTGTATGCAGAAGAATTGATGAAGATCCAAAGTAATATTGGATTTTTTAAGAATTAAGGGTTTTACGATGTGTTTAAAAAAAATTGTATTCTTCAAGAAAAATTCTTGACAAAAGTACGAAAAAACAGAAGTAAGGAAAAAACATGTAAAATCAATTAAAATGGATAATCATTCAGGAAAGCAAATTTCGATCTACCAAATGTTAGAATACAATTTGGTTTAAGGATTGATGTTTGACTATTGACGTCAGCAGTCGTCGATGGCTGCGAGTGTAAGACGGCAAATCCATCTGAGGAGATCGAGAGGTTGCGATCGAAACATGTCATGGTAACCTGCCGGCCGGGGTTCGAGCCCCAGCCACGTCAAGAATGAAAGATTATCAATAACAATTTTAATTAATTTTCATGTTGTAAAATTCCTTTCTTCATAAAAATAATTAAACGAAAAATTAAATTTCATGAACTTAAGCCTGATTAAAAATATTTAAAATTTGGATTAAAAACCATAAATAGTTCAACAAAATAACCACAATACTAATTATTTCTATTTAAAATACGTAACTTTTTTGTAAAAATAATTTTTTCGTTATTCTCACCGATTAATCGAATAATTTTTACGGTTTAATCGTTTGATCGAACAAACAAAAACAATTATTTGAATTATTCGAACAAAGTTGAAAGGCGAATAATTGACAACTCTAGTATGTACTAAGAAAAAAAAACAAAAAAAATAGAAAATAATGTAATATTATCACTAAAATTTTTTCATATAAATGTATTGAAATACATAGTGTATCTGGCCAGATACATGCGCAACGTATGTGACTACCGAAACATGTGCATGACGGAGGGTTAATAATGTTGGTGCAAATTCTAAGAAGTTTTTTGTAACTAAAATTTAACAGGATTTCAATTAGCATCGATAAATTTATAATAATATTTTTTTCTTTAAAATTAAGGCTTACTTCGTTTCCCTTTCACTTTGACTCCACTTACCATAAGGCTTAATAAGACAACGGATTCAATTGACACTTGTCTGCCAATTAAATTCGCTTTAGGGTTTTATTTGTTTAATATTTTTGGCTTTTTTATCAAAATAATTTTTTGGAATACAAAATTTTAATTTTAAAAGATTTTGTTATTAGTGCTTAATTCCCCGTTTTTATTCTTGACAAAAACACTTGAAATTTATTGTTGATGGGATAAGCTATTCCTATGCATTTCACTGGTTGCTTAGGCCAGATCATCAGGAAACTTCATCCATAAAGATTTTAGAAAAACTAAAGATATTAAACCAAATAAAACTGTTAAACGTATAAGACTTATAGCAACAGTTCTACTTGAAACAATATCAAAGTTAAAACCAAAACAGCAACAATAAACAGTAAGTTTATCTCATCTTACATTTCCACTACAATTGATTGGAATTCTCCCAACATTAATTGAAGTTGTAAGAAAACAAAATGAAAACAAAAACAAAGTTCAAATGCATGTTGCCAATAAGTTTTTTCAGGCCAGTTTATTATCAAAATAATTTTTGGGAATACAAAATTTTAATTTTAAAAGATTTTGTTAGTTCCCATTGTAGTGGGAAATGTAAGACGTAAACTCACTGTTTATTGTTGATGTTTTTGTTTAAACTTTGATATTGTTACAAGTAGAACTGTTGCTTATGAGTCTTATACGTTTAACAGTTTTATTTGGTTTAATATCTTTAGTTTTTCTAAAATCTTAATAGGAATAGGAATAGGAATAGCTTATCGCATCAACAATAAATTTCAAGTATTTTTATCAAGAATAAAAACTGGGAATTAAGCACGAATAACAAAATCTTTTAAAATTAATATTTTATATTCCCAAAAATTATTTTGACAACAAATTTTAATATAATAAAACAAGTAAGAAAGTAAAGTCGGTCAAGCCCGACCATCTGATACCCTACACCACAGTATTTAAAAACACATCATGCTTATGTGTCCATGTAAATATGGATTTATCTATGCTTATAAACTTCATGAAAATCGGTTTGATAGTTTCTGAGAGGAAGAAATTTCCCCCTATCTTCCCTCGTGGTCCTACGACTCGGCCCATTTTCAATAGGCTTGGTCCTTGTACCAATAAAAACCTATGACCCAAATTTTATCAAATTATCTCTAAAATTGCGACCTGTACTTTGCGCACAAAGTTACATAAACAGCCAGCCAGCCAGCCAGCCAGCCAGCCGGACGGACATCGTTAGTTCGACTCAGAAAGTGATGCTGAGTAGATCGGTACACTTTAAGGTGGGTCTAGGACCACTATTTAAAGGCGTTACACACATCAGCACAAATGCATAATACCCTCTCCACTATTGTGGTGTGGGTATAAAAATGTGTTGTAGGAAAAATTATATAAGGAAAACACTAAGATAAAAAAAAAGGTTTATGTAAATTTAAGCCCACTTTTACAACTTTCCGATAGCTCATATGAGCGATAAGTTAAGATAAGGTTCATCATGCATTTTTAATTTATTAGAACCAGAATATTTAAGACAAAGCCACCATACAAACAACAAAAACTAAAATAATAATAAATGTAGGCACACAACTAGAAAAGAGGGCATAACTTAAGATCGGTTGTACCGATTTTCTTCAAACAAAGCTAAGAACACTCACGATCGCAACTTTTGGTTAAGCAAAATAAAATAAAAATCGGTCTAGCCGTTTTTACTCTACGATGGAACGTAAAGATTCATAAAGATTCGGTTGTACCGATATTCTTCAAACAAAGCTAAGTACACTCACGATCGCAACTTTTGGTTAAGCAAAATAAAATAAAAATCGGTTTAGCCGTTTTTACTCTACGATGGAATGTAAAGATTCATAGACAGGCGCGGATCCAGCTTGATCCTTAGGGGGGGGGGGGGGGGGAATTTTGTTTGATACAAAAAAGTAAAAAATTTGTTTTTAAAAATTTATTAAAAACAACGTGTATGAGGGTAAGCACTTTTTGCAATGTTTGCGAATATCAAATTCTTCATCGCATAGCCGTATAGACTGTGAAAAATTTTAAGAAATTATGTATTACTTTTTCGCGATCGTGAAGAAAGTTTCCGCACCAAACGCGATAAAGTTTTGAATTTCAATTTTTCTCCTTACTATACAAAATTAACATTTAATTACAAAACTTTAAGTATTTTCTAATAATTTTATTAATATAACAAGCAGTGTTGCCAATTAGCCATTTAGTGGCTAGATTTAGCCATTTTTCATCCTGTTTAGCCATTAAAAATTGAGTTTAGCCATTAGCCATTTTTTTTAGCCATTTTTAAACTTGTTTAGCCATACATTTTTTTTGCAGTTTTTCTTTTAAAAGAATAATTTTTATTTAATTACAAAAATTATAATTAAAACGCCTTTAATTTAAATCACAACTTTTACAAATGTTGAAAATCGCTATAAACTATGACGCTGAAACATCTTTCAAAATAAAGGAACAGTATTCCACTATTAAATTTATAAAATCGATCAACACAAACATCACTGTTTCTTTCTGGTTGCAAGTATTTCAATAAAGGGATGCAGGCGGTAACAAAATTGTTTTAGAAATTTTAGAATTGCCTATAAAGTTGCTCTCACTTCCATGGTCTAATGCTGAAGTAGAGAGGGTGTTTAGCCAAGTAAACATCGTTTAAAGTAATTTGAGAAATAGGTTACATTAAGCAACCGTTAATTCGATTTTATCAATTGGGTTAATATAACATAACAATACAATATTTATACCACCACCACAATAGTGGAGAGGGTACTATGCGTTTGTGCTGATGTCTGTAACACCTTAAAATATTGGTCCTTAGCCCACTTTTACGTATACCGATCGACTCAGAATAACTTTCTGAGTCGAATTAACGATGTTTGTCCGGCTGGCTGGCTGTCCATGTAAACCTTGTGCGCAAAGTACAGGTCGCAATTTAGAGATTATTTGATAAAATTTGGTACAATGGTTCTAATGTGGTGTAGGGTATCATAAAGTCGGGTTTAATCGACTATTCTTTCTTATTTGTTTTTTATTGTAGATCTGAACTTAAAAGGTTGGGTAAATGTTGTCGTGATTATGATTTAAAACTTATAATTATTTGAAACTAATGATTGAGTGATTCCTATGAGATGCACAGTAACGACATCGAATATTTCGATGATTTAATTTTTTAATTTAATTTATTTTAATATTAATTTACATTTATTCTTATTTAACAAATTGATCTTAACTCACAATTTCATCGAAAAGAACTTCTGTTTTGTTATTGAATTTTTATGTGTTTTTATTTAAAAAAGCTTTTAGCCATTTTTAGCCATTTTTTCCGTAAATTTAGCCATTTTTGGTCACCAAGTGTTGGCAACACTGATAACAAGATCTTACCATTTGTACGGAAGAAGGGCGCAAAAAAAATCGCGACTCTATTTCGCGGTGTTTTTAATAAACTAAATTTTAATGGCAAATGATAGATGTTGTGATAGATGAGTTGTTTGGCGGATATATGAAACAGTGATATTTTCAGCAGCGTAGTAATATATGCGCGGAACGAGCTATTAAAGTTGCACAAGATATTTTTCCATTATGTAAATCAACTCGCACTTTAAACTTCAAATTTATTTCATTAAACCCAAAAAAATAGCTTTACATTTTTGTTATACAGTTGCTTATTTTATGTATTTATGACTGAATTCATAAAAGTATTTTAAATTTAATAAAGGCTTGAAAACCAAATTTTCTATGAAAATTTTCCTTAATAAACGTTTATTAAATTTTATAATAATTTGTGAATATGGAGGCTAAAATATATAGCATATACAAACAATAAATGTACCATATATAAAGTGTATGGAAATTAAAAAAAAAAATTTTTTTTTGAGGACCTTTAGAAATTGCATTTGGTGCGGAAACTTTTTTGGCCAAAATGGCCTAAAAAAATTATTTTCATTATCAATACTAAATTACCCATCGCGTGGTGGGATGAAGAAATTTTGTCCAAAAAAAGTCATTACCCTAATTAAAAAAACTCAACAAAAAGGTTAAATAAAATATAAGATCAGTTCAACATACATTCATCTTATTAAATAAGCAATTTATGATTTCCTTGTAAAGCAAATTTAGACAGTACAGTCTATCTTCTGTCATTGTGGATCCGAGCCATGTTTTAAGGGTAGGAAATGACCTCGTAGCTTTACTGACGAGCATTGAAACGAAAATTTGAAATATTTTTCTTAGATTTGGGTAGATGTCTTCATCACACTTTATTAAAGCATCTACAACGTTATCTGATAGATCAGGCTCAAGTTTAGAATTAAGTAGGTGTTTATCTCTTTTATCAAATATAATCAGCTCATCAGTTTTTTGTGGTTTTAACAGTTTTGTATCTGTTTATGACTTGATTACACTTTGAGTTTAGGTATGTCCAATACATTTGGGATATCTATTGGGAAAGTTGTTATGAGATCCTCTAAAGTAAATTCAATAAGAGGAATGTAACCTCGGTAGTAGTCTTCAACATTTTGGATGTGATTATTTCGTTCAAATCTTGTCTTTTCGATAGGAACCTCGATTTGAACGCAAATAACTTTAACTTTTTCAAAAATAGCTTTAAATTGTTCTACGGCTTTATTATTATTATTATTTCTTTTTTCTTCAAGTCACATGATCAAAATTTTGAAGAAATATATCTTGCTTTTGTAAAATGATACTAAGTGCCTGTGTTACAATAGGTATCACACTATCAAGATTAAAAAAAACGGAATTGGATTGGATTACATCCTAATTGGTTCCGTTTTTTAATCTTGGACGTCATGTCCGTCTGTCTGTTATAGAGTCGGTTTTCGAGAAAATTAAATTTTTCGTATGGAGACCATATGAAGGGCTGGAGATAGAGGATAAGTTTGTTTTATAGAAATATTGGGAATGCAAAAATAATGAAGGTTTCGCATACATTTTACATCTCTAGGGGTGACTCCTCAGTAGTTACGGGCGTTTTTCTCTCCATTCTCACGGATTTGTTACAGCAGCTATACACACACAGTTTTTTGCCGCAAGTTTTTACTTGCTATTATTAATTCGCGCAGAATTACAGCAATGAATACAAACAAAAAGAATGGCAGGTGGTATGGATTGCTCAGCTGTGCTTTTTTGCTACTAACTTAAGTCCTTTATGCCGAAATTTTTATATGTTTACATAGGGCCTAAAATGTCAAATAGTTTTATGATGTTGTAAAAAAAATCAAATAAAAATGCAATTGCAATTGCGAGCATAGGATAAAACAATGAGCGACCATTAGAGGAAAAGTCCGCTAGACTGATTACTTTTTGGGTTGAGAATCAAATCCAATTTAGAACATTATCTAAAGTTACAATAAAATATCTTATAGTCCCTATTACTATGGTTCGTTCAGAAACGTGCTTATCAGCATCACAATTTTAAAAAACCGTAATCTAAAAAAAGTGGATACATACATATGTACGTCTCATACTTTCAATAAAGTGATAAAAAAAACAAACTGTAGCCTGCACGCAAAGAAAAAACATGGTTGTGGTAAACATATTCTAAGAGCAACATATTATGATAAGAATTATGATTGTAGTCACCATATAAAGATTATTATTGAATCATATTATGACTAAATATACTCGTAATATGTCATCACAATATTTTTCCCTTAATCATATTATTATTCTGTTAATCATACTAAGTTAAGAAGTAATCAAATTATTGTCATGTTAATCATAATAAGCTAAGAAATTAATCATATTATTGTCATGATAATCATAATAAGCTAAGAAGTAATCATATTATCATCATGTTAATCATAATAAATTTAAAAGCAATCATATTATGATACAGCACCTTTCATAGCTGTCATAAAAATACAAAATAAATTAAAATATTTTTGCATCGATTTTTTATTTTGTGGCTTTTTACAATTTTTCTTAATGTTAATCAAATAGCGGAGTTCAATATTAAGCTTGCAAAAGAGCAAATGAAAAATATGTGGTTTTCATGGGCAACCGCGCGTGTCCATTTTTTCGATTTTAAGATGTTGATGAAATATCGTAGCACTTTTATAAAATATGTATAACGAAATCTCTGTGTGTTTTGTTGTTGGTTTTTACAAAAAAACTATGATATTTTGCATTTGCACTATTACATCACTAATGCTTGAATGAAATCGCTAATATTTTAATTTTTTAATTTCTTTAAACTTATTTTTTTATGGAATTTTATCTTTTAATTGTTTAACCGCTCACAAATAAAAAAACGACACAACTGCTCCAAAATTATTTTACAAATGGCGCTAACACAATATGATTAGAGAAAAAATAGTTTGATTGCATCTTTAACATAATATGATAAATGTATAGAGAGTTATCATGTTATGGCTATTAAATATCATGATATGGCTGTGAGAAATATAATATGTTTAGAAAGTTATCATAATTAAGTTGTTAGAAAAATAATTATTTTTCGGTCAACAATACTGAAATTCATAATTGCGATAAACATTGATATGTTTACAGTAACTATAATATTGTTGATATTAAATAAAAATAACAATTATTTGTGTACGATAACAATATATTGTTACATTAAACATAGTGTTGTTGCCGTAACCATGCCCAACCATATTTTTTCTCTGCGTGTGATAGAAAACTAGTTAAAGTTTTCCTACTTAAGGACAAACATTCAGTCGATAGTAATATCAAGAGTGAAATCTGAACTATCGATAAATACCGATAGTAGAAAATATCGATAGTATCCCAGCACTAGTCCCAGCCAGGCCCAGGGGTTCGTTAGTGTGAGTTTTTCTATAGCCACAAAAAGCTCCATATAAAATACAATGAGTCCCAGCCAGACCCTGGGGTTCGTTTGCGTAAAATCAATTTGGTGTTTGCTTAAGGGTTAATGCGAATATTTAACTTAGGCTTTAAGCTCATTAGTGTTTAATTTGTTTATTGTGTGGTTTACAGAACACGAGCGCCTTACTCTTCCGTTCAACTTACATTTCAAACAAAAACAAAATTTCGAAATTTGAAATTATGAAATAGCTCCGCAATATGAAAATGAAATAAGTCCCCAAAAAAATGAAATAAGTCCCCAAAAAACGTTGTTGTTGCCTCTCATATATTTTTTTGGGGAGTTATTTCATTTCCGTTTTGGGGACTTATTTCGTGGGGGGCTATTTCATGCCGCCAAGCCAAACATTGTAAAACTCTTAAGAAATTACCTATCTTATACGATGGTATATAAGATTCAGAATAGCTGAATGTAGCACTCTTACTTGCTTATATATAAAATGTTTAGTAGTGAAAATTCGACAACTATTTACAATTTAACCTTTACAATTATTTCCCTGAAATAAGACTTTTTAAATTATTAAAGCCTTAACACTTTTTATACCCACACCACAATAGTTGAGAGGGTATTATGCATTTGTGCTGATGTGTGTAACACCTTAAAATATACCGATCAACTCAGAATCACTTTCTGAGTCGGACTAACGATGTCCGTCCGACTGGCTGTCCATGTAACCTTGTGCGTAAAGATAATTTGATGGATGGATATAATTTGATACAATTTGGGACATATGTTCTTATTGGCACAAGATAATAGATAGAAACATATTTATATGGACACATAAGCTATGCAGTTTTTCAAAAATATGACCACACGGAGAGGTAGGGGGAAGTATTGCCTCTCACAAACTTTCAAAGCGATTTTTTAGAATTTTATAAACATAGATAAATCCATATTTATATGAAAAACTAAGCTGATGTGTTATTAAATACTGTGGTCTAGGGTATCATATGGTCGAGCTTGACCGACTTTACTTTCTTACTTGTTATAAATAAAGAACGTTTGGCAATGGCACCTTATCCCATAAATTTTGCTAAAATTGTATAAAAAAAACTTTTCGTTTTTGGAAATTGTTGTTGTTTTTGAACCAAAGTTTCATTGTTTAAAAAAACTTTACCTTTGATATTCTTTAAAGGGAATTCTATTGTTTTATTCATTTCCCCAACTGAACAGGCAAAAATTTAACAATTAGGCATTACGTTTAAATGTGTTTAATTTCCTTGTGTGTCCAATGTTAACAGAGAATGACAATTAATGGAAAACAGCGAGCGTTTTTATTACTTTATAATGTCTATTAAATATTACAGATAAACAACGTTCTTGTTTAAACTTTACATTTCCTGGCATTTTTTCTTGTTCACTTGAAGTAAAATTTTTAGCTGAATTCTTGGCATGCTCTTTCTCTGCTATTTATTAATTTGTATAGTTAGCCAACCCTTTGATGTCCTTTTTCAGCCAGCTTGTTATTGTTTCTGTTGTTTTGCTTTACAAACTTTTCTTTTAAAAAGTGTATTTTATCAGTGCCCAAATAATTTAAAAACAAAAGAGTTTTTTGCTAAAAGTAAAATAATTGTTAAACATTAAAGTAAAATGAATGAGAAGATGTTAAAATGACAGAAGGGGTCAGGGGATTTAAAGTTTATACCATAGCGTTGCTGATGAATTAATTTTTTCTTATTTGTATACCCTCCACCAACGGTGGTAAGGGTTTGTTTTTACTATAGGCTTATCCTTCGTTTTGTAATGTCTTAGAGTCAATAATGTATAAATAAATATATATTTTGTGTTCCTATTAGTAGCGAAGTTATTTTAACGATGTCCATCTGTCCTTGTGTATGTTGAAATTAGTTTTCCAAAGATCTTAGATATAAGAGGGACTACGTTCCAAATATTTAAATCGCATATAGTGCGACATAGACCACTATTGAAACATTGATCGATCGAACAACAAATGGCTCAGATATGTACAAAAAAACGACTGTCTTTAATTTTTACCTATAAAATGGCCCGTTGTTATTATCTGTGGAGTTCTTTTCTTCGCATTTTTGTACACATAAAAAATACTACAAAGATTTGCCGTTTTAATAGAGAAATACATATTAGACGAAAAAGTACTTATCAATGGTGAAATATCTAAGGTCCTGCATTAGACAACGTGGATTCCTTCGCTCCCACCAAGTCAAACCAAGTTTATTTTTGAATGATTTCTATTTCTTCAATAAACGATTTCAAAACAAGTAAGAAAGTATAGCCGGTCAAGCCCGACCATATGATACCCTACACCACAGTATTAAAAAACACATCATGCTTATGTGTCCATATAAATATAGATTTATCTATGTTTATACAACTCATTAAAATCGGGTTAAAAGTTTGTGACGGGCAGAAATTGCCCCTTACCTCCCCTTGTGGTCCTATTTTTGAAAAACTGTATAGCTTATTTGTCCATATAGATATGGAGCTATCTATGTTTTGAATTTCATTAAAATCGGTTTGAGAGGCAGAAATTGGCCCAATCTCCCCTCGTGGCCCTATTTTTTTTAAAAATACATCCCTTTTGTGTCAATGAAGATATGGTTTTATGTAAGTTTTAAATTTCATTAAAATCGGTTTGATAGTTTCTGAGAGGAAGAAATTTCCCCCTATCATCCCCCGTGGTCCTACGATTTGGCCCATTTTCAATAGGCTTGGTCCTTGTGTCAATAAGAACCTATTTCCCAAATTGTATCAAATTATCTCCAAAATTACGACCTGTACTTTGCGCACAAGGTTACATGGACATCCAGCCAGCCAGCCAGACGGACGTCAGAAATTGATTCTGAGTCGATCGGTATACTTTAAGGTGGGTCTAGGACCAATATTTTAAGGCGTTACACACATCAGCACAAATGCATAATACCCTCTCCACTATTGTGGTGTTCGTATAAGAATTCACAAGTTTTATCCTTTTTTACCCTTCACCGAAGGTAGAAACGGTATATATATATAAAAGAAAAGTCATTTCTACTGTATTGACCTTAGACCCAATAAAGTATTAACATATATTCTAGCTCCTTATAAGAAGAGAAGTCCGGAAGTCCGGAAGTCCGGATGTCCTTTAGCCACAAATAATTTTTCGAAGCCCATACACTGAAATAATTTTCTTCACAAATCTAATGGATTTTGTGTATGGAGAACTTTTTTTTTTGAATTCTTAAATTCTCCCCCCACAAATCGGTTCAGTTTTATGTGAAAAAAAAATACAAAAAATGTTGTGGCGATAAGTTGTGTTTTAGGGGGGGGGGGGCGTCCGCTCCTCAAAGTTTGCCATCAAGCCATTTATTCAAATGTAATTTGTTTGCATATTACTATCTCTTAAAAACAACATTTTACAATAATATGATATATGGCATTATTTTAGCTCTTCTAGTCAACAACCTTAGCCTCCAAGAAAGTTTTTTGCTAAAATTAATATTTTAGAAAATAATTAAGAAAATAACAACAAAATACCAAACTTTTTATATACATTTTAAATATATAAAAGCCGGATTTAATGTCAAGTGACCCAATTTTGAAATCGATGTCTTCCGAATAGGATAAAATTTGCACCAAGGTTAGTCCTAGTGGATAGTAGTTTAGACACAAATTTTCAAAAAGATCGGGCAAAAAGTTTCAGATTTAAAGGGGGTCAAAGTTTGTCAAACAGGTGTTCTTTCTCATACATGTAACTTATTACCTATTGGTGTTAGCAAAATATGTCCCAAGTAGCTTCGATAGCTATTTGATCAATATTTAAAAAAAAAATTTTTCCTTTTTTTTAAATTTTTTTTTTTTTTAAACTTGAAAATTTTTTTTTATTTTTATATTAAAAAAAAATTTTTAATATTTTTAATTAGGCTTAAGTTCATCAAATTTAATTTTCATTAAATTATTTTTATGTTATGTTAGTGGTTGCAATCGAAACATGTCAGGGTAACCTGTCCGTAAAAACGCCTGGGTTCGAGCCCAGATTGAGTCAAGAATGAAAAATTATCAGTAAATGTTAATTAATTTTCATGTTGTAAAAATTCCTTTCTTCATAAAAATAATTTAATGAAAATTAAATTTGATGAACTTAAACCTAATTAAAAATATTAAAAATTTGGATTAAAAACCATGAATAGTTCAACAAAATAACCACAATACTAATTATTGTTAAAGCTAAGGCACGAGCTCTATGTTTGCATTTGTCCTTCAAAATGTGCTGAAAAGGTCAGCAAGAAAAAGAAAGACAAAAAAATGAAAAAACAAAACAAAATATGTACTTTGAACTTCAAGAAGAATTCTTGACAAAAGTACAAAAAAACAGAAGTAAAGGAAGAACATGTAAAATAAATTAAAATAGATAATCATTCAAAGCAAATTTCGATCTACCAAAGGTTAAATACAATTTGGTTTAAGGATTGATGTTTGACTAATGACGTCAGCAGTCGTCGATGGCTGCGAGTGTTAAACGGCAAGCCCTCTGAGGAGATTGAGTGGTTGCAATCGAAACATGTCAGGGTAACCTGTCCGTAAAAACACCTGGGTTCGAGCCCAGATTGAGTCAAGAATGAAAAATTATCAGTAAATTTTAATTAATTTTCATGTTGTAAAAATTCCTTTCTTCATAAAAATAATTTAATGAAAATTAAATTTGATGAACTTAAGCCTAATTAAAAATATTGAAAATTTGGATTAAAAACCATGAATAGTTCAACAAAATAACCACAATACTAATTATTAAAAAAAAAAATTTTAAGAAACAAAAAAAATTTTTAAAAAAGATTGATCAAATAGCTATCTAAGCTACTTGGGACATATTTTGCTAACACCAATAGGTAATAAGTTACATGGATGAGAAAAAATACCTGTATGGCCAAAATTTCAAACTCTGACCCCCTCTAACTCAAAAACTTTTTGACCGATCTTGTTGAAAATTTACAATCCAATAGGACTAAACTTGGTGCAAATTTCATCCTAATCGCAAGACAGCGATTACAAAATTGGGTCACTTGACATTAAAGCTTTTATATATTTAAACCGTATATAAAAAGTTTTGTATTTTGTTGTTATTTTCTTAATCATTTTCTAAAATATTAATTTTCGCAAAAAACTTTCTTCAAGGCTAATCTTGTTGACTAGAAGAGCTAAAATAATGCCATATATCATATTATTGTAAAATGTTGTTTTTAAGAGATAGTCATTTGCAAACAAATAACATTTGAATAAATGGCTTGATGGCAAACTTTGGTGGGCAGACGCACCCCCCCAAAAACACAACTTATCGCTACGAAACTTCATTTTATATTTTTTTAACATCAAACTGAACCGATTTGGGGGGCGAGAATATAAGAAATCAAAAAATGTAAATAACGGCCACCCTAATGTACATATGGAGGGCTCAGAGCTGAAGCGAACCAAGTCAAAAATGAAAATTCGATAATATTTTGAGTTTGAGTAAGTGAATTTCCATTAATTTCTGGAGCCATTGACATTCTCTCAACATTAATTGTAGTTGTAAGTAGGTTAAGAAAAACAAAATAAAAACAACAACAACTTACAAAAGCATGTTGTCAATTAAGTGATTTTTTAGGCCGTGCACTTGCCTGTTTATTATCAAAAAGTAATTCAATTTCAATCGCTTAGACCAGATCATCAGTGGGGAATGTAAGATGAGATAAACCCACTGTTTTTTGTTGATGTGTTTTGTTTAAACTTTAATATTATTACAAGTAGAACTGTTGCTATAAGTCTTATACGTTTAACAGTTTTATTTGGTTTAATATCTTTAGTTTTTCTAAAATCTTTATAGATGAAGTTTCCTGATGATCTGGCCTAAGCAACCAGTGAAATGCATAGGAATAGCTTATCCCATCAACAATAAATTTCAAGTGTTTTTGTCAAGAATAAAAACTGGGAATTAAGCACGAATAACAAAACCTTTTGAAATTAAAATTTTGTATTCCCAAAAATTGAAATTACTTTTTGATAATTAGTAAAATAAATATAAAAATATTATTAAAAAAATTTAAAGAAATGAAAATATTAAATGGACGATGTACGTGTGTAACGGGATAAGAAAATACAAATATTTTCTCTCTCTCTCTCATTAGAAAAACAAGCGGACAGGTGTCTGTCTGGTATTTTTTTAGAAATTCGACTCTTTTATTTGTTTTTTTTTTTTTTTTTTTTTGTCATTATTTTTTATTGAATCTTCATATATTAAATATGAACTAACAATAATTAATCAAATCTTAACCTAATACGTTATTTTATCTCCTGCCAGTGCCAGACAAAATTTTCTTCATCACGGGTTCTGTTCACTTTTATAGGTGTTTTCGCTCATCTAATTGGGTAAGTGCTGCAATGTCTCTTCTTCTTAAGCGAGTGTGGCCGCCATGATTTTAAATATTTCGAGCTAGTGGATTTGGGTGTTGTTCAAGCCTTTTTAAATATTTTATTGCATATTTTGTAATCATAGTTTTAACTTATGGCACATTGAGATCATTATGAATGTTTGAGTTTTTAACATACCAGGAAGCGGCTGTGATCATACGAAGAAGTTTATTTTGGCGCCTTTGAATTTTATCGATATTAGAGGCGGAGGCAGCGCCCCATAGTTGAAAACCGTAACACCAGATAGGCTTTAAGATAGAGTTGTAAAGTAGAAGCTTGCAATCGAGACTAAGGACAGAATTTCTTCCAATAAGCCAATGAATTTGAATGGCTTTTAGTTTCATTTGACTTAATTTTGCCTCTATATGGCATTTCCACGTTAATCGCCGATCCAGATGTATACCGAGATATTTTACATGCGAATGTTGAGGAATTATTAGATTATTGATTGTAATAGGGGTGCAAGATTCCCGGCGCAAAGTGAATGTTATATGTACGCATTTTTGCTCATTGACCATTATCCTCCATTGTCTTAACCATATTTCTAGTTGAAATATATGATGCTGTAAGTAACGCGATGCTTCATAACGATTTTCGTGGACGCTTATCGCTGTATCGTCTGCAAATGTTGAAGTTTGTGTGTAGTTGCTTGTTTGCATGTCCGAAGTAGAAATTAAGTAAAATAGGGGGCCCAGGATGCTTCCTTGTGGGACTCCAGCGGCAATGGGCTGAGGTGAACTTAAGAAATTTCCTTCTATAATAATAAATTGACGGCCGACTAAGTAGCTTTTTAGCAGCTTGTGTGTGTTTGCTGGTAAATTTTGCTTCAATTTATGTAATAAGCCTTCATGCCAGACTTTATCAAAAGCTTGCGAAACATCGACGAAGAGTGCTGAGCAATATTTATTTTCGTCAAATGCTTTTCTTATGACATTTACTATTCGATGAGTCTGTTCGATTGTGCTGTGTTTTCTTCTAAATCCGAACTGATGGTTTGGAATACATCTATTTTCACTTAAAATCGGTGTTAATTTTGAAACTAATAATTTCTCAAACAGCTTTGACATATTTGATAATAAGCTATTAGGCCTATAAGACTCAACTTTTGTATGATCTTTCCCTGGCTTTGGTATCATGGTAACTAAGGAAACCTTCCATTTTTGAGGATAGTATTCAAGTCGTAAAATAGCATTAAAAATCAAAATAATAATTTTCTTTGCTATGCGAGGTAGCTCCAAAAGCATTTTATTACTGATTTTATCAATTCCAGGTGCCTTCTTAGTGTTTTAGTCACAAATAGCCTTTTCGATTTCTTTTATTTCAAATCTGAGGGGAACTGCTGCTCTAGCAGCAACAGGTGGTAACTCGACCGCAATATTGTGAAATATATTTGGTGTAAATACGTTTTTCAAGTGACTAACAAACAGATTTCCTTTTTCAATATCGTTTCTTGCCCAACTACCATTCAAGTTTCTTAATGGCGGCTTAGATATAACTGGCCTTTTTAGATTTCTAGCTGCACGCCATAATGAGTAGTCAGATTGTGGAGTTGCATCAAGTTCCTTCAGATATTTTTCTAGAGAAGCCGTTTTCTGATTCTGCAGTAACTTTCTTAGCCTTTTTGTGCACTCTTTTATTAAAATCTTAAGTTGCGGGGATCTGTAAAGTTGCCACTCTCTTCAAACTCTCCTTTTTTCAGTCAAGAGCCGCTCGACATCTGAAGAATATATTTTATAATTTTTAATTTTTTTGGGGGTAACGCTGGAATGTTGAACAGCTAGTTAAAGATAACTATCAAAGTTAACAATAGAGAGATCCACATTCTCCGGTGTACTAAGCGGAATATTTTCTGTGCAATGGGCACTGAGAAATTTTTTATATTTTAACCAATTTATTTGTGTGGCTGGCGTCGCTAAGTAACCTGAAGGAAATACAATTATATTTGGGTTCGATATAGTAGCAATTTTAGGTGTGTGGCCGGATGATAAGTCTAAGGAAGCTTCAACATGAATCGTTTCTGTGGGGATGTTTTTAACCACGCCGAAATCGATGACATCTGGAATTTTTTGATGATTAGTGGGCCAATATGTTGGTTGTCCGCTCGCTACCACATTTAAATCCATTTTAGAAATTGTGTTAAATAAAACACGACCCTTTGGTGTTATAAGTCGCGATCCCCAGAAGGTATGTTTAGCGTTATAATCGCCAGCGGCTACGAAATGATTTAAAATATTTATAATATTGGTCCTCCGATATTGACTGGATATTCCTGTGTTTTTTTACGGAATATGTAATTAATTTTTTGATAGTTATTTTATATAAAATAACTGAATATTCATTTGTTTTAACGGAATTCGCAGTTGAATTTTTGACACTAAAAGTAAAACGAACTTTTCGTTAATAATAAATGAAATTAAGTAGACCGGTTTTTAACTGAATTTTAATTTATTTTATATTACAACTTCAGTTAATTTTACGTTCAGGATATTGTCTTTAATTTTTCATAAAGGTTGAAAAAGTGAGTCATTTTTTAATTTAAATTTATTAAAAGAAAGTAAACAAACAAGTTTTTTTAGTTTTAATAAAAAAACGTAACAATATCTTTATTTAGAGAAGAGTTTTAAAGAAGACAAAAAACTGCCAGCGGTCTTATTCCTCTTTCAAATGTCCATTTTAGTTACAAGCATTTTCCGAAAAAAATTAACAGAGCTTCTGAGAATGGTTCTTGTCATGGATTACAACCACAAAACCGCGCAGGTGTCAAAAATCCTGCAAATCACACTCATTTTCAGCAAGCTTTTAAACATGCTCGAAAGTAAATTGTTGTGTTTTGGTTGCATCAAAATGTTGTGTTTTGAAATAATTACAATGTGTTTTTTTTACTTTCTTTAAATGTCTTTTCGTAGTCTGATGCTTAAAGCTGCCACGTTTTGTTGCAAGTATATGTTGTGGCTGGGCATGCTGTTTGGTTTGGTTAGAAGAGCAATTGGTTGGTTGTAGAAAAAATAGAAAAAAATATCAACACAATTTGCTAAATGAGTCAGTCTTTAATTTAAAATCGACGCGCTTAGAACGATTTTAAGGAAACGGTAACGATAAAAAATATAGTTTCTTTTATTCCTTGAAGAGTGTCCTTTTTGTTAATATTTGAAAAACTTATTTTTAGTGTTTTTAAGAATTTGTTGTTGATTAAATTAAAAAAAAAGAAATAAAACATTAAAATAGTTAAAATAGTTAAAAAAAATAAGTGAAAAAATTATCTGTTAAAATTTTTCCTGTAGCACGTGGAACCAAACAGTGCCATCTTTTACATTTACCGTCAGCATTTTTGGAATATATCTTTTATGGTTTAACTGCTGCTAAAAATAATTCTCTTGTACGAGTTCATAAGTGTGTGTAAGTTATTTTTAAAATGTAACGGAATAACTCTTTAATACGTTTGTGTCTGTTTGTGTAATAGTATGGAGACAATATGGTTGGTTTTTATTACGAACGTGTTCAAAGTGTGTTTATATATGTACATAAATGTGTAATTGTGTATTTCTGTTCATGTGCAACAAATCCTTTTAACCTAAAAAAGATAGAATAGAATTAAACACTATGTAAAAAAAGATTTTAAAAATTTCAGAAGTGGGTTTCGTTTGTCTTTTTTATTTTTTATTTTAAGCGCGTTTAACGTGATTTAATCTTATTTCTTTCTATAAATAAATGGAAAAGGCTCATCTCTTAGCTTGAGACTGATAGATGCCTTTATTGAAATATAAATACTTTCTTTACAATATTAACGGCTTATTTATTGGTATCAACAAACAGCCTGTTCCAGAAAAACGTTAATTAGAAACATGTTAAAGTGCTATATTCGGCTGTACCGAATCTTTGATACCCTCCACCGACAGTTCGAATGTTTTAGGAGTTATATCTGTATGATGTCTATTTATTATTATAATCTTTATAAAAACAGACATCTGTACCCATGTTATGTAACTTTAGTGAGAACTTAATGCATCGAAAAGATGTGAAACAAAATATTCCATCGTTTCTCGAAAAGTGAGAAAAATGTGTGTCTGTAACTCATGTCGAAAACTGTAAAAAAAGAGATTACGTCGTTACGTTATAAATGTCATAATATTGCACTCGAAGCCGATGTGACATTGCAGACGTTCAGAACGCCAGTAACACATATCGTTGACGGCGACCAAAACTTACTTAAATTGAAAATTTTTCAACGACGGCGGCGAAAACACAACCGTCGGCTTTACCAAATTGTGTAAAGAGCGACTTTAATGTTTGTTGTTTGCAAACGAGTTTTGAAAAATTCGTGTATTTTATAAAAATATTAAAAGCAAAATAATAAAACAATGAAAAACGTGCCAAGAATAAAATATTATTATTATTATTCTTTGCATTTTTAATCGTTTTTTAGTGTTAAAATTTTTTCTCGCCCCATTTTTATTCGTGAGTTTATTTGACAGTTCAAAGCGGGAACTTTTCTCACCAAAATGTTACAGACACACTTTTTCTGTAAATTGGCTAGTAATTTCCTTACGTGACAGGTTGTACTCGCCAAAAAAGTTACAGTCACAGTTAAGTGAGAAAAACAGCTGTTTGTTTCAATTTATGGCATTTTTGTTTCATTTCACACATTTCAATCGAAATCTGTTTCGACGCGAGAGTTACAGAACATGGGCACTGGATTAAAATTGGTTGCGGTTTAGACTTATATACAATTATTGGCCAACAATCAGCAAGTTTAATGCTTTTTTAGCAATTTTAAATAGCTTGAGTAAAATATCATGATTCGTAACAGTTTAAGCTGAACTTTTTAATATTTATGTATATTGGAGCCATGGTTACAAAATTTAATTTTTTTTAGGTGGTGGTTCCACATTTTGATTCATAGCTCTGATCCTACTGAGCCGATTTTGCTGGATTACAATCCTTAAATGCTTAGGATAACTACAAGCAATTTGACACCAAGTTTGTTTATTTCTTTTGGGTATTTCTAAAGTGAGCGTGTTTTCAACAGACGGACAGACGGACGGGCTAAATCTACCTAGAATTACTCAAGGACCCAGAATATATATACTTTATGGGGTCTGAGATGAATAATAAAAAAGTTTCACACGAAATGACAAACTTAGTATACCCTCTTTACAACTAATTGTGGTGGAGGGTATAAGAATGGAAATTTCTGGGAAAAAGGGGGATATCGTCTTCTAAACATTTGCCCTAAACACAACAAATATCTTTATGTGTCCCTGTCTTTTCTTGTATCTGATTATTATTCTGCTGTCAGTTATTTTGTCTTTTCTATTTGTCTTCCAATTAATGTCTGCTGCACCCCAAGCCTTTATTTTTGTTTTGTTTTGTTATACTATTCTACACTTGTGTTTTAAATCAACATTTAGCAAAAACAAAACACACAATAAGAAAAAAATTGTCTGCATTTAATAGCATTTAGAAATCTGTTGATTGAAATGCGAATGGAATTAAGTTTTTTTGCTAAGTAAATAAATTGCACTTCTAAATGTGTTCTTAATTAATTAAGATAAATAAATTTAGTTTTTCAATTCGTAATTAAAACTAAAAACAACAATTTGATTAGGAAAACAAGTAAAGAAACGAAGAAAACTTTTAAAATTGGCTCAAGATTGAATCTAACGATTTTCAATAAGACTAAGGCCCGTTTTCACAACTTACCGATAGCTTAAAGTACACTTTAACCGGCCTAATAAAAAGTGTTAAAACTTTACTTTAACCTAAAGTGAGCGATAAAGTAAATTAAGGTCTAACCTACCTGGTAGGTTAAAGTAAAGTTGTAATAATAGAACACTTTTTATACGGCCGATAAAATCCTACCTTTAGTTATCGCTAAGTTGTGAAAACGGGCCTAAAAGTATTTTTTACATTGAAAGTTAAGCTTCGTTCACAATCAAAAAATATTTTCACTTGGTGTTCATAATAGAGCAACAATTTCTTTTACAACCACACACATTTTGCATTAAGCAACCATGTGCAATTTTTAGCCACAACCATATTATGCATTTATTTTTATTTTTTACAACATTATGTTAAAATTTGCATTCAAAACTAAACAGAATTATTCTAAACGTCAGAAACAATTTCATACAAATTAATAATTTTATTTAGTTTTGAATGAAAATTTCAACCTAATGTTGTAAAAAATAAAAATAAATGCATAATATTGTTGACATTGACATTATCTCGGAATTGTGTCGTGGGAATAGGGTCGATTTTAATGCCCAAAAGATCCAATGTTGCATGCTTACGCATAAACGCGCGACGGAATAAGGTGCCTCATCTGTATAAATGGATGGTAAATTTAGTGAGATATCAGAATCTCTAAGCATAAAAATATAATGTGACTTCCGATGGACAAAACATATATTCAATGTGTCGAAAGAAGCATTTAAGTGCCTCGGTCTTTTAAAACGGTGTAAGAGACACTGCCCTATAACTGATCTCCTAACTATTTATACCACCAATATCCAACTGCGAATGGAATACAACTTAATTTCAAAGTTTATTTTAGAGCTTCTCGATCCAGCAAAGGACTAAGATTCTCATTGGTGACAGTAGGGTATCCAATTCTATGGACTCCCTTGAGCATCGTCACACTGTGGGTTGTCTTTGCCTGTTTTATCGTTACTACTATGAAATGTGTCCAAATGAAATTAGGAATTTGTTCCCAAAATCCGTACGTTTGTTCGTAATAAACGTTTTGTGGTCGATTGGCCCGTGCATCGTACATTACAAGGAAAATTCGTTTGATTTTGGCCGGACTGTTCGTTTGTCGAATAACTGTACTGCTTAAGTTTTCCCGCCCACTTTTAACATGAATGAGTTCAAGTTAAATGGTAGCAAGCACCTTCCCAAAACCTATTTTCCCAGTTCCAACACAAAAATAAAAATATTTCAAATATCCCCCCAGTTTGCAATTTGCATCTGCATATTACGTATACGTACAGGTGCACTCAATGAGCATTAGTTCACAAAGAAATTAGGCCCCCTGTTTTCTAATGCTCTTAAATAAAACTTATAAAATTTATTGTGTAACCAACTTTTTCAAACCGTAATCCAGTTGATTTTAATATTTCTATTGCTTTTGAAAGTAAAAAACTTAAAGATTTGTACATGCACAAATATTATTCAAATTTTTTTTAAGGCTTTAGTTTTAATATAATCGTTCTTTAACATATTTTTAATACTTTGCAAAATAAAATGCAAACTTACAAAGAAAATTCATGAAATTGAAATCTGTGTTGTATAAAAGCCCCTTTAAAATTAAAAAAATTCTATTGCATAATTTTTTACCATTAATTTTATATAAATCCTAATTAACATATTAATGGCCGTTTTCTCATTAGCCGATTATGTTTTTACCCAACGAAAAACTGCACATTATAGAAATTTGGTTTTCTCAATGTCTCATTTGTTTCTATTCGGTCGCAAAACTAACCAGCACTCATCTGCCAATTATTTATTTTCCTTTTATTTGCCAACTGAAAACAATGTTTTTTGTCGGTATATTGAGAGACCCAAATAGTTAACGGACAGTTTATCGGTCTAATAAATTTATGTTGACACTAAGTAACAGACAGTTTGTCGATACATTGAGAAAATGGCCATAAATTTAGTCAATGATTTATTTAAAGGGAACCAAACTAGTTTCCCTTTCACAGCAAAATCTGTTTTGCATTTTTACTACAATTCGCACAAAAGAAAATGAAAACGAGAATCATCTTAGAAACAAACTGCTCTCGAGCATAAATATTTTTCATGTTTCATCTTACTTAAGAATCAAATTCATTTAGTCTATGAACTCATGTAGAAATCTCTTGAAATCGTTTTACAAATTCGATTCAACTTCTGTGTCTTAATCTTTAATTTTTGCATAACAACATTCTTTCTTTCTCGCCCACTCTCTTCATTTAAGCATATTTTTAAAAATTTTACCTTTTTACGTTTTTGCTTCGTTTGTAGTGAATATGCCTATGACAATGACTTAAAGCGCCAAAAGTGAAACAATCCAAAGGAAAGCTGGCGAAAGGTTTTTACACATATTTAGTTTTATACAAAACATTTTTTTTCATTGAGCTACACACAAAATGTTCTTTCATATATTCATGTAATCATTTGAGTGCATTTTTAAAAACGACCATGAGTATATATGTGAGTATTAGTTTAGGCGTATAAGTGATAGTTGAGATTTATTTGTTATTTAAAAAATAACAAACTGTGTCTTTTTCCTGTTTGCATGTTGTCTAATACCTGATTTGAAGATCTTCACTTTTAAGCTATAGAAACATTAGAAAAGTAAGAAAATATTAAATTTTTTAAGAAAGAGTTTAAAAAAAAAAAAAATATTACACAAAATAGTTAAAAATGAGACAAATGGGTAATTTTAAGAAAGGGTCATAATAGGTACCTATCAGAGAACTGCAAAATCACAATTTTTCTTGATTTATTTAACGCTCAATCTAACATTCACTCTTTGCCTGCAAAACAAAGTTCAACGTTGGTAATTTTTACATCGTTTCGTACATATTTGATTTTTGCATGGATTCGTTTTTTATTGAAAGTGCTTTGTTTGCATTTTTGTTGCGCACGCAATTTTACACACTTGTGTAAATTCAAAAGGTACACATTACTTTTACATCTCGATGAGACGCTTTCTTAAAATTAACAACAATAACAAGAATACATTGTACATACAGAACTACTTTAACCCTCCGATGAGTGACAGTTCTGAACTTCACGGCCGTGTGAAAAGGTCCCTACGGACCTTTTTTGTAAATCATGTTTTTTTCATATAAACAATTTTTTTGGATTTTTTTTTTTTGTTTTTATTGTTTATAACTAAATTCTACATACAAATATGAAGACATGAACTTTATTGCTTTCAAGGAAAGGTACAATATTCTAATTTTATACTACTAGCAATAAACCAGTTCTTAGAATTTTTTGTTCTTAGTATTTTGTTCTTAGTATTTTTTGTTCTTAGTATTTTTGTTCTTAGAATGTTTTCTTAGAATTTTTTGTTTTTATCATCATCCCTAAAATGTCTTTGAGTTTAGGTCTTTGTGCTCAGAACAAGTAAATTATGTGTTGAAACAATAAAAAAATTATAATGATGCCCAAAAACATGCATTTATTAGTGAAATTTAGTACAAGGTTCATACGGACCTATTCACACGTCCGCGTACTATTCTCACTAAAGTCTCAATAACTCCTAAAGTAATGATCCGATCGGCTTGATTTTTTTCCAAAAGATGCGCAACAAAATAATCTTGGAATACAGAGTAACTTCCCAGTAAAAAAGATTTGGGTTTTTTGAAGCACTTAAGAGAAAAAGCGCATAATCGAGCGCTTCAATAAAAGAGCTTTTATAAAGCAGTAAATGATACAGAATATAATATACAAAAAAGCTGCTTTTTAGTGCTGAAAATGAAGAAGGTTGCAAACCGAAAAAAATAAAAATGTGCGAAAATGATTGGAAAAAGGCATTTAAACAAAAGTAAAAGCAAAACAGTAATAAATATGTTAATAAAGTAAGTACCTAAAAAGCACTTTAGGAGTGCTTTGTTTGCATGTTGAAAGAAGCGCTTATTGTCAGCAGAAAATAGTCCTCCAAACCGGGAACACCCCATACAAAAATCAGGCATCCTATCAGCAGGTTTGAAGCGATTTGTGGTATGAATTCATACACAAAACCTGCCCCTTTTGGAGCACTTTTTTTTACTGGGTATGGGGAAGGGGGGGTTGTAGTGGCCGAAGTAGGAGTAATTTCAGTTTGAAAAGGCAAAAAAGGTCCCTAGGGACCTTCTCACTCATCGGAGGGTTAAGATGATAAAAAAAAGTCTTCTGTTTCTATGGAAATTGTTTGTACCTACATATGTGCGTTTAGTTTCATTTAAATTTCTTTTTTCTTGTAGTACATAGCAACTGCTGAATGAATACATGAGTAATGATTGCTTGATTTCTGGCTTTTTTGTTTGTATTATTTTTTTCTTTACCAAAACAATCATTGTCGCACCGAACACACAAACATCTTTATTAAAAAACGATACTAACGATGGTATAAATAACAAAGCACGATGTGCATTATTTGAATGACTGCAAACCAGCAGCGAATGTTTGCGGTTGCGCAAGTTTGATTGTATGACCGCAAGCGAGTGTATTTGTTGCTGTTCATTTAATGCGATTTTTTGCAATTGCACAAAGCCGTTCTCTGGTACCTATTAAGACCGTCGAAAAGGGGTCAAATTGATACTTTAGTATCACAACGGTAACGCTGCTTATAATAAAGACAGTGAACGTTTGTTTTTCCCGTAGGATTAACATATTTTCTGTCTATGGTTTTGTTTTGTTATCTATGGTTTTGTTCAACGACACACAAGGTGAAAAAGTAAACAAACTTGATGAAGTTATTAAATATAAATACAAAACTCTATTCCAGACACATTCGCTAAGTAGATTAGTCATAGATTTAATAAATCAGAAGAGTTTTATGTACCAAGGTGAATACATTACAAAAAAGGCGAGCAAATAATAATATTATATTATTTATTATTTATAACAGGCTTTTTATCAGCTACAGAAAACATATTTATCCCTATAGAAAAGTGCTGGGCTGGTGAGGGTGGAAAGCACATTTAAAAGCTGTTTTACAGAGATATAAGAACAAAAACCATGAAAAATATTTCGAAGAAAAAATTCGATTGCCGTGTTATCTCACGTCGTGCACTCACAAGAAAAATCAATCAGTTCGCAATCAAATCAACCCGAAACGGTATTAGTATTACGGTGAGTACGGTTTTTTTTTTTTTTTTTGAATCAAGTACAGAAAGGTTGATACAAGTACGGATTATTCAAGTGCGAAGCACTTAACTTATCGATATCTAATCCCGAATTCCTATTTGAAATAATCCGAAAATAAGATTGATTTAAGTAAAACTAAGATTGAATCAATCTCAAAATGCGCTTGATTCAAGTATTATAAAGTTGATTCAATCCCGAATTCGCACTTAAAACAAACCGAACGTGAAATAAGAAGGAGAAGTTTATCATGATTGATTTACTAACACGTTTTACACCTTACAGAATTATAAAACACCAGCATCCTTCCCGATTTGGTATTTACATTAAAAACTTAATGTCAATTTCAGCGGCGAACTTTGCAAACCAAATCAAATCTCTTCAAAGAAGTTTGTTTCACATTGTGTTCAATAAATACCTTGGTATACATTAAGTTGGCTGTTTAACGTAGAAAAGCAATATAGAGGCAAAATTAACTCAAATGAAACTAAAAGCCATCCAAATGCATTGGCTTTTGGAAGAAACTCTGTCCTTAGTCTCGAATAATCACAGCTGCCCCTTGGTATGTTTAAAAACTCAAATATTCATAGGGATATCAATGTGCAATTAGTTAAAACTATGATTACGAAATATGCAGTAAAAAACTTAAAAAGGCTCGAATTGCATCCGAAACCACTGGCTCGCAATATTTAAAATTCTGGTGGCCACACTCGCTTAAGGCAATTACCTATTGAGATGAGCGATAAACCTTTCTTTAGAGATATTTAAAAGAAAAGTGTTTGTCAATAAACCAAGACCAATTCAAGAGCTAGAAAAAGGGATAGTTCGTAAGATTAACGACATTAAACCTCAATTATGTCTGAGAGTCATTGCAAATATGGACCATCGGATGGAGGTATGCCTTTGAAGCCGTTGCAAGCATTTGGGTGATTATTTGATTCGCGCATAGTTCTCATAAAATCTTCAGTCATTAAAAAAGTATAAAAATATTTATAATTCTCTGAATGCTTCAGGTTTTATTAAGAATTGACATCGTCCATTTGTCTGGACTTCAATTTATTTTCTTTTCAAATATTCAATTTGAAAAAACAAAAATTATTTCATTTTATATATTCAATTTTTCTGTTTTTATGCCAATACGTTCGCAATCGGCATAGAAAATAGAATTATATCTAGTCGAATTTCGATACAGATACGCTTTTCTTTTACATCATCTATTGTATGCCTTTTTCTAAATTAATATGCGTTTTAGGCCCGTTTTCACAACTTACCGATAGCTAAAAGTAGACTTTAAAAGGCGTTATAAAATGTGTTCCCTCATTAAAAATTTACTTAAACCTACAGCGAGCGATAAAGTAAATTAAGGTTCATCCTACCTGGTAGGTTAAAGTAAAGTTGTAATAATGGAACACTTTTTATACGGCCGATAAAATCCTGCCTTAAGCTATAGGTAAGTTGTGAAAACGAGCCTTATTAAGATAGCGAATCTACGTCGAACGTTAGTTCATTTATATGGTGCAATTGTGTTCCACTTATCGTGTTTGTTTTCCCCTAAAGTTGCAAAGCCATACAAAAATAAAAAAGATTGATAAGAACAAAAAAAGTGGATAAATAAAAATAGTCGTACAATTAACGTCACGTGAACTGCGCGAATAATTTCAAGCTGGCAAACTCAAGATATTTATAAGTGCATTTATTTCATTTTTAAAATACCTTCTAAAATATCCAGTACACATTCGCTACTTCCTTCTTTAGGAAGAAAGAAAGGAAGTTGTTCAGTTTTATTAACTTTTTATTTTTAGTGACCTTCCATTCTTCCTTCTTTGGGAAGGGATCTAAGTTTATATTAAAGGCAGTGTGGAATGCTTGCTCCCAATGACAACCTGTGTTAAAAATAAATAAGTATGGAATGCGGCGGGAAAGGCCTGTGACTGCGTAATTAGGCCTTCTACCTGGCCTCTTTCCTCATTCAAGTAACCGCTGGGTGGTGAATGTGTGTATATACTAAGTTTGATATTCTGTGTGCAAAACGAAAAATTTTAATCTGGGAACACATAAACTTTTTTGGATCTTTGTATAATTTTAAGTGGATAAAGCCATATTCATTCATTTATTCGTTTATAAAAGCAAGCTTTCTTCTTTACAAATCCACAGTAAAAATTTTAAGTACGAACCAATTTGCTTGTAGTTCCTACTCAGTAGTATTAGCCAGAGCAATCCATTAATTAGGAAAATAATTATATACCCAAATTTAGACTTACCTCCTTTAAAAGTTAGTATTAGTGTTTGCTATATAGATCCAGTAGTTATTATTTACTGTCTGGCCCACAAAGTCGACAAGAGTTGATTTTGTTTTCAATGTCAATATGCGAAAGAAGTCTTCTTGTCGACTTTTTGGGCAAGTCAGTTAATATTTACGGTATCCTTACGATACATGCGTGTTGTGAGTTCGAATCCCGGTGGATACTGTGGTCAACAATATGTTACTTTAAACCAGTGTTCGAAAATAAACACTAAATATCGTTATTTAATGTTCGGTTCGGTAGATTTGTGGAAAACACAAACGCTAATAGTGTTTGTGTAGAAATTCATTAAAAAAAATAACGTTTCCCTGTTTGTCATCTTTCGAACACAAAAATAATGCGGTTTTCATCATACTCAACAAATGATGAGAACATTAAATTCCGTTCGGTTTTTTTTGAAAATCCACGAACTTCAATGTGTTCGGTTCGGCTCGTTAATGTTCGTCGCTTTTTGCTGATAAAAAAAACCAAACATTTTTTACAAAAACAAAATACACACACGAAAAAAACATTATAGAACATTAAATTATAATGTTTTTTTTACAGTATCACTACAATTGTTCTGTTTTTAACGAAGAACCGAACATTATATAATGAAGAACCGAACATTATATAATGTTCGGTTCTTTCTTGAAAATAGTTACGAACGGTATTAAGGTTTGTGTATGTTTACACAAACACTAAAAAAAAAATCGTTCTTCGGTGTGTGAGCCGAACGCTAAATAATGTACTGTTTATTTTCGAACACTGCTTTAAACTATTTAAAAAAATTTGTCCTACTGTAGAGGTTAACTAATTCCAGCTCATAAGCGAGAGGTGAGTCTCTCTATGATTCTGCCGGATTAAATATTCAATCGCCACATGTATGGCATTTAGTTGGCGCATGCATATGGGCTCGTAGGCAGACGCATTGAATCCACACAGTGTACAGAGCAACGTGGGATTAGGCCAACGCGGCAGGTAGAAACGCAAATCTGTACACATCTATTTTTGTAACATTAAATAAATAAACTACAAAAAAAAAAGTTGTTACTCTTATAAACAAATTTATCCGCAAACTTAGATGAACCCTTTATTACAAAAGCCTTGATTTCGTGTACCAAAAAATTGTTCCCGATTTTAGAAATACAACTATAAAATTTTATAATGTTTGACCCATAATTTACAATAAGTTCCATATAAAGTTTACACCCGGACCAACTTTATGTCTCCTTAAAATGTTATATTGTAAAAGTTTTTCACACAATTTAGTTTCACTGGACTCGAAATTGTAATGTCATTTCTTTTAAAGTTTGGTTTGATTTATAGAAGTTTTCATAAAAAAAAAAAGTAAATTTTTTGTTAGTTGTCATCATAGAGTTGACAACGCCGAATATTGCACACTTCTTTTATGTTGAAATTATTTACTTTTGAGAAATTTACGGTGTAATAAAAATAACAATATGTTACTTTTGCGGTTTCCCTTGCAGCTGTTTTTGTTGAGCCATAACAATTCTTACAAGAACAGCGACATATTTATATTAAGTTTATAGCTTATTCCACATACTACGACAGCCATATCTCTTCTTTGCACATGCATATACATACAAATACAAGTACATTTAATAACGTGTGGATTTATTTAATATCTTGCAAGTGAATAAGGCATCATTGAAAAAAATAAATACACTAAGGCCCGTTTTCACGACTTACCTTTAAAGATCGAAATAGTAAATGGTACCTTTAGCACTAGTGAGGAATAAAGTTACCTTCAACTATTTTTCGTTTTCACAACTTCTGTATAAAATAAACTTAACATTTTTAAAAATGTGGCAATACTAAAGTTAATACCGATTATTTTTGCCAAAATAAAAATACGAACTGGCAACTACTTACTTTCTTTTACTTTTCTCATTTTAAATTTTTGTGTGCACAAATATTTTTAATAAATGCAAATATTAATTCTCTATAATTTCTCTCTTTACCTTATCCTTCACTTTTAGATTAAAGGGAACTTGTGATAATTAAAAACTCATTATCTGTTCGATAACTGCCTACATTTAGCTATCGTTAAGTCGTGAAAACGGGCCTAAGAAGTACAGGGATACACTTTATATTGATTTTAAAAATTTTAACGAAAAATATTTATTATGTTTTTGAAACTGAATAGTTCTGAACAATATCGTTTCAAAGCACTAAATAAATACAAGTTTAAAAACGTTCTATTCGCTTAGATTTGAGGTTGGAATAATAAGTGTTCGATTGAACGCACGACGTCAATTGTAAATAAAAAAAAAATTATTATAAAATGATCAATGAAAATTATCCGATGGTCCACATTTTCAATGACTCTGAGAAATAATTGAGGTTCAATGTCGTTAATGTGCCAAATTATCTCATCATTTAGCTTTTGAATTGTTTTTGGCGTACACTTTTTCTTTAAAATATCCCCAAAGAAGGAAGTCGAATGGTGTCAAATCACTTGATCGCGAGATTACACTGCAGTTGAATTTATTGCGCAAAAGAGCCATTGCTTCGCAAGTTGTGTGGGTAGTGACACTATCATGTTGGAAATACAAATAGGTTCATTTTCTCAATTTCTGGCAACAAGAAGTCCGTTATCATCTCGCGATAGTGAACACCATTTACGATAACTTCTTGGCCGTGAACGAATTGGTCGAGCATGCGCAGATGTTTTAACATTTCCTACTGAAAATTGCGTAAAATTCTCCCGATTGTCGATTTTTCTGACCAAATAAATCTCGAAGTGCACGAAATGCATTTTGTTTTGATTTGAACGTCCATTGCCGTCAAAGGCTTCAGCCATCTTAATGCGCTGCTCAATTCTGTACTTTTCCATGGTTTAATTTGCCAAACACTGAAACAAAGAAATGTTATTTTTTTACCTAAACTAGTCCGGCGAAGCTCTCGCTTGCCTGCAGGGGTGCAGGGGACCAGAGGCTCTGGCAGGTATCGAACCCGCAACCCCGGCACTGATAGACTAGTTCACTACCAGCTAGCCTACCGGGGCACTCAAGTTGGACAAAAACTTGACCTTAAGGTGTGACTCACAATTCGTTCATTATAGTTGGACCCTTTATCCTAGATTTATTTCTAAGAAATGTTATGGCCATATCGTTTTTTGTTACGATTTTAAAAGTGAGAGAGTATTTTTAGTCATATAGAATGAATTTATTACAAATTTCCCAACAGTATATACCCAGTAAAAACTTCGCCTACAAAATAATGTGTTGATTAATCTGAAAAACATAAGAGCACTACTTACAATTCTACTGAAAGAACCAATGAATTTAACAAGGGATGTCCCAAAATGAACGCATTAAAAAGTAAGTCATTATTTTTTTACCTGCATACATCCAAAAAAAAGTAGTTATAGCTACAAAATAATGAGTTAAAGAAGCTATTCATTTTGAAAAAGTAGGCGAAGTTTTTACTGGGGTGTGAAGCTTGTCCAACTCTCAGTATGAACGTCAAAGCTAAATAGCGAATTTCGCAAGATAATTCTGTGTATTTGGTGGGATCGGAAGGGTTTAATGTATTATGAGTTGATGAAATCGAGCTGAAGAGTTGTACTGAACAAACTTTATTTGGTTAAAGAAAGCACTGGCTAAAACTGCGACCAGACTTAAGACCTTTTATTTTATTACGCTCGGCCATATGCGGCAAGACTATTTACAAAATAGTGATAAAGAAGTCTTACCTCACGCTCTTTATAGCCCAGCTATGGCCCCGTTTGCCTAAAATGTATTCCATTCGATGCTCCATAATCTCAATGTAATATTTTTCAATTGAAAAGAGCGTTTTCGACATATGATTCGTTATAGGCATACAAATTAAAGCTCTTCTTTTGGCGCGGAGTACATATTCCGACAGAAGTTGGAAGAAGTCAAAGTTTGTCAATGCAAGCATATTGACGAGAAGGAGACAGTGCATTACATTAGGTTTCTTATGGCGTTTTGTTTTTTTTTTTTTAAGAATGTTATATTAACAAAATCGTGCTAAGGTATTCATATACATTTGAACTGAATTTTTTATACCCTCCACCACAATTTTAGTTGTGAAGAGGGTATATTAAGTTTGTCATTCCGTGTGAAACTTTTTTATTATTCATCTCAGACCCCGTAAAGTATATATATTCTGGGCCCTTGAGTAGTTCTAAACCGATTTTGCCATAGGAGCCATATTAACCCTACTCCCGGAAAACAGTTTAGTACGCCTTAAACCGTAAAAAATAATGCTATCATTGTGCAATTGTGTTCCTACTTATCGTGTTTGTTTTCCCCTAAAGTTGCAAAGCCATCCAAAAATAAAAAAGATTGATAAGAACAAAAAAAGTGGATAAATAAAAATAGTCGTACAATTAACGTCACGTTAACTGCGCGAATAATTTCAAGCTGACAAACTCAAGATATTTATAAGTGCATTTATTTCATTTTTAAAAGACCTTCTAAAATATTCAGTACACATTCGCTACTTCCTTCTTTAGGAAGGAAGAGAGGAAGTTGTTCAGTTTTATTTGCTTTTTATTTTTAGTGACCTTCCATACTTCCTTCTTTGGGAAGGGATCTAAGTTGATATTAAAGGCAGTGTGGAATGCTTGCTCCCAATGACAACCTGTGTTAAAAACAAATAAGTATGGAATGCGGCGGGAAAGGCCTGTGACTGCTTAATTAGGCCTTCTACCTGGCCTCTTTCCTCATTCAAGTAACCGCTGGGTGGTGAATGTGTGTATATACTAAGTTTGTTATTCTGTGTGCAAAACAAACATTTTAATCTGGGAACACATTAACTATTTTGGATCTTTGTATAATTTTAAGTGGATAAAGCCATATTCATTCATTCATACGTTTATAATAGCAAGCTTTCTTCTTTACAAATCCACAGCAAAAATTTTAAGTACGAACCAATTTGCTTGTTGTTCCTACTCAGTAGTATTGGCCAGAGCAATCCATTAATTAGGAAAATAATTATATACCCAAATTTGGACTAACCTCCTTTAAAAGTTAGTATTAGTGTTTGCTATATAGATCCAGTAGTTATTATTTACTGTCTGGCCCACAAAGTCGACAAGAGTTGATTTTGTTTTCAATGTCAATATTCGAAAGAAGTGTTCTTGTCGACTTTGTGAGCAAGTCAGTTAATATTTAAGGTATCCTTACGATACATGCTTATTCCAGTTGCTTGTGAGCTAGACTATCAGCGTGCGTGTTGTGAGTTCGAATCCCGGTGGCCATAGGAGCCATATAAACCCTACTCCCGGAAAACAGTTTAGTACGCCTTAAACCGTAAAAGATAATGCTATCATAACAAAATTTGGTTCATTGCAGTTTTATAGGACTAGAAATAAGACTGTAAAGTTTCGTGCAGATCGGCTTATAATTTACCATAGGCCCCATATAAACCCTACTCACGGAAAACAGTTAAGTACTCCTAAAACCATACAAAATAATTAAAAATAAAATTTAATACTTCACAATTTTATGTAACTAGAATTCACACTAATAAATTACGTGATGATTGGTCCATAATTTACTTTAGGCCTCTTATAAAGCCCGCTATGGTTTAATAATTAAATACGCCTAAAAAAAATGTCGTAAAACTTTCTGATTGTCGGTCAATAATTTAATATGTATGTCTAAACCGTAACTAATTTTAATGCAGATGTCTGTTTTTATACTGATAAATAAATAATAAATAGACATCATATAGATATAACTCCTGAAACATTTGAACTGTCGCTGGAGGGTATCAAAGATTCGGCACAGCCGAATATAGCACTCATACTTGTTTTTTTTTTTATTATTTTATTGATTTCTGTTTTATAGTTTTTTTCCATATTGCAGAAATAATTTTTGTTTTTATCGTAATCTGATACCTTTTAAAAATATGTTTCTTCAAAACTGTTTATGAAATGGAAAAAATTCTACAAAAAAAATAAAAAAAAAAAAATTTTATAACCACCATTGTTACATAAACACATTTACTTTTTTATTTTAAAAATTTAATACGTGTGCACTTAATTAAAAAGACAGTTTTTCTCGTTCCTCATCATCAAGTTTCATTGATTGCGGTCACATAATCTAAACGACATAAATATTTTCTAAGAAAACATAATCAACAACATGTCGTTTTATACTTTGAGTAATTTTATTTTTATTGCTTTCCTGTCAAAGTGATTGCTCAGTTATGTTTTTTGATACGATGGCCGACATGTTCATGTTTACTAAGTCTTCAAGATATTAATATTTGCAGTTTTGCTGTAGATTTGTTAACAGGAATGAGACAATTAATTGGACCTAAATGAAGTGACAAACATTAAGAGGTGTGGTCTAAAAATAATATTGTGGTATAATTAAATTTCCCATAAAACTCACTAAGGAAAATTATTTACTACTAGGCGATTAATAAAGTGTTCTATTGTGTCTTATTGGTTGCATTTGCTTTAATTTTATAAATGTCACTTTTAAAAACATAAACAATATCACACATAAGAACACTTTGTGAATTGCCTTTTTATTTTACCATATGAAAGCATTCCGTAGTTCATTGAAAGAATTTTATTCAAACGTTTTTGCAAAAATTTGATGTAACCACTTCCTCTAAGAATACAATTTTCCAATAAGTAGAACATTTTTGCAACATTTTCTAAAAATAACCAACTTTTGTATAATTCCCTATAAATAGCAAATATTTCAGGGACCGAAAATAACAGTTATATTGTAATTTTAAAACAAAAAAGCATATAGAATTAAATGTCGAAAAACTGATTTAAGTATACCATATTGTTCCTCATGCACTTGTCAATGATAAAATATATTGATTTTTATAATTTTGATTTTTATATTTTCGATCAAACTTAACAGTTATTTTTTGATTTTTATTTTTTTGAACAAAAATAACTGTTATTTTTTGATTTTTATTTTTTCGAGCAAAAATTAAAGTTATTCTCTAAATAAATGTACGTGATTTAATAATTTAGTTGATTTTAAATTTTTATTTTACTGTGTAATTATCATTGGAATTCCCTATGCACATTAAAATAATTATTAAAGTCATCAAAATTATTAAAACACGTAAATTTATTTAGAGAATAACTTTAATTTTTGCTCAAAAAAATAAAAATCAATATATAACTGTTATATTTGTTCAAAAAAATCAAAATCAAAAAATAACTGTAATTTTTGATCGAAAAAATAAAAATCAAAAAATAACAGTTATTTTTGTTCAAAAAAATAAAAATCAAAAAATAACTGTTATTTTTGCTCAAAAAAATAAAAATCAAAAAATAACTGTTTTCATCTGACTTTTATGAAAAAAGGCATAACTGTTACGGTCCCTGAAATATTTCCAAAATTTCCTATAAAAACCAATATTTTCCATTAGTAGCAATTTTTTCCAAAATATTCCAAGAGTAGCAAATTTTTATAAAATTTAAGAAAAATTGCAAATTTTTTAAAGATTTTCTAGTGAAAGCAAATTTTCCTATAAAAAGCAATTTTCTCCAAAATTTTTAAAATGAAATCACTCGTTTGTTCCAGGTGCAATTAATACATTTATTTATTTTGACATACATCTGAATAATAACCATCGCTTCCTTTCTTTTACAACAGAAAATTACAAACACAATATTGAAAGTGGGAATGCCCATTCTGTTTCAGTAATAAGCAAATTGCCAAAGGCATCTAGCACAATTTTCAATGAATATAAAAAATGTTTCCAATTATTCTACGGTACTCAATAAAATAAGTAAGCACGTAAAAAATAACACTTATTGTTTTAATTACAAAATTCAAAACATTCTTAATTTATTTATTTTCCTGATTTTGGTTTTTATTGGCACAAATACTGTTTAAACTGGCTTTTGTTTATCATAAGTAATATCCACTGTGCTTTAAATAATACTGGTTTTTGTTTCGCTTTCTTTTTACACGGTTCTAAAAAAGTTTGTTGTTGTTTACTTATATTTTTGTCTTAAGAAGAAATATTAATTCTTAAGGGCCTTTAGGAAACGGAAAAGTTTAGTTTTGCTTTGTTTTCGGCAAAAAAATTAATTGAATTTAAAGTCATAGAAGAAATTTGCATTAACGTAAAGTTCAGAAGAAATCTAACAAAATCTAAACTAAAGGCCAACATTGCCTAAAGTTAAGAGTAGATTTTTGTTTTTTTTTTTTTTCATAAATGTATATGAAAGTTTGCTATTTAAAAAGAAATTGTGCACAAATTTAAGCCTGACCAGAAGATTTAATAAAATTTGGATTTGATTAAATAATTGACGATGTTTAGCAGTTTAAATTCTATAAGCTGTAACGTGGTTTTGTCGTTGGCTGGGGTAGTTCAGCTGTGGCCAGGGTCGACTTACGGAATCCACGAACCTTAAGTGAAACACGAATGATTTACCCTTTCGGGGTTAACAATACTCTTTTAACTTTATTGGTAAATTTACAATTCAATTACAATACATTGTTAACTTCATTCAAAATTACTTGCAGCACAGCAAACAGGCAGGAATGCGGCGGAAACTCCTTGGATAGCGTATTCATTCGGGTCGGGATCGGTTCTCTTTAATGCTCGGCAATGATGAGGCGGATCGCCCTTAGCGGTCGTTACAACTTGTTCTTATGTCTAGGTATATAAATACTACAATTCATCCTTATATACTAGGCTAACTACTGATTTACTAAGAGAGGACTGGTGACCGAAGTTACAGTACAAAAACTGGTGACCGAAGTCACAGTACAAAAACTGTTAAGCGAAGTTACAGTACAAAAACTGTGGACCAAAGTCACAGTACAAAAACTGTTGACCGAAGTCACAGTACAAAAACTGTTAACCGAAGTTACAGTACAAAAACTGTTGACCGAAGTCACAGTACAAAAACTGTTAACCGAAGTTACAGTACAAAAACTGTTGACCGAAGTCACAGTACAAAAACTGTTGACCGAAGTCACAGTAACGAAACTGTCAACCGAAGTCGCAGTCCAAGGCAACACCCGAGTTAATACAAGTGTCGGCGATCGTCGTGCAGAATGCGGGGACTAAAGACTCAGTTAGGCGAACGTTGCTGTACCCGTACTGTACCGCACGGTACTGTAAGCACGTTGGTGCACTTATAGAACGTTTAAAAACGTGTCATGTGTTTTCCCACACATAAACAAAAAGCAATAGTATACATAAAACAAAACACACAGTGATGGGAATCAAAACTGTTAATATGGTGACCGTTGTGCAGAAAAGGTACCACGTGATTTAAATGATATTAAAACAGTATTTTGTGTATGTAAAAAATGTTTATAATTTAATATTTAATACCTAATTTACAATAAATAAATTTGTATTTTAGCATATATAAATTTTAAGCATACATATATTGTAAATGTGCACACACAAAACAATGTTTTGATACCATTTAAAGTCTTTTATATGTTTCACATTTCCATTGTATGTGTATATGCATTTGTTTATTTTAAACATCTAAACATATGTATATTTGGAAAAATGTTGTATCGTAAGTTGTTTTATCGCAATTCCATAGCAATACTGAAAAAAGTACCAAAAAAAGAGCAAAATTACCCGCATTCAATGTTACATATAAGCCGCCCATCACTGTCTTACAAATGTCACGTAACAACGGCATGAAATTCTATTTTATACAGATTGGTACGTTGCAACTACGGTACATTGCATTTCGGTAAGCTTTTGTATTGGTTTTCATATAACAAAAAGCGAACAGCTGATGGATACAGTACAGATACGGTACAGCAACGTTCGCCTAACTGAGCCTTAAGTCGACTTTAATATGGCAAGATCGTAATTGCAATGAAATCGCCCCGATTGTCTCTTAATCTTACCTACTTATTCAACCTCATTCATAAGCTTAATGAGAATTCTCATAACAAAAAGGGAAACATTAGGGGGTTTCATGTGTAAGTGGGTTATAATATTATTTTAAATAAAGTACAATGCAGGTATGATATTACTTTTCTAAAGAATAATGTATTAAGATAAAATATATGAAAAAATAAAATATAATTATATGATTTTCTTTTATTTAAAAAAAAAAATTGAATATAATTATATGTGGCGTAGATTTCGGGGAGTATAAAAAAATACACGTTACACAGCCTACGGTTCATTTTGTGTTCTTGTTTCAACAACCCCAATCGCAAAAATTTAACTTATCCTGTAACTCTATTCCTATATTGCAAAAATACTCGTATTTTATAATTAACACAGAATTAATAAAAAAAAGTTTATGCTGAATTTTTAACAGAAACCAAAAAATGCCACAAAAAGAGAAAACATTCTTAGCACTTGTGTTGAATTATTTTTTTCCACGTCGATTTTTTTTTTTTGTTCAATGTCAAAGAAAATGTACATAATTGGTTTAAAGTTAAATGTTTCCTAAGAAATAAAAATGTTTTCTGTAGTTCATTTTATTTAATCATTTTATTTATTTAATTAATGTTGCGAAGACAAAATATTTTAATAAAATAAAATACTTCAATTAAAACAATTAAATCAACAATGTGCTTTTACTTATTGAATTGTAACGTCCATTTAACTCGAATAATATAAAATACAAATATTGTATTGGATATTTGCTATTTTATTTAACAAAAAAAAAAAAAAATGATATTTACAAAATCTTTTTCCAAAGTTTTTGAGTAAATTTGTCAAAAATAGCAATTTTATCGAAAATTTGCGAAAATGTGCTACTTTTTAAAATAATTGAGGAATTATTGAGGAATCAGAATCTCTTGATGTTCTGGGCATGAAGATACAATGTGATGTCCGAGGGACTGAACATATATTCAAGGTGTCGAAAGAAGCATTCAAGTGCCTCGGTTTTCTAAGATGGTGTAGGATATACTTCACTCCATCTGATCTCCTTACTATTTATACCACCTATATCCGACCGCGTATGGAATACAACTCTCATGTGTGGGCCGGTGCTCCAAAGTCTATTTTGGAGCTTCTCGACCGCGTGCAGGAGAGGGCGAAGGTTCTCATTGGTGACAGTAGGGTATCCAATTCTATTGACTCCCTTGAGCACCGTCGCAATGTGGGTTGTATTTGCCTGCTTTATCGTTACTACAATGGGATGTGTTCTGACGAAATTAGGGATCTGGTTCCCGAAACCCGTACGTTTGTTCGCAATACACGTTTTTCCTCAAGAGCCCATCCTTATGTGGTCGATTTGCAGGTGAATCGTACAACGCATTACATAAAGAATTCGTCTTTTTCCCGGACTCTTCGTATGTGGAATAACCTTCCTGCAGAAGTCTTCCCTCTCACTTACAACATGATTAAGTTCAAATCGAATGTTCACAAACACTACTCCCTCTATCGTCCTTCCCATAACCTATTTTCCTAGTTACAACACAATGCAATGCATTAGTAGGGGTCATCCCCTGAGTGCTGGTCCTAACAGTAAAAAAAAATAATTGTCGAAAGTTTGCTTCTCTATAGAAAATTTGATGAAAGTTTGTACTTGAGTAGCAAATTTTATAATAATATTGTTGATAATTTGTCAAACATTTCCTATTTATAAATTTTTATTGAATATAAAATTTGAATTTGACATATGGGCTAATCCTGCGTTACGGACGTTACATTCGCACGCAAATTTGCTTGTTAAGATTGACTAAGCTGACGTTAGCATTGGAATATTTTCATGAAATTTTTTGCAAAATGCAATTCTTTGGGAGTACTTTAAAACTTGTTTTAAACTTAAAGGTTAACTGTTTTTGAAAAAAAGTTATGCTAGCTTAAAGTTCCGTTACGGACGTTACAAAAAATGGAAGACGAATTTGAGGCTTCTGCGCATTTGCACATTTTTTAGCTAATTTTGCATAATAAACAAAAAAAGTCCAAATACAAAAAATTAAGTGGAATATATGACCATATCAATCCATCTTAAAAAAGAAGGCTAAGTAGTCCTGTTAAACAAAAATCTTAATTTTTGTCTGTTACGGAAGTTACGTTACGGACGTTACACTTTTTCCATTAAACCAAATTGTGTATATAAAAAACATTCATGTATTTAAAAATCTTTTTTACCTTGTAATTATTAATTTATTAGTTACAAAAAAATTATAGAATATTTCATTACTCTTATGTTACTTATATTAATTTATTTATTTAACCGTTAAACATTGTATCTTATGCTTAATAGACCCAGCTGTTCGAGCTACTCTTATAGTATTGTCATTGGAAAAGCCCGAAAAAATAATGATATGATTTAAGAGCTGGAATATTTTTTACATTTATCCCTGTTTTTGATATTTCGTCAGATGCAGTTTTGACATCATTTTTACCAATGTAAATTAGAAAAACGCCATTTATATTTTTTTTTTTTTTTTTGCTAATTTGTGAAAATCTCGAAACTTTTTAAGATGAGATTTTGGGTTTTTACTAGTTGCCAAACTTTTCGCTTAACAACAGCGCCAACACCGTCCACCGCTCCTTTTGCGAAGTAGCAAACAAATTCCGTTCGAAACAACTCACATTCCATTCTTTTACGAATTGTGTAATGTTTCCCAGAATGCATTTATGTGCCTCTCTAAATTTGGCCACTCGTTGTCTATTATCTCTTTTTATTCTTTTTGCCTGTGACACACTATTTTTTAACTTTTATTTGATTTTCTCAAGATATGCTCGCTTTCTTTCTGCCTTTTTAGTTTTAAACACCAACAGTTTTTCAGTATTATTTTCAAATTTGCACAAAATTTGTTTGCTCTGTCTGCATTTGAACACATTTTAATTAATACGAATATATTTGTCACCACGCGCAAAATTTTGGCAAAATTTTGAGATCAAAGCAAGAATCGCTTAAAGATTTCTAACCGAAAATCCAGTACGTAAACATTGCAAGCATGGGCGTACCACCAAATATTTGAAAGGGTGCATGGAGTTTGCGGTTTACTACATGGTTATTAATTACTAATTTTTGATATTCAGAAATTATTTTAGGTTTCGGAAGAATTTGAAATTCATCTCAATTTAAGTTGCAGATTGGGGGATCGCATGTTATTAAAACACACTTTTTGTTACTTTGAGGTGAAGTTTTTCGGATTCTCGGCAACCTTGAGCAATTTTAAGTCCAGATTCAGATTCAGTAGGTGAAAATCCATTATAAAAACTTACTTCCACCTCATAATATTAAATTAAATTTTGGGTATTTTCATGCCGTTACGGACGTTACACACTTTGTCATTTATATTAAGAAAAAAAAAGCGTAATAAAGTTATTTCTTTTTTTCATCAGATTAAAGTGCATAAAAAACTCTGTTTATAAAGCTAGTTTGGAAAACAAAATTATTAAAATTCAGTCTGTTAAATTTAAAAAAACCCCATTTTCCGTTACGGACGTTACACAGAGTGTACCGATTTTTAGTTCAAATTTTTAATATATATTAGATAACTTACAAATATGATTTTTATCCTAAATATATTTCTTTTTTATTTATTTAATAGATATTTTTATCAATATTTACAAAGGTAAGTAATACATTTTTTAGGTCTTACACTGAAAGAAAAATGCTTCATATATTTAATGAATCATTTTCATAAAAAAGTTTTCCTTGGGTAAATGAAAATTTTCATTGTCTAAATGGAATTTCATAGGTTTGATGAAGTATTTTCGTTAAAATCGCTTCATTAGATTTCGTAATTACGTTAAAAATTTTCATTGGATATATGAAAACTTAAGGTTGTCCAAGTTAAACAAAAAAATTTAATTGGGAACTTAAAAAAACAATATACAAACATAACTATATTCATAAATTAATACAAAATTATAGTTTCCTTAAAAAAATGTTTAATTGTTATTTAAAAAATGTAAGATTTAATAACTTCATACATCTAATGTTACATGTATGCCATTAAATTTATGAAATCAAAAATTTTTTTTATAAAAGCAACATATTTCAATAATTGCCTTCATAAATTTAAATTTTCATTATGACAATAAAAATGTCATTATAGTAATGAAACAAAAACTTTCAATCCACTTTCAATTAACGTTGTTATTGTTATTATGGACAATTTAATCTCATATTTACGGTCTTAATTGAGAAAAAAACATAGTTTTTTTATACAAAAACTACACTGCCCCGGTAGACTAGCTGGTAGTGAGCTAGTCTATCAGCACCGAGGTTACATGTTCGAATCCCACCAGAGACAGAAAAAAAAATAAAAAATAAAATAAAGTAAAATAAAATAAGAAAAAAGAAAAAAAAATAAATAAAAAAAAAAATAAAAAAAAAAAAAAATTTTACTTTATTGAAAGTATTCATCCAATGAATAATATTCATGGATCTAATGTAATGTTTCATTAAGTCATTTTAATGAAACAGGTTTCATTGATCCAACGAAGCGCTGCATAGGTTCCTTTATAATGCAATTTTTCATGGGATTAATGTCAAAATTCGTTAGCATTGCGAAGAAAATTCTTTCAGTGTATGTATCTATATTTGGCTTAACTATAATAGTTGTGAGCCAGATTGGCATTTTAAAGCTGATTTAAATTAAATTTTAAATAAATTAATTTATAAGCAAATTTACTTTGGTTCTACCAAATTTTAAATTGATTATATAAGAAAGAATAAATTGTACATTAAAAATTAATAATTAATTTTAAATTTATTTAATTAAATTCATTTAGGATAAGTTTTCTGTACTTTAAACAAATTTCCACATATTTATATAAACTATAGTGATTATTATCGTTGCCGTTAAGTATATTTAAAACTTCGTTCATATCCAAAAATGTTTTACTAAAATATTTAAACCGGAACTCATTAAAAATAGGAAAAACTCCTAGGAAGTGAAACGTATTTTCGGATTCATCCAGATTACAAAGGGTACATAGGCCAACAGAAGTACGTCTAAATGCTCTACTATTTAAATCAAGAAGACCTCTACGTACTCTGATTAGTAGACTTGTAGCACGCGACGAAAATTCTGAAGTAAAAATAGGATTTGTGCTAAAAGTTAATTGCGGATACAAATCATGAAATTGTGAGCCTCTTGCATTAGATATAAGATCTTCTCTTTCCGTTGTTTTTAAAAGTTCAAGTATTGTTTCCAGTATTCACACAGGGGCTTAGTAGCATTTTCAGGAACATATTGAATTTTTTCACATATGTTAACCCACTCCTCCGCCCAAAAGGTTTTCATTGAAATAATTTTTTCAGCTAACATTCGAGGCAATCTATGCTCAGGCAGTTGTAGAACTCTATTAATGTAAGAAAAATGTAGCCTTAAGGTATCAATATACAGGGAGTTTAGACCAGTTTCTAAATAAAGCATGTAGTTTGGCGTATTTAATGGTAAAAGTAACATTTTCTTTATGAAGTATCGGATTACATTTGAGTTGATTTAAATGAGAGATGATAAAGAAAAAAATGGAACAAACAAATTAAAATTTCTTTAAATTATTAAAAATTGATAAAAAAAAAAATACTTTAATAAAGTGATCAGAAGATCATTTTAAACATATTAATGATGGAAATGTGAAAATTTACGAATTATTTAAAGTCAAATCATGGTCGGTTGTACACGCGAGGGGTACTTCCATGGTGACCGATTCTATTTAATACTCAGTTTGAGATATGTTCAGAGGATTCGATGTGGTTAATGAAGTGATTAAGTTGTCAATTTGAAGTGATTAACAAATAAGTTCAATATATGGTTAATCATCTCGATTTTGATGTGATTAGAGCTTAATCTCGCTCGAGTTGCTTAAACGCGTTTAAAGTGTGAACATAGCATAAGTGTCACAATATTACAATTGAAAACGATGTAGTAGAAGATAATCCAACGACATCAAAATATGCCGAACTTCTTCCAATGGAAAAATACATAACGAGAGAGACAGCGGTTGTTTTTAAAGAAGAAGTTGTACGCAGAAGTTTGGCTGAAGATGGAAGGTCTGCAAACGCTTTCGAAAATCCAAAGTTGTATCGGATTATTTAAGAATTAAGGATTTTACTATTCCTTTAAGTAATACAATGATATGGAGCTAAGATGAAAAGTTGTAAGCATAAAAAAAGAAGTCATAGTGGATTTCAGAAAAAATAAAGAAGAAAATGGAAGATTTTCCATAGCTGTAAATCAGTGATAACCACTCCATAGACTCGAGAGCCAGTCAATAATCGTATTTTTCACACAGACACGGCCGGCAATTCACATGTATATTACAACTTTGTTCGTTTCAAAACATCAGACTATCATCAGTCCCTGCGACCGCACACAAGCACATAATATCTTTGTGTGCGTGCGTTCGGGGCTTTTTTAGTTCGGGGCTTGGTTATCACTGCTGTAAATCAACGGACGGTTGTATCTTATTTCAAATATGTAATTTTTTTTATTCGTTATTCTCATCGATTAATCGAATAATTTTTCAGATGTAATCGTTGGATCCAACGAACAAAAACAAATTTTTGAATTATTCTAACAAAGCTGAAACGCGAATAATTACAACTCTAATAAGTACCGTAAGAAAGAAAAAAGGCCCGATTTGCCTTAAATTCTGGAACCTTTGTAATGAGTGCTAAAACAACTATTTCTAAAACATAATAGCCAACATTATTTTTATGCTGCACCTACCGTCTCATATGGCACCGACCATGGGGGGCTTGAAATAATTCATTTTTTTGTTGTTATTGTATGTTTTATTCACTTTAGTACCAAAAATTTTGTTTACTTACAAGTCTGTTTGCTTGTATCCAAAATACTCGCTCGTTAATTTTTTTATGCACACAACAAGCAGAATACATTTTTCTAATGCTTCTCAAACAAAATTTATGCTAATTTTTGAACAGAAAACGAAAGCATTCCAAGCACTTTTTAACACAGTTTTCTTTTTTACAACGTTTTTGGTTTTCTTGTTTTTCTGATACAAGTCAAAGAAACTTTAAATGGTATACAAGTCAAATATTTTCACAAAAGTAAAAATGTTTTCACTAAATGTTTCATTAAGTAACAGGTGAAATTCACTCAAATGGAATTTGACTAATGTGGCGAAAAAATATTTTAATAAAATAAAGTACTCGATTTAAAACAAATGAAGCAAAATAAATGTGGAATAAGCAGCATCATTTTGTGTTGATTTAGGGAGTTTAAAAAACGGAAACCCCAGTGTAAATGATTACTTTTAAGTATATGCATTGAAAAAAATCGAAAAATAATGACAGTAAAAAAGTTCCCAATAAAATTTTTTATCGGTTTGCGAAGCACTAATGGTACATTTTAAAAAAATAAGCGCACAACTATGCGCTACGCGATAAGACATACAGAAAGGCAGTAAAGTATGTGAAAGACCTTTCAACAACTTTTATAAAAAGAAAGTAACATTTAAGTTGCCACGGCACACACTGGGGATTTCGCGGAAAAAAAGTCAAATTGTCAACATAGTCTTCATGTAATATGCAGTGATATGTTGCAATTTTAGACTAAATGGTACAATCAAATCAAAAAGAATTGCTCCGATCTGACTGCCAGTTTTTTTTTATATCCGTCTCAAACTCAGAACTTGTGTGTTTTACCGAACCAACTTAATTTAAACCTAAGAATTTAAATGCGAATATTTTTTTACTATGTGAGCTAACGTTTTTCTTTTTTTTTTCTATTTAAAGTAGTATATTTTAGTATACTAAAATTGAAAAAAAAAAATCTGCAGAGACTTAAGTTTTTTTTTTGTGTATTTTTATGAACATATAACAAAAATCCCATTTTTCTCCAAACATTTGGACCTGCAATTTTATCTTTACTTTTCTTTAGTTTGAAATCACTACTAATACATTGTCTTATATCTGTTCAAGTGCCATCAGGTGCCACCTCTCAATTTGTTGCATTACACAGTACAACATTTTTCAGCTGATTGATTCGGGACTCAATTCTGATAAGGCTCTTTTGTTTAACATAACTCGAGAACCACTAGTCGGATTTTGCTGAAAAAAATTTAGAAAAATCAAGAATTACAATTACTTTCATCTGTTTATATAACATTTTGCTACATAAGCAACAGTTTCGCAGTTATAAATAAATGTATGAAGAAAAAAAATATTTTTTGCCCAAAAAATTTAAATTTTTTATTTTTAATTCATAAAACAGTAAAAAAAAATTTCAAGTCCTATTACTTTCACGTGAAGTCGCATAACCTATGAAATAAATGAGACATAAATGATGAAAATCGATGAACGCGTTTCGCTTTTATTAACAATTAAGTGAAGGTATGCATTTCAAAAATTTGCTCGAGATATGCACAAAATTCTTTGCAAAAACATTTATGACTTTTTTTATGATTCTTAGAATTCAAAAAAAACAAGTTAGAGTGCTATATTCGGCTGTGCCGAATCTTTGATACCCTCCACCGACACTTCGAATGTTTAAGGAGCAATATCTGTATGATGTTATTATTATCTTAAACTGTGACGATTTGTTATTAATTATGGTTTTAGGCGACTAAACTGTTTTCCGGTAGTAGGGTTTATATGGGGCCTAGGGTAAATTATGGACCGATCTTCACGAAATTTCACAGTCTTTTTCCCAGTTCTATAAAACTTTGATGTACCAAATTTTGTTATGATAGCATAATTTTTTACGGATTTAGGCGTACTAAACTGTTTTCCGGGAGTAAGGTTTATATGGGGCCCAGCGTAAGTTATGGACCGATCTTCACGAAATAACACAATTTTATTTCTTGTCCAATAAAACTTTGATGTACCAAATTTTGCTATGATAGCATTATTTTTTACGTTTTTAGGCGTACTAAGTTGTTTTCCGGGAGTAAAGTTTATATGGGGCCTATGGTAAATTATGCACCGATCTTCACGAAATTGCAAAGATTTATTTTTAGTTCTATAAAACTTTGATGTACCAAATTTTGTTATGATAGCATTATTTTTTACGTTTTTAGGCGTACTAAGTTGTTTTCCGGAAGTAGGTTTTATATGGGGCCTATGGTAAATTATGGACCGATCTTCACGAAACTTAACAGTTTCATTTCTAGTCCTATGTAACTGTGACTTGCCAAAATTTGTAATGATAGCATTGTTAGTTAGGGTTTTAGGCTTAATATACTGTTTTCCGGGAGTAGGGCCCGCATGAAGTGGTGACGTATTAAGCTGATGGAGTGTCTTTTGCATGTAGCTTACAATATTGAATTTAAAAGTGGAAGAGTCGACTCAAATACTCGTCCGATAAGAGAAGTTCGAAAATGTTTGATAAAGCGTGAAATTAAAGAGAAAATTGGAATACAGGTTGATACTGTTAAACAAGGCTCTGGTACGACAAATTCAGGAAATACGTCACGAAGATTCTTTGCTAATCCTGCTTTGATTTCCGAAATCACGGATCTAGATGAAGACATAATCAAGAGGTTTTCAACAATTATCGAAGCTATAACCATTACCGAGGCACTAGATTCGAAAAAATTTGGTGATTTGTGTCTGGAGACGGCAAAAAAGTTTGTTGCACTGTACGAGTGGTAGAATATGCCACCAACACTCCACAAAATTCTGATTCATGGAAAATATATAATTGAAAAGTGTATTTTTCCTGTAGGCTTATTATCCGAAGAGGCTCAGGAAAGTCGTAACAAAGACTTTAAAAAATATCGCCATAGACACTCCAGAAAATGCAGTCGAATTGCCACGAACGAAGATATAATGCACCGAATGATGGTTACATCAGATCCCATGATCTCACACTTGACTCCTTCATTAAGCCAGAAAAAGCATAGTGATATAAGCGACGAAGTTAAGGCTCTTTTAGAATAATAAATTAAAAAGTAGATTTAAAATAAATAATAAATTAAGAATTAAAAAAAATCATTTAAATTTTTTGTTAGTTAGGGCTTTTTACATTGTAGGTAGCGATATATATTTTTCTAGCTTTCTTTATTTTGATTACTTTTGTGTATAACTATATAAACAAAACTAAGTTTGTGATGAAATTAAAAATAGATTTAAAATAAATAATGAATTAAAAATTAAAAAAAATCTTTTAAATTGTTTTGTTAGTTAGGGCTTTTTACATTGTAGGTAACGATATACATTTCTCTAACTTTCTTTATTTTGATTACTTTTGTGTATTACTATATAAATAAAACTTAATTTGTGATGAAATCATTATATTTTTTGACAAATATATTTTTTTCCTCACCTCCATACAAAAATCCCCAGTGTGCGGCATTCCCTTACTACGAAGCAGGTTTGTAAGGGAGAACACTAAAAAATAACTCTGTGGCATTTTGACAAAACATCTTAAGTCAAATTTAAAAAGTTGAAAAAAATGTTGTAAATCATTAGAATTTTTATTCAAAAATCATTTTTGTTGACGTTTTCGAAATTTTGTATTATTAACGAAATTTTTCTTTAATTTTGGTTTATTTTTTCATATAATAAAAATGATTATTTTACAGAGATTTTTTAAAAAACTTTTTTGTTATCTTATCTCGACTTGAGATGTTTTGTCAAAATGCCACAGAACTGTATCAAAACATACAGTGTGTAAAGCTGATCGTTTCATCCAACAGTTTTTATATGCGATGAATAATGCGCCTTATGTGTCAAAAATGTATTGCTTTAAAGTGGGAACTTGCCGTTTAAAATTCATGTGTTCTGTAAGCGCAATGGCAAGCGAAACTTAAATGTTTTTCCCCCTTACAAACCTGCTTCGTTTATTATTTTTTCTTATTGGTTTCTCACAATTTCAGTGCTACAATTTTCATTTCAAACAGACTTTTTTATACAGAGTTAGTGAATATTGACTTTTTCTTATTAAAAGTAGTTTTATAGAATTTCATTTGACTTGTAATAAAAGTTTTTATAATTTATTTGTAGCTTAGACAACTTGTGTACTTAAATAAATTCTCTCGCCTTATTTAAAGCAATAATAATTCTGGTGATAACAACAATTTGCAGAAGAGAGAAAATACGTAAAGAAAATGTTCTCATTTTACCAAAGGCAAAGTGTGTTTTTGGCAAGTTGTTGAATACAAATGTGCACAGTGGCTTAATCTAAAATAAAGCAAACTTTAGTTTAGTTTTCGATGATGGTTGCTAATTAGTCGTTGTGGAAAATTTTATCCAAATCTTTTAACGAAAGTCATATTTCTAAATGTCATTATTACAACTTGTCGTTAGTTAAAGGTAGGTTTGCTCACTTTAGTTTAAAGAATAGTTGTAAGAGTGAAAAACATGTTATACGTGGCACAAAATTCTATATTTAACTAACGGCAAATTGTTATTATGGTCGTAAGATGGTTAATTGGAAAAATATAAAAATTATGCTTATTTTCTAGACTAAAAACGCATTCTAAAAGAAGTCCTATGCTCCTAGAAGGAGTTATAAATGACATTGCTTAAGCTTGTTCCGGGTTGCCATGTGTCCTTCACAAAAGTTTTATTCTCGGAAGTCATTTTATTAAGAGCTCGATTAAGTAATGAAACGATTTGAGCCATTAACAAAAATTGTTGTCATTAAAAATGGAAAAAATTGCCTATCGCACTTTCATTTTTAGGCTCGACCTGCTCTAGCCTAACGTGAGTACCTGTCGTGTTGCCCTAACCTCACACACAGACCGAATCAAATATGTCTTCTAATTATCTATTACGCATGGCCTGAAGAGTTTAAATTTTAGCCTCTGTACGCATGGAAAAAATATGTTTTAATATGGTCACCTCTAACAAAACAATTTGAAAAAATTATTTCAAACATATTATGTTTAGTTTAACCATATTATTGTCTCCAACAACCATATAATGGGTAAATTAGTACTCTATCAAAACTCTATAACCATGTTATGGTTGTCTTAAAACATGTTGTGGTTAAATATGACAATAGTTTGTTTTCAAATTAACAAATAGTATTTCCTCTTTTGCAAGAGCAACATGATACGGTTAAAAACAACCGCGCTAGTATAACTGTTAAACATATTTTAGTTATTATTAACCATAACATGCTCGGAGGCAACCATTATATGGTTGTGGCTTCTTGATGGACGACTAGTTTAACCATAATATGGTTGTCGGAGGCAATAATATGGTTAAATTAAGCATAAGGTTGAAATTTTCTTTAAAAATTGTTTTGTTGGAGGTGACCATATTTAAATGTGTTTTTTCTCTGGGTGTGCGGCTTACATTTGGACTATTGCTCTAATGGCACAAATGTGACCCTCCTACATGCCACGAGAGGCATTAAGGTTATGTTAAATTTATGAAGAACACAGTTTCTTTTATTAGCTTATTGATAGAAGTTTAACCCATTTTGTACCAGCGGTCAAGATGGTTAGGTTAGGTTCCATGGGCAGCCATCAAAAGACAGCTCACTTGGGTCCTTCAGTGGTCCCTTTGTGATACCCGGCGCCAATGCCCATCTCCTAGATCAGTCATCCAGATGGCGTCACTGCAGGTTCCAACCACTTCGTCTTCCTAATGAAGAGAAGGAGCGATTTCAGTTCTGTCATGGACAGATCCCCCAAACAGGAAAACATCGGTTCCCCAAGGTATTTTTCCCTGATGCCCCGCAGTCCAGGGCAATGACAAAGGAAGTGAAGAACAGTCTCCTCTTCCTCCTCGTTCTGACAACTCCTACAGTAGTCATTAAATTCCAGACCCATCCTCGCAGCATGAGTCCCCACCGGCCAGTGTCCAGTTAAAACCGATATCACCGTCCTAATCTGGTTCCTGTTGAAACCAAGTAGAGAGCTAGTTCTCCGTTCATCATATCCAGGCCAAAGGATCCTGGATATCAAGCAGGTGGATTCACAGGTCCACCGCATCTGCGCAACTCTATACGACTCGCGCCTGATGAGTAATTTACAGTGAGCCATTGGAAGACCAACAAATTGATCGATGAATACGTCATCCATGCGACCACCTTGTCTGGCCAGCCCATCTGCCATTAGATTACCCGGGCACTCCGAGTGACCCGGTATCCATATAAGCGTTACCCTTGAATGTTTCGCAATCTCATCCAAAGACATCCGACATTCTACAGTTAACCTAGATGTCGTGTAGACACCCGCTAGGGAAGCAAGGGCAGCCTTGCTGTCAGTAAATATACGTATATCTCCCGATATGCGATGATACCTCAGCCAGTTTGCCGCCCGCCTTATAGCCGAGATTTCCGCCTGCAGGACACTGCATCCGTCCGGCAGACGAAAGGAAACCTTCACATCCAGTTCCTCTATGAAGAAACCTCCGCCAACTCTCTCACCCTTCCTCGAACCATCAGTATAAACCCCTAGGGTAGGTTCTCGGAAGGAATCAGACAGCACGTCGCCGTGCGCCACTTGTGTCACGAACCCCGCGCCAAAGAACGGCACCGGGGTGCAGTAATCCACACCGTCAGGGACAATCGTACTTTCGATTATTCTGGCATGTCAAGATGGTGACTACAAAATTTTGCCATTTTTCATTAAATAATTTAAAATATTAGGTAATAATGTAGTTTGGCTGGTTGGTTTTCTGATTAGGACTTTTTTACCAAACACGTCCCCCTTTTAAAGACCCCTGTAGGGAGCACAAAAATAGACTAAAAATAGGCCATTGTCAAACCAATTGTTACGAATTATATAAAATAGAAAAAAAAAAAATTATTGCTTTAAAAAGCCAACAATTCAAATGAATTTTAACGGAAAAATTTAAATTGACTTGCTACTCCTGCTGGCCGCCAGACTGCCTTGAACATAGCTGGTCGAGATGGGATAATAATAATAATTTTTTATTTTTTTTGTTTACCTGTTGAAAAAAATGGTGCTACTATCAACTGTAGTACTTTCTTTTAATGCGAATATTAAACATCAACACTGTTCACATTAAAGTTCTTTTGAATACTCGTTTCATGCAGCTTGGTGTTTTTGAATCAAATCTGTCTATTGATGAGTTAATGGTACCATATTTTGGTCGTCATAGCTGTAAGATGCTTATCAGGGGGAAACAAATTCGCTCCGGATACAAATATTGGTGTTTATGTTCTTCCAAAGGATATCTTTTCCAATTTCAACCATATGCTGGAGAGTCGGATACCTATGATAATTAACTGGGCCTTGCTGCTAGCGTAGTTATGAGTCTATAACCCAATTCACACTCGGCAAGTTATTTGCGCAACTCTTGGTTTGTAGTCGTCAGCGGTAAAGTCGGGGTAAGGAAAACAAATTTTTACAGACTTTGTTGTTGTCGGCAAGTAACTTGCGTAAGTAAGTGTGAAGGGGTCTAATGTCGATTTGTGAGAATCCAAGGCAACATAGCGTTCTTTTCGAAAATTTTTTACCGGATACCATTTGCTTTGCCTTCTAAGAGAAAAAGGCATTTGTACAACTGCCACAATCCGCAAGCCTGATAACAAAATTAGACTGGCATGATATAGGCTATGCATTTGACCAAGAACATAAAATTGCATTGGTTCGATGGAGAGATAATGCAGAGGTCACTTTGGCTACAAACTATGATCATGTGGATACGTAAAAAAATGTAATGCGATACGACAGAAAACGACAAAAACGGATCCCTGTGCCTCAAGTCAACCTAATGCCAACTATAATAGGTAGTTATAACGGCGGCGTTGACTTAATGCTTTAGCTAAATATCGGATTAAATTAAGAGGCAAGAAGTGAAGGTGACCACTTTGGGTTGCTTGCTTGGACAGCGCCTGTGTTAATGGATGGAAATTGCATTGCATGACTACTGAAAAAACCAACCAGAAGTCCATGAGTCAAATTGATTATAAAAACTAAATAACAAAACGCTGTTGCTATCCGCCGAATCAATAAACAACGAAATATCTTCGCCCGATGCAGAAAAAGAAAAATGAAGAAGATAAGTTAATATAAGTCGCCCAGTATCACTGCCCAAAGATAACAGTATGCACTTGTATGTATTAGTGCTGGGATACTATCGATATTTTCTACTATCGATATTTATCGATAGTTCAGATTTCACTATCGATATATCGATATTACTATCGACTGAATGTTTGTACTTGTGAAGGAAAACTTTAATTATTTTTTTATAAGGCTACAGTCCGTTGTTTTTATCACTTTATTGAATGTATGAGACGTATGTATATACGCACGTTATTTTAGATGGCAGTTTTTTAAAAATTGATAAGTACCTTTCTGAAGGAACCGAAGTAACAGAGACTATAAGATATTCCATTGCAACTTTAAAAAATTTTCTAAATTCTAAACCCAAAAAGGTAATCAATCTAGCGGATTTATCCTCTAATGGTCGTTCATTGTTTTGTCCTATGTTCGCAATTGCAATTGCATTTGTTTTTTACAACATTACAAAAATATTTGACATTTCAGTCCTTATATAAACATGTACAAATTTCGACTTAAAGGCCTTTAACTAGCAGTAATAATCACTACTAAGCAATCCATATCACTTGCCATTCTTGTTGTTTGTATTCATTGCTGTCATTCAGCGCGAATTAATAACCCAGCAAAAACTTACATTGCAAAGTAATGAGTTAAAAAGCTAATATAACGACTCTTCACTACTTATACATTGGCATTTTAACTCATTATTTTAACACGGTGATGTCATTGGAGGCAAGTACTTACCACCCTCGCTTACAAATAGGGAGTTAAATAAGTCATTACCACATTCGCTTACAAATAGGGACTTAAATAAGTTATTACTCCGGTGTCACCAAAATTACAACTAACATGTCATGACTTAAAAAAAAATTTTTTTTTTATTATTTTTTTTAAATTATTTTTTTTCTATTTTTTCTTATTTTATTTTACTTTGTTTTATTTTTTATTTTTTTTTCTGTCTCTGGCGGGATTCGATCGCGCAACCTCGGTGCTGATAGACTAGCTCACTACCAGCTAGTCTACCGGGGCAGTGTAGTTTTTGTATAAAAAAACGATGTTTTTTACTCAATTAAGAACGTAAATATGAGATAAAATTATTGGAGGCAACTACTTACCACCCTCGCTTATAAATAGGGAGTTTAATAAGTCATTACCACATTCGCTTACAAATAGGGAGTTAAATAAGTCATTACCACATTCGCTTACAAATAGGGACTAAAATAACTTATTACTCCGATGTCACCAAAATTACAACTAACATGTCATGACTATAAAATTTCAGTACAGCATAATTTTTCATATTCAAATTTATTACAAATTGTTTTTTATTTATAATAAAAAAAAACAAATTGTAAGAACAAATATTTTAAATCAATTTGTATTAGATTTGAAAAACTTCAACCGTAGATGCATTTTATTACGAATGAATTATAAATTTCGTTAATCAACTCATACACAAGTACTTAGGTATCAGATTATATGTCAGCCATTACCAAACTACTTCTATGTAATGCAGATGGTATGAAGTAGTCATTGAAAAGTAAGTTGTTCAGTAATGGCAAGTCATTACCAAGTTTTTGCTGGGAATAGCAAGTAAAAATTTGCGGCAAAAAACTGTGTGTGTATAGCTGCTGTTAGATGTCTTCATAGCTGTATTTTCAATAATAAAAATATCGATATTTATATTTTTCCTATCGATATTTTCGATATTTTAAAACTATCGATAATATCGATAGTCTATCGATAGTTTCCCAGCACTAGTATGTATGTGTCAAGCGCTGCTATCGCCGATGCAAAATATGCAAGAAGCATACTCCATATACTTGCTCTAAATGCAATGTCAATTTACATGTGGGAAATTGCTTCGAGACTTACCGCAAAAATTTATAAGAACTTGTTTATTCAATAAATTAAAATATTGAATAAACTGTTCAAAATTTTTATTTATCTTAAGGCTTACACTCATAAAAAAAGAACCATTTGTACTTAAATTTTTAAGTTTGGTTTTGACTATCTATCAGTGTTGCTTTTATATTTGCTTATTTTAGATAATCCCCTTTCATTACGAGATCGTTTCATTTTATTTCGTATCACAATATATGATATCACACTGAAAATTTGTTGCTCTAATTAACACAGTGGTCGAGGCCAAAAATAACACAGGCCAACACTCATTTTGCTTCTTTGAATTCAAAACTGTAATCAGTTTGTCTCTATCAGTTCTAGTTTCATGATATAGCTGTTTTATACCCTCCACGTATGACCTCCAATTACCAATTACTAGGGTATTCATTTAATCGATTTTTTCCTTTAATCGGTTAATCGCTCGATTAATTAACCGAGGTTTTGGTTTAATTGGTTAATAATCGGTTAGTTTTGTTTTTGATCGGTTAACCGATAAATCAAGTTTTTTTTTATAAATATGGTTATTTTAGTACATAAAAATGCATTATTTGTTTATTATTTGGAGTTTATTACTAAAAACAAGTAAGAGTGCTATATTCGGCTATGCCGAATCTTATAAACCCTTCACCATGGTTTGGAAAGAACAGAAGTTTATATATATATTTAAATATATGTATATATATATGTACATATATTTATAAAATATATATAGTTTAGTTTTATTTAATTATTTGCACATGATTGCGTGCTATTAAATATATTAAAAGTTTAATTAATATATAGCACGTTAAGTTTTGATCGAATTTCAGTATTTGGTCATACCGACATCTTAAAGTATAAAATTACCATTTACTTTGGTGATAAAACTTGTAGTCGGGAAGTTCTATGGTTCACGAAAATAGGTATTAAAAAAAAAACTATATTTTTGACATTACTTTTTTTCTAAGTTTCCGAGTTTTTCTAAAGATTTCCGATATTTTGATATCTAAAACGTATGAATAGGTCATAATACAGCTCTAAAATTTTAGCTTTTATAAAAATTTTAATGTTTTTAGTCCTTTTTTGGAGTATTTTGCACATAACTTAACCATTTTTAACCGATTTGGCAGATTTATATACCAACGTGCTTAAAAATAATATTTCCATTAAATTAGCTTTTAGGCATATATATATATACCTACATATGTGTACATATATTTAAGCAAACTTAATTATAAAAAAAAAACAAACTTAATTATAAAAAGAGTAACTTTTGGGATTTCAGTATTTTGATTATAACTCAGCCATTTTTTAACCGATTTGACAGATTTATATACCGACGTGTTTAGCAAGAAACCATTTATTTGTGTTATAAAACTTGGACTCGGGAAGATCCATGGTTACCGAAAATGGGTATTTAAAAAAAAAAAATTAATTTTGGTCATAACTTTTTTGTATCTGAACCGATTTTCCCGAGTTCTTTATAAAATATGTTCTACTAAAAATTTCCGATATTTTGGTATATATGTAAGTCATATCCATAGGACATATGACAGCCCTAAAATTTAGGTTTTTATACAATTTTTAATTTTTTTTGTACGGGAGGTACCACGCCCACTTCTCCAATCCCGCCCACATTTTGTAGGGTGGTGTGTATTGACAACCTAAATGTGTGTACCTAATTTGGAAACTTTGGCTCTTACCATTCTCTAGATATACAGAAAAAAGCAATAAAAATACAACAACAACAAGGGATTTTTGGAAAAAATTAGAGGCAGTCGTGGTTTTTTGATCATATCTCAGGCATTTGTGGACCGATCTTGCTGAATTTCAATAGCACGAAATGGTGGACTATATGTGACATAAATGTAAAACAACCTAGCCGCTATCATGTCTGGTTTTCCCGGAAAACACATATCAAGCGTAAGACGGACAGACGGACGGACGGACAGACGGACGGATATCGTTAAATCAACTTCTCTCCTCATCAGGACCCAGAATATATATACTTTATAGGGTCTAAGATCAATATTGTAGAAATTACAAACGGAATGACAAACTTATATATACCCTTTTCCACCTGTGGTGAAGGGTATAAAAATGAAATCAATAAAAAAAAATAAGGGTATAAAAAGGGTAAATTAAAAGGCGTAAATATGTATAAAATATACGTATATGAAGTTCATAAATATATTTAAAAAATTTTAAAAAGTGAAAAACTGACCAATTTCTTTTTAGATAAAAAGATTTATAAAATAAAAAAACAAAAAATAAAAAACAAAAAAAAGAATGGAATGAATGGGATTCGAACCAGTAAACCAATAAGACATTGTTAAGAGGCAGACCGTTTAGACCGTTCGACCATCGAACCGCATGAGAAGTCGTTGTTGATTTGAGTATTTGATATCCATAATTATTTATATTAAATTAAAGTATGTATGTGTTTGTTGTTTGTGTGTAATACAGAAGGTAATATTAAATAAAAAAAAAAAAGAAGTTTACCGCAAGTATTTTAAATGAAAAAAACCACAAAAAAACAACTATTTTACAGGGTTACCATTAACCGTTTTGAAACGTAAACTTTCGTTTTGGTAAATAAAAGTCGCAAACCAATTTAAATGTTTTTTATTTATCAATAATACAACATAAACATACCAAGAAATTGCTTAAATTGTGTATGCTTTTAAATCGCTTTTGTGCAGAAGATATTATCAGGCCTGTTCTGAAAATCACTTTAACTCAAATCACGTGATTTGAAATCACATGTGCCTACTGAAATCACACGTGTGATATTTTAGCGTCCCGTTTTTGTGTGATCTTCAATTGCAGAAAGCACACCAAGAAACACAACAACGGTATGACTTTCAATGTCAATGTCAGCAATAAAAAGGCAAAGATTGCTTTTAATATTTTGACGACACTAGATGACTGTTCGTTATGTTAGCGGTTTTTTGTAGTCGTAAAATTATATGATGAGGGCATTTCTAATATTCCCTAAATACAATTTTTTTTAGAGTGGATAACCCTGCTTGTTTGTATGGTTTTTAAGCAGTGTGACCATTTTGGCAATTTTGCAGCTTTACTTAGATTAAAAATTTTAATTTAGCTAAAATACTTTCATTAAGCGCTTCGCATTTTTTTAAGCATTTTAATTGAATGTTTCTAGCTTTTTTAGAATTATTTTAAAAATTGATGAATAGGTATTGATATAACTTAAGTTTTTTATGTATTATAATAAATTATAATAAATTTTGACTGAAAAAAATAGTTGTAGTCAAAATGAAATTTCGTATGGAAATGGATAATTCTTATTTTATTGTAAAAAAATTTTCATTTTATTTTTTTACAAGACGATAAGCCTGCATGTTTGGGCGATTTTTAATGAAGACTTTTAAGTAGTGTGGGAATTTTTTATTTTTGAAAGTAAATTCAGCACAAAAAACTTAGATTTAGCTGTAAAATTTCCATTTGGCATTTTATTAGCTTTTTAGAAAAATGTTTTAAGCTTCTTTTGATTAATTTTTAAAGTTGGATGAAATAGTCTTAAGCGGCCCATACACTTGCAATATTACTGTATATGATATTCGCCACATTATTTAAATTTTGTCCTATATTATGCAATAAGTCGCACAATGGTTTCATTCATTCAATAAAAAGGTGAACATAAACTATAGGAATAGCATAAACAGCATTATACAATGTTGCCAACACATTTCACTTTCTTTTCGTTGTGCAATAAAAATCAAAAGTCTTTTGATTGTTGCCAATATATTGTGCTACCATCGAATATCGCATACACATTGGCTATATAATTGTACAATACGTAAAATTGAACAATTTTATTGCAAGTGTATGATCCGCTTTAGCGATTAAAACTAAAATAAATTGTTATAAACTAACTTTTACGCAATTAATGATGACTGTTTTTTTAAAATATAAAAAAAATAATCTGGTCTAAATATGTCTGTAAATTCTTTTAAATCAAAATAGCTATAAAACCGTTTGTATTTTGTTTTTATTAGAGGGCCTTCCAATTTCAAGGTTAACCAATTGTGGTATTTATATCTGATGCTTTATCAAATCTACCTAAATACTTGTTTAAATATTACCATTTATTTTAATTTTGTTTAAAATGAGTCAATTAAATGTATAAGGATTTAAAACAATATAATGAACAACTTTAAGAATTATTTGTAGCGTTTTCAAAATAATTTTTAGCATTTCTTTGCCTTGCCTAATGTCAGAGTAAGCTGTGAACAAATTTTAAGATCTGTTTCTATGTCATTGGGTTCGTCAATAAAATTATCCTAACTTAAATGTTTCTAGCTTTTTGATTAAATTAAACATTTAAGTACGCAAATACTTATTGTTGAATGTTTTGTTTTCAAATAACAAATGGGATTTTTTTTAGAAATAATAATATTTTTTAAAAATAATATGGCAACACGTGTAAGATTTTTGAATTGAAATGTAAGAAGAGACAATCCGTCTCTATAACTGAAAAAAAGCAACAATCATGAAAACAATGCCTACCAATACACATAAATAACTTTTGCATATTCGTACATACTTAGGTATTTAAATTTAAGCCAAAAACAAATTGTAAAATATGTTTTTTGTTTCACATGTAAGGCGAACGATGCATATTTATATTGTCAATAAAATGAAAAAATCAAAAATCGCTGAATAATTTTAAAATCGTTTATAGAAATATTTATGGAAAAAGTTAAAAAATTTTTGTTTGGTAAAGGTGGAGATGCCGAGATTTGAACCCCGGCAATATAACAAACAAACCTTCTTGGGCAACCGCCCAGACCATTGAGCTATTAACCTTGTTAATAATAAAGCATTATAATAGAATATACTTCGTCATATTATTAGTTTAATTTGTAGGTATGTATTTTTCAATTAAAGCGAACAATCATGTACAAGCATGTGTACATGTTTCAAATAAAAAAACAAAAAAACAACAACCACAAGGGTTTTTTTTGGAAAAAATTAGAGGCAGTCGTGGTTTTTTGATCATATCTCAGCCATTTGTGGACCGATCTTGCTGAATTTCAATAGCAAGAAATGGTGGACTATATGTGACATAAATGTAAAACAACCTAGCCGCTATCATGTCTGGATTATCCGGAAAACACATATCAAACGTAAGACGGACAGACGGACAGACGGACAGACGGACAGACGGACATCGTTAAATCAACTTCTCTTCTCATATGGACCCAGAATATATATACTTTATGGGGTCTAAAATCAATATTGTGGAAATTACAAACGTTATGACAAACTTATATATACCCTTTTACACCTGTGGTGAAGGGTATAAAAACAATAACATACGAAACATAACAATTCTTGAACTAAAACGAGCAAACAAAAAAACAATTCATAAATATGTAATATGCATTTTTTCAATTAATACCTTGTGCTATCAAGTCATATCGTCATAATATCCTAAATAATATTTTACAATTGTTTAAAATAAATAAAAATAAAAATTTTAATGCTGTGTTCATTGATTTGTCCTAACTGTACAGTAGTACACAGCAGTCATATCGTCGGCTTATTATGCAAACCTGTTAACTCACTTTCAGCATATTTTACAGGAGAGACGAAAAACTTTTTATTTTCCCTATTTGCAGCTTAATAGAAAATTAAAAATACAGTTAATTTTACACACTTCAAGACTTAAATAGAAGAAAAACTACATGCTGGTTGACGAGGCGTATATTTCTCTACCACACGGCATCAACATCTCAATTTACATAAAAAGTGGATTTAGCCGGTTTGCATATTAAGCCGACGATATATATTTCTTGTTATTATTTTAAGACTTTATGTCTTCATTGCGAATCCCCCAAATAGGTATTTAAAAAAAAATAAACTGAGATAATTTTTTTAGTTATTTCAATAGTTGAAGGAGATCTTTTAGAAAAGTAATTTGGTTTAAATGTTAAGGATTAAAGCGATTCTTTTCTTTAGTTTTGACAAAACTTGACTTGCAAAAAAATTCTTTTACCCATCGTAGATCTAATTTCTCAGTCCTTTTCCAGGATTTTTCTTAACATATAACATACTCCATTATTCCATTAGAGTTTTTTTAACACTTCTAATTGTTTCGGTTAATTTTGTTAAAATATGTACTTATATGAGAAGATATGTATGAAAAACGTGAAACAAAAAAAGGTGTTGACAATCAAAAATTTAATCAATTTTTCGCCACGTTCCTGCTGATCGATGATGAACATAAAACAATTAAAAACATTGTAATTTTAGTCACCGGTCGGCAAAAAATTGGTTTAAATGAAGGTCACTGAACACCATCTTTGTTTGTATAAAATAAACGTTTTATATATGAGACGAAACAAATAATTAAAAACACAAAAAAATTTTTTATAATACTACAAAATATTGAAATTTTTGTTACATCGGTTAATCGGTTAATCGACCGAAATTAACCGGTTTAATCGTTAATCGAAAAAAGCCAATTTGAAATTAACCGATCAGTTAATCGGGTAGTAATTAATCGGTTAAACGATTGGCGGTTAACCGTATGAATACCCTACCAATTACCCAAAAGTTTTTTTTTCCAAAATTTTTTTTTTTATGAAAATTTTTTATTTACTGTTATAGTTATTGCAAAAAAAAAATTCCCAAATTTTTTTAAGTATTTTTTTTATTTTGATTAACTGTATGAAACACTTTTACTTTTTTAAATTCCAATGGAAAAGTTTTACTTTTTAACTTTTTTACCTTTTTTTTTTTTGGCCATAACTATAACAGTAAATAAAAAATTTTGATATATAAAAAAATTTTGGAAAAAAAACTTTTGGGTAATTGGTAATTGGAGGTCATAAGTGGAGGGTATAAAAAAGCTATATCATGAACACTAGAGCTAAATTAAAAGAAGCAAATTGAGTGTTGGCCTGTGTTATTTTTGGCCGATTTCTAACTAGTCATGAAAATTTCATTAGAATATTCAACCATTTAAGCAGCTTGGTACGAAATGGGTTAAAAATCCTTATTCTAGGAAGACGTTTGTACAGGGCTAAGTAAATAAGTTGGCGTATACAACTGTGCACTCCTTATATTAGAGAAGAGTCAATGTCAAATTATACATATTACTCCATCTGTGTGGGGTCTACCGAGCAAAAAGCCTCTTTGGGAGGGGATATTTGGATAAATAATTGTGCCTATTTATGATACCCAACAGATTTGTTAATTTCAAATTACCTTTACAAAATTATCTTATGTTCTTTGTTCAAAATTAGTAAAGTTAATATAAAATTTTTACTTTGTTTTTTTGTTTTTTTAATTATAATTTTAAGAAAAAATCTTTTATTCGGTACTTTATTCAACGTCGTCTCAGGTTTTAACTTTTTTCTATAATTGAAAAATAATCGCAATGTTTCATTATTGTAAGGCTTTATCTCAGTAAATTTAAATTTAAATTTATTTACTTTGCTCTTAAATTTTGTTAAGAGCAAAAGAGCTAAAATAAACACCAAGAAAAATTTAACCCGTTAAACATTAATAAAACATTTTTTCACACTCTCACCCCCAAGAAAGAAAAAATCTATCAATATTTTTTCATTAATCTTACCGTTGAGATCTCAGTTCAATGCTGAAGTGTATGACACTCTCAAATTCTCGATAAGAAAAACAGTTTTCAATAGGAAATTTCTTCGAATCATTTGTTGTATTAACTATTTTCTATTAGTTCTATAAAAAACCTTGTAAACTTTTTTTTTCACCCTCAATAGATAGGCGTGTACATTGTTATGTTGATTTTAATATTCCTTCACTGTTTGAAGAGCCTGTTATAAATAAAAATTTGCCAGTGCCTTCAAACTGTAGTCACAGCGACACATTAAATTCACATGATTTATTAAACTTTTGCTTATTCTACTTAGCACTTGTGTCTAGAGAAAAGGTTGTCCCTTATTTATATGACTTCGTTGAGTTTGTTCACTTTGTCGTTTGTATGCGGCTGACAGATCTACAACTACATTTTCACCAAAAGAAGAAAATAAAATACAAGGAAAAAACAAAAGATGACTGTCTTTATATTATCGCCCTTATAAAAGCATTATAAAAAAATTATTATGTATGTAGTATGTATATATGTATGTATGTAAATATGTGCGATAAAATAATTTTTTTCTAAAATTTAAAAAAAGAATTTCGGCACAACATCATGTGTAAGTCATAAGTTTCAGTTTTCTAGATAAAGGTAAAAGAAATGAAATAATATCCTTTATCTTTACAAATAAGTTACCGGAAATGATTTTTGTTTTATAAATAAAGGCAAACAAATTGTTTGTTTTCCCCAATGCGAATGAGTATTTTAAATTTCATTTAAATTAATCATACGTCAGCAAAGTCGTTTCAGGAATACGTAAAGCGGCTCATACACTTGCAATAAAATTGTTCAATTTTACGTATTGTACAATTATATCGCCAATGTGTATGTTATATTCGAAGGTGGCAGATTATATTGGCAACAATCAAAAGACTTTTGATTTTTATTGCACACCGAAAACAAAGTGAAATGTATTGGCAGCATTGTGCAATGCTGTTTATGTTATTCCTATAGGTTATGTTCACCTTTTTATTGAATGAATGAAACTATTGTGCGACTTAATGCATAATATAGAATAAAATTGAAATAATATGGCGAATATCATATAAAATAATATGGCAAGTGTATGGGCCGCTTAAGAAGCAGGGCAAGGCCTTATGTGCGAAAATAATTTTAAAGAAGAAATTTTCTTAACAAAGATAAGCCAAATATCATAAATATACTTTTTAAAAACTTTAGTGAAAAACAGAAAAGAGGAGAGGTAAATTGATTTGGTTAGTCGCTTTGTTACTAGGGTTGCCAGACGGCCTGGAATGGCCTGTATGCAATCTATCCAGTTAAAAAATTATTTTATATTGAAAAATTGCTGAAAAAAAATAATAAATAAATTATATATCTTAATGATTAAAATAATATTTTGTTCAAAACAAAATCGTTTACTAAGACAAAAATTGTAAAGATATAATTTTATTTGCCGAAAGATCCCAGGCAGAAATTACGACTCTTCTGAATATTATGTACCGCCACAACCCTGTAAATACAAAATTGTGACTCTAAAAATATGGTACCATCACAACACTGTAGATACAAAATTACAACCTTAGTTTGTTAATACCGTTTTTAAATAAGATTCAACACCGGCACAACACCCTAATTACAAATATACGACTTTAGTTTTTTCAAGTCGTATTTACCATAAAACTATACCGCTACAACACTGTATATACAAGAATTAAACCTTAATTTTCTACTACCGTGTTTATAATAATTCTATACCGCTACAACGCTGTATATACAAATATTTAGTCTTATTAATTTAATAGTGTCATATTAAAATAAAAACACAAAAACTATTTTAGGTTAGAAAATAAACAAATTTTTGCTTATTTATTAGCGAATTTATATATGTAACAATATTGAAAATAAGAGTCGGAAGATGGTTGTGACTACGTTGAAATTCGTAAATCCAACATTGTAAATTTTAATTTACAGTACTGTGACAACACTAAAAAGAAGAGTTGAAAGACGCACATTTGGCGTTATCATTTTAATATTGTGACAACATTGTTAATTTGGTAAACAGTGCGTTGCACAGTGGTATTTTTTTTTTGGCAAAAAGTCTATTTTTTTACAGTTATTTTTTAGAAATCTTATGATGCAATTCTGTAGAGAAATGTTTCATTAGTAGAAAACCATGATTTGTTTTCGAAAAAAATAAAATTTTGTAAAAAAAGAGTGTGGTAAAGTTATCTAAATATTATACAACGAAAATTGATGAAAATTTTACTACATTTCAGTTGGTTATACAATAAATATGGTTTAACTACGAATAGTTTTAGAGCATTCTTATTAAAATATAGTATTTTAAATTTAATAGGAAAGAAAAATTATTTAAATTACATATATAGTTTAAGAGATCTGCGCAAATCAAAATGACTCCAAAAAATTTAGCATTTGCAGTTTTCATTAGAAAAAAAATAAGTTAGCTCGGTCTACCTCCGTTTTAGTACTACTACTAAATTAAAGTTTGGAATGTTTTCTTTCATTTTATGTAAAAAAATTCTGCGACTTTTTGCGATCGCTGAACAAACTTATAAATTTTGTGATAAAACTCACGTATTTTTTGTGAATATTTACAATAAATTGCAATGCATATTAACAGTAAAAGGTTTTGTATACTTTTAGGCTTTTACTTTTACTTTTTAATAACTGATTGACAGCAATATCGAAAAAGTGCATAACAAAAAAAGAAAAACTAAACCATATGAATATAGGCATTTCCATCATGTCGAACGTGACCATCGTACACATTTAAAGTTAAAAAAAAGTCAAAATAAAACGTATATTTATTTTGGCAATAGATTCAAGTTATAGCTTTTAATTAGCCCTATAATTGGTGGTATTGTTCATTTTGATAAATTGTTTCGTTTTCAAGAAAATTGCAAAAAAAAACAAGGCATTTGCACGTGACGAAAACAGAAGTGGTTTTTGGGGCCATTTTTTCGAATGCCTGAGGCAATATTCGAATGCAAAAAATTGTAGAATATTATGCACTCATATCTCTTAAATATGGCTGTCATTTTAAATAAAAATAATGTATACTTTTTTTTTTATTTAGCTTTAATCGCTGTCGCACGTGATCTGTCGCACATGACATTTTTTTCCGTCATGATATATATATGTTGCTTAGACCGGGTCGACCTCCATACAAAAAAAAAAGTTGTGCCAGTCACCCCCTAGAATGAAAGATATGTCAATGAAGTTTCTAAAACAGGAAACATTTTCTTTGCCACGCTCTAAAATACAGCCCTTTTGGTTTTTTATATTTAGCGCTGCCATTTAAAGTCCGATCTCATCAAATTGCATATCGTTTTTCATGGCTTGATAGTGGCTTCATTTTTGTCTTTAGTGACTTTTTAATCCGACCTCAAATTCTGGGCGCCACTTATGCCATCTCGGATCCTTCCCTTAAATGTCCAATTTTTTTTTACGTGCCAAGAAAGTCCTTCTAAAACTACGTATGTATAGATTGTAATATGCCCACTTTTATTACACGCCTACAAATTAAGCTCCTTTTTTCTTTTTTACACACATACTACATTAAATCAGATAGAAGATAATACAAGCAATAATATTTTCATCAGTCACGCCATAGAATAAAAGGTATATTTATTAAGTTTGAAAAACTTAAAAAAAAATTGTTTTTGCCACGCCCTAAATTACAGCCTTTTTTGTTTTATATATGTACGTATATAGCATCGTCTTTTAAAGTCTAATCTCATCGTATCGTATATCCTTGTTAATGGCTAGAATATGGCTTTATTTTTTAATTTAGTGCTTTTTTTTGCTCATCTAGATTTAAATGATTGAAATGTATATATTAACATAAATAAATCATTTACATATATAAAAAAATTATTTTCAAATTATTAATTTTCACACTTACGATGTCGCACGTGAACAACTTTATATAAGTACCAAGATCACAAATCTTGCTATTTTACAGAAATTTTTGTTTTATTTTAATATTATAAAAAATCTCTGTTTGGCCTGGTAATTTGATGAGCTTTCTACTTTTACTTTCGACGCATTGATAGAAAATGATGTTTTTCAATGTCGCACATGACATCGAAATATGAGATAATACAAAGAAAAAAATTACAGTTATTTGCAATCGCATAGTTTCTTGTGCATTCTATTTTGACTCTTTGTACCTTCCAAAAGGTTTTGGAGAGAAAAAGTCAATGCATAATGTCTCTCTTAAAGAACTGTTATCATAGCAAAACGTACAATTGAAATATCCAAATAAGAAAAGTTGCAGTTGCTCCACTTTGCATTCATAAATCTTGAAATGGGTTATAAATAAATATAAAATTTTTTTACTTTTATTAAATTTGATTGTTTTCCTGTTAAAATATGATAAAACAAAGTCTTTTCAAGAACTTATAACTTTTTTGTTGCGGTGGACCTTTCGGTGGAAATGCCCATATGAATATTTGAAATAGTAATATTTGCCAAAAAAAGTTTAAGAAAACTATTAAACCTAACTAGTTTTTAAAATGGGTTCCTTTTGTGTTTCATATAGTGAATTGTGCAAGGAACTTATAAATTGCAATAATAATGTGGATTTATTAACTGATTTCATTTCGGGTTCTATGGGCGGTGGGTGGAGGGCGTGGCCAATTTTGATTAAACTTTATATTTTTCTTAATTGAGCTAAATAAAGGCTCAGAGCAAAATTTCAAAAACTTTGGTCCAAAAAAAAATTTTGGGTTCTATGGGCGGTGGGTGGAGGGCCTGGCCAATTTTGATGAAACTTTATTTTTTATTTAATTGAGCTTAATAAAGGCTCAGAGCAAAATTTAAAAAACTTTGGGGCAAAAAAAAATTTTGGGTTCTATGGGCGGTGGGTGGAGGGCGTGGCGAATTTTGATGAAACTTTATATTTTTCTTAATTGAGCTAACCAAAGACCCAGAGCAAAATTTCAACATTCTACGAGCACTCCTTATATTTTTTGCCAAACATTGCATGGACAAATCCCTCTGTGCGTTGTATTGATGTTGATAGTACCCCCTGCAACGTCGGCACAGCGTCGTGCTGATTGTCTTTTTCTGCCTGGGATATTCCAATTGACATGATACGGTCTTGTTTTTAAAAATGCGATAAAAATAACGTACAAAATCTATAAAAACTATATAACTTGATCTCGTTTGTTATTCATGCCAACTAGCAATACTTTTTGCGAAAGGACTTAAGGTATTTTTAATAATTTTTTACCCAACAAACACGAAGTCAAACCTTTGATATGAAATAAATTTATTATTTGACATCAAATAAAATTCTCAAACGTTTTTCAATTGTTTGATTTAACATTCAAATTGATAATGATTTGAAAATAAACATTTGATATCAAATGTTTTATCAATGTTTGTCAAATGTTAAATTCAAATCAAAAATAAACTTGGCAATACTAAAGCGAAAAACAAATGTAATCATTAAAAATGGCGATTAAAATTACATTTTTACTTATTTACATGTGTTTTACTGTCCCAGTAAAAAATGGAGCTTCCAACGAAGCAGGTTTGTAAGGGAGAAACATAAGAGTTGCGCTTACCATTGCGCATACGGAAGACATGAATTTTATATGGCGAGTTCCCACTTTGAAGCAATACATTTTTGACACATGAAGCGCATCATTCAGCTCATAAAAAAATTGTTGGATGTATCGATCAGCTTTACACACTGAATGTTTTGATACAGTTATTTTTTAGTATTCTCCCTTACAAACCTGCTTCGTAGTAAGGGAATGCCGTAGCACTTGAAATGTTATTTTTTTTTAATAAAAGTTGTTGAGAGTTTTTGCACTTACTTTACTGCATTTATGTATGTCTTATTGCGTAGCGCATAATTGTGCGCTTATTTTGTTAAATGTACCATTAGTGCTTCGCAAAATGATAAAATGTTTTATTGGGATTAAAAATAAATTTTAATATAGAGTGAACAGCTTATTTCTTGTGAAAAATAAAAATTATTTGTGAGTAATTACAATGATTAAAAATAAGAAAAAAGGAAAATAAAACGGGAAAGTAAAGAAAGTTTGTTGAACGATCGCGGTGCTACAATCCTCAAAATAAAAGGAAGCCGAATGTTTATCTCACAATTTATTTAAATAAATATTAAATTTAAATTAAAAAAAAAAGTAAAATAGTTTTATTTAGATTCCACATTGTATTATAATCACCATTTGAAAAACATTTGAGAATTACGTTTGAAAGCAAGTTGAAAATAAAGGCATTTTTCAATTTGAAAATATTTCCTCTTTTTGTTGAGAACGCTTTGATTTTCAAATGCTTTTCAAATCATTTTCAATTTAAAGCAAACCTCCGTGTTTGTTAGGTACTCACAAGAAACCATTCCTTTTACCGAATAACGGCACAATTTTATTAAGACTAAATTGTGCTGAAACTTGCATCATGTTTCAAATATTTTTGCTTACAACTTAAGTTATAGGGTTATTAAACTCTGCAAATAACAATAAAAAATATGAATATGAGGCTAACCAAATAATTATCAGCCATGTTCTACTAATAACTTTTCCTTAAATCAGGAAAATTTGCGATAATGTTCAAAAGAATTTAACGGGAAATCTCCATCGATTTTAATTTCTTCCGAGTTCGATTTCCATAACATGGCTGTATATGTACTTTTTTATAAGACTTAAATAAACGTGTACCAATGCAAATTTATGTACACGGTGGCAGCAATTCTACATCAATACAAAAATAACAGAAAAACAAAATAAATTGGTTCGAATTGCCAAAGTCAGAAGACTTTTCGCTGCCACTTGTAGTGAATTGGACCTAATATTTACATCATTTTGTAATATGATGTAAGAAACTTGCGCAAGTAGCTTGCCGAGTACGAAAGGGGTCAAACATTTGGATCAGCCTCCGTCACGAATGATAGATTCCGACTTAAAAGAAGTACTCTTCCAACACTCCAAGAAGTAAGTCTTTTGTCTGTTGAAAACCTTTTTACTTTTGAAATAGAAAAACAAATAATTTTTGTTTCAAATGTCCTACAGTTGCAGGCCATCATCTTTCTGGCTAAAGATTAACTTCTTTTAATGACCGCCAGGGAATTAATGGATTTTTTAATTTCGTCAGTGACGCATCGAACAAATCATCGGTGACCATATAAGTATATCATTGCCTAAAAAGCTAAATATCTTAAATAACAAAATACTTAAAATTTACTTTTTCATTAAATATTATGTATCGCATCAACACAAATATCCAAAATTTTGGAATCTTTCCACCAAGTTTAGAGACTTTATTGATAAAAAAAACAAACGGCCCTATCTACATAAGATTATATGATAAACGTTAAAGGCCTAAAGGCCTAAAGCTCGATTCACCCATGCGTTCCGAACAAAATTTTTGTCCGGACAAATTTTTTATTTTTTATATTGAGTTTGACATTTTACTCTTGAGAGAAAGAGAAAGTATTTTGTTCGGCACGTTTTTTCTTGAATTGGTTTAATTTTAATTCTTGTTCCGAACAAAACGAACTGAGATGCCACTTTTTTTTAAATTTGTACATAAAAGTTGAATTGAGCTGCCACATATGTAGTGTGTAACATTTTTCGTTTTGTGCTGAATCATTAAATAAAAAAAATAAACAAAAATAAAAATGTTGAATATAATAAAAATGTTTTTTATGTGATAATATCTTAAAAAAAGTAATATACATATTAAATGTTTTTTCTTTAATAACAATCTATATGTATAAAATTGTATCGTAACTGACTGACTGACTGACTAACTGATTCATTATTGTACATCCTAAATGACTGAAGCTAAAAACTGGAAATTTGGACCGAAGGTTGGTCTCTCCCCCAGGATTTTTAGAAATTCGAATGTTTAGGGGGTAAAAACGGGTAAATTCGGTAACCTTATATCTCCAAAACTAAAAGAGATACAAAAAAAATAGTACTTATCCATTTCGCTTAGAAAAATTAGCGGATAGGTGTCCTTTTTTTAAATTCGGCCCTTTTATGGAGTAAACGGATAAAACCTGTATTTTGGCACTTTTAACCAATTAATGTAGAAATAAAGGCTTTATCACATTCTAAACTTATCTAAAAAATGCAAATATTAGTTTGGTACTTTTTCGAAATTCGAACGTTTAAGGGGTAAAAATCTTAACTATTTTTGGTACTTTTTTACTTTTTAAATTATGGGATCCCACTTCAATATTGAAATGTTTGATACTTCAGTAAAAAGGATAAAAAGTACCAAAAAGAGAAAATACGGGAAATGAAAGAAAGGGAGACGCAAATCAGGCCCTAAAATTGCAAGTATTTCATTAAACGTATTGGGGTCCATACGGTGAAAATTTACAAACGAATCCACGTCATGAAGGCTCATCTTAGGAACAAGTGTGTTGAAAGCCTTATTTGTTCTTATTTGCTGTAATATATATCAACTGCTATTCTTTTTCCTTTCAACTTTTTTGATAAATTTGTTTTGCTAGTAAATGCAATGCAATTAAAAATAACAAAACTAATTTTTTTTCTCTCGTCCATTTTCTTTAACACACTTTTATTAAAAAAATAATAGTTTGATAACTGTGCTACCACTTTGTATAATCGTTTACATCTGTAAACCATATGGTAGCTTTCTTTGTCCGGACAAATTTTACGAAATGGGTGAATCGTTCTGCATAACACTCTCTGTAAATAAATTATTGTCCGGACAAAAATATTGTTCGGAAAGCATGGGTGAATCGAGCTAACTTACAGTTTGTTAGTTGTTGTTGTTGTTAATTGTCAAAACAACTGGTAGGTTTACATGATAAATTGAAGAGAAATTATTTATAAGCAGTTTAATGCAAATTATAAATTTTTAATGTTAAAGTTTCTTTTTTCTAATCATGTAAAATTTTCAAAATGTAAGATAGATCCTTTTGCGTGTTAGGTGACGATATATGTAAATGATTGAGCCTTGTTAACTTCGAAGACGCTTCAGTCGACGAATGTGATTTAATTTGGTTAATATGAGTTTTAGATGATAGAGTTATATGGTACATTAAGTGTATCAAAACGATCCATTGTTTCACCTACTTGTCATACAAATGTACCTACTTAATAACTGCCTGTTTAACGATATCGAACGTCCTCGTTCGCATAGAAAATTACATTTAAAACAAAAACAAACTTCGAGCAATATTCGAATTTTGTTTTTGTTTTAAATGTAATTTTCTATGCGAACGATGACGTTCGAAATCCATGAACAGGCTGAAAGACTTTTTGCATGACAGCAGCCATACGCAGTTGGAAAAAGCAACATTCTTCACCACAAATACTTCTTGCGTCCTTACAACGTCAGAAAAAGTAACACAATTGGGAATACATTCGTGTTTTACAGAAAAAGGGTATTTTTAAAATAAAATTATTGTATGTACTAAAGCCCTGCACGAATGCATTTGAAAGCCGTTTCAAATCATTCGTTTGTTTTTCAACTCGTGATTGTCGATTGCATTTTGCTAACGAACCAAACTCTGTATTGTGAAAAACACGTAAAGCACGAAAATAATATAAACACACAAATGCAAATGAATTTAAATTTGTGTGTTCTAAACGACCAAATACGAAGTGTAAAGAGCACGAAATATACTCCACACAACAACGAATAACACAAACTACGCCAACTCAAACGAATCGCACGAATCACACGAATAAACCGATTCACACCAAGCACAAAATACCAACAAATTCTTGTGGCTATTTTTTTTCTTAATAATTTCTGTATTTAGGTACGTCTTTTTAACGAAGGAACCCTTTTACAGGTATCAAAGAATTTTTTTTTGTCAACATAAAGTTTTTTTCTGTTAAGATGAAACAAAATAACATAGCATCCGCTAGACATGTACACTTGTCGAAGTAACATCGACGACTGAATTGATGATCATAAAAATATGTGTTAGTAGTGGTACGCACAATTGGGCAAAGAAATGGAATTCCCTGTTATAGAATCTATAGACTCACAATTGTTGTGTGTTATGTTTTCTTTCACATAAAATTATACATTGAGTTGATTTGTTTTTTTAAATCAAACTACTGCTTAACAACGAGTTGTTTGAAACGAGCTACTGTTTAAAATTGATTCGTTTTTTCGGCTCCGTGCAATAACTCCCAGGTGCAATAAGTCCCAGTGCAATAACTCCCAATGAATTAAATCCCAAAATAAATGAAATAAGTCCCAAACTGGAAAAAAGAAATAAATCCCAAAAAAATGAAATAATTTCCAAGTCTTAAATGAAACAAACCCCAACTTTTGGGAGTTATTTCATAATGAAATAACTCCTAAAGACGTTAATGAAATAACTTCCAAAAACAGTCCATCGAAAAGAAATGAAATAAGACAAAAAAAAAATGAAACAACTTCTAAAGAAATTTATTATATATGTATTCGTTTTACTTGAATATTTACATATTAGGTTACCAAAAAACTTACATTGAGTCCTCGACATTTTGACAACAAATGGGGCATTTTATTATATCCTGACCTCCTGCAATGGCAACTGATGCAGTTTAAGCACGCCGGGTACAAGGATTACCTCCTCTATGGTATAACAAACATCGGCTGCGCTAACTAAAACAAACACCGGCTTCGCTAACTAAAGCTTTTCTGCATAGCCGGCCTTTGGCCGGGCGCAAGGATTTTATACTCTATGGTATAACAAACACCGGCCTTACGAACTAAAGCTTCTCTGCATAGCCGGCCTTCGGCCGGGCGCAAGGATTTTCTCCTCTATGGTATAACAAACACCGGCTTCGCTAACTAAAGCTTCACTGCATAGCCGGTAACCATAAGACACTGCAATTGCAGTTAGCAAAATTTTCTTCTTTGATAAACTTAATTCATTGTATTCAAATAGTTTAAAATATCACTTTATAAATACCGTTTAAAATTTTAAACAATTTTAAGAAATTGCCAATAACTGAAAATGAAAAAACTCCCACAAAAAATGAAATAACACCGAAAACCAAAATAAAATGTAATAACTTCCACGTTAATTTTTTCGGGGACTTATTTCATTTGGATTTTATTTCATTATGAAATAACTCCCAGGCAAAAAATGAAATAACTTCCAAAAAAATTAAATAAAACCGAGAAGGCTGGGAGCTATTTCATAATGAAATTACTCCCACATTTGTATGAAAAATTTTTGGGTCTAATTTAATTTTTTCCTTGGGACTTATTGCACCTGGGAGTTATTGCACGGAGCCGTTTTTTCATTGTGTATCATTCGAATTGATTTTAAAAAAAGAACTCAGTATTTCACACAACAATGAGTTGGTGTGGAGAAATGTGAAAAAGAAACAAATGCATTCGTGCAGGGCTTTAGTATGTACCCTTCATATTGTTATTTGGAAATATTACTCATACGTACAGTTAAATAAGGTTTATTTACAAAATTTTTAATTTTCAAACAGTTTAATTTTTCTCTAAAAATATCTTGAACTGTCTATTAGCTGTGTGTTTCGTAAGTTTTCATCATTTTATTTAAACTTATAGGGTGGCTACTATCAATTTTAAACGGCTGGAACAGCATTTCCATCCAGCAAGTCCCATGTGCTTAAATATATTTTAAGAGCAAATTTTTAATCACACAACAAAACTTTGTAAACTTGCTTATCATAGATTATTATTTCGACATTAATTTTATTGTACAAAGCAGAAAGTTGTCCCTTTTTAAAAGCTGAGTCATCAGTTCGAAATGTTTTGTTAAATTTAAAAAAAAAAACATTTAATCCATTTTTAAGTCCTACAAGTATTCTTTAACAATTAGGCTTAATTCGTTATAGATTTGGTTTTATCTCTGCTCCTTCTCCCATACAAATTTTATATTCTACACATTTATTTCTTGTTTAAAAATATATACAAATTCAAACACTAGAGCTTGTATTAGAGAGAAATAGAACGGACATAAAGAAGGAATAACATGATTTTTTTTTATATAAAAAATTTCGCTCGTTTAGAAATGTGCGTGCTCAAGGGTTTTTTTTAAAGTTGTGACCATTTTTCACCATTTTCCAATAATCGCCAATAACAACGAGTATTTAAACGAAAAAACTAAAATATGAATTAACAAGTAAGAAAGTATAGTCGGTCAAGCCCGACCATATGATACCCTACACCACAGTATTTAAAAACACATCATGCTCAGCCCAAAACGTATGTGTGTCAATTATAATTTCGACCAGCCGGCGCGGCAACCTTTTATATGGTAAATTGAGTATTTTGTTAATGTAATTGAAATGTAGTTTTAAGGTCTCCAAGAATATCAAATTAAGCCCTGTTTCTAGGAAGAGCATGTAGTTTGGGGTTTTCCTAGGCAGGAGGAGCATCTTCTTTATGGAAAGCGGAATAATTTTTCTACTGAATCATATTTTTTAAAACCCCATACTTGAGCTCCGTAGAACATTATTGAGCGAGAAGCATCATTAAATATTTTGAGTTTATTTTTATTACTGATTTTTGAATGCATGATATATTTAGACCATGATGAGGCAATCGCCATTTTTGATGTTCTAAGTTTTTTTCCAAATGATTTTGAAACGATAAATTAAAGCAATAGTCAATAACCAAATACTTATATGAATTTACTATTTCAATTACGTTTTCACCGTAATTCCATTTTAAACTTTTTGATAACCTTGTGCCACTACGAAAAACTAGGACTTTTGATTAAGCTAGATTAACTTTTAAATGCCACAAGTTGCAATACGTATACAGAGAGTTAATCATATTTTGAAGACCATCCTAAGAATCCGAAATAAATACAATATCGTCAGCATACAAGAGTATTTTTACATTAAAGTCCTCAATACTCACCACCAGGGGGAATTTCGGCTAAGTCATTTTAGTTTAAAGCGAACACTTTATATGCACATTCTGAATTCATCGCATTTTTTTTTTTTTTTTTTTTTTTTTGTAAATTTTTAAATATTCAAAAAATAAACTTAAATAATATTTAAAACGTTTTTTACATATCGCGCTAGATTAACAAGAAGGTACTTACTAAAACTTTAAAATTGTTCAGTAGAAGCAAAAGAATTCTTAATTAAGTATTAAAGGCATATAAAAAAGACTTTTGAAACCAATCGAATTTGTAAAAATATATGCACAAAGCAAAATTGGTGAAAAATTGGTGAATATAAAAACTATATCTCTAGATGTTTACAACATTTACAACATAAGTGATACACAATCTCATAATAAAAACAAACACATTATAACAAACATTTTAAAAGCAATAGCTTCCCCACTAAACTCACATCAACATTGATAGACAATACGATTAAACAATTGGATATGGACAGAAATAACCACAACAAATCTGCAAACATAGAAAAAGAAGAGAACAAATTTTACAGTGTAAAATACATACCTGGGTTAACCGATAACAATAACTTACGGTCGTGAATAACAACAAAAAACATCTGTCTTGCATGGCGGTGCGCAAAATGACCCCAGGAAATATGGCCCCAAAAGGAAAATGAAAAACGGCCCCAAAATTTTACATGAGACACAACAACACGCAATTTTGGCGCAATTTTTTTGTTTTTTTGGGGTTATTTTTCATTTTTTCGTTAGGGTGTTTTTGCATTTTAAGTGGAATAAAAAATTACCCCAATATCAAGGAATGAAAAATGGCCCCAAATAAAATCACAATTTTTACTTTGGGGCTATTTTTCATCTACTAATTAAAAATGCAAGTTTAAAGAAATGAAAAATCACCCCAAACATTTTTACACAAATTTTATAAAATTCTATGTAAAAGTTTCTAGGGATAACATAAAAAACCCGAATTCTTATACCAAAGTAGAGAAAATCCTTGCCGGTTATGCAGAGATGCTTTAGTTAGCGAAGCCGGTGTTTGTTATACCATAGAGGAAAAAATCCCAGAGCCCGGCCGAAGGCCGGCTATTACCAGAAGTGTTCGTTATACCATAGAAAAGAAAATCCTTGCGCCCGGCCGAAGGCCGGCTATGTAGTAAAGCTTTAGTGAGCGAAGCCAGTGTTCGTTATACCAAAGAGAAGAAAATCCTTTCACCCAGCCGAAGGCCGGCTATACAGAGAAGCTTTAGTTAGCGAAGCCAGTGTTCGTTATACCATAGAGCAAAAAATCCTTGCGCCCGACCGGAGGCCGGCTATAACGTAGAGCTTTAGTAAGCAAAGCCAGTGTTCGTTATACCATAGAGAAAAAAATCCTTATGCATGGCCGAAAGCCCAACCGTGCTATCAATCGTACGATTTTTAAAACCAAAACTGTATAATTATCGGGATTCTAAATTTGGGATTATTAGTTTTGGGCATATGAACTCCACCGAAAATTTTTAATGTCACTTTCTTTGTGTTCTTTTTTGGGGTTAAAATTCATTATAAATTTTGAGGTGATTTTTCATAATGAAGAATAACCCCAAATTTAGAGTCATATTTCAGTCAGGGTTATTTTTCATTTTTTTGGGGTAATTTTTCATTAAAAAAATGGGGCCATATTGCATTATGAAAAATAGCCCCAAATTTGGGGTCAATTTTCATTTATTTTTTGGGGCCATATTTCCTTGGGCCATATTTCGCAGCGCCGTCTTGCATACAAACCCAATTTGACATTAAGTTCAATTTTTTCTAGAGTTAAGGCGCCAGTTAATAAACAAAAACAAAGTAACATTGTATACGAATTACAATGTGAAGGAAATGACAAACAGCAATGCGAGCTAATTTATATAGGAACAACAAAACGTACACTGAAGACAAGAATGGGAGAACACAAGATGGACATAATGCGTAGAAAAGAGACAACAGCACTAGCACAACATATCCTACATACTGGTCACACAATTAAGTTCGATGATGATTCTAGATAAAGAAAATAAAGAAAGAGGTACACAATTGAAAGCCTAAGAATACAACAACAAATTAATAGAACAATGAATTTAAAGGAAGACACGAACAACATAAATGCGAGTTATATTGTTGCCATTATTTGAGCTGTGATATATTTAAAGCAGGGACATAAAAGTTATAACCAATATTTGAAAAAATCCTGAAATAACAATTTATCACGAATTTTTAAAACTTGCTCTCTGAATAAATATTACAAAAAACCAATATTTTTTGGTCTTTGATAACCGTTATAGTTTGTTTTTGTTTTTTTTGGTCTTCTATAACCATTATAAAAGATTTTAATTTTTTTTGGTCTTCCGTAACCATTACAAAAGATTTTTATTTTTTTCGGTCTTCCATATCGAATTTCACACAAGTTTTATGAAAAAATTATTTGGAGTTCAGCCAGTGACACTCCTAATAAAATCTATGAAAAAGGTTTTGTTACAGTCAATGTTTATGAAAAGCTTCATAGAATTAATGAAACTCTTTACAGAAACAATAAATCGTCAGGTAATTAAGCATTGTATACAATCTATGAAACACACGCAAAGAAAAAATATGGTTGGGCATGGTTACGGCAACAACACTATGTTTAATGTAACAATATATTGTTGTCGTACACAAATAATTGTTATTTTTATTTAATATCAACAATATTATAGTTGCTGTAAACATATCAATGTTAATCGCAATTATGAATTTGAGTATTGTTAATTATGATAACTTTCTAAACATATTATATTTCTTACAACTATATCATGATATTTAATAGCCATAACATGATAACTTTCTTTACATTTATCATATTATGTTAAAGATGCAATCAAACTTTTTTTTACTCTAATCATATTATGTTAGCGCCATTTGTAAGAAAATTTTGAAGAAGTTGTGTCTTTTTTTTATTTGTGAGCGGTTAAACAATTAAAAGATAAAATTCCATAAAAAAAATAAGTTTAAAGAATTAAAAAAATTAAAATATTAGCGGAGTTCATTCAAGTATTAGTTATGTTATACTGCAAATACAAAATATCATAGTTTTTTTGTAAAATCCAACAACAAAACACACAGAGATTTCGTTATATTTTATAAAAGTGCCACGATATTTCTGTGGTTTCTATGGGCAACCGCGTATGTCTTAAAACAAATTGTTCAGGAAAGCCGAAAAACCATTCTAGATCATACTATGGGCTAGGTATTGCACATTTTAAACTTTGTCATTACGTTAAAAAATCGGAACTGATCTATCTTTTTTCAAAAAAAATGTAAAGAGCGTTCAAAATTAGGCAATATGGCATCAACATCTTAAAATCGAAAAAATGGACACACGCGGTTGCTTATGAAAACCACAGATTTTTCATTTGCTCTTTTGCAAGCCTTATATTGAACTCCGCTATTTGATTAACATTAAGAAAAATTGTAAAAAGCCACAAAATAAAAAATCGATTCAAAAATATTTAAATTTATTTTGTATTTTTATGACAGCTATGAAAGGTGCTATATGATTGCTTCTAAATTTATTATGATTAACATGATGAAAATATGATTACTTCTTAGCTTATTATGATTAACATGACAATAATATGATTAATTTCTTAGCTTATTATGATAAACATGACAATAATTTGATTACTTCTTAACTTAGTATGATTAACAGAATAAAAATATGATTAAGGGAAAAATATTATGATGTAATGGTACGAGAATATTTAGTCATAATATGATTCAATAATAATCTTAGTATGATGACCACAATCATAATTCTTATCATATTATGTTGCTCTTAGAATATGTTTACCACAACCATGTTTTTTCTTTGCGTGCGGTTTCATAAAAGTCATTCCTATTTGGGTCCGAAATTTGTATGGTTCCGAAGTCGTCTTGGGTTCAAAATAGTCGAACAAGCCTACTTAATGGTATTTTCGGTTAGGTAGAGGTGGCAGCCGACTTTATCCGCCAGCTCACATAGACACTGAATGTCCGTTGCGATACCACTGCGCTTCCACTCATGCGTAATTAGGTGTGTTGCATATTCTTAGAATACATGACAAGACCAACAATTCAATGCTGAATCCACACGGCAAGATTTGAAGTGCTTTAGAACAGAAATTACTTTCATTAGTTCGCTCAAGCCAGCCCATAGTTGAGGATGTTAAGAAATAATTATTTCTTTTTGAAAAATGTTTTTTTTTTTTTTTGTCGCTCGAGCCAGGAATCGAATCCGGGTCCTATCGGTTTCAGAGTCCACATCTTAGCTACTACACCAACAGCACTGACTTCTCAATGGTATATAAATACAATTTTAGTGCGAAATTTCTTGTATTTAAAAAAAAATCGGGAAAATATGCCTAAAACTGGAGCGATTTTATTTAAACTAAGCACCATGATTGTGTGGCATAATTTGTCTCTATTTACCAAATATGAGAAAGATATCAAAAAATTTGCGGATCCTTACCAAAATCATTAAAACAAAGTTCGTCCTTGTGCAAATATAAGTTAGTGTGTGAAATTTTATAAAAATATCTTAAAATTTGCGAACTGTAGCGTGGTAATAGAAGACAGAAAAAATAAAAATCTTTTATAATGGTTATAAACGTCGGGAACAAAATATTGTAATTAAAAATTGAATATTATTTATATTAAAGAAATTTAGGCCTTATTAGCTTGACAAAAATAACATTCATATCTGCAGATGTTTGACTAAATGCTTAACAAAGTCATTAAAAACCATTTTGAAATAATAATTAAAACATTTAAGGCTGAGAAAAAATTGAAAAAGCAGTTTAAGCTGGAATATCTTTTTAATTAAACTCTAATTTTTAACAATCTTTTCCTAAAAGGATAAAATACACAAACAAAAACTAGGAAAATATGCAGCGGCTTAAAAACTATCCCAAAAGTTGGTAAAGAGTAAAGTTTTTTAAGTGGCAACGCTTTCCCAAACAATAAAAATAATTTTGAAGGTAAAAACTTTTTTGAAATTTTGAAACAAAATATCTTATTACTCTACTCCATTTAAAGGGTATCATCTATTTCCTTTTTTTATTTCTTTAATTTTAATTTTAGGTTGTTTTGTTAAACAATTTTTAACTTAATTTCCTGTTCATTTCATTGTTTGTGTAAAGGTTATTCGTTTCGTGAGCATGAGTATGTATGTGTTTTAAAGTATGAGTGCTAGTTTTTCTTTTCTATTTCCTTTCCCTCTGGATTTTTTTTTAGTCATTGTTTTTCTGAGTATTTTTCCATTTAGCCATATTTTAATGCTTTTTTGATGTCTTTTTTTTTTTGTTTTTTTTTTTTTTTTTTTTTTTTGTTTTTGCTCAGTTTGTTCACTTACTCCCACTTACATTTCATTTTGTTTAGGGGTTTCTATTAAAAAAAAGTTTTTGTTTTTACTTTGTTATAGGTTTGCAATTAAAAAGGGTTTTTTACTTTGTTTTACGTTTTCTATTTAAAAGCGTTTTGAGCAGGGGTGGGAGCTACGAACTCTATTGTTAGAAATATGGTAATTTATTTAAGTGTTTGCATTTTGTGGTTTTGGTTACTGAAGAAAATGTATTGAAAAAAAAAAGTTGGGACTCACATGCATATTTACAAGTGATACTGTTTCTTGAAGTTTTTATACCCACACCACAATAGTGGAGAGGGTATTATGCATTTGTGCTGATGTGTGTAACGCCTTAAAATAGTGGCCCTAGACCCACCTTAAAGTATACCGATCTACTCAGAATCACTTTCTGAGTCGAACTAACGATGTCCGTCCGGCTGGCTTTCAGGCTGGCTGGCTGGCTGTCCATGTAACCTTGTGCGCAAAGTACAGGCCGCAATTTTGGAGATAATTTGATAAAATTTGGGCCATAGGTTCCTATTGCCACAAGGACCAAGACTGTTGAATCGTAGGACCACAAGGGAAGATAGGGGGAAATTTCTTCCTCTCAGAAACTATCAAACCGATTTTAATGAAATTCAAAACATAGATAGAACCATATCTATTGGACACAAAATGTATAAATTTTTAAAAAAATCGGACCACGAGGGGAGATAGGGGCAATTTCTGCCTCTCAAACCGATTTTAATGAAATTAAAAACGTAGATAGATCCATATCTATAGGGACACATTAGCTACACAGTTTTTAAAAAATAGGACCACAAGTGGAGGCACGGGGCGATTTGTTCCTCTCACAAACTTTCAAACTGATTTTCATTAAGTTTATAAACATAGATAAATCCATATTTACATGGACACATAAGCATGATGTGTTTTTAAATACTGTGGTGTAGGATATCATATGTCGGGCTTGACCGATAATACTTTCTTACCTGTTTTTTTTTTAATTTCAGTAAACACATTTGGTTTGAGCTACCTTTATCAAGAATCACCAAACCAGGTGAAAAAAAACAATTATTAGAAAATAACACAAAGAAATTTTCAGTGTAAAAGCGTCAAGCCACCCTCATTTCTTGTTATCACCTTTTTCAATTTGATAAATCAAAAGCCCAATATTTAATATTATCATTTACTCTGAAAATTCTTTATATCAAATTCCCCCCCAACAAGTACCAGAATCCATAAGATGGTTTTAAAGTACAAATTTAACTGAAAAGTTCAAAGATAAAACGAAAGAAATCGGCAAATGAAGGGGAGAAATAGTAAATAAACAATTTATTTTTGTATTGGCAAGATTAAACATCTGCTATGAATCTTTCAAACATATTGAATGAATTTCTTTTATTTTGAATTTTTAACTAAAATACAACAATTGAAGCACAGCCGCGAATAACGTTTTAAGTTACAAAATAATTATTTTTCTAGAGAGCAAAAAAAAAACGTTTTTAACAGGCAGGATTATTAATTTTTTATTTTTTTTTAAGATTATTAAAAACAATGATAATAAAAATTTTTATGTAAAATATCAACAAATTACATGCAAATTTACAGTTTATAACTTTTTTTTAGTGGAAAAAATGTTTCATATCCATAATCACGATGTCATTTAAAACGTTCTTTCACTACGCAAAGCATCATGACTGGTGGCTTTTAAAACTTTATTCCACGTTTCAAAACCATTTACTTTGTATCATTTGTAAGTAACTTACAACGTTCTTTCACTAGCTGACTCTTTGTATGTAATTTTTAAGGAATTTAAGGTGCATAATTTTGGTTGATTTGAGGTTTAAACAGTGTACGAGAGAAATGTTAACGGTTAAATACAATAAAAAAAGAGTTTTTGTAAAAAGTGGCTTTTACAATGTTATTCGCGGCTGTGCTTCAATTGATGGATTTCTCGCAGAATTTCCATAAAAATTAAATTCTGTATAACTTATTTCGGAAAACATATTGAAAGAATATAATTTGCATAATCCATAATAAACGGCTGAGATTTGTAATTGTGTTCGCCGTATTCAAAGCGAAATGTTGGAATGTAATGTTTATTGTTTGGAAATAGAAATTAAATAACAGAAGTACAAAAATATCTAAAAATTATTAAAAATATAAAACATTGGCTTTTAATTTCGCTCTTTTAATTATTATTGTTTGAAAAAACTGGTGATTTCGTGGATGTGTTTAAAGCTTTTTTTAATTTTTTAAGTACTTTAAAAAACTTGCAGCACAACAACAAAAGAACTGTTTCTTTGAATTTACTTGTCTATAGTTTAAAGTCACATCACACAAGACTTTGCAACAGTTGATACAAAGAAAAAATTCTCGCTATTATTTTTTTCAATTAAATTAAAAATAAAATCAGTTTTAATTAAAAATTTAATCAAGTGAATTAAAGGTTTAATCAAGCGAATTAAGCTTTTAATCAAGTGAATTAACCATTTAATGAATACTTTTAATTTAATTAATTTTTTAGCTTATATCACGTATTTTTTAATTGAAATAAATTTTTAAACGTTGGTAATTAAATAAACTATTTGCTTAAAAATTAAACATTCCAGATCTTTACTATAACGTAGAAAAAAAACGAAATAAAAATTTAAAAATTTTGAAAAAAACGTAAAAAATAGGCAAATTTTGAACTTTGAGGTGCCATTACTCAGCCATTTCTTATCAGATAGAAAGGCATTCAATTACCTATCCAACGATATGCCATTTATTTTTTGGTTGGAATCCACAAGGGTTTGAGTGGGACCATACTCCGAAAAACACAAAAGTACCGTTATCTCAAAAACGGTACTTAGAAAAAAAAATTACTGCGTTTTTCGTGTTCAGGAGGTCTAATTAACTTATCTAGGCATGTGGTGTTCTTGGTATTTTTTGACTGTAAACCAGTGTAATCTATATATATAAAAGAGTTGAGTGAGTGACTGACTCATTCGTCATTGCCCAGCCCAAACCGCTGACCCTAGAAACTTTAAAAATGGACCAGCGAGTGACCACCCCAAATCGATCCACTTAGACGGGATTTTTCGCAATTCGAATGTGTAGGTGGTAAAAAGGTGCAAACGGGGAAATTCGGTAATCTTATATCACCAAAGTTTAAAGAGATGTAAAGTAAATGTAATACTTATCGTTGTTCTTTAGAAAAATAAGCGGACAGGTGTCTGGTACTTTTTTGAAATCCGGCCCAATTAGGGAGTAAACGGGTAAAATTTGAATTTTAGTACTTTTTTACCATATTTTAAAACAATAAACATAGAAACAAAGTTAATACCACATTCGGAACTTATCAAAAAAAATACGTATAATAATTTGGTACTTTGGTTGAAAATTGTAATTTTTTTTGTACTTTTTTTTCAAAACATTTTCCTCCATTCATTGACATATTCGTACTATATTATGTGCTACCACTACAATACTGAAATTTTTGATACTTAAATGGGGGGAAAATATAGTACCCAAAAAAGGAAATACGGAAAATTTGACATTTTTCTTTAGCTTTTTGGTTCTACTAAAGTAGCGTGTTAAATGCTAGAATTTAAACAAGTTTAAACCTAGAAAAATAAACTTTGGCATAAAAATATTTCCACGAAGAAAAGGAAACGCTTACGAAGTATCGGGTGTATGCTAGTATATGCATAAATAACTCTCATACTCTAATTATTTATATAACAATTAAAGTATAACTTAAGGGTTATTAGAATAAAATAAAAATTTACAGTGCGTATGACTGATACCATTTAATCATACGCAGTAATAATTAAATGACCAAAAAATTTATTATCCCTTTTAGTAAGTAATGTTTTTAATGACGAGCCCGAGCCACGTCAAGAATGAAAGATTATCAATAACAATTTTGATTAATTTTCATGTTGAAAAAAATTCCTTTCTTCATAAAAATAATTTAATGAAAATTAAATTTCATGAACTTAAGCCTAATTAAAAATATTAAAAAATTTGGATTAAAAACCATAAATAGTTCAACAAAATAACCACAATCCTAATTAAAAAAAAAAAACTTAAAATAAGGAAATGTTTAAAAAATGGTATTAATATGATATCATTATGACCTTTAGATGGATTCATTATATGCTCACATACATATATTTATACATTTATATATTTTCTCTTTACAGATACCATCAGGACAGGACTGGTCCCTTTCTTGTTAAATACATTTGGTAAGTTAGCATTTAACGAGCCCATAAATTATGGTTAAAAATATAAGTTTTTTGTATTATTTATTGGAAATAAAATAATAGTTTTAATATAACGGTTTGGTTTAATAAACGGATATTTAGACAACAACGTTTTAAGCCAAAAATCCTAAATTTAGACTTAATTTCTCTAATGCATAGTTAATCATTCTTCTGAAGTTATTGTAAATAATTCTTATAAATTTCAAGAGATTTTGTTATTCGTGCTTAATTCCCAGTTTTTATTCTTGATAAAAACACTTGAAATTTATTGGTGATGGGATAAGCTATTTTATGCGCATTTCACTGGTTGCTTAGGCCAGATCATCAGGAAACTTCATCCATAAAGATTTTAGAAAAAATAAAGATATTAAACCAAATAAAACTGTTAAACGTATATGGATGAAGTTTCCTGATGATCTGGCCTAAGCAGCCAGTGAAATGCGCATCGGAATAGCTTATCCCATCAACAATAAATTTCAAGTGTTTTTACCAAGAATAAACACTGGGAATTAAGCACGAATAACAAAATCTTTTGAAATTAAAATTTTGTATTCCCAAAGAAATTACTTTTTGATAATTCTTATAAAGATATTGCACACTCAGCTCTTGAGAAACTTTTTAATATTTTTGAGTTACGTTGATGTTGCTACAAATGAGCGATATATATATATTTTTAGTATCATGAGAGGTACACAAAGGGATTTAAAGATATCGATATTTGCTTATGCCCAAATACGGGTCGAGTGCTGAAATTTATAGTTTTATTCGATAATAATCGAATATTTAATATCGATAATAATTGAAAGTTCTGTTTTTGAAAAAATACTGTTTCACAGAAAATATAACGTCACAACAACAAAATAATTCAAAATCGAGTTTTTGATTAATTATAATGCTCTAGACAATATAGTGGACCATCAATGAAGGGAAAATTTAAAAAGTTATCAGTTTCAAAAAGGTAGACCAGTTTTGTGTTAGGTTAGGGTAAAATTAAATTTGGTAAAAATAGGAGCTCGATCGGTAGTAAATTGCCTTGCCGCACGCACATTGAATTCCGTGAGAATGAAATTCGCACTCAAAATATTATGTAGTTAAATTCAAACGAAAATTCATTTTAAACAAATTAAAATTCATTTAAAAAACGGATCATTTACATTTCATTTAAAACAAATGATTTTTACAGTCATTTTTAAATTTTTTATTTATTAAACAGCATATTCCTTAAAATTAAATAGTTTTTACTTTTAAAATATATATTTTAACCGACAAAAATCAAACTACATAAAAAAATAAAAACGAAAAAACATTATTTTTTGGTAGTTTGTTTTTTGAATAACAAACATAAATGTTAAAAAATAAAATTATTCGTAAAATAACCATATTTTTATTCAAATTTAACAGTACGGAAAACGAATTTAATAACCCACAATCAGTTACTGTAATAATTTTATAAGTGCGGGCTAAATGGAGAGAAAAACGCCCGTAAATACTGAGGAGTCACCCCTAGAGATGTAAAATGTATGAGCAAACCCCATTATTTTTGCAATCTCAATATTTCTCTAGAACAAACTTATCCTCTATCTCCAACCCTTCATATGGTCCCCATACGAAAAATTTAATTTTCTCAAATAGAGGGGCGGACAGCAAGACGGACATGAAGTCCAAGATAAAAAAAAAACGGAACCAATTAGGATGTAATCCAAATCCGTTTTTTAATCTTGGACTTGGAGTCATATGAAGGGTTGGAAGGGTATTTTTACCAAATTTTTTGTTACCCTTACCTAACACAAAAGTGGTCTAGTTTTATGGAAAATCGAAAAAAAATAATTTTGGACAACCCTACTAGACACGTATTACACGTCCTTATAAAGTTACAAAAAAAGTGTTGTTATGCTAGTTTGCATTTTACTAACGATACTTAAATGACTTTTGATGGCATTGGTATAATATTCATACATTTGCTGTTGCTGTTCGCCGAACACACGACGCAACTGATGGTCCGGTGGCTTTGATTCATGCAAAGATGGATCTTCTACGGATGCAGGGATGAACGATATCGGAGTCGTCTGGCGCACGTACGTCTAGAGCTGCGATAGCTTCTTCTCTACGCACTGTACGTGCTTGATTTGGATTAATTTTTATCCAAAAGACAGCTAGTTGTACAATTATCCGTCTAAAAAAATACCCTTTATTTCTAACATTGAAGCCGTTATTAATTAAAATACGAGCATCATCAGACACGCTCTAATTATTTGCAATTTGGGATATTTATTTAAAATCTGTACAAAATTACAATAATTTTTAATATAAAGCAAATATTTCTTTTTTTATAAATCTTCATCAATAAATATTCTCTACCAAAATCATCCACGGTATACAAATTTCGTTCTCACAATTTTAGTTAATTACAAATAAACATGCAAGTAAACTTTTCGTTTTTGCATGACATGTTCAGATATTCTCACGCGTCAAATAATCTTAAAAAGAAACTAAAATCAAAAACATACAAATTATTTATTGATAATAAGATAAAAAATTATAAAAAAAATATTTCTATGGCAAAAAGGAAAAGTGCTGAAGTCGACTTAAGCAAAATTTGAGTTTATGGCACCTTTGTAATTTCAATGTTTAAAAAGCGATTTTCTAGGAAATTATAGAAAATTACTTTTTGCTTATTTTTTAAATGTGCAATTAAATTTGAAATAAAAGCTTAAGTTAAATTCCGAACTGCGACGAAGGTATAAAAACTTATAAAACAACTAACAGAAGAAAAGTGATATTTTCAAAAAACCCGTTTAAAGTTTAAATTTGTTTTCCTACAATTCTAAAAAAAAAATGGACTTAAGCACTTTTTTCTTATTGCCATAGATTTATTTATGTCTAAGTTTATAATCAAGGACATGCAAAAAACATTTGTAACTCATAACTTGACACTTATGATACAATTAATAACAACAAGAAAAGTAAATTATGGGAGGTAAATATAAGCAATTTTTTGGCAACAATAATTTTTTAAACAGATGTTTCTCTGCCCTTCTTACGAAATGTTCTTTTACGCAATAAGACCAAAGGAAGAGTTCCATAACAAAACGATATAATTCAGCTTACTTAGTAGTTATGCAGTTTTCTTCCCTTTTTCATTATATATTTATTAAATCTTCATATATTTAGTATGAACTAACAATAATCATTCAAATCTTATCCTAATACCTTGTTTTATGTCCTGCCAGTGCCAGTCAAAAAATTTAGTCATCACGGTATGTGTTCAAATGCGCAGGTGTGTATCGCTTTTCTGATTGGGTGAGTGCTGTAGTGTCTCTTCTCCTTAGGCGAGATTGGCCACCATAATTTAAAATGTTCAGAGCTAGTGGATTTGGATGCAGTTCAATCCTTTTTTAATACTACACTGAAACAACAAAACGTTCCATCCGTACTTAAATCAAGGCGAAGCGGTGTCAATAGTACGGCAAGTAAGGATTTCTTTACATCAAGTAAAGAATGCTTGATTCAAGTACAGAAAACAGTACTGACTTAAATAAAAGTGAGATAAAATGAATCACAAATTGCGTTTGCTGCGAGAATTTCTAATATGGTTGAATCTCGATTCGAAATTGAAAAAAGTCCCAAAGTGAGATTAGTTTGATTCTATCCTAGAATTCTCAGTTATAAGACACCAGCAGCATGCCCGATATGGTTTTCGTATTACTTCTTTGAAAATGTGATGTAACTTAATAATTTTATCAAATAGTATATGGTAATTATTGCTTCTTATTTTATTTTATAAACATGAAAAAAAAATTAAAATAAACTTTTACAAACACAGTCGTGCATGCATATTGGTTTTCGAAAGAAATCCCATTTCGGATTGTTTTAAGTACTTTAAAGTAGTATTCGTACTTAAATTTTTGAGCACAACTTGTACTAAAGTAAGTAGCAAAAACATACATTTATTACGAGTTTTTTCTTTCTATGTATATGTTTCGTAATCATAGTTTTTACTGATGGCACATGGAAATCTTTGTGGGTATTTGAGTTTTTAACATACCCGGAAACAGCAGTGATTTTTCAAAGAAATTTATTTTTGGCGCCTTCGAACTTTTTCGATATAAGAGGCAGTGCCCTATGGTTGGATACCGTAGCACCAGATTGCCTTTAAGATAGAGTTGTAAACTAGAAGTTTTCAGTCGAGACTAAGAACAGAGTTTCTTCCAATGCGCCAATGAATTTGGATGGCTTTTAGTTTCATTTGAGTTAATTTTGCCTCTACATGGCTTTTCCACGTTAAACGGCGATCTAGATGTATACCGAGGTATTTTACATGCGAGTTTTGATGTTTTATTTGATTATTGATTTTAATAGGGGGGCATGATTCCTGACGCAATGTGAATGTTATATGTACGCACTTTTGCTCATTGACCTTTATCCTCCATTGCTTTTACCACAGTTCGAGTTGAAATATATGACACTGTTAGTATCGAGATGCTTCTTGACTGTTTTCGTGCACGCTTAGAAAAGCTGTAACATCAGCAAATGTTAAAGTTTGGGTGAAGTTGTTTGTTGGCATATCCGAGATATATATTTAGTATAAAAGTGGGCGCAGCGTCAATTGGCTGTTGAGAGCTTAAATAATCACCTTATTTAATAATAAACTATCGACCGGCTAAGTAGCTTTCTAACAGCTTGTGTCTGTTTACTGGTATGTTAAGCTTCAATTTATGTAATAAGCCTTCATACCAGACTTGATCAAAAGCTTGAGAAACATTGAACAATATTTTCTTTCTTCAAAGGCTTTTCTTATGGCGTTTGCGATTCGATGGGTTTGTTCAATTTGGCTGTGTTATCTTCTAAATCAAAATGGATGGTTTGAAATACAACTATTTTCATCTAAAATCGGTGTTAATTTTGACACTAATAATATCTCAAATAGCTTTAATATATTTGATAATAAGCTAAAAGGTCTATATGACACAACTTTTGTGTGATCCTTTTCTGGCTTTGTTACCATAGTTACTACTCAGTAAAAACTTCGCCTACAAAATAGAGTGTTTAGTAATCAGAAAAAACTAAAAGCACTACTTACAATTCTTCTGAAAGAACCGATGAACTTTACAATGGAAGTCCCAAAATGAACACATTCAAATGTAAGTCATTATTTTTTTTAACCTACAGACATCCAGAAAGAAGTTGTTATAGAAGTAGCTAGAGAATAGTTATAGAAGAAAGCTTCTAAATAATGAGTGAAGGAAGCTATTCATTTTCAAAAAGTAAGCGAAGTTTTTACTAGGTAAGGAAACCTTACCGTTGCTATGCGAGGTAGCTCCAAAAGTATTTTTTTACTAATCTTTTCAATACCAGATGCCTTCTTGGTATGAAAGTCACAAATAGCCTTTTCTTTTTCTCTTTACTCAAACCTTAGAGGAATAGCTGCTCTAGTATTAACATGCGGTAACTCGACTGCTACATCTTTGAATATATTTCTTAATGGTATAAGCCACCAACTGGTCTATTGAGATTTCTATCCACACGCCATAATGAGTTATCTGATTGTGGATTTGCATCAAGCTCCTAAAGCTATTTTTCCATGGCAGCCATTTTCCGAGATATCAGTATCTTTCTTATGGCCATTTTCTCAATGTATCGATAAACTGGCTGTTACTTAATGCCAACAAAAATTTATTAGAGCGATAAACTGTCCGTTAACGATTTTGGGTTTCTCAATATACCGACAAAAAACATTGTTTTCAGCTGGCAACACCTCTCAAAATACATGTTAAAGACGGGAGTCAGCTGATTGAATTTATCTGTACGGCAAATAAAAGGAAAATAACTAATTGGCAGATGAGTGCTGGTTAGCTTTGCGACAGAATAGAAGCAAATAAGACATTGATAAAATCAAATTTCTTTAATGTTTAGTTTTTCGTTGGGAAAAGAGATAATCGTATAATGAGAAAATGGCCATTAGTCTTAAAATTATTATTTTTAATAATAATTAGTATTGTGGTTATTTTGTTGAACTATTTATGGTTTTTAATCCAAATTTTTAATATTTTTTTTTAATTAGGCTTAAGTTCATGAAATTTAATTTTCATTAAATTATTTTTATGAAGAAAGGATTTTTACAACATGAAAATCAATTAAAATTGTTATTGATAATCTTTCATTCTTGGCGTGGCTGGGGCTCGAACCCTGGCCGGCAGGTTACCATGACATGTTTCGATCGCAACCACTCGCTCTCCTCAGATGGATTTGCCGTCTTACACTCGCAGCCATCGACGACTGCTGACGTCAATAGTCAAACATCAATCCTTAAACCAAATTGTATTCTAACATTTGGTAGATCGAAATTTGCTTTCCTGAATGATTATCCATCTTAATTGATTTTACATGTTTTTTCCTTACTTCTGTTTTTTCGTACTTTTGTCAAGAATTTTTCTTGAAGTCCAAGTACATTTTTTGTTTTTTCATTTTGTCTTTCTCTTTTCTGTTGACCTTTTTTAGCACAACTTGAAGGACAAATGTACACATAGAGCTCGTGCCTTAGCTTTAACAATAATTAGTATTGTGGTTATTTTGTTGAACTATTTATGGTTTTTAATCCAAATTTTTAATATTTTTTTAATTAGGCTTATTATTTTTATTTATTCAAAAATTATTAAGTTTAAGACACTTGTGCAATTGCATATTTTCAGAAGAATATATTTTATTATTATTTTTTTTTTTTTTTTGGTTAACTGGAATGTTGATATTTGTTTCCAAATTCATCCTGGTATTAACTTTATTTACTCGGTTAGGGAACACATAGGAACTAGGGTTAAGTCCGCTACAGGATAGCAAATTTTAATGTTTGTGGCTTCAACTTCTATCAGACATTTATGTCAGAATAAAACAAAAAATAAAAGCGTTTTCAGGCTAACTAAATAAATTATCCCAAAAAATGTTCTAGTGGAGCTACATCGTTTTATTATGGAAGTTCTCATATCTTTGCACAAAGATTGTTTTTAAACATGAGACATCATCTGTGCAAATTGAAATAACGTACCATCCTTGTGGGGTAGACAAGTAAGCATTTAAGTTGGTTTCTTCATATATCGTTGTAGATTAAAGGATTTTTCAAAAAATGAAGACAAGTAGTGAAATAATAAGTCCATGTCAATAGACTTGTATATTGACATGAACTTATTATTTCATTACTTACATAAGTCTTGTTATTTTAAGTAAATAGAGATAAACCATTTTAGTAAGGAACTTTTTTAACAACTGCTAGAGTTTGGTAGGCAGAAATTAAATTACTTTTCATTAAGATGGTGCTTTATATTTGAAACATGACAGGGGTCTTGAAATAATAAAATAAAACTTGGTAAATTAAGTACAACATAGATACGGTGACCATATTTTTCAAACGAAAAAAAATTACATTTCGAAATGTAGTAAAAATGAGAAATATGTAGTATCAAGATTGTTGGATACGTAATAAGATTATTCAAAGAATATGATATAAGCAAGTAGACTTTCTATTAATACATATACTTATTTTATTGTCTATGAAAAACTCAATAAAATCTGCCTAGAAACTTATTAAAAAAAATATGTAAAAGTCTTTGCAACAAAAAAGTTTAATATTAAAAAAAAAAAAAAATTATATATTTCTGTAGCAGTAATATTTTTAAATAAACCTGTTAATACATAAAACTAATTTTGCACTTTGTTATTAAAGGTGATGCTTAAGTAACTATTTTTAATTGGGAATTTTCTAAAATCCAGATATAATTAGCAATTGAAAGTAATCTTTTTGTAGGCGCACTAAAGGACGGCAGATACAAACAAAATGATTCTAGCTTCATTGTATTTTTACCTCCAATATTTTTTTCATTGAAATATTATAATATCGACCCATTTGCGCGAAATTATCGTATATGCCAATTTTTTTGAAACTGAGTTAATGATGCAATCGTGTTCTACATTCAAAGAGACGTTGTGAATACCACTTCGTTGCTCCAAAAATTGAATGTATTTTTTCATATTTATATTGCAAGTGATAGCAGAGAAAAGTATAAAAATGGCTCTCCTGTAAATTTGGTTTTTGTAATATACGATAATTTCGCGCAAAGAGGTCGATATGTATTATCTTTTCTTTATTTCTCACCCAATCAATTGATTCATCAGTGATTTAAATCGTCAATTCAGATACTACCTGCCAAATGGTTTTTATAATCAATGTTTAAAACACATTTTCTTTGCGTGCAGTTAATTTTAATTGGAAATCCTTTAAAGTAAGAGCAGCCTCAGGGCTTTGAAATATGTTGTGACTGTTAACGACAAATATATTTATGAAATATGGTGGGGTGTCACAAAGCCATAGGACATAAAGCCATATGGCGTCAAGTCCCATTCCATTGAGACATAAGGGCATATGCCATTAAGTCTCAATATAATGGGACTTAACGCCATAAATTTTTTCCGTAAAATGAGACATAAAGCCATATTTTTGATAATGATTGTATTTCACCCTATTTCATGTAGAAAATGCTTTGTTGTTTCATGTCGCCCTGTTTTATGTCAAAAATGGCGGTATGAACTAAGTCCCCAATGAATTAACTCCCCAAACCCAAAATGAACTAAGCCCCTAAATTTGGGGACGTCGTTCATATTTGGAAAAAACCCGAAAAAGCTACGCTAACAAGTGCTTCTCTGCATAGCCGGCCTTCGGCCGGACGCAATGATTTTCTCCTCTATGGTATAACAAACACCGGCTTCGCTAACTAAAGCTTCTCTGCGTAAACGGCCTTCGTTCGGAAACAAGACAGATTTTAGAAGCTTCTTAGCGAAATCGGTACTTGTTATACCATAAAGGAGGAAATTCTTGCGTCCGCCAAAAGGCCGGCTATACAGAGAAGCTTTAGTAAGCGAAGCCGGTGTTTGTTATACCATGGAAGAGAAAATCCTTGCGCCCGGCCGAAGGCCGGCTATACAGCGAAGCTTTAGTTAGCGAAGCAGGTCTTTGTTATACCATATAAGCATTTGTAACGCAACACATCAAATGGGACATAACACCATAATGGCTGTATGTCCCATTCCACTAAAATTGATATGAGACTTAAGGCCATATCAAAATTATGGCTTTATGTCCTATGGCTTTGTGACACCCCACCATGTAACCACAATCCAGCACATGGATCATCAAAATAATTTTTGCAATATCATCGGCCTCCTTTGTTGAGAGCAAAAATATTCTTTCAATGGAACGAACAATTTTAGAATTCGATCTAAAGCTGGCATTAACGTCCACCAGCCTGTTTTGCTGTGTTAATTTTGAAATTTTAGGGTTTCGGGAAAATAAAACTTATAGTTTTTGAGATTTAAGAAGAAGGCATAATCTAACAAAAGGAAAATTCACTATAAAAAGGACAATCTACTGTCCTTTTCTTTAATAAATCTTAAAGGACATCGTACCAAAGAAAAGGGCTGTCCTCTTAAAAAAAGGACGAATGGTCACCGTAAACATAGAACTTAAGTGCTTTAAACGTACTTGAGCTTGTAGCTTATGGAAAATACGTTTTGATTACACTTTGTGTAATTTTTTAAGTCATGGCAAAATAACCATATACAAACACCACTACGTGATAAAGACAAAAAAAAAAAAAGACCCAGGTCCCCCAAAGATTTAGGGCCTCTGTGTAATTTTTGCAAAAAGTGATACTTTTATAAGGCTCATATCTTGCAAACCATTTTTGAATTTTAATTTACCCTCTGAGACAAAGTTGTAGCTCTTGCCAGAAAGAACAACAAATGTGAACATATAAAATCAGAAAAACTTCATCTTTAAGATCAAAATCGCAAAAAACTTTAAAAAATTCGAATTTTTTTTTCCTTTTTCCCCTGTTCAGGTCCATAGGTAGCAAACCGTTCAAAATTCAAGGAAACAATCAACTACAAAAATGAACCCAAGATCTCAGTAAACAATAAAACTTACTAGGAATGACTCTTAGTACCGTTAACGTAGCCGCAAAAGTGAAAATTTTAACTAAAATTTGGTTCGAGAAAAAACAAATAAAATTAAAAAATTTTCGGGAAATTTTTCACTTATGCGGCTACATAACCGCTATCTAAACGGTGTTAAGAATCGTTCCTAGGAAGTTCATTTGCTCTAGAAAGTTGTTTTTGTGGCTGATTGTTTCCTTGAATTTTGAACGGTTTGCTTCCTATGGAGCTGAACAGGGAAAAAAGGTAAACAAAATCTAATTTTCGGGAAATTTTTCACTTCTGCGGCTACCTAAACGGTGCTTAGAATCATTTGTAGGAAGTTTATATGTTAGTAAAAGTTGTTCACCGAGATCTTGGTACATGTTTGTGGCGGATTATTTCCTTGAATTTTGAACGGTTTGCTACCTATGGACCAGAACATGGAAAAAAAGGTAAAAAAAAACAAATTTTTTAAAGTTTTTTGCGATTTTGATCTTGAAGATGATGTTTTTCTGATTTTATGTGTTCACAATTTTTGCTCTCTATGACAAGAGCTACAACTTTGTCTCAGAGGGTAAATAAAAATTCCGACCGGTTTGCAAGATATGAGCTGAGAAAATGATCACTTTTTTGCAAAAATGCCACCGAGGCCCCAAATCTTTGGGGGCCCATAAAAAGAAAAGTGCACGGATCTTTTTTTTTTGGTCTTTTATCACGTAGTGGTGTCCGTATTTGGTAATTTTTTTCCGTGTTACACTGTGTTATTATACAATATGGGAGCATCCTCTTATAGCACAGGATAAATTCAATAAAAACTATATTCAAGGTATGGAGGTTATAATGCGATTGTACTCAGAAAGCAAGTGATATCAATCTTAGGTCTTATCTGAATAATTTAGACACTTTCTTTTAAATTCACAATTTTTGTGAAAATTTAATAATGTTTTTTGTAATCTTTTTTATTTTGCTTGCTGTCGGCTTGGTGGTTTTGTCATGTGTCAATATTATCGATCTTATTTGGCTTTTATCATCATCACGGCTTGTTATTTTCTTTATTGCAAGGTCAATTTTATGACTCGTTTTAATGATTAAATAAAACATAATTAAGAAATATAATAACATAGTAAAAATATATGCAATATGATATACATACATATATATCCGTCGGCTTAATATACAAACCTGTTAAATCCACTTTTTAAGTAGATTGAGATTTTGATCATTTTTGAGGTAAAGAAAGATGCGCTTCGTCGACCAGCATGTAGTTTTTCTTCAATTTGATTCTTGAAGTGCGTTAAACCAACAATATTTTTAGATTTTCTCTCAAGCTCCTCATAGGAAATACAAAAAAATTTGTCTCCCCTGTAAACTTTACTTAAATGGAGTTAGCAGGTTTGCATATGTATGTATCGGGTGATTTTTTAGCTATTATCTTTTTCGCAACACTGGCTTAAAGAGCTGACGCACGTTTCGCGTTTTGTTTCACTGTCAAGCATCTGCAGTTTGGTCTATAATTTAACCATGAATCGTCTTACAAAAGAACAACGCTTGCAAATTATTAAATTTTATTATCAAAATGTGTGCTCTGTTAAAAAAGTTCATCGCGCGCTTCTTCTTCTATTTTATGGTCAGTTTAATCGACCCACTGAAGCGACTATTCGGTACGTTAATAAGCAGAATTATCGATTTTGGAGTGAAGATCACCCAGAAGCATTGCTAGAGCTACCAATGCATCCAGAAAAAGTCACAGTTTGGTGCGGCTTATGGGCTGGTGGCATCATTGGACCGTACTTCTTCAACGATGATGCGAATCGTAACGTAACTGTTAATGGTGAGCGCTACCGTGAGATGGTATCCAACTTTTTTTTGCCCAAAATGCAAGAGCTTAACTTGCATTACATGTGGTTTCAACAAGACGGTGCAACATGTCACACAACACGCCTAACAATGGACTTATTGAGAGGCGAGTTCGGTGAACATTTTATTTCACGTTCGGGACTGGTCAATTGGCCGCATAGATCGTGCGATTTAACGCCTTCAGACAATTTTTTGTGGGGCTATGTTGAAGCGCATGTCTATACACACATGCCCGCTTTAATTGACGCATTGGACAAGGCAACATTGAAGCATTTATTCATGAGATACCGGCCGAAATGTTGGAAAGAGTATGCCAAAATTGGACTAAGCGGATGAATTATTTGAGGCGCAGTCACGGTCAACATTTGCACGAAATAATCTTCAAACATTAAATTATATGGACCGTACTATCGATTCAAATAAAGATTTCATGCATTTTTCTGAATTTTATGTATTTTTTTTAAACTTTCCTATAGCTCTTAAAAAATCACCCATTATAAGCGAGCTTTCATTATTGTGACAATACAAATTTAAAAATATAAAAAGTTGTCAAAAACATTAAAACTCAATTATTGATTTGTATACAAAAAACGAAGGGTGGTCAAAATGGAAGTGATTTTCTAATATTAAGAATTCTGCGCAATTTTACATTAAAGTCATACCAAATTTGAAATTCTGCTCTTCCATAAAATTTTTTTTTTTTTTTTTTTTTTTTGCTAAAAATCATTTATATTAAAATATCTAGTTACGCCAGTGGTAATAACTAATATTGAAATTGTTTCTAGCTCTGGTCTTATGCAGTATTTGCGAATAAATTAAAAATTAACTTTTTCCACTTCTAACATTTAAAATTAAGTCACAGATGTTTATGACAACAATTTTGTGAACAATTTTAAATTGTTATATTCTCGCTTGACTCTTTTTTTTTTTTTGTCCACATTGGAGAGAGATACAAAAAACTACACCTTTTCCAATTGTAATTCAGAAAGCGTCAAGTGTAATTCAGAAAGCGTCAACTGTAACTCAGAAAGCGTCAATTGCAAATCAGATTAGTCAACTGTAATTCTGAAAGCGTCAATTGTAAATCAAAAATTGTCAATTGTAATTCAGAAAGCTTCAATTGTAATTCAAAAATTGTGAATTGTAATTCAGAAAGCAAACAAATTTCATTTACTGTTTATTTTTATTTTATTATATTTCTTTGTATTTTTATTATATTCTGAATTACAATTGACGCTTTCTGATTTATAACTGGAAAAGGTGTAGCCATTTTGGTTTTTTTTTACATAGCCCCTCGGTGTAAATGTCTCTAGCACTTAGACTTTCAACACGATAGTTGCCATTCTGAACGACTTACACCAATGTAACTTGGCCTAAAACTTCATACACATAAGGTGCGTTTTGGTAAAAAAAATTCTCAAAAGTCCCTCACTATAAAATGTTTGGTAGAATAACGGCCTATCGGAACCACTGAAATAAATACTTCTTTAAAATATTTACAAGAAAGATTTGGTAACAAAAATGGTCGAAATCGATTTAATTATTTTATGTATTCTCTTTATGGCAATTAAAAAATCCATATTAATCAGACGTATCGATAAACTGAAAAGGTTGCAAAATCATACCTACAAGTAAACCGAATACGCGTGCAAATTTACAATAATGTTAAATTTCTTATACAATATTATTTCTTTAAAAATATGTATATTTTATAATATACTTTTTTTTGGTTTCATATAACGATGATACCAAAGACAGGAAAAGATCACACAAAAGTTGAGTCATATAGGCCTATTAGCTTATTATCTAATATAGCAAAGCTGTTCGAGAAGCTCTTAGCATCAAAATTAACCACAATTTTAAATGACAATGGGTGTATACCTTATCATCAATTCGGCTTCAGAAGAGAGCAAAGCACAATTGAACAAACCCATCGGATAGTAAACGCCATAAGAAAAGCCTTTGAAGAAAGAAAATATTGCTCCGCTCTTTTCATTGGTGTTTCTCAAGCTTTTGACAAAGTCTGGCATGTAGGTTTGTTACATAAATTGAAGCTAAATCTACCGGTTAATACACACAAGCTGTTAGAAAGCTACCTGGTCGGTCGAAAATTTATTATTAAAGAAGGTGATTTTTTAAATTCTCCTCAGCCAATTGAAGCTGGAGTCCCTCAGGGAAGCATCCTGGGCCCTGTTTTTTACCTTATATATACCTCGGACATACCAACAAACAATTTCACCCTAACCTCAACTTTTGCTGATGATACAGCTTTTCTAAGCGTACACGAGAACAGTCGTGAAGCATCTCGATACCTGCAGGATCATATATTTCAACTTGAACTGTGGTTTAAACAATGGAGAATAAAGGTCAATGAGCAAAAATGCGTACATATAACATTCACCTTGCGTCGGGAAACATGCCCCCCTATTAAAATCAATAATCAACTAGTGCCTCAACAATCGCATGTCAAATATCTCGGAATTCATCTAGATCGGCGTTTAACATGGAAATGCCATATAGAAGCAAAATTAACCCAAATGAAACTAAAAGCAATTCAAATTAACTGGCTTATTGGAAGAAATTCTGTTCTTAGTCTCGACTGCAAACTACTACTTTACAACGCTATTTTAAAGCCAATATGGTGCTACGGTATTCAACTATGGGGCACTGCCTCGGCCTCAAATATCGAAAAAATTCAAAGGCGCCAAAATAAACTTCTTCGAATAATTACAGCTGCCCCTTGGTATGTTAAAAACTCAAATATCCACAAGGATCTCAATGTGCCACTGGTAAGGACTATTATTACGAAGTATGCGGTAAAATATTTAAAATATTTGAAAAGGCTAGAGTTGCACCCAAATCCACTAGCACGAAATATTTTAAATGATAGCGGCCACTCTCGCTTAAGAAGAAGAGACACTGCACCACTTACCCATTAAGATGAGCGATAAACACCTACATATGTGAACAGAACCCGTGATGAATGAAGATTCAATAAATAAATAATGAAAAAAAAAAAATAAAATAAAAAAATATGATGACAGCAAGTATCATAGCTTCGGCTCTGCTAAATGCGACCTTGTTGTTATTTATTAAAATGACTACTTTTTTTAATGAGCCACAGAATAATGAAAGATTATGTCCTTTTATTCGGTAGAAAATTCAAAAATCTAAAATTAATTAAATTTAAACCAAAAACCTCAAAGATACACTACACAGAAAAAATATCTCATGAAAATGTTTAACAACACAGTTTGTTAAAAATAGAATTTTAGGTCAACAAACTTTTTATTTGATTCAATGAAAAATTTTATCAAATTTACGCTTTGCAAAATAGCACTCAATAAAACATATTTAGGGTGTGTGTGAAACGGTAGCAAAGTACTCATGGAAGTAACCACATTGTTACCCATATGACAATTAACGACAATGTGCATGAAAATGTCGCTCATATTGTCGTGTACGACTTGAGTGCCCTTTGTTCGAAAAAGTCGTCGATGATTTGCATGGGCTGTCGCCAACATGTCGTCAGGGATTCACTATGGGTATTGTACACGTCGTCGACGTTGTCTTGAAGACATGGCCAACTGGGGTATTATGCATTTGTGCTGATGTGTGTAACACCTTAAAATATTGGTCCCACCTTAAAGTATACCGATCGACTCAGAATCACTTTCTGAGTCGAACTAACAGGTTGCAATTTTGGAGATAATTTGATAAAATTTAGGACATAGGTTATTATTGGCACAAGGACCAAGCCTATTGAAAATGGGCCGAATCGTAGGACCACGAGGGAAGATAGGCGGAAATTTCTTGCTCTCAGAAACTACCAAACCGATTTTAATGAAATTTAAAACATAGATAGAAACAGATTTGTATGGATATATAAGCTTTGCAGTTTTTCAAAAATAGGACGACAAGGTGTGGTAGGGGGCAATTTCTGTCTCTCAAACAGATTTTAATGAAATTTAAACCATAGATAGATCCATATCTATATTAGAGTGGCCAAAGTGGAAATGTTTTTGAAAAGTTAAATTTTTCGCACTGAAAAATAAGAGGTTGGGGATTAAAATAATTATGCATATTTAAAATTTATTTTTTTTAGTTCCGAGTACCTCCGGGTTGAGCCCCAACTTTTATTACATTACCCATTCATCACTATTTTTGTTCCTGTTTATATTTGAATAAGAACAAAATCTGACTGTATATTCCCAACTGAATTTCTTTGATACATATATATATATATATATTATATAATAATAATAATAATATAATATATTATAATATATAATAATTACCTTTCCAACGAGTCGCAATAGTCTGCAGATAAACTACGGATAAACTTGCCCGGAATACCATAAAACCAAAGTTCCAAAAAATAGGTGAATTTTTTAATTGTTTTTTATTGTTGATAATATTATTTTTGTGGGATTTGAACTTCGCTTTTCATAAGGACCTAGAATATATATACTTTTACTTTAATAAAAAAAATTTTATTTTCGCCATAACTTTTTTGCATCTGAACCGATTTTTCCGAAATTTTCAGAAAATATTTTCTACTAAAGATTTCCGGTCTTTTGATATATAAGGTGTAACCATCGGTCATATAACAGTGCACAAATTCAGGTTTTTATGAAGTTTTTGATCTTTTTTGTACGGGAGGTACCACGCCCACTTCTCCAATCCCGCCCACATTTTGTAGGATGCTGTGTATTGACAACCTAATTGTGTGTACCTAATTTGGAAAATTTGGCTTTTTCGTTCACCAGATATACAGCAAAAGGTAATAAAAATACAACAACAAGGGATTTTTTTTAAAAATTAAAGGTAGTCGTGGTTTTTTGCTGATAACTCAGCCATTTTTTAACCAATTTGACAGATTTATATACCAACGTGTTAAAGAAGAAATTTACCATTTACTTTAGTTATAAAGCTTGGACTCGGGGAGATCTATGGTTCCCGAAAGTGGGTATTTAAAAAAAAATGTTGGCCATAACTTGTTTGTATCTGAACCGATTTTTCCCGAGTTCTACTAAAAATTTCCGATATTTTGGTATATAAGTCATATCCATAGGACATATGGCAGCCTTGAATTTTTTTGTATGGGATGTACCACGCCTACTTCTCCAATCCCGCCCACATTTTGTATATACAGAAAAAAGTAATAAAAATACAACAACCACAAGGGATTTTTGGAAAAAGTTAGAGGTAGTCGTGGTTTTTTGCTCATATCTCAGCCATTTGTGGACCGATCTGGCTGAATTTCAATAGCAAAATTATAATAAAAATACCTGACAGAAAGATACCCCAACCAAGCCCCCATCATATCTGGGGGCTTCGGAAAACCCATTTCAACAGACAGACGGACAGATGGACAACCGGATTTGAACTTCAGTTTTCATAAGGACCCAGAATATATATACTTTATAGTGTGTAGGATCAATATTGTAGAAATTACAAACGGAATGACAAAGTTATATATACCCTTTTACCTTCGGTGAAGGGTATAAAAATGCCATATCGATTTGAAAACGATGGAAAAAACTCTTGGTGCGAGAAGAGACGAAAGAACTTACGTCCTTATTATCAAACGATTTCACTTGGTCCAGCGTTTAAATATTTATTTATATTGAATTATTAATTATGTACCTTGAACTCATCTAAGATCTGATTCGCTTGTCTGCGGCGATATTCTTTTCGCATTGTTTGAAACGATGTTTGGTTAAAGACGAAATCGCACACTTTTATATCGTTCGAGTCAGGTTTCATTTCCTGCAACTTCCGCAAGACGGCTGTAATTGTAGTAGATGTTAAATGCATTGCATCGCGATCACTGATGCGGTATTTATCCATGCTTGCTAACATGCGATCATCAACAAAATGGATTTTTCCGCGAGATCCCTGAATTCCTTGATGTTGGTCCTTCAGAAAATCAACTTCGTATACAATTTTTTCTGAGGTATCTGTATCAGACGCAACCTCATCTTTGGAGAAAAGGAATAATTAAAAATAACAATAAAAAGCAAAAAAAAGAAAGACATTATATTAACCAATACCCAGAACTTTTTGTAAATCTTCTTGATATTTTCGCTTGCGCTTTTCTGCTTCTTCCAGTAGGTTCGCTTCGCAGTCTTGTTTTCGTGACAACTTTAAATCCTGGCCTGACCTTGCAACAGAAGGAAATATTTGTCCTCTTCAATAGTCATCGTTTCACAGAATTCTTTCTCATCGTTTCTATATTTTGTTCATATTTGCCAAATCTGTTCTTGGACAAATTTTTTCCATTCAGCATAAAGTAAGTTAAATTTTTTCATGCAGTTGATTTCGGTCATTGTTCGAATATTTGCTTTTTGCAAAAATTCAAGAGTAGAATGTACTAGCTGACCCGGCAAACGTTGTTTTGCCATATAACTTATTTCTTTTAGATGTTACAGTGTCTGCATCCCAAATTTTAAGAAAACCGGTTGATTAAATAAGAAGATAATTAAAATTATAGGCTATAGCTCTTTTCAGATGTTACACTATTTGCCTGCGAAATTTCTAGAAAATCGGTCGATTAGTTAAGAAGATATTGGTAGGGGGAGCTTTTACCGCCCTATTCCCTATTTCCTTTCAGATGTTACTGTGTCTGCATGCCAAATTTTAAAAAACCCGTTTGATTGGTTTATAACATTGGGGGGGGGGGAGCTTTTACCCATATTGCCCCATTTCACGCCCTAAATAATAAAAATTTTTGGCTTTAGTTCTTTCCAGATGTTACAGTATTTTCCTGCAAAATTTCAACAAAATCGGTCGATTTGTTAAGCAGATATAGGGAGGGGGAGCTTTTACCACTCTTGCCCTATTTCACGCCCTATTCCTTATTTTGTTTCAGATGTTACAGTGCCTGCATGCCAAATTTTAAGAAAACAGGTTGATTAGCTAAGAATATATAGGGAGGGGGAGCTAATGCCCTATTTTGCGCCTTCTAGCGATATAAAATATACTCTACGACCTGTTCTCATATCTAAACCATACACATACAAAATTTCATAAAAATCAGTCAAGCCGTTTCGGAGGAGTTCAAAATGGAGGGCATTTTATTGATATTCGTATGGGAATATATAGGAAAATCTAAATGACATATCTGCGGAACCCCTTAGCCAATTTCATGCAAACTTAACTTAAACCATCTACAGACTGTCCTCAACGTACCCTGAAATGGTTGAAATCGCTCGAGCCGTTTCCGCAGTTAGTGGTGACATAAAAGTGTACACTTCTTTTTATATATATAGATTGTATTTTTGCCTTCACAGGGAGTTTTTTCACTCGGGTTTTATAAAAAAATAATTAGGCAACTTTGCGCTTTTCAGTTCGCTTTCGCATTTTCCCACCAAAAATATATCATTATCGTATCGTAGTTTCTTAGATGAGCTTGGCATTATAACTGTTTATTGTTTTATTTTATTTAATTTGTCTTAACTTATTATTTATCTTCTAGAAATACATTCTTAAAATACAGTACAAAAACAGAAATTAAGGTGCTGAGCGTTGTCAGGATGAGTTAGATAGTAACACAACAACAGAATTAACCGAAACAATAAGAAATGTAAAGCATTTAACAGGACTCTAATGGCACAATGTAAGATTAAAATGATTAAAGGAAAATGACTGAGAAATTATATAATCCGTATTATGGGTTGCTTTTAATTCTTCCAACATCTTTGAAAAGTGAAAGAATTTCTTCCAAGTTAAGTTTTATCAAAACTAAAGATAATAATCGCTTCAATCCTAAACATTTAAACCAATTTATTTTTCTAAAACTCTATTTTATAAGAATTCCTTTAACTTTAATAATAAAATAATTAATAAAAATATCTGACAGTTTATTTTTTAATAAACTCATAATATGTATTAACTAAAAAATATGTATTACATACATACATAGTTATTAATTATTTTTTTGTTTGCACGTCTTAGTTCAAGAATTGTTATGTTATTGTTTTTTTTACAAATAAACTCCAAATAATAAATAGTTTTTAATTTAAATATATTGAAATTACTTAATTTAGAAACAAACTTAATAATCGGTTAACCGATCAATAACAAAATTAACCGGTTATTAACCGATTAAACCAAGACCTCGATTAATTAATCGAACGATTAGCCGATTGAAGCAAAAGCCCGATTAAATGAATACCCTACTAATAGCACAAAATTTTTTGAAAGGGTGGTCAATGGGTAATATAATAAAACTTTGGGCCCAACCCGGAGGTACTCGGAACTAAAAAAAAAAAAAATTTTAATATGCATATTTATTTTTGTCCCCAACCTCCTCATATTTTACAATGCGAAAACTTTTGGATTTAAGATTTTTTAATTTTTCCATATTACGCTATGGCCAGTCTAATCTATATGGACACATAAGCTACACAGTTTTTCAAAAATATGACCACAAGGGGAGGTAGGGGGCAATTTCTGCCTCTCACAAACTTGCAAACCGATTTTAATGAAGTTTGAAAACATAGATACAGTGGCTCCCATTAATATTCGGTTTTTTATTCCGAGTTATTAAAAGTCAACAAAATTAATAGAAAATAATAAAAATACCGGAATACTATTTTTTGGTATTCATAAGATATATTTAGAAATCAAAAATAACTTATTTTAGAATTCTGAATATTGAACAAACAATAATAATAAAAACAAAAACAAAAAAACGTAAGTAAATGACACCTCATTAATATTCGGTATTTTAGTTTTACCACAAAACAAAACGCTATAAATCTGCATGTTTTCAAAAGCTATTTGTAAAATGGGGAAACACACATTAATTATCATCAAACAAATAAAGTTAGCTGAATAAACATGCCATTCTCGATTTTTTTTTTTTATAAAATACGCGATTGGTCGTAAGGAAAAAAGGACTTCGTTAAAGATAAGAAAATTAGTGAATTTTTCATTACTAAAAAGAAAAAAAATATAAAAATATTGCTGAAATATTGAATATGAACCCAAAAACTGTCGGTGACATTATTCGAACGATAATCGAATTGATTTTAAAAAACAAATTGCGATGCCAAAAAAGCTTACCGAGATGGAAGATCGTCGTATTGTTAGAAAAATCAAGGCTAATTCACGCTTAAGTGTCCCCAAAATCGTTACTGAATCGTTACGGAATTAGGAAAGACAGTTTCAAAAGCAACCATACATCGCACAGCTAAAAAAGAAGCTGTTCACGAAGGGTTCACGGCCGTATTGCCCGAAGAAAGCCTTTCGTGAATTTAAAAAACAGAAATCATCGGTCAAAATTTGCTAAGGACCATATACAAAAAGTTGTAAATTGATGGGCTGACGTATTTTTTCTGGTAAAAGCAAATTAAACTTATTTGGAAGTAATGGAAAAACTATGGTGTGGCCGAAGCCGAATAAAGAGTTGAAAGGAAAAAATATTACTCCTACAGTTAAGCATGGTGGAGGAAGGGTAATGGTGTGGGGCTGCATATCAGGGAAAGGGGTTGGGAAACTGTTATTTATTGAAGGCATTATTTGCTTATTTGAACATTTTGAGTGACAATTCGAAACAATCTGCAGAAAAAATGAGAATTGCAAGAACTTTTAAATTGTATCGTGACAACGACCCTAAACATAAAGCCCACGTTGTTCGTGAGTGGTTGCCTTATAGTTGCCCAAAACTTATTAAGTCGCCTGCGCAATCCCCAGGCATGAATCCTATAGAAAATTTATGGGACCATGTAGACCGCCGAGTCCGCGAAAATCCTGTTTCTTCGAAAAACGAACCCAAAAAAGGCTGCAGGAAGAATGGGATAAAATCAGTATGGATTACTTGCAAAAAATTTTTTTTAAAAAGCCAAATCGTCTTTCTGAGGTTATAAAAAATAATGGTTATCCAACCAGATATTAGTTTATTTCGTTTTTATTTTTATTTAAACAATAATGTTATAAGTGCTAAAAAAAACCCGAATATTAATGAGGTGTCAATTACTTAAGTCTTTTTGTTTTTGTTATAATATTCAGAATTCTGAAATAAGTTATTTTTGATTTCTTAATATATCTATACTTTCCTACTTGTTTTAAAAATACGTACCCCCATATTCATAAAAAAATATTTTTATTTTATTGGAGGTTTATTGAACGAATTTTCTATGAAAATGTGTTCAATAAACCTGGGGGTTAGAATAAAATTTTCTATAAAAACCGTTTTAAGAAATATATTTCAACAAAAAAAAAGTTTTTTAAACAATTTTATTTGTTTTTTTTTACAAAAAAAGTTTTTGCTTTTTTTTAAACTAAAATTTTTGCTTTCAAAGAATTTTTTTGTTTCTTTTTAAACATAGAAAAAAAATATTCCTTTTTTCACACACCAAAATTTTTTATTTAAAAAATAAAATTTAATTTTGTGTTTTCCGGTCCTTGAATTTATTTTAACAAATCACGTAAACATTTTGTTAAGAAAAATTATTTTGGCATAACAACTTTTTTGTTGACTCAATAAACTTGGTTATTGACGAACAATTTAATAAATATATGTACCTACAAAGTTTTTTTATCAATACCGCAAAAATCGTCATCGCAGAAAATTAAAAATTGTTTTTATCAAATATTCGTTAAAATATTCGATATTCGTATTCAAATATGAAAATCTTTTCTTTCTGTGTATGTTTTTAGTATAACAGAGTTTTAAAATTGATAAAATAAACAGTTAATTGGTTCCTTGTTATTGTTGCTTAAATCGTAAACAAGTGTTTGCCGATTAAAAGTGTTGTTTGGTTAGTTGGTATTTTGTGGGACAGAAAATTATAAAATAATTTGATTAATTTTTCATGTGTTAACCGAGTAGATAACATGTTTAAACAAGATTGTGCAATCAAGCTGTTATTTTGCAAGTTTTTTTATTTTTCAATAATGGGTAAAAGATTTAAAGGGTGTGGCCAATTTAGCAGCTAGATTAAGTTATTGTAATCTTGTTTGGCAAAAAACATAAATTAGTAAATTTTAAGACATTTTATTTAAATTTTTTGTAATAAAAAAAAGTCTAAAATTAATGCTTTTAAAACTATGTTTTGTAATGAAAAACACCAGTTTAGCCATTTCTAGTCATCTTTTGCCTAAACTTTACCCATTTTTGAGTGTGAAGTGTGTTGGCACTACTGGAAAACCAAAGTATGGAACAAAAATATAGTTGAAATAGAAAAACACATTAAATTTATGTATCCATAAAGACAGTTTAGATTGCTGAGTTCAGAAAAATATTAAAAACTGCAAAATTCGCAAGAAATATATGTTTTTCAATATCGGTATAAAAAAGTGTAAATACTTTACAGATGCAGATGAAACGGAGATATGTTTTTGTCTTGTGTTTAAGAAAAGCCTGCTATATTTAAAACTTTACAATTCTCGCCATAACTGGATTTTCAATGCGCCTGCAATTTAAGCTAAAACTTAACTTTAAGGGCCATTATTACAACTTGAAGTTAGCTAAAGTTAAGATTAAATTGACAGATTATAATGTGTTATCTGTCAAAAAGCGTCTGTTATCTATCGGATAACAGCTAACGCCAAGTTATAATGATGGCCCTTAAAGACTTAGTTCTGGACCAGAATGTAGTAATTGTAGTAGTAGCTGAAGCTGACAAATCAACTTCAACTGCAACGACTACTACAACTACGTATTCCGTTGACACTACTGCCGTTTTTAACTTACGACAGCTTGCAGGGCTATTCGTAACGTTGTAATACAGCGACTGCTCTGGTTCCCACTTGTCAATGAAACGATTTGCGACAAAAATTGCCATTTTTGAGACTATCCGATCAAGCTATAACGGGATATTTTTAAGGCTTTTCCGTGTAAGACTAGTCTTGTCTTGAGATTTGATTGAACGATTGAACGATTTTACCAAATAAGACTTTCTAAATAAAAATATACAAAGTCCTTACATTCTTAATAAACTTAGACTCCTAAGTGAAGCTAAATTCACTAAAAAGAGATTTTTAATTCAGTTATATATAAGCACTCCCTTTATAAAACGTACATTGCATGCAGTTCACACTTGCCGACAGCAAATTGTGTCTCTAGTGCAAATAACATAGAAAATATATATGTGTGGAAAACCACACACGAGGGTAACTTATAGGCTTTTTACACTGATCAACATCTAACGTCTTCTATCAAAGATGTAGAAAATGTGAAACACTCGTTCACATTGTTCACATCTAACGTCTACCATCAAACAAAAATGTCACCATTTTTGAAAAAAAAAAAAAATGTTTTAAAAAATAAAACACAAAAATGTATTTGAATTTCAATTTCTTTAAAAATATAAAAAATACTTAACAAAAAAACATTGCAATAAAAGAGAAAACTTGGCAAATGGTAACGCTGCTTTCAAAACAAACTTCTCTTTGTCAGTGATGCCACAATAATAATAAAACTTATTGCCACTTTTCTAGTGATGACACTAAAATAATCGAAATATGTAGAATGGAATAAAATGAGATAGGAACATGTTTAAAAGATGTTGGTTTTTAGCACTATGTATTTCTTATGGAAAGATGTTAACATCTTTGCAAATTGATGGTAGATGTTGATCAGTGTAAAAAGGCTATTACGTAAGTTTTGAAATAAAGGGTGGTTAAATTTCAAGGGCCGATGTTGATTTTGAATAAAACACAAACTATTTAGGAAATTATTGTAATTTTATTTTATTATGATATATTGGTATTATTCAATTATGTATGGAACAAAATATCGGCCAAATGGGCGCCGCGACCACGGCGGCACACCTCCATCCGATGGTCCAAATTTTCGATGACCCTGAGGCATAATGGAGGTTCTATGCCGTAAATGTGCCGAATTATCTCATCCTTTAGCTCTTGAATTGTTGCTGGCTTATCGACGTACACCTTTTCTTTCAAATAACCCCAAAGAAAGAAGTCCAACGGTGTCAAATCACATGATCTTGGCGGCCAATTGACATCGCCATTACGTGAGATAACACGGCCATTGAATTTGTTGCGCAAAAGAGCCATTGTTTCGTTAGCTGTGTGGCAAGTGGCACCGTCCTGCTGAAACCACATATCGTCCGCATCCATATCTTCCAATTCGGGCCATAAAAAGTTCGTTATCATCTCACGATAGCGAACACCATTCACAGTTACTGCCTGACCGGCCTCATTTTGGAAAAAATACGGCCCGATGATGCCGCCAGCCCATAAACCGCACCAAACAGTCACTCTTTGTGGGTGCATTGGTTTTTCGACAATCACTCTTGGATTATCATTCGCCAAAATGCGGCAATTTTGTTTATTGACGAATCCACTGAGGTGAAAATGTGCCTCATCACTGAAGATGATTTTCTTCGAAAATTGATCATCCACTGTTGCCATTTCTTGCCACCATTCTGCCCATTCACGACGTTTGGAATGGTCAAGAGGCTTTAGTTCTTGAGCCAATTGCGCCTTGTAAGCGTGTAAATGCAAGTCTTTATGCATAATGTTCATCAACGACGAGCGTGAGTGGTGCAATTGTTGGGCACGACGACGAGTTGAGGTGGATGGCTCTTCAGCCACACTATCGCGAACAGCAGCAATATTTTCTGCAGTACGAGCTGTACGAGCATGCACTGGTGTTCTCACATCTTCTACAGACCCGGTTTGCTCGAATTTTTCCACGATTTTTGCGATTGTACGCACATTTGGACGATCAAATTGACCAACAAAATCACGAAGTGCACGATATGCATTTTGATTTGAACGCCCATTTTCATAATAAGTCTGGATAACTTTAACACGTTGTTGGATTGTGTATCTCTCCACTTTTCAAATTGAGTAAGTCTGAAATAGAGAAATGTCAAATAAAATTCGGAAAAAAACTTGGCGTTTAGGTGTGCTTCACATTCAACATCGGCCCTTACAATTTATTTAATTTCTAAAAAATATTTTTTTTAATCAAAAAATATGTTTTCAGTGGTGCCTTATTGATATTGCTAACACAGTCAAGAAGTTTTTTTAAGTGTACCTCAATAATTTTTTTGTTTATCGTGTAAAAATGATTTCTTTGTGTGTAAAACCACACAGGGTTATTTGTAGATTAAAACAGACTATTGACAGTTCTTCAATTCAAGGCGAAACTGTGCATTTTGATGATTTTTCGCTCTGAATAAAGAGTTAAACACTGGTCTTGGATTTCAATTAAAAAATTAACGAGGTTTCGTTATAATGTGCTTAATTCCCATTTCATACTATTGACAAACTGAAGTTTATTGTTGATGGGATAAGCTATTCCTATGCGCATTTCACTGGTTGCTTAGGCCAGATCGTCAGGAAACTTCATCCAAAGATTTTAGAAAATCTAAAGTTATTATACAAATAAAACTGTTAATCGAATAAGAATTAAAAGCCCCAGTTTTACTTGTAACAATATCAAAGCTTAAACAAAAACAACAACAATAAACAGTATCTTTTCTAACAATCCCGACCACAATTGGTTGATTTTTTGTCAACTCTAAATGTAGTTGTAAGTGGGTAAAGAAAAAACAAAAATAAAACAAATTTCTTTATCTTAGTTTGCCAGTTCAGTTTTATTTACACTGCCACATGCATATTAGTTATCAAATTTTTCTTGGGATTCAAAAATTAACTATCAAGGTTTCGTTATAATGTGCTAAATTCCCATTTCATACTATTGACAATCTGAAGTTTATTGTTGATGGGATAAGCTATTCCTATGCGCATTTCACTTGTTGCTTAGGTTGGAAACAAAATTGGGCCTTATTTTTCTTAAGAATTTAGGCTAATTTGCCTTAAATTTGAAATAAAATTATATTAAAAGCCAAATTTTAAGGCTTTTTAATGCTTTCAGGCCTTTCAAAACTAAAATTTAAACGAATGTCTTCAGCTATTCATAGTAGAAGGATTTTTTTCAAAAATTTTTATGTTAAACAATTCCAGACCCAGTATTCAAGCTATATTGAAATCACTTAAAGGCCTTCAATGTAAAAATATATTTATCCATAAAACAAAATCTTACGATTTCACAAAAAAAAAAAGTTAATTTAAAGATAAATATATTTATTTATATATATTATAACTGTTTATTTATAACTGTTTAAATAATAACAAGTGTGCACATTCCTAGAACTGCTTTTATTTTTACCAGCACTGAAGACAGTCTCCTGTATGCAAACACCAGAATGTATTTAAAAACTTTTGTTTATTTACAATATGAAAAATAAAACTTTATGCAAATATGTATATATTTTTTACACACATATTTACATGTGGGATGTGTTTAATTTTAATTTTTTTTTTCTTTCTATACAGTTAAATGTACTTAATATTTATTTATGTATGTGTATTTAATATGTTGACATAAAAGCATATTACTTAAAACCTCACATAATGTAAATAGGTGGACTAATTAATATTACTGCCACCAGCAGCAGTGATGTTATACGTAGGGAAAAATCCCTATTCGTAGGGATTTTTTTTCTAAAAGAAATGGCCGCAGAGAAAAAGGACAGATTTTTTAAAATCATAAAAATGTAATGACTTTTAAAAAATTTGACAAAACTGTATATATTTGGCAATCTCTTTCGATTTGTGACAACATAAATAATAAAAAAAATTTTTGATACGGCAACATTACAAATTCTTAAATTTCCTTGAGTGATCGCTTGCCGCCAGTTCAATTTTTAGGTAAATTCGTGAAACTCTCTTTTACAACAATAGAAATGCTTTAAATTAAATTTTTCAGAGCAATTTGCTAAAGATGGGAATCAAAAAAATTTGGAGAAAAGTCACGATTTCAATGAAAATTTCATTTTCCCCATATAGTCAATATTTGATTATTCACTGCCAAATGCCAATACGGATTGCGAAAGGTTTTTTCTAGCATTGACGTAAATTTTTGGGATTCTTTTTAAGCCAATATTTTTATTTGTTCGGCAATGAATCATATATAAAGGGGGGGGTGCGTTAATACCATGTGAGATAAGGCCATGAAGGCTTTATCTCTCAGTCAATAGGGAGAGAAAGGCTTTTGTGTTTTTTTTTTCATTTGAATGGGAGATAAAGCCATCATGGCCTTAGCTCACATTAGCAATATTAGAAAATGGCTTTATCTCTCATTTCAGTTCCGGAGACACTAAAGTTAAGTATTGAAATCTGGCTTCGCATACTAAGGTTTATCTGCGTGGCGGCCTGCGGCTGTGCTTAGGGGTTTTTCCTCCTGTAGGACGCGGCAGGTGGCTTTGCTGAATAAAGTTTTCCTGCGTGCGTCACAAGAATAAAAAAATGTTTTTCAATGATAGCTGAGGATTTTTCCTTTTACAGAATGTTTACACCATGAATCTCTCAAGTAATAAATCACTTTTTAATCATCAAAAGCGATCTGAGAAAACTCATTTAAGTGATTTTTACTAAATGCTAGCTGGGACCAACTTTAAATAATATTTATATATATATATACTCTGCTAGCATTTGGAATATCGTTTTTCAAAAAATCGTTCGTATAAGTCTTTTTTGAGTACTTTTGGTGATTTAAAATTGACTTATCACTTGCACGCTTTAAAATCGACACAAAAGTTACCCGCGCTTATGACTTCAAAGTGTTTGATATAAAATTTAATAACAAAAACTATTAAAAAAGACTTGAAAATGTCTCTAAGCTAATAAAAAACGAATCATATATAACTCTTCAAGAAGAGTCGCGGGTATGATGCCATTTTCTCCCGACAAAAGTATTATGATCAGAAAATGAGCGCATATTCTGGTATTTTAATCTCGCTGGAGAGTCTAAAAACACTTGAATATGATTGAAAAATTTCAAAACATGCTATCTGGGTACGTTGGTATACATGATTTTATTTGTATTGCCTCTTTATCATTTAAAAGTTGTAGACATTTTTTTAAGCGTAGGGAAAAATAGGGATTTTTTCGGACGGCGCACAGTGGCGCCATTTAAGTTTTTTCGTTGCAAAAATCATATCATTTGAACCGAATAAGTAACTGAACAGTTAGTTTAAACAGCATATGATAGATAACTGTTAATTAGTCTGGTCGCAATTTTTTTTTTTAAATTTAATTGTTTGCGATGCTTAAAATATGAGGTTTGGTGTAAGAAATCATGACCTAATTTCTCAGGTCAATCTGACGGTGCCTAGCTGTGCCGGGTGGGGCACAAAGTTTCCCATATTATAAAAAAAACTTCTTTTCTATCAGATCTTTATAGTTATACTAGTTAAAAAGCCGAAAATTAAAAATATGGCTTCGTTACGATCTTCCGCAGAGAAATAACTTCAAGTGTGCCAAATTTCAACTTCCTATGTCATCAGATGGCTTCAGAAAGTTGCGGAAAGAATAAGACATACATGCAAACATCCTGAAATACTAAGAAATTATATATTGTATATATATAAATATATATATATACATATATATGTTCCTTTTACGCCTCTGGGGATCATAGGGCCGCCACAAGTTGATTCCAATGATCACGATCATCAGCGCGATGTTTGACTACGTTCCACTGTAGTCGTAGCTCGGACAGTTCGGTTATGATTTGGCGTTTCCAGGTGTGTGATGGTCGTCCGATGCGCCTGCTTCCCTGTGGGTTCCAGTCTATGGCCTTCTTAGTGATATCGTCTAATGGCTTGCGGAGAGTGTGTCCAAGCCAGCCCCATTTGCGTTTTCTTATTTCCATCTCAATTGGTTGCTGGTTGGTATCCAACCAGAGTTGGGCATTTGATATTAAGGAGGGCCAGTAAACACGCAAGACTCTACGCAGGCATTTGTTAACAAACACCTGAAGGGACTGGATATCACGCGGTGCCATATTCCACGTTTCGCAACCGTACAGCAATGTGGATTTAACGCTGGAGTTGAAAATTGTATAGATAGAATAAAGTATTTGCTATTTAATATTTTAGTATGATACGAACGAAAGATTTTTAACCTAATTCGGGGTCGCTGAATCCAGTGGTGTTAGCCGTTTTTTTAGGTTAGCTTTGGTTTTCGAGATATACCGTTATTTCGAAAATTAAGGAGGTTGCACAACATATATTCGCGTAACTCAAAAACGCTTTAGCTTATTGAAAAACTAAAAAAACCAAAATTCCGCAATAATAATATACTTTAAAAAAGGTAAAACGTTTTTCTTATATGCGCTGTCGTTTTAGAAACATAATTTTTTTTCTGGAAAAAAAAAATATTTTTTTTATTAAAATTTCGGACTTTTTGTTTTTAAAAATTCATAAAAAATTGAAAAATGCAGCTATGCTTCTAATTTTATGCAGACATATAAAAAACAACATTGCAAACAAAACAAGCTATAAATGAGTAAAATCTGTAAACAACTTTTGATTTTATGTATTCACAAAAGACGAAAAATTTTAATTAATTTAAGAATTTTATTAAACCGCCATATAAATTTTTTGTCTTTTGTGAATACATAAAATCAAAAGTTGTTTTTAATAAAAAAATTATTTTTTTTCTAGAAAAAAAAATTATGTTTCTAAAACGACTGCGCATATAATCGGCTTCGCTAACTAAAGCAAACACATGCTTCGCTAACTAAAGCTTCTCTGCATAGCCGGCCTTCGGCCGGGCGCAAGGATTTTCTCCTCTATGGTATAACAAACACCGGCTTCGCTAACTAAAGCTTTTCTGCATAGCCGGCCTTTGGCCGGGCGCATGGATTTTATACTCTATGGTATAACAAACACCGGCTTCGCTAACTAAAGCTTCTATGCATAGCCGGCCTTCGGCCGGGCGCAAGGATTTTCTCCTCTATGGTATAACAAACACCGACTTCGCTAACTAAAGCTTTTCTGCATAGCCGGCCTTTGGCCGGGGGCATAGATTTTATACTCTATGGTATAACAAACACCGGCTTCGCTAACTACACTGAAAAAATTTTCTTCACAGATCCAATGAAATTTACATTAAAATTCAACCTATGTAACCTTTCATTGGATTAATGAAGGATTAATAAAATCAATGACAAAATTTTCATTGATTTTATGAATCCTCATTCAAAAAATGGATAAAATAAACGTTTGTCATTAAACTAATGCAAAATTTTCATTGATTTTACGAAACATTTCATTAATCCAATGAAAGGTTACATAGGTTGAATTTTAATGTAAATTTCATTGGATCTGTGAAGAAATTTTTTTCAGTGTAAAGCTTCACTGCATAGCCGGTAACCATAAGACACTGCAATTGCAATTAGCAAAATTTTCTTCTTTGATAAACTTAAGTCATTGTATTCAAATAGTTTGAAATATCCCGTTATAAATACCGTTTAAAATTTTAAACAATTTTAAGAAATTGCAAATAATTGAAAATGAAAAAACTCCCACAAAAAATGAAATAACTCCTACAGCAAATGAAATGAAACCGAAGCTCAAAATAAAATGAAATAACTCCAACGTTGATTTTTTTGGGGACTTATTTCATTTGGACTTTATTTCATTATAAAATAACTCCCAGGCAAAAAATGAAATAACTTCCGAAAAAATGAAATAAAACCGAGAGAGCTGGGAGCTATTTCATAATGAAATTACTCCCACATTTGTATGAAAAATTTTGGGGTCTAATTTCATTTTTTTTCTTGGGACTTATTGCACCTGGGAGTTATTGCACGGAGCCTGTCAAGAAGCTAAAGCGTTTTTGAGTTACGCGAATATATGTTGTGCAACCTCCTTAATTTTCGAAATAACGGGGTATCTCGAAAACCAAAGCCAACATAAAGAAAAAAGTTTCAACTTTCTTAAAGTAAATTTTATTGCGCAATTTCGTATATTTTTAGTTGTTCAATAAACTAAAGCGTTTTTGAGTTGCGCGAACATATGTTAATCTATCTATACAATATATAATTTCTTAGTATTTCAGGATGTTTGCATGTATGTCTTATTCTTTCCGCAACTTTCTGAAGCCATCTGATGACATAGGAAGCTGAAATTTGGCACACTTGAAGTTCTTTCTCTGCGGAAGATCGTAACGAACCCATATTTTTGATTTTCGGCTTTTCAACTAGTATAACTATAAAGATCTGATAGAAAAGATGTTTTTTTTTAGAACTTTGGGCCCCACCCGGCACGGCTAGGCACCGTCGGATTGACCTGAAAAAATAGATCATGATTTCTTACACCATAACTCATATTTTAAGCAGCGCAAACAATTAAATTTAAAAAAAAAACAAGTAAGAGTACTATATTCGGCTGTGCCGAATCTTTGATACCCTCCACCGACACTTCGAGTGTTTTAGGAGCAATATCTGTATGATGTCTATTTATTATTATAATCTTTGTAAAAACAGACATCTGCATTAAAATTTGTTGCGGTTTAGACCTATATAAAATTATTGATCGACAATCAGAATCAATTTTAAAAAGTTTGAGTAGAATATCAGTTTAAGATGAACTTAAATGATTTTCAAGAGAACAAATTATATAAAAGCCATGTTAAGCTATGAACCAATCATCCCAAATTCTGAGAACGATTTCTGGTATTAAAAAACATAAATTTCAATACAGCGGTGCAATTAGTTTAAGCGTTTGCAGTAAATTTCAGAAGGCTGCTAAAATGGAATCTAAGGAAAATTGTGGACCGTATATCACAAAATTGCATAACATTTTTTCTGGCCATATGAAGCTAAACTGGAAGAAAGTTTACCGCGTATTTAATTATTTTACCAGAGTGGGCATTATATGAGGCCTATGGTAAGCTATGCACCGATCTTCACCAAATTTCACAGTGTCATTTCTAGTTCTATAAAACTGTGATGTATCAAATTTTGTTATGATAGCGTTATTTTTTACGTTTTTAAGCGTACTAAGCTGTTTTCCGGGAGTAAGGTTTATATGGGGCCTAGGGTAAATTATGAACTGATCTTCACGAAATTTCACAGTCTTATTTCTAGTCCTGTAAAACTTATATGTTCCAAATTTTGTTATGATAGCGTTATTTTTTACGTATTTACGTTTACTAAGCTGTTTTCCGGGAGTAAGGTTTATATGGGGCCTATGGTAAATGATGGACCGTTCTTCACAAAATTTTAAAGTCTTATTTCTCGTTCAATAAAACTGTGATGTACCAAATTTTGTTATGATAGCATTCTTTTTTACGTTTTTATGCGTACTAAGCTTTTTTCCGGGAGTAAGGTTTATACGGGGCCTATGGTAAATTATGGACCGATCTTCACGAAATTTCACAGTCTTATTTTCAGTTCTAAAAATTTTTGATGTACCAAATTTTGTTATGATAGCATTATTTTTTACGGATTTAGGCGTACTATACCGTTTTCCGGGAGTAGGGCTTATATGGGGCCTAGGGTATTTCCAGTTAAATAAAACGAACTGTTGCGAAATATTATATCATTCTGTGCATTTTTCCACCATTTATGTTAGTTTTTGTAACAAAATTATCAATTTTTTTTAGGTGGTGGTTCCACATTTTGATTCATAGCTCAGATCCTATTGAACCGATTTTGCTGGATTTCAATCCCAAACTGCTTAACTACAAGCAATTTGACACCAAGTTTGTTTATTTCTTTTGAGTTTTTCGAAAGTGAGCGTGTTTTCAACAGACGGACAGACGGACAGACAGACGGACATGACTAAATCGACTTAAAATTACTCAAGGACCCAGAATATATATACTTTATAGGGTCTGAGATGAATAATAAAAAAGTTTCACACGGAATGACAAACTTAATATACCCTCTTCACAACTAATTGTGGTGGAGGGTATAAAAATCCCATACAAGATGCGACCAGTCTACTGTTCAGCCTATGAAATGAGCGTTTGGAAATTATTTTTACATTTTTAGATTGTTTTTATTTTTTTTCTTTAGGGTTTTATGTTTTAAATTATTACCCAACAAATTAAAAAAAAAATTGTTTTTTTTAAATTTATTTTTTCAATTTTCTGTAAAATATTCATCACAATTCGTCAGAGAAGGTATGTATATCTAAAAGACTTACCATTTCTAAACTATAATTATTTTCTAATTCTATTCGTGACTTCACATGCCGCAGGGAAGAAATAAATGGATCGGAAGATGCTGCCAACATGTTGAAGAGATCCTCATTTACTCATTTACCCTTGATGCTTTTAATGTGTTCTGCAATCTATATTTTTATAAAATTTGTTAAGAGACTCCTGTGCTTGTTCAGAAAGTTCTCCAATTGGCAAAGACTGGTACTCAATTATATCTTTGCCATGCGCCAATATTTAATGGACGGTCGGGGTCAACTTCTTCTGTGGATACATTTCTGCTAAAAGAGATGCAGTTTTCGACGCATTTTCTCCATATTTTGTAGAATTGACATTTTCTTTGCAGTTTAAAACATCCAAGATCGTTCCCAATCTTTTCACGATTTGATTGTCAATTCCAGTGATTCTAGTTACTGCCTCATCATTTTCAAAAAATCTCCTAGAAGTGTTTCCATCGTTTGAGTTACCGTATCCGTGCTTGGGACAGTCTACTTTTAGTCCAACTTGTTTAAAAAAAGCATCCTGTATTTTCTTCTTTCTGATATTTTCCTTATCCTTTATTGATGTATTTTCATCGAAGTTTTTCTCCTCTTGTGGTAGGGTATACGCCAGTTTTAGCAAGAATTCCATACACCTTATCCTTGCGTGCAATGGTGACATTCCATATTCGTAATTCTCCTCATTTGTAGAATCGTTTAAATTGCCAAAGTTCTTCTGACTCTTTTTGCAAGTCGGGCATGACATTGTTGAGGTTGTTCCTGTCAGTTCGTTTACGACTTTTCCGTCAACCATGGTCAGGAGGAACTCGTTATTGCATTCAATATATTTGCAGCTTTGTAGGCTTCATCTTGTTTATTTGTTCTTCAATGTCCTTCACCGTGGTCCTTATGAGTTCTGCCGATTCCCTTGCAAACTGAAACATTATTGGTCGGCAATAATGCACTGATGACGGACGTGGATTTTTCCAGTGTAGGGAAACATCAGATTTTAGCCGCAAAGGAACAACAGATGCCATAAACATATTTCCATCGGATATTGTAGCGTCATGGGGAGATATCCTTTGCTTATAAACGCTTTGTCCGAATGATCCATCGCAGCCCCATTTGCTGATCAATGTCAACTTCTCAGGAAGAATTTTCACCTCATTTTCAGGAAGACTCTCCAACAACCGTTTTGCTGTATGGCCCCTGAGATCCTGCAGATTGGCTTTTGCAGAGACTTCCGTAAACTCCGTATGCAGTGGTCGTGAATTTATTTTGGCTTGCGTAATATCCGGGTAAAACGTCAGCGCCGTGTCGCGTTAAAGATGCCCGTAGTTTCTCATATTTCTCTTTGGAAAGTTCTAAGTCCATAAACAAGGCCAAGGCTTCTTCGGAACCATACTTTTTAATGTGTGCGTTTATGGGCGTGGGAATGCTTTCCTTAATCCTTTTAAGTCGCAGTGGGCTTGCATCAGCAACAGATTTGGTTATCTGCGACCTAACTTTAATAGACAGCGCGTCCGATAAATGCTTCGTGGTCAAGTCATTGGTGGCATCGGCAAGTTTCCTCTTTCTTGTGAAAATTGAACACTCCTCAACACTTTTTTTTTTTGCCTTCCTTTGATGTGGTGGGTTTAACTACTGCCAATATATCCAGGATGGTGTCTTCATTAAGCCAGTCCTCGTATTTGTAGTTGAAGTTCCTAAATATTTGCATATATCAGATAAAACTTATTTTTTATAATTTCGCTTCTCTCAATATTTCCGTATAAGCGATCAAGTTCTTCTAAAGCAGCTTCCGTGAACAACTTTGGTGTGGTTGACTTTCTAAACGGTTCAAATAATTTTAAATTGTTCAACGCCATGTTTTCAGTACTTAAATTGTTTAATGGTTTCAGTAATTGTTGCGCCAACCTTCAGTCGTAGACTAATCCAGGCATTATGCTTATTTTGCAATATATAGGCTTATGCTACCATACCTAAAAATTTACCTGTTCCCTGCATACATATGGATTTAGGCTGAATAATGCAATTTTGATATTATGCACGTGTCCAAATAAGATTTTTGCCTACCTGAAGGGACCAAAGTCAATATTGTTCTTGACCATTTGTACGCCAAAGTATTGTTTAAGTGAGGTACGTACCTGCTAATTTTAATGAGTAGTTTTTTTCAAACTATTAGATCAAACTACTGTCAGTCAAAACATATAAGGGATGGACGCCATACAATTTCTGCAACCATGTCTTTTTAACCTTTTTTACCTCTAGAAGCCAAACGGACACGTACGGGCAGATAAAACCTTTTGAATTATGTAAAGAAATAATCAAAGAACAGGTTTTGCAAATATGGCCAAATATAGAAAAATAAAAATTTTTTTTATTTTCCGTCAAAGTTGAAAAATAGTGAAAAAACGGATAGTTTTTAAATAGTGATTTACCAGGAGAAACACAAAGCAAACAGTTAATTTTTTTCAATACAAACAAAAAATAAGGCGATTCGTTACCTATTTTTCGTGATATTAAACTTGAAACCGCAACAAATTGACTAAAAATTGTGTGTTTTTTTGAAAACCGATAGTCGGTCAACTTTGAACGGTTATATCTTCTAAACAAAAAATGTGATATTATTAAGAGCGGCATATTTGAAATCGTTTAAAAGTTTCCTATAACATGGGTTTATTCAAAACTTCGTCGGCGCTCATGAAAATTTTGATTTTTGCAACGTCGTTTGCTCTACGGGCGCCATTGTGCGGCAGTAACAAATAAATCTAAATTTAATAAAGGAAATACATATCGAACTTGAACATAAAGAGGTTGTTAACGCAAAGTTTAAAAATTTTCAGTAGAAGCAAAACAATGCTGTATTTAATATTAAAGGCATATTAAAAAGAATTTTTAAATCAACCGTTGCATAACCAAAAAGTAGACAAAATAGCACAACGGGTAGATAATAGAGTATTCATTCGGTTAACCGTCAATCGGTTAACCGATTAATTACTACCCGATTAACTGATCGGTTAATTTCAAATTGGCTTTTTTCGATTAACGATTAAACCGGTTAATTTCTGTCGATTAACCGATTAACCGATGTAACAAAAATTTCAATATTTTGTAGTAGTATAACATATTTTTTGTGTTTTTAACTATTTGTTTCGTATCATATACAAAATGTATGTGTGGTCATTTTAACCCATTTTCCGCCGTCCGGTGATTTAAATTACAATGTTTTTCAATGTTTTTTTTTATCTTCATCATCGATCAACAGTGGCAAAAAATAGGTTAAATGTTTGATTGTCAACACCTTTTTTTGTTTCACATTTATCATATAGGCTTTTTACACTTGCTCACATGTTTCATCCTATCGCAATGATGATAACATCTTCCCATAAGAATTGTACAGATCTTAAAATCAACATATTTCTTCATCTTTAAAAGATGTTCCTATCTCATGTTGTTTCATTCAACATCTTTCGATTATTTTAGTGTCATCACTAGAAAAAACAAATAATTTGTTAAAAAGTATATACCATCACTAGAAAAAAATACAAAAGAGCAGGACAGCAATATCATTTATTTACTTTTTACTCGCTCTTAGACTTGAAAATAAATATTTTTATGATGAAAGATGAAAGATGTTACAAATGTAAACAAGTTTTTTTAATTTTTAACATCTTCCACGCATACCTTTAAGATGTGCTCAAGTGTTAAAAGGCTAATACATACTTCTCATATCAGTCTTTTAACAGAATTAACCGAAACAATTAGAAGTGTTAAACATTAAAAAAAAAAAACTCTAATGGCATAATAGAGTATTTTATATGTTTAGAGAAATCCTGGAAAAGGACTGAGAAATTAGATCTACGATAAGTAAAAGAATTTTTTCCAAGTTTAATCCTAAACATTTAAACCAAATTACTTTTCTTAAAGTTTTATAAAATCTCTTTTAACTATTGAAATAACTAATAAAATTATCTCAGCTTATCAAAGTAGTTTCGTTCAGTTCAGCTAAGTCTTATGTCTTAAAATAATGATGTACAAGAGATATATATGTATCTTCGGCTTAATATGCAAACCGGATATATCCACTTTTTATGTAAATTAAGATGTTGATGCCGTGTGGTAGAGGAAGACACGCCTCGTCGACCAGCATGTAGTTTTTCTCCTATTTAAGTCTTGAAGTGTGTGAAACTAACTGTATTTTTAGTTTTCTATCAAGCTGAAAATAGGGAAAATAAAAAGTTTTTTGTCTCTCCTGTAAAATGTGCGGAAAGTGAGTTAGCAGGTTTGCATAATAAGCCGGCGATATAACTGTTGTGGGCTACCGCTTATAATTTAGATTTCTACTGTACAGTTATGACGAATCAATGAACACAGCATTAAAATTTTTATTTATATTAAACCATTGTAATATATTACATATTTTGGATATAATGAAGATATGACTTGACAGCACACCTTGTGTATTAATTGAAAAAAAAATTCCATATTAAATATTTATGAGTTGTTTGTTTGTTTGCTCGTTTTAGTTCAAGAATTGTTATGTTTGGCATGTTATTGTTTTTTTACTTATAAACATCAAATAATAAATAATTAATGCATTTTTATATATTGAAATTAAATAATTTATAAAAAAAAACTTGATTAATCGGTTAACCGATCAAAAGCAAAATTAACCGATTATTAACCGATTAAACAAAAACCTCGGTTAATTAATCGAGCGATTAACCGATTAAAGCAAAAGGTCGATTAAATGATTAACCTAGTAGATAATAATTTGGTTTTTTTTAAAGTGGGAAAAATAAGACCTTTGAGTTAATATCTTCTTTATGATCAAGTGCGATAGTAAAAATAAGTCTTTTTCATGTGAAGGGTATATATGGGACATATGGTTATTTTTTAATGTAACCGAATAAAAAACTTTTATCATTCGTATCACTTTTAGGTATTTTTAAGTAATTTAAGTGAGAGGAGGGAATTTTTAGTGAACTTATTTAACACAGTATTGAAGAATCTCAATTGGACCAAACTTCACTTCTTTTTCACTTTTTTCGGAAAGTCGATTTTTATGGGACCAATAGCAACTTATAGGTCAATTATATCAAAACTGCAAGATGTTATTTCGGGCCATAAGGAGCTTTATTAGACGGTTTACGTTGTATTAAAGTGATATTCCGAGAATGGTAAATTATTGACCTTTCATCACAATATTTTGTTCGGTGATTTGCTGGAGTATGAAGCTATGACAGACAATATTTCAAAACATATAGTGCTTATGTTTCAATTTAAGTTGTAGTAAAGTGTTTTCCGAGAGTAAGATTTGTAAGGAGCCTATGGAAACTATGGGATACTTAAGTGTCCAGATTATAAATACGTTTTAAGGTTTTTCATGAATATTAAAAAAGTTTCATATGTAGTGAAAACTTACTATACCCACTTCACAACTAGTGGTGGGGGTTATAAAAAACAAAAAAAATAATAGGAATTTAATAAAATTGTTAGCAAGTTAACAATTAAATTAAATTGGTTAAAACAAAATAAAACTTTTGTCAATTTCATTAAACCTTTAAACAAGCTAAAATAAAACATAATTTTATAATATGAATAAAAAACAAATACATTTCATTTGAATAATCTTTTTAAACAATTTTTGGAATTAATTTGTACTAAAAATATTTTAAAAATAGAAATTGAATAAATTTACATTTTTTGTTTAAATAAAACTTAGTCCTAGAAAAAGTTTAAGTGTTTTCATTTGTTTTTTCCCAAAAACTTTAAACGGTTTGAAAAATGATGCGTACTGTAAAAAATTTAACATTTTAATAAAAATTATGCTTAATACCACTTAATACGCCTGTCAGTGGCAACAACATACATAAACAACTTTGCATAAATTTAATGCCAGAGTCAAACAAATGCAAACTTACACAACAACTACACAAATATATATTTGTTTTTATTTTTTTATTTTGCCTAAGATACTACTTTACTTGTTCGTCAGTTTTCTATTTTCTGTTCGTTATAAAATGCCAATATAAATAATAAAGAAGGTGGGTAAAAAGGCTGGTGTGAAGTCGCCTTTACACCTTCCCCAAGATACCAATATGGTCCATTGTGACGCCTTATTTACAGAAAGATATGTAAAGATGGAAAGTAGGTGAAATAAAAAGCGAAAGCATAAGACAGAAAAAAAGATAGTTAGGAAAAGAAAGTTTTGAACCAAACCCGAGAGAAATCCTACTCAATCCATTACAAATCCTATCAGACTCTCGAGTTTACAGCAAGAGACATCCCCTTATTCGCCTAGGAATCTACTGCCCAGCCACTTCAGAATGCTACCCTCATCAGTTCCACGGCCCTCAAGATCCCCAACCTTCGCCTGAAAAACACTGCAGTCGTCAGGAAGCCTATAAGATATTCTGATGTCCAGATCTTCAATTTAGACCTGCGAAGGGCAGATAGAGAAAAGAGAGTAAATTAGTTGATTTACTATTAATACGATTTTCGTATGACGTGCTTAATTCCCAGTTTTTCATATTTGATAAATACACTGAAATTTATTGTTGAGGGAAAGCTAGCTTCTATGCGCATTTCGCCGGTTGCTTAGACCAGCTCATCAGGAAACCTTTTCCAAAGATTTTAGAAAAGCCAAAAATATTAAACAAATGAAACCCTAAAGCGAAAAGAGTTATAAACACTCTAAGTCTTACTCGTAACAATATCAAAGCTTAAACAAAGCACCAACAATAAACAGTGAGTTTATCTTTTCTTACATCCCCCTACAATTGGTTGGGTTCTTTACGACTCGAATTGTAGTTGTAAGTGGGTTAAAAATTAAAAAACAAACCGCTTCATTCCATTGTCTTCGTAAGAAAACAACCAATTTGCCAATTCAGTTTTATGCACGGGCACAGTTTTTCCGTTTGACGTGCTTAATTCCCAGTTTTTTCATATTTGATAAATACACTGAAATTTATTGTTGAGGGAAAGCTAGCTTCTATGCGCATTTCGCCGGTTGCTTAGACCAGCTCATCAGGAAACCTTTTCCAAAGATTTTAGAAAAGCCAAAAATATTAAACAAATAAAACCCTAAAGCGAAAAGAGTTATAAACACTCTAAGTCTTACTCGTAACAATATCAAAGCTTAAACAAAACACCAACAATAAACAGTGAGTTTATCTTTTCTTACATCCCCCTACAATTGGTTGGGTTCTTTCCGACTCGAATTGTAGTTGTAAGTGGGTTAAAAATTAAAAAACAAACCGCTTCATTCCATTGTCTTCGTAAGAAAACAACCAATTTGCCAATTCAGTTTTATGCACGGGCACAGTTTTTCCGTTTGACGTGCTTAATTCGCAGTTTTTCATATTTGATAAATACACTGAAATTTATTGTTGAGAGAAAGCTAGCTTCTATGCGCATTTTGCCGGTTGCTTAGACCAGCTCATCAGGAAACCTTTTCCAATGATTTTAGAAAAGCCAAAAATATTAAACAAATAAAACCCTTAAGCGAATAAGAGTTATAAACACTTTAAGTCTTACTCGTAACATTATCGAAGCTTAAACAAAACACCAACAATAAGCAGTGAGTTTATCTTTTCTTACATCCCCCTGATTTACACTTAGAGAAATTTTTGAAAAGTTTTTCAAGCTGTATGTAAATATGCAAAAAAAAAAAAAAAAAAAAGTAAAGTAAAAACATAATTATTATATAATTCATCAAGTTTTCATTAACGGTAAAATATATATATATATGGATATGGTCACCTGAAATCGATAAGACCGTGAGCAAAAACTTCAAAATGTGTACTTTTTATATGTAAATATGCAAAAAAAAAAGAGTTCAGTAAAAAACTTGATTATTATATAATTCATCATCCCACATGATTGCTGAAAAGTTTTTAAAACAAGCTGAAAAAAAACATACATAAGCACAGCTTGATCACAACACACAAAAAAAATATTGTCAGTGTACCACTACGAAATTGCAAAATTTGACAAAATAACAACATGCGCAACAGTCCTGCTTTGTTGAAATTTATTAAGCAACTGAATACAAATTTACTTTTTATTCTTCTGTTGTATTTGTTTTTCGGGTTGCCTTTGTAACTGTTTATGCATGAAACAATGAATTATAGATATTCAGTTTGTGGGCAGTAGTAAATGAGTGAAAACAACATCACACAAACACGTGTATGTGTTATACGGTAAATTTTTCACATTCTGATTTCAATGTAAAAATTGTTGTTGTTTCTTCTTGTTTCGACTGCTAAAAAATAGTTTTTTATTTATTTTCTCTATTTTAAACCTACTTTTTTTAAGTTAAAAAGTGGTTTAATAAAACAAGTGTATGGTATGTTTTGGGGATTTTAAGGAATACCTTAGTAGGGCAATTTTTGCGTTTTTAGTAGCTCTGGTAAAAAAAACACGATGTGAAATGTAAAAACCGGAAAAACTTCGTAATCCAGGCAATTAAGCTCACTTATTAGCCGAATCATATGAGGCGCCGAATATTCATAGCACCTTCATAGGTAAAATTCTGTATTTTGTGGGACCAAAACCGCATCTATTTTAAGCTACTGCAATCGTACCACTGGGGACCTTTAATGAAATGTTTGAGTAACTGTTGTCCAAAACACGTGATTATGTCTTTATTAAGAAATAAACTGTGAGATCATTTTATTAGTAATTTTAATAGTTTAAGATCATATAAAATCATCTTTTAGATAAATAATTCGGTTAAAATGTTAAGGATTTAATCAACTCTTTTCTTAACTCTCATTTAAATCCTGTTTCATTTTTTAAAATTTTTAACACTTGTAATTGTTTGGGTTAATTCTGTTGTTTCGTTTCTATCATAAGTTCCTTCTCTTGTCAAGTCATCATCTAACTCATCCTGGCGAAACTCAGCACCAAACATTCTGCAAAAAAGTTAATTTCTGAATTCCTTAATTTCTGTTTTTGTACTGTATTTTAAAAATGTATTTATATAAGGAAATATATTGTATAAAAAATAATTCTAAACACAACTTTTTTGGTGCACATTGGTAACTTTTTTGGTGAATTTTGGTACAGATGACGTTGTAAAATTGTAACCGACGTTTTGGAACTCACCAATAATTTAAAACACAAAAAATATGGTTTAATACTACAAAGAATTATAATTTTTGCTTCAATGATTAATCGGTTAATCGACTGAAATTAACCGGTTTAATCGTTAATCGAAAAAAGCCAATTTGAAAATAACCGAACAGTTAGCGCTAAGGAATTGTTGTCTAAATTTGGTAGCGTAATTTCTATCCACATAACATGAAAACATGAAGTAGTGCAAAATTTAATGGAAATCGGTAAATTTCGCGACATATTAAAATGATAAATATTTCTGTAGTTTTATTAAGTATAATTTTCTTCATATTCAATTATGTTATTTTGATTAAAACAAATACAACAATCTCCAAAGTTGTAGTTGGTTTAATTCCTTAACTTCGGAGTGGATTTGGCTTAAGCCTGCCTTACATATTTTTCTAATTAGTTAACAGTAAATAGCAAAACATCATACTACCAATTCAAATATCTAAGAACATTATTTATTAGTAATTATTTAAAAGTAGAGATAGTTGCCCCTGTTTTTATGCCACTTTTACATGTATTTATACCTTATGGGGTATTAGATAAATATATAAAAAGTTTAACACAGAACTTTAGTATAACCACTTCGCAACTAGTGTTGGATGAGAACAATAGGTAAAATTAAATAAAAGACAGAATCTTTTTTCTTGGAGAAACTGGCGTATTGTTAAAATTTTCAAGAAAACAAAAAAGAGGAAAACATTTTGTGCCCATGTGGCAATTTTTTTTTTTTTTTTTTTTTTTTGACACGAATGGTCCCCGTGTGTCCATATGGGCACAAAAATAAACTGTTCCTAAAAGAGTTAGAAAATGTAAACAATTAAGAATAGCGGTACCACCTGTTGTTGAGTTGTTAAGCATCAACTTTGATTGTAGCGAGGATTTAGTTCAGTTGGTTAATGTATATAATTAGAATATTTGAGGAGGTCCATAACAAAACGCATCAATTCCACTTTTTAAATTTAATGTTTTTTTTACTGAATAATGTTGTACATACACGCAAAGAAAAAACATGGTTGTAGTAAACATATTCTAAGCTAAGAATTATGGTTGTAGTCACCATATTACGATTATTATTGACTCATATTATGACCAAATATATTCGTAATATTATATCATAAAATTTTTCCCTTAATTATATTCTTATGATGTTAATCATAATAAGATAAGAAGTAATCATATTATTGTCATGTTAGTTATATGTATTCATATTATGACACAGTGGTGCAGTGGTCACAGCAATAAAAAACAAGTAAGAGTGCTATATTCCGCTGTGCCGAATCTTATATACCCTTCACCATTGTGCGAGTAGAATAGAGAGGAACTAAATAATTTTTACATATACATATACATACATATTTACAATACTTAAAACTTCATTATAAATGAGGGGCTTAAAGCACAAGGGGTTTAAGTGCCTTTTTCAAAAATTGAGTTTACATATGGAATTATAGGTAAAGTTCGGAGAAGTTGTTCAGGGCACAAGAGGTGAACCTAGGATTCTCATCCGGACGCTAGATATGGTGAACAATTCAAGCACTTGACATTAAAAGACCTGCTTCGCTTGGAGCACAAGCGAAACAACTGCTTTTGTCTCATTATTTAACATAAGTCACTTGAACCCCTTGTGCTTTAAGCCCCTCAAATGAAATTTAAAAAGCGAAAACTGGTAAATATTTTTTTTAAATCGTTTTTAGTTTCTATTTGTTAAAATAATTTCGTTAAATATATGAAATAATAAAGAAGGGTGATAACAAAAATCATATTGGGCTTTATGCTAGTATATGTAAACAAATACGAAGGGGGGGGGGGGGGATGGAAGGGATTTGAAGAAGAGACGACAACCGGATTTGAACTTCGCTTTGCATAAGGACCCAGAATATATATACTTAATAGGGTGTAGGACCTTCGGTGAAGGGTATAAAAAGAGTAATTTTTGGAATTTCAGTATTTTGGTCATAACTCTGCTATTTCTCAACCGATTTGACAGATTTATATACCGACGTGTTAAAGAAGAAATTTGCCAGTAATTTTGTCTATAAAACTTGGACTCGGGAAGAAATATGGTTCCTGAAAATGGGTATTTTTCAAAAAAAAAATTAATATTTTGGTCATAACTTTTTCGTATCTGAACCGATTTTCCCGAGTTTTTCAGAAAATATTTTCTATTAAAAATTTCCGATCTTCTCATATATAAGGCGTAACCATAGGTCATATTCCAGTCAAAAAATTCATGTTTCTATACAATTTTTAATACTTTTTGTTTGAGAGGTACCACGCTTACTTCCCGCCCACATTTTGTAGGATGGTGTGTATTTATAACCTAAATGTTTGTACCGAATTTTAAAGCTTTGGCTCTTGCCGTTCTCCAGATATACAGAAAAAAGTACTAAAAATACAACAACCACAAGGGATTTTTTGGAAAAATTAGAGGCAGTCGTGGTTTTTTGGTCCTATCTCAGCCATTGTTGGACCGATCTGGCTAAATTTCAGTAGCAAGAAATGGTGGACTATATGTGACATAAATGTAAAACAACGTAGCCGCTATCATGTCTGGAGTCTCCGGAAAACACATATCAAACGTAAGACGGACAGACGGACGGACGGATATCGTTAAATCAACTTCTCTCCTCTTAAGGACCCAGAATATATATACTTTATAGGGTCTAAGATCAATATTGTAGAAATTACAAACGGAATGACAAACTTATATATACCCTTTTCCACCTGGAAAAATAATTATTTTTAATTTTATTTTTTGCTGATGTATCATGCCGCTCAAAGCGCTTTGCAGATGTCATGAAAAGAACACCCAATTATGTCACAAATTGTGTTGAAAAGAAACTGTATCTATTCTACTGCCCAATTTGGAAAAAGCCATAACGTCCAGGTCAAAATTCGGGTAAAGTATGCTCCTTTGGTCCATTTATGTAAAATATCATAGATGCAAGGTATTTAAACCATATCTCTTCAATTTAAATTTTCTTTATGTAACAACGCATTGCAAACAATGTATGTAACTGTCCGTCTTGTTTATATCTTTCACACATACACTTACAATATTATACAGTTATAACAATGTAAGATTATTTCGATACAATGTAGTATTATTTCAATATAACAGGTCCTCAGAACTAAATTTAAGAACCAAATTTTAGGAAGTCCCAAAAAAAGTGTCACACCATCGGTGTTCTTAATATACCAGTTAGATGATAAATTCTCCTTTCACTGGTCATGAATTCTATCTTTTTGAACTTGTTCTATTTTCACAAATCCCAGGACCAGTCTGTTGAAACAATTGACAAAAATTTCCCCCAGGGTTACTTCAATAGGTACAGTAAGAGATAATCGAACAAGTAATGTGAAATTATGCTCTCCCAGGATATTAATGAAAAACCAGTAAGAGTGCTATATTCGGCTATGCCAAATATTTGATACCATTAACGGACAGCTAGGATATTTATGAACCGATCTTTACGAAAGTTGACAGTGTGATTTCTAGTCATATAAAACTGTGACGGAACAAAATTTAATACAATAGAATTATTTGTTATGGTTTTAGGCGTACTAAAGTGTTTTTCGGGAGTGGGCTTTATATGGGGCCTATGGTAAATTATGGACCGATCAATTACAAATGTGAGAAATGTGACATAGCAGTGCACCCAAAGTGCTTTGGAGCATATCAGAATTGAATTAAAAATGAAATGTTTATCAATATCTTTTTTAATTTTTTTTTCCTAAAGCCTGGTACTCTGTTCAACATTTCACGTGAAATGCTGTCAAAACGCACATGAAAAAAACTTGTGCGGAATATCTATGAAATAATGTTGATAGAGTTGTACTCTGTTCATTTTGTGAAAAAGTACCGAAATGTTTCTGGCAACATTTTTTTTACAACTGCGAAATAATGCAAGCTGCCTTTATTTCACGTGGAATTCTAAGCAAAAGCAAAAAAGTATGAACTTAATATTTAAAAAAGAAATAAAAAATTAAAATAACTCAATCGGTAACAGTTTTTTATCCGTATTTACTTTTTTTTATTAAATTTTTTATTAAAAAAAAATAATTTTAGTAAAATACATGTGGCGTTTGTTTACATACACGAAACAATGTAGCATACTTTGAAGGAATAAAAACGTCAAATTGTACAAACTCGCAAGATTGGTAACATTGATAAATGCCAAAATTTTCGTGTGGAATAATCAAAGTTTCACAACATTTTTCACAAATTTGAACAGAGTACTAGGCTTTAGACGTGAATAAAAAATTTTAATTTGAAATGTTTGCAAATGCGCTTAATTTTTAAATCGTTAAGGCCCAACGATGTGTTTTCGCAACGGAGGTTATCTTGGCTCCCACGTATCCGATTTGCCCAAAAATTGTTTTCTTTCATATTTAGGTATAAACCATAACATTTTAAAAGTTTCATCACTATAGCTCAATGGGATCATGGCTCGGGGCTTAATGGGTAAATGCATTTCAGTTGCAATTAATATTGTCCGTTGGTTAAGTTAAAGTATTCTGTATGTAAAATTAAAAGAAAATGTAATAAAATATAACGAAAAGTTCATTTAATTTTTACTGTCAAAAAAATCAAAGGAATATTCAGTTATCTATAAATATATAAATGGACAAAGGCAAAAAAGTTAAGAACACTTTCCTCCTATGTCAACCGTTCAATATGAAATAAGCGTAAAAATTTGCTACTAATGCAATTGTATATACAAAATTTGTTTTTTTTTTTTCAATTATTAAATAATAAAAAAGTATGGTGCTCGATTATTCGAAATTTTTTAGAAACCGGTTTTCGAATATTTCGACTATATAAATACGGGAAACTAAATTTCTTCATTTTACTTTTCCGTGCTGCCTGTGATCATTTTTAAATTGTCTCTAATATTTAACTTAGAAACATTTTGATACTTTTTTGTTTTTCAATTGATATTTTCTGATATTTTTTATATTGAACTTACAAAATTTACTTACGTGGAAGATGAAATATAAGCCGAAAGTTGGTTCCTCGCCAAATCGATCCACTAGGATGGAAAAAATAAATGCTCGAAACATGTTAATATATATATATTTAGAAGAACTATGTTTTCTTCATATGTACATAAAAATTTATGTTCGAATTTTGAACTATAGGCGAACCCTAGTTTTATATAATTTATCTACCAAAAATAAATTTTTAGTTATCTATAAAACAAACAATTTGCTTATTTTGTGTAAAAAATGCTCATGTTCTATTTGTTAACATAATTTAGTTAAATACATCCAATTTTTAAAGTAAAATAATTGCGAAACCATATCGGTCATGTTGCTGGTGTCTTATAACTGAGAGTTCTTCTGTAAACAACATAAGTAAAACAAATATCTGTAACGGGGTAGGAAAATAATAATTTTCTATCTCTTTCTCTCTCATTAGAAAAACAAGCGGGCAGGTGTCTGTCTGGTATTTTTTAGAAATTTAGGCTCTTTTGTGGAGTCAATTGAATTTTTCTTTGTTTTTACGGAATATGTATGCCCCTAGTGTGGTTCTCCACTCAATGCACAACCAAACTCATTTTAGGTATTGTGCTACCCAACTGTTTTTAGTTGAGTTTGCTATGAAGTTGCCAACTTCAAATATCGATTTGCCAACTTTAAATATAACGTTTGACAAGTGAAAATTTTATAAAATTGTATAATTTTTTAAACTAAAAGTATTTTTAATTGTTGTGTTGAATAAAAAGTTTTTATAATTGATATTAGTGTCGATTTATTTTATGATGATGAAAAGGAGAACTCTTGCATAGATGCGCTACATACACGAAGACAAATTCATGATGATTCCAACCCTCTTGAACTTCCCAGTGCAAAGTAAGAAATTATAATAAGTAACGAAAGTTTATTGTGTTTGATGAGTTCTTCTTCTGGTTGGGGTAGCTATTGGCCAATATGCTGGTTGTATTATTGGTTAAACTGACTCAGTAAAATTGTCACTTGATGGTGGAATATTTTCAACACCAAATACTTGGCCGGTCTTACAATACAAGAGCTGCGAAGCAGTATCCTCAAGGCTATTTAATGGAACTTCTTGTGATAGCCCTCCACCTGTCGCTTGAGTGTTTCTTTTATTGTTGGCAAGTTTTTTCTTTACACTTGCCTTGTAGTGTATCCAAACCTGTGCCAAGAATTTTATAATTAGATTAAGAAGATTATATGTAAGTGTTTAAAAGAAGTTCTTGTCGTGGTCCCAGACTATTTAGCTCCACTATAAACTCTTCCCATAACTGCTTACATGCATTTTTTTATCATACCAAACTTTGGAGTTTTCCGCGAAAATGTCTTTAGCATTTAGTATGAAAATGCTAATGATTGAGATTGAGAACTTTGGTATTTTTTTATTAAAAAAGTGGGATTTTTTTTAGCCCACTGCTTTAAGAACTTTTTAATTTACATAACTGCCGAATTTCGTTAGAATATCTTTGTTCATGTCAGATTTATAGAATGTCAAACCTTAAAAATATTATTTTTTTACTTTTTATTCATTTACACTATATTTTAATCATTTTAATGTTTGACATTCTATAAATCTAACATGAATAAAGGTATCATAATCAATTTTGGCAGTTATGTAGATTAAGAAGTTCTTAAAACAGTGGACTGAAAAACATCCCCATTTTTGATAAAAAAAATACCCAAATTCCCAATCCCGGAAAACGGCTTTCAATTTTTTTTTTGTTCAATAAAGGCAATATAATTTACCATTCGATATTGATCAGAATTTTCTAGAAAATAATGGACATAATAGAAAACATTACTGTTCTAAATGTATAAAAATCGGTGTGCTGAATTATTAGAATTTTTTACTCAAATAATTTTTTTTTTTTTTGTTTGAGAAATTTGATTTGGAATAGGGCATATGGGAGTTAAAATGTCAAACTGACTATAATTTGCTTCTACAAGCATACACTTAATGTTTTCTTTTGAAAAATATAATAAAAATATATATATATATATATATATATATATATATATATATAAATTCGTATTCATATTACCTTTATATGCATATACATTCGCCTCGTATATGCCACTATACCTTTAAAAAAATGTATATGCATGTAATAATACCTATGATCATTTTGTGAACAGGTTTCTTCATTATCAACTCTACAACAGGTTTAACTGGAACCAGCTCCACTAGAAAACTTTTTAGATTAAAAATATAAATAAGTGTAAATTTTAAAATTTTTTTTTTTCTATTTTTTATTTAAATAACAAAAAGGACAAAAACATATTTTTTGCTTAAATAACAATAAAATTTATTATATCTCCTATTGATTCGGTTGGAAAATTGCCTCCAAATATTCCATATTTGGTTTTGTATTATCTTTGTCCTGTAGCAACCCTTTTGCTTCTTCATCTAAGTCCCGATGTTCTACTTTCCATTGACTTCGAATGCTAGAGATGGGCGGATCTGACGTTGCCAACAATATATTAAACAGATCTTCGTTCGTAAAATCTCGTGACATTTTTCTGGTATTGTGCTCCCTATAAAATCTGTAATCTTTATTCCTTTTTTCCTGGGCTTCTTCTGACAGATCTCCTAGTGGTACTAAATGATGCCTAATGACATCCTCTGCATGATAAAGGATTTTATGAACCGTTGGAGACATATTTCTCCATGGATATTTGATAGTATATATTCTAGCTGTTTCTTTGGCATAATCCCCAAATTTTCTATAATCAATTTGTTCATTGCATGCAAGTACATCAATGATTGTTTTAAATCTTGATATAAGACTTATATCAACACCTGTTATTTCAGATGCTTTTTTGGGATCAGAAAAGAACCTTCTTGCTGTATTCCCATCATTCGTATTGCTTGATTCTTGTTTTGGTTGTTCTATAATCAAGCCACATTTGCGAAATTCATCCTGAACATGCTTCTTTTTTATACTTCTTAAATCCTTGTTGGTTTCATTGTTTCTTATTGATCCTGATGGTCCAAAATCCAAATCATAACTGATTTTTAGTATGTGCTCCATAATTCGTATTCTTGTATGTAGCGGCGATAATCCAAATTCATATGCATTAGTATTATCTAATGATTTTTCCGGGACTTGGTTTAATTTGCTTGATGTGGTTTGGCATATAATGCAGCTGGATGAAGCCTTTGTGTCAGTCAAAGCCTGGCCTACTTTTCCGTCTATCATCGTTAGCACTAATTGATAGTTAACTTCAATTATATGGCCATCTATTTCTAATTATAATGGCCATAGTGTTGCAATTTGGGCTCTTATATAACTGGTTTCATTTTTAATGGTAACAGCAGTTTCCTTTTTAAATTCAAATTTAATTGGTCTGCAGTATTTTGTAGAAGATGGTGTGAGATTTTTCCAAATATCCTTTGTTTGCATCGTACTGGTCGAAGGCTCCGAGTGTTCCAAATTCTTTACCAAACGCAATGGAACAAATGATACCATGAACATATCTGTATCTGAAGTATTTTCACATATAGATTGCTTGTATTGTTTCTGTCCAGAAGAACCATCACATCCCCATTTGCAAAATAGAGTTAACTTGCAGTTCCCATATTTTTTCAAATCATATCCTTTAAGTGATTGTAGTAAACGCTGAGCTGTATGATTAAGTAGACCTTGAAGTTTTACCTCTGCCGAAATTGGTGTGATTTTAATAGTGTCCATTGGTGGCAAACATTCCTTCTTAGCAGCAGTTATGTGATGATATGCAGGATACAGATTTGAACCTTTTTCAATTGCACGCACTCTGAGCTGAATATATTGGTCTTTTGTTAACTTCAAATCTAAAAATAATGCTAATGCCTCTTCATTTGAAAACTGTTTTTCATCGCTTGGCGTTGGAATACTCTTAAGAATCCGTTTGTTCTCTTGGGACTAGCTATAAAAACTTTTTCAATAATATCGACTTTTGTGAGTTCTTTTTGTGATCGCAGTTGATATAGCAAAGCTTCTTGAATACTTGTATCTCCGATTTCTTCGTTGATATCCTTAAGCTTCCGCCTTTTAGATCTATCGCTACAGTTCTCAAGTGATTTCTTTGGCCTCCCAAGGTTCTTTTCTTTTGTACCTTCTGAAGATATCTGGCCACTGAGTTCGCCATCTAACCAGTTTGCAAAACTGTTGTAAAATCTAGGTTTACTCCATCCAACTTGTTTGAACCGCTTTTTTAAGTTTTTGACAAAATCGATTATTTTATTTTGCAGTTCCGATCGTATTTCAGTGCTGCAGGAATATAAATTGAGTTTTCCTTCAATGTAACTTAAAACATCTTCCTCCTTTTTATTTTTAAAATACTCTTCGGATAATTCTTTATAGCTGAAGCTCTCCATTTTTATAGACATTTGAAAATTAGATTGTAATTGCTTAGATATATTTTAACAACTGAGATTTTATTGGAATACCACTGGCTTTTATACATAGCATGCGTTATACTGTGTTCCTAGGTAGCGTAATAAGGTAGAATTAAAAACAAAATTGGGCTAAAGAAGGATACGCTTAAAATCCCACAGGTATTGGTAATTATATAATATAAAATACCCAGCACAACTTGGCTTGGTACATTTATATTCCAGTCATATGAATAGGTGAAATAAAAAGAGCAAAATAAATGTTGCGAATAATTTTACACAAACTAAAAAAGTGTTCTATAGGCTGGTCCAAACAGGTACAAAAGTGCATTTGGGTTTTAAGTAGAAACTTTCACCTTTCTACAGCTAGTAAAATCTCTCTAACCCCTTTTGACCCTCATAAATTCTATACTTCTGAATTTCAATTTCACTGCAATATAGAACCTGAAAAAATATTTAATAACACAGCAGGTATAATCGGTACAGTAATACAACAAAACATTGTTTGAAGACTGCTTTACTACCAACATAAAAAATGTTGAACCCACTATTGATAAGAGTTTGACATAAAACATAATCCATCCGATTAAAAAACTAGAAAAATCGTTATTAAATCAAGCCAAAAAATCCGTTTTATCCGAATATCTCAGTTTAAAACAGTTTAAAATTTTATTCAAATATGTTTAGCCGTTCATAAGAAGCAAAATAATTTTTCAAAACAAAACGTTCGTAAACCATTGTGTTATATTTCAGTCATATGAGCAGCTTAAATAAAAATAGCAAAAAAAAAATGTTGCGAGTGATTTCATTAAAATGAAAAAAGTGTTCAACAGACAGTTCCAAACAGTTCAACAAGTATATATGGGGTTAAAGAGGACACTTTCAGCTTTCTGATGGAACTAAAATCTCTTTAACCCCTTTTGACCCTAACAAGTTCTACTCCTCTAAAATTCGGATTTAACTAAAATATAGAACCTGTGGAAACATTTAATAACACATCAGGTATAAATGATATAGTTATGTAATGAACCATTTCTTAAAGAATACAATCCCACTAACAAAACTAAAAAAATTTCGACCAATTATTGATAACGGTTTGCGAGAAATCATAATTTAGTTCTGATCAAATTTAAAACAACAAAAAATATTTGTTTCCAGCAGCATGCCACAGCCACAATTACCAATATTTTAATCTAGTTTTTTGGATACCTTAGTTCTTATATGTTTGCTATCGAATGGCATTTACATTTTTGAAATCGGCGATGACAAAAAATTGGACTTTTGGCCGATGAAATTCAATTTTCAGCCACAGTGCGCCGCTCAAATTGAGCTTTCCTTTTTATTTTCAAACTATTACAAAAAATTACACTTACGATTTCTCCATTTTGTTTTCGATTTTCACCAAATTTTAAAAAAAATAAACTTCAACTGCCAATAACACAACTACTTTTTAGCAGTTGTGTGTATTTAACATTTTTGTCGACAAAACTTTTAAAAAGTTGAAAACGGCAATACCACGAAACAAACAGATACACAACTGAATAGCCAACTGCCAGTTGAGTTCAGAATGACAATGTGAATTTATCAAAGACAACCAAACTGTTACAAAAGTGGAGAATCGCAATAGGGGCAGTAGTTAATTTTTTGATAGTTAACTCATATAAAATAACTGAATCTTCATTTATTTTTACGGAACATGGGGTGGAATTTTTAACAGTAAAAATTTAATAAACTTTTCGTTAAAAATAAATGAAAAATAAGAAGACCGGGTTTTAAATGAATTTTCATTGATTTTATACTAATGTTCGCCTAATGGTCAAAATTCGACCATAAATTTGTATGTAAATATGAAGAAAACATAATGCATCTAAGTATATTTGAATTTATTTGTTGCGAGCAATTACGCCTAAAACCGTTAAAAATAACGCTAGCGTAACAAAATTTGGTACGTCACAGTTTTTTAGGACTAGAAATAACACTGTGAAATTTCGTGACGATCGGTCCATATATTATCTTAGGCCCCATATAAACCCTACAACCGGAAAATAGTTTAGTACGCCTAAAACCGTAAAAAAATTGCAATCATAACCAATTTTGGCTCGTCACAGTTTTATAAACCTATAAATGATACTGTGAAATTTCGTGAAGATCGTTACATAATTTACCCTAGGCCCCATATAAACCCTACTACCGGAAAACAGTTTAGTACGCCTAAAACCATAATTGAAATTTCGTGCTACCGTAAAACAGTTTAGTCGCCTAAAACCATAATTAATAACAAATCGTCACAGTTTTAGATAATAATAACATCATACAGATATTACTCCTTAAACATTCGACCTGTCAGTGGAGGGTATCAAAGATTCAGCACAGCCGAATATAGCACTCTAACTTGTTTTGTATAGAGTATAAAAATTCAATAAAAACGAACATTTTTGTACACAAAAGTTGATATATTAAAAATCCCGAAAAATACCGGGACTTATTTTTATTTGTCAATCCTAAAAAATCCCGGGATTTAGGAATTCGGGATTTCCGTTTGGCATCCCTATACACAACACATAAGAATTCTTTCTTTTCTGTTTTTTCAAAGAATTATTCTATTTCCCAACAAAATGTTCCTGCTTAAGCCATGAAAGTTTTTTCTATAGCCGCAAGAAACTCCGTACAAAATGCAGGTCGCCTAGGTGGCAGTTTATGCCTCGCAAATTAGGTGTGTACTAGGGCTCAAAATCGGGAAATCACGAAAAATTTTCGGGATTTTTTGGGATTTATTTGTTTTATACAAAATATAAACCTTTTTTAAACTGTATGAAAAAAACTTAATTTTCCAGTAAATACTCATATTTTCTTTAATCCCGATCCCGGGATTCAAAAAAACCAATCCCGATTGGAAGCCCTAGTGTGTACTTAATAGTTAAAAAGGTAATATTTGTTCTTCTTATGCCCGTAATTTCTACAAAAAGAAAGCTGTTCGTGTTCGTACCTAACAGTAATAGGTAAACTATTTCAACCAACATGTGGCCAACGTGTTTTAACCTTCAGTTTTCTAGATTTATTTTTGTAGAAATAACGGGAATTAGTTGTTTTTTTAAATTTTAAGAATTTTGAAATACCTTGTCATTGTTAAAAGTTGTTATGTATAAAGTTTTTGTATATGTAGTACGAGCATGATGTATTATTTGCAATTTCTTCAAGCATAAATATATTGTTAAAGTAAAAGTTTTAGTTGGGTTTCGGTTTCGGTTTTTAGGCATTTAAAGCCGTCGTTTCGATTTCGGTTAAAACCGAACAGCAATCCCTAGGATGAACCTTAATTTACTTTACGGCTCACTTTAGATTAAGCTTAAGTTTTAATAATGGCACACTTTTTATAAGGTTGGTTAAAATCTACTTAAAGCTATTGGTAAGTTGTGAAAATGGGCCTAATACTAACTGAAATAATTATTTTTTGTACACTACATTATAAAATAATAGATGATGTTTTTAATCTGATTAACTGTCATAATTAATTTTAAAAACTTTTGCTAAATAAAAAAGGGTAATGGATAGTAAATTATATCATAATTTAACCAAATATAACATTACAAACTCTAACCATTAAGTAGCTAAACGGGCAATTCTTTTCCATTATGTAATTTTCTTGCTTAAATGCTGAACTTCTAGTGCCACAAATCACGCAAATAAATTTAATTACTTTAAATACAAGGTGGTAAATAATCATTAATAATTACAAAACTATGTTATGTCCGAACACGCACATTGCAATAGGAAGTTTCAATAATTTGCTTAATGTATATAACAAGGCAGTATTATGTAAGAATGTGTGGCCAATTAATGATATACAAACAGTCTTCAATAAAATTAATATTCCTGTAGTCCATGCTCACTTAACAATCTTCCCTTAATAATTACAAATTTATTTATTAGATAAGAGAAATTTGTATGACTGAATTATATTGAGAGGTTAAATTTACTAAGCAGCTTTCTCTGCACATTTTTTGATAAGTTTTTTATTGTATTGAAATCGCCATTTAAAGTTTTACAGTGGTAAACTAAAATGACATTAATTTGAGCCAAAACCCATAATGACAACCAGAGATACAGATCTTAATGGCTTATTTATGGTCAATATCAGCAAACAACAAACAGACACCAATTCACGAGTAAAACACACAGATACAAAATTATTAATATCAACCGTATCATGCACCAAACCTCTTTGGGCAGCTATTTTTTTCTTTTTTCAAAAGTTGAATGTGAAAATGCGTGAGTGCCCGGTTAGGCTAGCTGGTAGTAAGCTAGTCTATCAGTGCCGGGCTTGCAGGTTCGACTCCCGCCAAAGACTCTGGTTTCGTTCTTGCAGACAAGCGGAATTAGCTTAGGGAATTATAAAAAAAAATACTTATGTGCAAGTTTAAATTTTCGTAACGTTTTGTTTTGCTAAAATTTACTATTAGAAATGAGAACTTTGCTCTAAAAAAGTGTTGTTGAAAGAGTTAATTGCAGAAATTTAACGTAGGTTTAGCTAGGTAGAAATGTCAGTCAGTATCCATCTAACATACTTAGGCCCAATGATCCATTGTAAAACCATGAAGTTCCACACCGCAGAACCAACCCAAACTTCTAGCGAAGTATAAAAAGCGCTCCACTTCATCGCCAGAGACGTCGTACAATCCGTTAAAGGTGGTGGATCCCATTTCGGCCAGTCGTCTTCTCTTCAGTGTATGACTGTGAAAAAGGAGGCGTTTTAAAATCTCCTCCTCGTCATCACAGCTGTGGCACTAATTATATTGCCCGGCTCCAAAGCACTGTGCATGGGTACCTAAAAGACAGTCTCGCATTACAACAGATACCAAAAGTTATACGCGCTCTTGGTCATCGATAGTCCTGTATTCAATGTTTGTGGCCCATCTTTGATTAGCAATATTTATACTCGATCGCCGAATTTCGGGTTAACAGAAAAGCAGAAACACCCCAACACCCTCCAGTTCCCGTGGAGCTCCTAAAGTAGTGCCTTGTCTAGCAAGGAAAACTGCCCTAATGCTTCTCAGTATATCCCCGTGGCCTGGAGCGCATATGATCCTGATATAAAACTGCTTAGCCAGCTTGTTAAGGAATGAGTGGCAGTCGAGGGCTGTTCTTGTTCTTAGGAAGAGCGAATCCAAGGCCGTAACAGCGACACTGCTCTCAGTGTTAATATCGACGGCATTGAGCTTAAGCTCCCTTATTTTGCACTCCGAAGCTACCTTCTTCTCGTGCCATCTTATCCTGCCCAGAACATCGTTTCGCTGACATTCCGGCTTGGTATCAGCGATCTGTAGCGACGATCGTGAGCTTAAACTGTTGAGGTGTGATCAATTCTTCGGTTTATGATTGCCGTGTTTATAATCGCTATCTCTTTTCCTACCAAATTCAACTGTAGTAGATGAAGGTAAATAACCATCTCATCGCTAGGAGTGATGCCAATAGCCCCTGTAATGCACTGCGAGGACATTCTTTGTACCATCCAAAGTCTTCCAAAGAAGGTCCTCCTATCCAAGATTGGCAACCATATGAGCACGCCGTGTAGAAGGATTGGGCGAACTATGGTCTTAAACTCCATTGTATTATCCTTAGGGTCAATCCCAACTTTTTGGACAGCCTAGCCCCAGGCCATTTGGAAAGGTAAACAAGACCGCCCTCTAGGATATAGCGTATCGTTGAAAGAACAGCAATCTAACAGCAATCGCAACATCGTCAAGCAATGACCCTGCAACTGCGGAGTTCAAGAGATATAAGCTCCGGATTCAGAGCAAGCTTCCATAGCAATGGTGAAAGCACTCTTTCTTGTGTGACTCCTTTATTACCAAACCTTGTAATTGTAGAGGAACTCAGATAGGAGGCAATACGCTTCCTTGTGAGTAGCTCTTCTATTCACCCGATAATTTCACCCTCCCTCCCAAGACATGACAACGCCGAAATTATCACATCCGGAGTAATGTTGCTTAAAGCTTCCTCGATATCCAGGACAGCCACCAAAGTATATTCACCGATAGAGAGTGACTTCTCCAACAAATTCACAAGCACATGTAGATCAGTCTCGGTAAATTTAACGCATGTTGGCGTACCAAAAAAAGTTTCGGATCGATACAGAAAAATAATGACAGACTTATCGGTCAAAAGTCCTTAGGTGTCGAGTGAGAGCTTTTCCAGCTTTGAACTTTAATATATTTATGAAAATTTCCTAACGACAATAAAACTCTAATAATTTTTTATAATCAAGTGAATAGTAGGATCAATAGTTTTTTTTTTCTTATAACGTATGTCACTCTTACAGTGTTGTTGCTGCTGTTTTTTAAGTTTCCGTTCTCAATTGCTAATTTTTATACCCGCAATTTTGGAGATAATTTGATAAAATTTGGGACATAGGTTCTTATTGGCACAAGGACTAAGCCTATTTAAAATGGGCGGAATCGTAGGACCAAGAGGGGAGATACGGGGAAATTTCTTCCTCTCAGAAACTATCAAACCGATTTTAATGAAATCGAAAACATAGATAGAACCATATCTATATGGACACAAAAGGTATGAATTTTTTAAAAAATACGACCACAAAGGGAAATAGGGGCAATTTCCGCCTCTCAAACCGATTTTAATGAAATTTAAACCATAGATAGATCCATATCTATATGGGCACATAAGCTATACAGTTTTTCAAAAATAGGACCACAATTTAATGAAGTTTGAAAACATAGATAAATCCATATTTATATGGACACATAAGCATGATGTGTCTTTAAATACTGTGGTGTAGGGTATCATATGGTCGGGCTTGACCGTCTATACTTTCTTACTTGTTTTTCATTTACTTTAATTGATTAATACCTTTAAAACTGCCACTTTGGGCTTGAATTGTCTTTTTAACTTTTCAAATAATCAGGTATATAATGAAAATTGATTCGAATTGAATTCATTTTAAAATGATTGTCTTAATTTTTTATTCAGAATACAGTTTAACTTACATATATTTATGTATAAAGAAAAATTTAGAAAATACAAAGGAGAAATAAGAAAAAAATGTATTAAGCGCAAAATAAACCACACAAATTGCTTACCAAGCATACACTTTGCTTCCGTTTTGTGTTTGTCAAAAACCAAGCAAATGTATTTCGTACAAACATTCATTTTTGTTGTGTGTTCAATGAATGCAGACGCCGACAGTGCTGCGGCAATTTTGTGATCTTTTGCTAACAAATTTGAATTAACTTTCTAAAATGATTTTAAACCTTCTTTTTCACAAAAAGTTTGACATGTCTGCAAATATTAAAAAGTTTTAATATTTTCACAAACTTTGTTTGTCCAAACACCCAAATTAACAATACAAAATATTTGTACAAACGTAAAATTTTGACATGTTTGCCAAGCCATTTGTGTGGTTTATTATGACCAGGGCAAGGGACTTCATGCAAATGCATGTTTGTTGTCGTTACTTTGAGACCCACCTAAAGTTAATATCTTTGCGAATCACAATGTTTCCAGTAAAATGGCATCAATTTGTTAGTGCATATTTTTGCATATTTTGCTTTAAATGCATGTTTTTACATATTTTGTTATAAATGCATATTTTTCGTCATATTTTGGGATATTTTGTTATAAATTCAAATTTTTCTTCATATTTTGTAATATTTATAAAAAAAATTGCTCTCTTCTTAGTTTTTTGTTTAGAAATATCTTCCTGCTCAAGGCGAATTCATTATAAGGTGTAGTCAGTGGATCAGCTAGTTATAGTTGTTTCAGCCCTGAAGCTATCAAACAGTCAAAAAAGTATGGGAATATCTGCTAACTCTGACATTTTCAAGGAGCAAAAGCAACAACATGTTGGTGTTTGGTACTGAATTACCTACATTTTATTATAATTTCACCTTGTTTCTTTTACTTTTAAAAAGTAGCACCTTTTGTAGCCATGTTTAACAAATTTTAAAAATTATACAATTTGTATAATTGTGTACATAATTGTAGAAGTAACAATAAAAATTTTTTGACATTTAATTTTGTTTACGGTTTTTTTTTACTTGAAAAAGCCTCAAATAAAAATAACGTTCGGCGAAGAGAAAAAAGAATTAAACAGAATATTTTGGATTTACGCTGTAAGTATGACATAAAATCCAAAAAGTATTGATAAAACAAATTGTTTTTAAGGGAAAAAAATGCCAAAAGAAAAAATATCAAAAAATAATATTTTAAATACGTGTGTTTTTGAGTCTTCAAAATAGATGGAAAAGTACTTTTTTGCAAAGTTTACAATAAAGGTGTTTCATTTAAAAATGTTTAGTAAATCAGCACCTTCAAAGCCAGAAACACACAGATTTATGATTTATGCAAAAGGTTTCGCAAACTTCAATTTCAAGAAAATCAACTTCTGAGGATAAAACTTGTAAAATCAGTTTGGAATTGTGTGATGCTCTGGTGTCTGCAGATATACCTTTATATAAGCTAATCAACCAAAATTTTAGAATTTCTTTGAACAAATATACCAACGAAACCAATCCTACGGAAACAACCCTTAGAAAAACTTATCTCGTCAAGTTGTACACTATACAACTATGTGACATTGTTGAAAGGATTAAGCCACATAATTTGTGGCTGTCTATTGACGAAACAATGGACACTGAAGGACGTTGCGTGGTCTACGTAATTGTTGGGATATTCAATGCCGAAGAAGAACAGAGTAAACACAAATTTTTGTTTAATATTGTAAAGTTGGAAAAGGTGAATCATGCTTCATTAGCTCGAACTTTCAAAGACTCAATTTCTCTTTTAGAAGACTTTAATAAAAATAAAATGTTGCTCCACTGGACATTTTTTAAAGGTATCTTACCCAGAAATGTAACATGTCACATGCCAAGCTCATGCCATACATGCAAGTTTTTAAAGTCACCTTCGCGTTTCAAGCATGTATAACAAGATGGGGACCTGGTTGCAGGCAGTTGTGTATTATGCCAACAATTTTTAAGAATTTAAGGATGTGGTAAATAATTTGAACGAAAATAATGCAGTCGCTATAAAAAGTAAACAATATTTTAAACGTACCTAATATAAAGGCTCAATTAGAATTTATTCACTTAAACAATGGGTTTCTGGTCGAGACAATAACCGAACTCCAGGGGTTTAAATCATTGAACACCTCGGTTGAACACGGTGATGACGCTGTCATAAAAATAAGAAAAGTAGAAGGTTAAATCGGCGAAAAATACAAGCCAAACTTTATACAGTTTTAAAAAAGTTAAAGAAATTTGGTAATATTTTTAATTTGGCTTCCAGTAAAGAAAATATTGCAGAAAATGAATACATATTCAAAAAAGGAGTTGAACACTTTTAATATGCACCTTTTATATCCGTTGATGTCGAACGAAAATTTTTAATGTTTAAAACTATTTTAAGACCAAATAGAATGAGTTTTACATTTGATAACTTAAAAAAAAATTATTTATTTATATAAACAAAACGTTATCTTTATAAATAAGGTTAAATAAATATATTTTTAATGCATATTTTTTAATTTTATTTTTGCATATTTTGCGATTTTTAGTGCATGTTTTATGCGCATATTTTGCGATTTTAAGTGAATGAACTTCCTTGCCCTGATTATGACCTTTAGAAATAAGATACTTATATTATAAGAACAAGAATAAAATAAATCATATTTCAATGTTTACATGTTTAAGTGTACAACACGTATGTCGTTTACTTCTTATTGCACCCCTGAAAATACAAGGGAATCAGCGTTTTTTACGACCTACGGAGAACTGAATATTCTGAGTTTCAAGCTTAGGAAAGTTGATTTTATTAAGACTGCTGCTTTGAGTAAACCAGTGCAACAGTTGTCTGTTCTTTCGTTCTTTTACTGTGCTGTAAAAGCCAATGTCTTGTTTAGCCCAGAACAGCTTCATAAGAGTTTGCTTGCTAATTTCACGAAGAACTCTTCTACCAAAAACTTTAAATGCAATTCTTTCAAAAGTGACATTGGCCCTTTTAGCGCAAAGACACAGATATATCGGGTGATTTTTTAGCTATTATCTTTTTGGCAACACTGGTTTAAACAGTGTTTTTTTTCACTGTCAAACATCTTCAGTTTGGTCTATAAATTAGCCATTAATCGTCTTACAAACGAACAACGCTTGCAAATTATTGAATTTTATTACCAAAATGTGTGCTCTGTTAAGTATGTTCATCGCGCGGTTCTTGTGTTCAGCGACGAAGATCATTTTTGGCTCAATAAGTACGTTAATAAGCAGAATTGTCGATTTTGGAGTGAAGATCAGCGAGAAGCAATGCAAGAGCTACCAATGCATCCAGAAAAAGTCACAGTTTGGTGTGGTTTATGGGCTGGTAGCATCATTGGACCGTACTTCTTCAAAGATGATGCGAATCGTAACGTAACGAGGGACCGAAAATAACAGTTATATTGGAATTTTAAAACAAAAAAAGCATATAGAATTAAATGTCGAAAAACTGATTCAAGTATATTGTTCCTCATGTACTTGTCAATGATAAAATATATTGATTTTTATAATTTTGATTTTTATATTTTAGATCAAACTTAACAGTTATTTTTTGATTTTTATTTTTTTGAACAAAAATAACTGTTGTTTTTTGATTTTTATTTTTTCGAGCAAAAATAGAAGTTATTCTCTAATTAAATGTACGTGATTTAATAATTTAGTTGACTTTACATTTTTATTTTAGTGTGTAATTATCATTGGAATTCCTTATGCACATTAAAATAATTATTAAAGTCGTCTAAATTATTAAAACACGTAAATTTATTTCGAGAATAACTTTTATTTTTGCTCGAAAAAATAAAAATCAAATAATAACTGTTATTTTTGTTCAAAAAAATAAAAATCAAAAAATAACTGTTATTTTTTATCGAAAAAATAAAAATCAAAAAATAACAGTTATCATCTGACTTTTATGAAAAAAGGCATAACTGTTACGGTCCCTGAACGTAACTGTGAATGGTGAGCGCAACCGTGAGATGATATCCAACTTTTTTTTGCCCAAAATGCAAGAGCTTGACTTGCATGACATTTGGTTTTAACAAGACGGTGCCACATGCCACACAGCACGCTTAACAATGGACTTATTGAGAGGCGAGTTCGGTAAACATTTTATTTCACGTTCGGGACTGGTCAATTGGCCGCCTAGATCGTGCGATTTAACGCCTTTAGACAATTTTTTGTTGGGCTGTGTTAAAGCTCATGTCTATACACACATGCCCGCTTCAATTGACGCATTGGATGGCAACATTGAAGCATTTATTCATGAGATACCGGCCGAAATGTTGGAAAAAGTATGCCAGCGGATGGACTAAGCGGATGGACCATTTGAGGCGCAGTCACGGTCAACATTTGCATGAAATAATCTTATTAAATTATATGGACCGTACTATCGATTCAAATAAAGATTTCATGCATTTTTCTAAATTTTATGTGTTTTTTAACCCTTCTTTGCATGGTGATGGAAATTTCCATCATAATATTTATTAAAGAAGAAAACGAACACAAACAGGTCTAATGTAAATTGGTTGCTGTCAACATCATTTCTCATCACTATTGTATACAAATAATCATAGCGGTAAAAAAAAAGAAGAAGCATAACATTTAAATTTATTGGTTTTGTCTCGTAACTCCGCTGTTTGCTAAGTTAAAAAAAAACAAGCAAAATTCTTGCAATTTTTCGAAAGCTGATTTGAAACTTTTGTTTGACAAAAAAGTTTAACTGAGTGGAAAAAAGGTTTGTTTTTATTATTTTAGTAATATTCTGTGCAATTGATTTCGAAATACCCAAAGAAATCTTGAAAAACTATGTGACAGAAATTTACATCATTATGCAATTGCTTCACTTGTAATGTACGGTGAAAATGCATTTATAGTAAACCTGCTTTATGTTCGTTTTTTTAGACAAAAATGGATGAAAAAGATATTGAAGCGTACTTGGCTCAATTGGAGGACGGTTGGCTATCAGAAGATGACCTTGATACCGAAAATTCTGACGACGAGAACGGTGCTGATGAAATTGTGCGGTTGTTGCAGGAGGAAAATGGTGACAATGATGAAATAGATATAATTGGCGAATCTGATTCTCCTATCGTAGAAGAGGACGTTATAGGTAATCAGGAACCCTTGCAATCAGTTGCTCCACACAGATCGTTAACTTTCCCTTTTGACAAAAGACAATTAGTTTGGAAAAAAAGGAATATGGTGTACAACAAAGATTTAATTGCTTTCCTGGAAAGCTCTTCAAACGAAGTTTCACAACTGGAGACCCAATACCAGTGCTTTACTCACTTTTTTACAAATGATATGATTAATATGATTGTCGAAGAAACAAATTTATATATAATACAAAAGAATCCCAATTCATCCTCAACTTATACTGAAGCCGACATTAACAGGTTTTTTGGTATAATTTTATACATGTCTGTGCAGAAATTTCCCAGCACAAGATCGTACTGGTCACCAAATTATGGATATCAACCAATTTCTTCAACAATGCCTCTTAACAAGTTCGAAAAGATAAAACTATCACTACACTTCAGCAACAATGAACATCATAAACCTGTAGGACATCCAGAACATGACAGGCTTTACAAAATCCGTCCTATAATCACGTATCTAAATGAGAGGTTCTCCACAGTTCCAATGGATCAAAGACTTTCTGTAGATGAGCAGATGTGCTCTACAAAGATAGGTCACTTTCTTAAACAATACCTACCAAATAAGCCACACAAATGGGGCTTCAAGTTGTATGTACTTTGTTTTTTGAATTATCACCTGGAATTAAAAAAGATACAAAACTATTTTGATTTTCATTTATTTAGTACTGAGCTTGACATGCGAATTTGCATGGTGATGGAAATTTCCATCATACTGTTTTTTTACATATTTAATACTTTTTATTTATAATTAAAGATTTTTAAATATTTTTTCCTTAATCTAGAGCATAAATTACATCTCTGTCATTTTTTTCACAAGAAAAGAAAAAATCATTCAAAGAAGGGTTAAACTTTCCTATAGCTCTTAAAAAATCGCCCATTATATGAATACGGTGGAATATTCTCGCTTGCCTGACTATACGTTTTTACTTGTTTATGATACCACTAATTTTTTTAACTGGCCGTATCAGTTCTTTTAACAAAATTTACTTGGTAATTTTTTTACTTCTGTTTAAAAAAATCTTCCTGCAAAAATGTTTAAGTTTATAGTATAACAGGATATTCAAAATTCAAGCTTTTTCAATACTGCTTTCCAAATATTTAAGATGCGTTTTTATACAGACACGTACCTCTTATTTTCTGTTCATCAAGTACAGCTGGTGAATGTACTTAATAATATGTTATGTCAATGAGAGCATGTAAACGTACAAAAGATTGTACTTACGTGAATTAGAGCAAACGTGTGGTTTTAAGTGTCGGAGTTTATTCTCATATATTTAAAATTTTTGGTCTTATTTATCATATTTATCTTTATGCATTTTACAATACAAACCTGTATATTAAAATTGAAGTCAGAGAAATATTTCTTTGGAAACTTTGCCGTAAAATCCTTCCTTAAATACTGACTTATTAACAGATTTCTATTTTTATAAAATATGCCACTTACTTTTAGTGTCATCATTAATGTCGTCAACGAAGACAAAAACTTTCTCTTCTCTATCTCGAATGCCACATCAATTTGTATTCGTTATAGGTTGTCTTTTGGGTGTTGTATCGATATTTGGTTTATTTGTTTGTTTTTGGTTTTTCTGAAAACTCATTGAATTGGAAAATTGGCTGTTTTACGTTTTATTCATATTGAGCAGAAATGAACATGTTGTAGATGGGTAGTCTTATTAAGAACTTTCACTACACTTTTGTATAGACAACTGCTTAAATGAACAACAACTTTGTGGAATTTACAGGTAGGACAAAAATTTAACTCTTTTTATGGAAAATGTTTAACAGTTGAAAAAAATCCAACAAATTCTGATAAAAATAAAAATGAATACACTGGTCTGCAATAAAATTCTCTTTTTGATAAAACTATGATTAAGATTATACTGTTAGATACATTTAAATTTTTAGTTTCCTTCTGAGATTTTTTTTAAAGAATACTTTTAATTGTGTTCCCTTTTAAAAGAGAAATTTCACAGATTAATAATAAAATAATGCAAATGTTGAAATAAGCGGCATAGCGACATGTCCTATATTATGCAATTAAATCATTTATTTCAGGAGCCCGTCTACTGACATTTTTTCAAAAATAGTGATTGGCCTACTTTAGTAACACCATCTTATGCAGAAAACCGTCAGCTGTCAAGCCTTTCAATGGGATGTATTTTTTGCAATTTCTGTTTCATGCAGCAAATCTTTACTAATTTTTAAATAAGATGTTTTTTAGTTTTCCGATTATTTCAAAAAGCGCGCTTGACGGATTTCTGAAACAAGCGATTATTAATTAAAATTAGCAAATTATTGATTATGATTGCTTTACTTCCAAGGAATTTATTTTATTTAACCGAACTCTTATATAACAGAATAACACAGTGGAACACTTTTTGAGGGCAACTCCTTCTCTTGTAGAATTTCTTAAAGTGCTTATTGAAACTGACAAAACCTCATTCATCACTCGATCAGATCGAAATTTTAATATAATTTCTTAGTTAACAAAAATCATGTAACAACTGGTTAAGGCCATGCATATTTTGAATAAAACAAGGTTACTCCAAATTGCATATAATATCTGCATTCTTTATATGCATATTTTATATTTTCTGAAGTTTTTAATTCATAGAATACGACTACCAAACAAACTCAAAAAAGGGTTATCGATTTTGCGGTTTCAAAAGTAAACGTAAATAAAACACACATAAAATATTTTTTTTCATGATACATATTTCTTTTTTATTAGAAAGTTTGACCGTTGACATTATGTGTGAAACACTTTATCATTTAAATGACCACCAAGCGAAGTGTTGCAAGCATTTATTCTTTTGAGGACATTTGGTTTTGATGTCCAAAAATGAGTTCAGTTGAACCAAAAATCTTTAAACTTTTTCTTCGTGGACATATTTTTATGCCAAAGTTTATTTTTCTAGGTTGAAACTTGTTTAAATTCTAGCATTTAACCCGCTACTTTAGTAGAACCAAAAAGCTAAATGTATTTCCTTTTTTGGGTACTATATTTTTCCCCCATAAAAGTTTTAAATGTTCCAATTTCGAAAAAGTACCAAATTTATATACGTATTTTTTTATAAGTTTCGAATGTGGTATTAACTTTGTTTCTATGTTTATTAGTTCAAAAGATAGATGGGGTGGCAAAAAAGTACTAAATTTCAAATTTTACGCATTAACATCCTAATAGGACCGAATTTCAAAAAAGTACCAGACACCTGTCCGCTTATTTTTCTAAAGAACAACGATAAGTATTACATTTATTTTGCATCTCTATTAGTTTTGGAGATATTTTCCGAATTTTCCAGTTTTTACCTTTTTTACCACCTAAACATTCAAATTTCGAAAAATCCAGTCTTAGTGGATCGATTTGGGGTGGTCACTCGCTAGCCAAAATTTAAAGTTTCTAGGATCAGCGATGAATGAGTCAGTCAGGACAACAAGGTTAATATAGAACAATGTTGTTTAGGTGCAAATAGAACTTTTTTGTTTCAAGTTCGGGATATATTTATATATGTTTCCGTCGCTCCTTCAAGGAGCATTGGGCCTTAGACATAACTAAGCAAATCAGAAATTTGTAACTATGACATTTAAAAAAAAAAAATATATTGAATTGTGCTGTTGCTCGTTTCTGTATTTCTCGCATCGTAAAATTTCTCACATGAAGTGTAAAACAAAAAACTCGATATGTGAGAAAAAAGTGTTTCTGTATTTGATTGCGAAAACAAACAACACAGATTTTGTTTTAACTGGAATATTTCCAGTAATCAAGCTTCAAATGAAAGCGAAACGTCAACGAAAGAAATAAATATAATAAAACCAGAGCTGCTAGATTTGACGATTTATCGTCATTTTGACGATTTTCTTGTTCCGAAATTAGCACATTGTTTGCTGATTTTTACTAGCAAAAGGACGATATTATTTAGTCTTTGAAATAAAACCATTTTAAATATTTTTATAAGTTTGTTTACTAGGCATTACAAAAAAATTATCTTTAGAAAAAAGGCAACCTTCATTTTCATATTTATCCCTATTGTGAAAATTGTCCTCGAAATTGTTATCCTCTTCCCCAAAAAAATTATTGGCAAAAGCAAAATTTCGAGGGAACAGTGTTTACTTTTTATTCCCGTGATTATTTAATACAATTGTTTTTTTTTTGATTTTAATTCATTACGAATTAGCTTAATTTTGAATTAATTCTTTTCACACAAAAAATTAATTGAATGAAATTTGAGTCAGTTCATTTGAATTAAAAATTAATTGCAATTCATTTTGCTAAATTTAAATGAATTGAATGAAATTTGAGTCAATTGTGTGATAATAATTAATTAAAAATATGCTAATTCAGTGCATGAATGATTCACGAATTAATTAAAAAATGAATGATTCATTTACATCTCTGATAAGTAAATTCAGTGCACGGCCTGAAAAAACTAAACTGGCAACATGCTTTTGCAAGTTGTTTTGTTTTCATTTTGTTTTTCTTGTCCTACTTACAACTACAATTAATGTTGGAAGAATTCCGATCAATTGTAGTGGGGAGTGTAAGAAGAGATAAACACACTGTTTATTGTTGATGTTTTTGTTTAAACTTTTGAAATTGTTACAAGTAGAACCGTTGCTTATAATTCTTATACGTTTAACAGTTTTTTTTTTTTTTGGTTTAATATATTTAGTTTTTCTAAAATCTTTATGGATGAAGTTTCCTGACGATCTGACCTAAGCAACCAGTGAAATGCGCATAGGAATAGCTTATCCCATCAACAATAAATTTCAGTGTTTTTATCAATAATAAAAATTGGGAATTAAGCTTGAATAACAAAATCATTTAAATTAAAATTTTGTATTTCCAAAAATTATTCTGATTGTAATAAAAAACTATATAATTTACGATTAAAAAATGAGACAAAAACGATTGAATAATGATTAAAAAAACTTGCATTAAAATTATCAAAAAGGAATCAGAAAATTGTTTCACAAATGATTCTTTCAGATGATTCATCGGTAGGGTACCATTTTTTCACAACGAAAGTATCAAAAACTGAGCTCGTATACGGGTATTTTGCCCTTGAAGCTGATTCCTAAATGATTAGATTATGATTCAAAATGATAGATGGGCATGAACATTAACTATGCTTTTGCTTGATTATGTTTAAAAAAAATCGAACAAAATTTGCTTAAAATTAATATTAATTATTTTTAACAAAAAGACGATCTTATTATTTTTTTTTTAGGAATTTTACGATTTTTACACAAATTTATCTGGCAGCACTGAATAAAACCAAAACAAGGAATTGTATCTTTAAAGATACAACCAATAAAACTGCTCCTATTTACACAATTATTAAAAAAAACTTAAAAAAATTTTGCTGATTACCACTAACAACACTTTTTTCTTTTATGCTGGATTAATTTATTTATCAAAAATGGATCGTTTCTGAAAAATACAGAGCCGTAGATTTAAAATTTCAAAATTCGTACTTTTATAAATGAATCTAAGTTTTACCCGATTTTATTTGCATTATTTCTACACGAATTTACTCCAGAAAAATATATGTAGATTAAAATAGTGTTCTTAAACCATACAGAAATTTTCAATGCGGTCTGATTTATACTTTCGTCAAAAAATCGCATATAGTGGTTGTATCTTAAAAGACACATTGTGCATTCCACACAAATTAGGAATGTTGGCTGTTATTGTTTTATGTAGACTGTTTGTATTGTGTGTTCTTCTTGTTTAGTCATTTTACATAAGTTCTTTTCGCTCGCTACTTAAATTTTTTTTATTCTAATTATAATTACAAATATCGTCACCTTAAATGCAAAAGGCCCTATCTTACATTTTGGAAATTTTACAGGATAAGTATTGCCTTAAACTATTTATAATTTATTTGTCTTCTATTTTTCTTGCAAAACCTACCAGTTGCTTTGACAATTGACAATGTTGCACATTATGGAAACTCTTATGGTGTTTTCTTTTCTACAAAAAAATGTGACATTTTATTTAAAAAAATCCAATTTGGTGTCTGTTTCTAAAAAATTTTGCTCCCGAAAAGGGTGAGTTCTTTAGAATAAAACAAGCCACCCTTTTCGGGAGCAAAACTTTTAAGAAACAGACACCAAATTGGATTTTTTTTTTTAAATAAAATGTCACACTTATTGTAGAAAAGAAAACACCATTAGTTAGGCCTTTTAGTGTTTACCTTATAATACTTAAATGTTTTGTAGACATTTGTGTTGATGCAATACATCAGAGTCAAAAAAAAGTCGATCCTTAATTTATGGTTAGTTAGGGCCTTTTGCGTTTTAGGTAACGATATGAATATGAATGCGTTTAGACATATTGATAGATCCAAAATGACAAATGATAAAATATGTAAAATTTCTTGAAACAGCGCAGAATTTCCTTATGACTGCACTGATAAAAATAGTGACGATGAAATTTAAATTCCAAAAATAGTTTCCTCTAAAAATTAAAATGTTGTCCTGTACCCATGTTCTGTAAATCTAGTGAGAACTTCTTGCATCGAAAAGATGTGAAACAAGATATTCCATCGTTTCTCGAAAAGTGAGAAAAATATGTGTCTGTAACTCATGTCGAAAACTATCAAAAGAGATTACGTCGTTACGTTATAAATGTCATAATATTGCACTCGAAGCCGATGTGACATTGCAGACGTTCAGAACGCCAGTACCACATATCGTTGACGGCGACCAAAATTTACTAAAATTGAAAATTTTTCAACGACGGCGGCGAAAATACAACCGTCGGCTACACCAAATTGTGTAAAGAACGACTTTAATGTTTGTCATTTGCAAACGAGCTTTAAAGACATTCGTATATTTTATAAAAATGTTCAAAGCAAACTAATAAAACAATGAAAAATGTGCCAAGAACAAAATGTTATTATTATTATTCTTTGCATTTTGCATTTTTAGTTGTTTTTTAGTGGTTAACATTTTTCTCGCCCCATTTTTATTCGGGAGTTTATTTGACAGTTCAAAGCGGGAACTTTTCTCACAAAAATGTTACAGACACACTTTTTCTGTAAATTGGCGAGTAATTTCCTTACGTGACAGCTTGTACTCGCCAAAAAAAAGTTACAGACACAGTTAAGTGAGAAAAACAGCTGTTTGTTTTAATTTATGGCATTTTTGTTTCATTTCACACATTTCAATCGAAAACTTTCTCGACGCGAGAGTTACAGAACATGGGCACTGATTGATAATGACTTTGATCCGGAGAAAGGATCGGAAAATATCGTCAGAGTCAGTTCATGACTCGTTTATTGCATTTATGAACGATGATAATCTGTTCTCAAGCCCAATACATTTTCCTGTAGCTGCACGCTAAGTACCTGCTGAGGCTAGTACCCTTCTGTATCCTAGCTACGTACAATTTTGTACCTCAAATACCCTAGTACCAAATTTGAGAACGGATACCTTTTCCTATCCCGCGTTTCCAGAAATAGTTTATTATCAAATCCTACTGCATCCAGTTCCTCAACTGCGAGCTTACAAGAGTCGGCAGCTAATCAGTGCTCAATTCACTCACAGGACTTACCATCAAGTCCAACGTCATTTGATTTTCTTTCCTCAAAATTTCAAAATTTTTTCCTCGATCCAAAAGCTTCTGCAATTGAAAACAATATCTAAAAAAACAGGGTAATATGCAATTCGTCAGTCAGGAAGTAGAGTTAAAGGGCGATAGCTCTCTGCCTGATGATATCAAATCATTAGTTACTCCGTATCAGGCTTGTCGTTACTAATTACCTGAGAGATTGGAAAATTATATAATTGAGGAAACTTTGCGATTTGCTATGAAAGATGTTCCTTCAATGTTTTAGAATTGCGAAAGATAATTGGTATATTACATAATATGAGATATTTCAACCTACATAACTCGAGAGACTATTGGTCAAATAATAATGATAGGTCAGTATCATTATTATAATCTTTAAGATATTAGATATATTTAGAACTAGCGGATACCCGGTGTCTGCTACTACGTTCCCCCTTCGTGTAGTCCCATTATGTAAACATTCATAGCTTAAATTCATTCGAATCTGTTAGATTGTTTTGGAGAGGCAGATATTTCCCCCTACCTCCTTCGTGATCCTATTTCTTACAAAATGTATACCTAATGTATACATATAAGTAGGGATCTATCTTTGTTTTAAATTTGATTAAATTCTGTTGGATAGTTTCGGAGAGGCAGAAATTGCCCCCTAACTCTCCTCGTGGTCCTAGTTTTGTTAATTTGAATTTAACTAAATGAATTTGAATTATATTTAATACAATCACAGTAATTTTTAATTTTATTCATATTAAAAATAAACTGCACTTAAAAAATCCTTTCATTGTTTATGCGTTTCTCTTTGTGTGTGGAGTGCGCAGTGTATCTCATAAGATACAACCAGTTTTTCCTTAATAAGACTACAACAAAACAAAAAATTTAAAAAAATAAAAACGCAGTTTTTAATTTTTTTCTTATTTACGTTCAATATATTTTTTTCATTAAGATACATGACGTTGCGCATTTAAGGGTTAAATAACAAAATATAAAAATTGCGTTTTGTTTATTTTCATCATATAAATTATGCATTCATCATTTAAATTCCTTCTATTTTTTATTTATTTTAAAAAAATAGTATATAAACATATTTTAAATATAAAATATCTTCATTTTGTTTTTCTCGCTCCAATTTCAAATGTTACTTATTTTGACAGTTCTTGTAAGAAACTTTTCGCAAAATATTTTTACAGAAACATTTTTTCTCACATCCTTCCAATAATTGCTGAAAAATTATTTAAATGACAGATAATTCTCGTAAAGAAAAGATACGGAAACACTTGTGTGAGAAAAACCATTTTTTGTTTCATTTCACACTATTTTTGTTGCAATTCACACGTTTCATGCGACAAGTTTTACGATAATAATTATTCTCTTTATTTAATAACTTTTACACGCAGAGAAAAAATATGGTTGGGCATGATTACGGCAACAACACTATTTTTAACGTAACAATATATTGTTGTCGTACACAAATAATTGTTATTTTTATTTAATATCATCAATATTATAGTTACTGTAAACATATCAATGTTTATCGCAATTATGAATTTGAGTATTGTTGACCGAAAAATAATTATTTTTCTGACAACTTAATTATGATAACTTTCTAAACATATTATATTTCTCACAACCATATCATGATATTTAATAGCCATAACATGATAACTTTCTGTACATTTATCATATTATGTTAAAGATGCAATCAAACTATTTTTACTCTAATCATATTATGTTAGCGCCATTTGTGAAATAATTTTGAAGAAGTTGTGTGGTTTTTTTAATATGTGAGCGGTTAAACAATTAAAAGATAAATTCCATAAAAAAATAAGTTTAAAGAAATTAAAATATTAGCGGAGTATATTCAACTATTAGTGATGTAATAGTGCAAATGCAAAATATCATAGTTTTTTTGTAAAATCCAACACCAAAACACACAGAGATTTCGTTATATTTTATAAAAGTGCTACGATATTTCTGTGGTTTTCATGGGCAACCGCGTATGCCTTAAAACAAATTGTTCAGGAAAGCCGAATAACCATTCTAGATCAAGCTATGGGCTAGGTATTGCACTTTTTAAACTTTGTCACTACGTTAAAAAATCGGAATTGATCCATCTTTTTTCAAAAAAATAAAAAATCGATTCAAAAATATTTAAATTTATTTTGTATTTTTATGACAGCTATGAAAGGTGCTGTATCATAATATGATTGCTTCTAAATTTATTATGATTAACATGATGATAACACGGGTTTACAGCCAAAAAATACCAAGAACACTACATGCCTAGATAAGTTAATTGGGACCTCCTCAACACGAAAATCGCTGTAATTTTTTTTCCTAAGTACCGTTTTTTAGATAACGGTACTTTTGTGTTTTGCGGTGTATGGTCCCACTCAAACCCTTCTGGAGCCCAACCAAAAAGTCCAGTCGAAATAAATGGCATATCGTTAGAAAGGTAATCGAATGCCTTTTCCATCGATATGCTACAAATTTCTATCTGATAAGAAATGGCTGAGTAATGGCACCTCAAATTTCAAAAAATTTCTTTTTTTTTACGTTTTTTTCAAAATTTTTCATTTTTAAGTACCAAGATTTTAAGCGTAATTTGAAAAAATCGGATGAAAAAAAAGTTTTTATTAAGGATTTTGTGGAACGACAATATTTTCATCTCATATAAAATTCCATCATCAGTTTAAACGTATATAAAAAACACGGAATTTTATATGATCGATCGATTATTTCGATCGGACTTTTTGGTTGGGCTCCACAAGTGTTTGAGTGGGACCATACACCGAAAAACATAAAAGTACCGTTATCTAAAAAACGGTTCTTAGGAAAAAAAAAATTACAGCGATTTTCGTGTTCAGGAGGTCCCAATTAACTTATCTAGGCATGTGGTGTTCTTGGTATTTTTCCAAATTAAAAATTTGTAAAGCAGTGTAATATGATTACTTTTTAGCTTATTGTGATTAACATGACAATAATCTGATGAATATCTTAACTTATTATGATAAACATGACAATAATTTGATTACTTCTTAACTTAGTATGATTAACAGAATAATAATATGATTAAGGAAAAATATTATGATGTAATGGTACGAGTATATTTAGTCATAATATGATTCAACAATAATCTTAATATGGTGACTTCAATCATAATTCTTATCATAATATGTTGCTCTTAGATTATGTTTACCACAACCATGTTTTTTCTTTGCGTGTATCTTTATAACCTCATTTATGGTTGGCTTCAATTAGAATTTAGATCTCAGATTTAAAAAGAGGTGAGAGCCCGAATATGGGACTATGTAAAATTATTTGTTATATCAGTAGAATATAACAAATAATTTTTTGTTTATTTATAGTTTAAGCTATAAAAAAAGAGGTTTCTAAATTTGTTTGAAGATGATATCTTTCAAATGGCGCCCATTTTATGCCGGCGTGCTCTTTCTAGAAAATTTCATTAGCATTTGTCTGCGATTCGCAACAAGCAATTAGAAGTTTTTTGGCTCATTCGATTTAACCTTACTTCTTAGGAACCCTTAAAAATAGGACATTTAAAATTAAAAAATATGGCCATTAAAAAGTAAAAAGAAAACGTGACTTTATTTGATCTTCAACAATTTTGCAATGCAGAGCAGAGTGGCTCAATCTTATTGAATATTGTATAGAAAAAAATGCTTGAAATGTAAAAAGGTGTAAGTAAAGTAAAACTTTGTTTTACTACCGCCCAATAATATTATATAATAGCGCCACTAGTTTTCGAGCTGTTTTTTCAATACAGTACTTTTCGTTTATAGTCACTACGCTTATAGTCACATTAGCGATATAGTCTATGCTTTTACTGGTGACATATTTTTTTCTGTGAAAGCCCATACAAACATTTATCAGATGAAAAAAGCTCAATATAACTGATCTACTTTTGACGATATCGTGGATTATGAACAGTTGTCTTAAAGAGTAGACGGTAAAACACCATATACTGTCTAATGCTGATATTTACGATGAGTCTTCAGTTGAAAGTGATGCCGAAGTAAATATTTTGCCGTGTGGAAAAAGCACAATTTGTTATCCCACCAAAACTAGAAGTCTTAATATTCTACGGCAACCTTGTTGGCCTGCAAGATCAACGGAATTGATTTTGAAAGCTCAAACTTGAGAGTAGATATTGTGGACATAATAGAGCGTCAGACAATAAAAAAAGCAGATGCCGCAACAAAACCACGACTTGATTGGAAATACGTAACAGTAAATGAAATCTTTGCCTTTACTGACATTTTAATAATGACAGGTGCAAATCATTCATGTAATGATAATACGAAAGATTTATGTGCCATCGCATCTTATCCTCTATGTCGAGTAAAAATGGCCATTAGCAGATTCTGATCACTGCGGCGTTTTATACGATTTGACGATGTTAACATCCAGTGAATGCGAATGCGAATCTAGCCAAATTGGGGAATAAAGTTTTGTATATTTGTGATGCAAAAAATTCCTATCCGCTTGATGACCAACTAAATATATACCGGGAAATCACCAATGGGTCCTGAAAACCGACAAGGAAAAAGAGTCATTAAGGATCTTACAGGTCCTTTCCAAGGAAGTTGGCGCGCCATCACAATAAATAATTTTTTTACCACTCATTATTTAGCGGAACATTCCAATTAGTCGCCACTTTTCATCACGGTCTGCTATTAAATGCTGTCAACGCAAGCCGATACCCACAAATATAACATTTGAACAATAAAAGAGTTGTTTAAAAAACAAATTTATATGTTTTTTCAATCAAAGTCAAAATAGCCGTGCTAATTTGTAGAGAAAAACAAATAAAACTTGTAGGGGTACCGCGGTACCCGGTCATTGACTCGCGTAGGTGTCGAATGTTAAACGGTTTTAAACAAAGATCAGGCTATATAAATATATTTTTTTTTTCTTTAATAATGTGTTTTAGGATTTAAATAGCGACGATTTGGATTTTCATCGCCACATCTTCATTGTGATAGAATTGCGAGCATTTTTAAGTTGAAAAAGTTACCCGGGTACCCGGTTATTGACCGTAGGGTTAAATGGTGTCATAATTCCGATTGATATGCCGTAAATTGGCCCCAGTTTATTCATTTTTATTAAGTTTTTTTGAATTATCATTTAGATATCTTTTAATTGAAATAATTCAACATCCTTTTTTTTTTTTTTTTTGTTAATTTCCTCACCACTTATGGGTTAACAATTTTGAATAATTATATTAACACATTCATATGTTTAAATTGCATATTCTGTGCTGTCATTAACCTATATCCTGCACTTTACATTCTTGGAAAATACCAATTTTAAAAGATTTTATTATTGAAGTCGTGTTGCTTGTTTGCCCCTCTTTAATATGCTTCAATAATTTCAAAATACCAACTATTCATTACAATTATGTTTATTTCATTAAACTTTATAACAACAGCAATAATCATCGGCAACATCCAACGTCATTTTAATAATAGTTATATTTGGTTTTCTTTACAGTTCATTAGGTTGGCAATTAGGTCGTTCATTCGTTCGTTGCACAAAAGAAAATTTCTTTCAGGCTTTACTTTGATAAGCAAAAACAGACAAAGATACACAGTGTAACAGAAAAATATTTTTTCAAGCAAAAAATTTTTTTATCAAAGTAGTTTTTGGGAATACAAAATTTTAAATAACAAGATTTTGTTTGTCGTGCTTAATTCCCAATTTTAATTCAATATCAAAGTCTTAGCAAAAATAACAACAATAAACAGTGAGGTTATCTTTTCTTCGGGGGTCAAATGGGAAAGTGAAGCGAATACAAATAGAACGTATATTAGTACACATAGCCAACCCTTTTCAACTGACAACCTCCCCCACTGTCCAGAATGGGACCCCTGTTAACGCTAACGGAACTCTTTCGAACGTCGGCCTGGAGGCATGCCGGCAGCCCCGGCACCAGGATCGGGTGGAAAAGTCCAATCAGCTACTACATTCTAAGCTAAAACGATTACATAAACCGAAACAAAATAAAAACAAAACAGATCTGATTTAATGACCTTCAGCATGAAAAAACGGACTCCATTTGGAACCTGGAATGTAAGATCTCTTTTAGAACCGTCGCGGTTAGCTCGGGTCTGCAAGGAATTAAAGAAATACAATCTGTTACTCCTAGAACTAAGTAAAATTTGCTGGCCAGATTATGGTGAAACAATGACAATCGAGGGACTCTATCTTTTCTACTTCGGTAAACCAGCAAATGAAACAAGGTCATCTGGAGTTGGTCTGCTGTTGTCAAAAGAAGCCCACAATGCTATGATAAGTTGGAAACCATATTCCGATAGAATAATCGCATTAAGGCTTCGAACCCGTGCATGTAATATGACATGTATACAATGCTATGCTCCTACAGACGTCTCAGAATACACTGTCAAAGAAGAATTCTATAGCATCCTTGACCACGCAATATCGTCCTCCAACATGGTTGATTTTAATGCTCAAATTGGACCTGACAACAGAAGCTTAGAGAACACAATGGGTACGCACGCACTAGGGAGAAGAACAAGAAAACCGCGAGCTTTTTGTAAATATGTGCGCGGCAAACAGCCTCGTGATAGATGGATTACTATTCCCCCACAAACCCGTCCATAAGGTAACATGGGTATCACCAAATCACGTAACTGAGAATCAGATTGATAACATCACAATCAGTCGGAAGTAGCGTTTGTCTCTTCTGGATGTAAGATGCAAAAGAGGTGCTGACATCGCAAGTGACCACCATCTACTTATAGCACGTGCTCGCATCAAATTGGCAGCATTTAACAAGAATTTCCAAACAACACAGAAAAAATTCGACGTAAACAGACTTAGAACTCCCACCCTAGCTTCAAACTATACTAACGCCTTACAGCAATCACTTGCATCAACGTGAAATGAACAGCGAAAAAATTGACAAACCACTAAACATATAATTACTGAGACTGCTAAGGCACATATTGGCTCAAAAAAATCAAGTCATGGCATTGGTAGCAAAGAGAAAAGACGTGAAAGCTGCTCTCAAGTCTTCCAAAACGCGAAACCAAAAAGCAAATCTTCGTGCACAATATACTAATTTAGATCAGATGGTAAAACGAAGTGCAAGCAAATATTAACGTACGTGGATGTTGAGGCCCTATGCTCCTTATAGGAACGACGGGAACATATATTATCTTTTCTTCCCCCCACAATTGGTTGGAATTTTCCAAACATTAATTGTAGTTGTAAGTAGGTTAAAAAAAAACTAAATGAAAACAAAAACAACTTGCTTAATTGTGCCGGTTTATTTTTTTTTAAGCCGTGCACTTACCAGTTTATTATCAAAATAGTTTTTGGGAATACAAAATTTTAAAATTTTTTTGCATTTCGAAAACTAATGTTAATGTTTTTTATATTTGGATTTTAAAATCTAACTGTATCATGTGATTTCGTTTTAAGAAATGAAAATATATAACTGTATTACTTAATGACACCCACGTACACTAAAAAGAAAAATCAATCCATCCGAAGCGGTATTTATAGTACGGTGAGTAAGGATTTTCTTGAATCAAGTACAGAAAGATTGATCCAAGTAAGGATTTTCAATCGCGAAATACTTTACCTTCCCATCAGAGAACGGCTTTGTGCAATTGCAAAAAAATCGCATTAAATGAACAGCAACACTCACTTGCGGTCATACAATCAAACTTGCGCAACCGCAAATATTCGCTGCTGGTTTGCAATCATTCAAATAATGCACAACGTGCTTTGTTATTTATACAATCGTTAGCTTGGTTTTGTAATAAAGATGTTTGTGTGTTCGGTGCGACAATGATTGTTTTGGTAAAGAAAAAAAAAATATAAACAAAAAAGCCAGAAATCAAGCAATTATTACTCATGAAGACATTCAGCAGTTACTATGTAGTACAAGAAAAAAAAATTTAAATGAAACTAAACGCACGTATGTAGGTACAAACAATTTCCATTGAAACAGACTTTGTTTTATCTTAAAAAGTACAGTAGTTCTGTATGTAGGTACAATGTATTCTTGTTATTGTTGTTTTTATTGTTGTTAATTTTAACAAAGCGTCTCATCGCGTGGTTTATTGTTGTTAATGTTAACAAAGCGTCTCATCGAGTGGACAATGACTACATACTTGAATGCAAAAGTATAAGAATTTGTTCCTTTTGAATATACACAGTTGTGTTATATTGCGTGCGCAACAAAAATACAAACAAAGCACTTTCAATAAAAAACGAATACATGCAAAAATCAAATGTGTACGAAACGATGTAAACATTACCAACGTTGAACTTTGTTTTGCAGGCAAGAGTGAATGTAAATTGGATTTCAATTCATCACAGTACACGGTTACGATAGTCTTGCAGCGAATGCTTCCTTTTTACAAAAAGCTCAAATTGCTATGTTATCGCGAAAAGCCACTATATATACAAATAGAGCACCCTAAAATAGAACTTTGTAGCTATAGCTCCAACACTTAACTAAAGCTACATAATTTAGCCTTAAAAGATAAATGCCACCTAGCACTTATTTAGTATCCTTTAACGTACCCATCGACTAAACAATATCGACCCCTAACCGAGAAAATAACGTAAGCGCCAAAACTCAAATTTTACAGGAGAGAGCTTTTTTATTTTATTTCATATAAAATAAAAATAAGTCGGGTTTTCCTTCCTGACGCTATAACTCCAGAACGCACGAACCGATTTCCACGGTTTTGCATTCGTTGGAAAGGTCTCGGGCTCCGTGAGGTTTATAGCATATAAAATTGTTCCCCGCCCACTTGTACGCCCACTTTTTCTATTAAGCACATAACTTGAGGACGGCTTGACGGATTTGGACGATTTTTTCTTTAAAGTGAACGCCATGGTCCAACTTAGGTTTGACAAATTTTTCTTTCAACTGTTCGTATCAATGCATTTTAAGTTTCCATCGAAAGAAAAATTTACCACGCCTACTTTTACGCCCACTTTTTTATTAAGCACATAACTTGAGGATGGCTTGACCGATTTGGACGATTTTTTCTTTAAAGTGATCGCCATGGTCCAACTTAGGTTTATACGGAAAGAAAATTGTTCCCCGCCCACTTTTTTCGATTTACCTAAAATCAGAAAACGGCTCCATCGATTTGACTAATTTTTCTTTCAAATGTTCGTATCAATGCATTTTAAGTTTCCATAGAAAGAAAAATTTACCACGCCTACTTTTACGCCTACTTTTACGCCTACTTTTTCTATTAAGCACATAACTTGAGGTTGATTTGACCGATTTGGACGATTTTTTCTTTAAAGTGATCGCCATGGTCCAACTTAAGTTTATACGGAAAAAATTGTTCACCGCCCACTTTTACGCCCACTTTTTTCGATTTACCCAAAATCAGAAAACGGCTCCATCGATTTGACTAATTTTTCTTTCAAATGTTCGTATCAATGCATTTTAAGTTTCCATCGAAAGAAAAATTTACCACGCCTACTTTTACGCCCACTTTGTCTATTAAGCACATAACTTGAGGATGGCTTGACCGATTTGGACGATTTCTTCTTTAAAGTGATCGCCATGGTCCAACTTAGGTTTATACGGCAAGAAAATTTTGTCCCGCCCACTTTTTTCGATTTACCCAAAATCAGAAAACGGCTCCATAGATTTGACTAATTTTTCTTTCAAATGTTCGTATTATTCCATTTTAAGTTTTCATCAAAAGAAAAATATACCACGCCTACTTTTACGCCTACCACGAAACAATCAAAGCCGATTTGGAGGTACGATGATTTGTTGGCAGGTGATTTTTGGCAAACACTTCCAGTGATACCACGATCCACGCCCGCCGATGAATTAAATGCATGTTTGAAGTCGTCTGCTTTGTGGAAACACGTTAGGAAGCTCAAATTGACTATGAAAATGCGGGTCGACTGCAAAACAATCAATCTCGAGACGTATTTTCCAAACAATTGCTGGACATAGGAAACGACAAAATCCCGGTGGATATTTCAATTTCTGCCGGTTCACCGCATCAAAGTCCGAACTCATCCGAAAGGTTTTTTTCAAACATTACACAAAATTACAGAAATCATGATTTGTTGAGCGAACGTGCTATATTAGCTACGTTGATGTCGACGAACTGAATTTTAAGGTTCAAAGTGAAATCGCTGGCAAATTGGAGACGTACAAATCGGTAGATTCCATTACAACTCAGAACGATGTTATCAACTATCCAATCGAACTCCCTGGGATTACCCGGATTACCTCCTCATAAATTCAAACTAAAAGTTGGATCGGTAATCATAATGTTACGAAATATAAACCAACCACGTCTTTGTAATGGCACCCGACTTACGGTAAAAAAACTGATGAATAACGTCATCGAAGCAACAATGCTTAAAGGAAAGTACAAGGGAAAAAATGTTTTGATACCTCGGATCCCACTGATTCCAACCGACATGGCATTCAATTTTAACGCTTGCAGTTAGTTTCCAGTAAGGCTCGCATATGCAATGACAATCAACAAACCAGACAACCAAACAAAAAATGTTGTATTTTACAAAGCATTGCAATTAAAAAATTATGATATCCTAGCAAAGCAACCGAATAAGTTTTACTTTTTTTTACTGTTTACCTGAATATTGATCTTATCAACTAAAATGTAAATAGACTACTATAATATTCACAGCATATATATACAAACATATGTATTTTCAAATCAAATGTAAATCATATGTATGTATATGAACCACATTTTAATTTAAAAATACTTTTTTCCTATTTTTAACGGATTTTAAAAATCGAACGCAAACATTTTGTCTAATTGGGACAGAACAACGTCTGTCGGGTCAGCTACAAAAAAAAAATGTTCTTCATCTTTTAATCACCACACGAAATGTTACATAAAACGAAGCCATCTAGTGGCGAAACGGAGTTCGCCGGGTTTGCTTGTTTCATATAAATTTTGTATGAAATTTGTCGCTTACAATAAAATTGTTTTTGCTATAAAATCGTAACGGTACCTTTTGTGACCATGACATTTAAGGAGATAATGCAAGTGTTGCCAATAAAGTCATTTATTAAAAAACGCTTACGTTATTTTCGCGGTTAGGGCTCGATATTAATGAGCTCTTTATTGCTAACTATTATTATTATTGTCGTTTTGATTCACACTATTCAATAAGTAACGCAATAAAACAATATATACGGCGCAATTTTTCATTAAATATATTTAAAAGCAAACTTAGCCAACGTACACACGTATTACAATATATTTTTTCGCAAACAAAAATCAAAAGATTGAAATATCTCAGAGGAGAATAAGCCATTTCAAAGGTTCAACTCTTATTTTAAAGGAACTTGGTAGAAGACATATCAGAGTCTGTATATAAAGGTGACGGCACGCAGTTATAATGGCTCAGGTATGGCGAAAAACAGGGGTTTTTATAAGTTTAATCAACGACTCGGATGTAGTCTTTAGAAAAGTGTTCGTTAGTTACAGGATTTCCAAATTTATCAGACCTGGCTATTGAACAGTAGTATTGCAGATATATGGGTTTTTTTAGAATAAAGCTCTTAACACATAAGAGTTTACATACAATAAGCTAAAGGAACAAGTTTTGACCGAAATGCTGCTGGCGTATAAAATGTACACAGCATTGAAAATGGCCCAAATCGGTCCATTATATAAAAAGGCCTTATAAAAATTTCCTTCCAGAACAACACTTTTAGCAGAAAAGCTCCTCAACAAAATTGGCATAAATATTTTTGATAAACAAAGATTGTTTAGTATTAAAAAATAAGCCGAAATCATACCGCCCAAGTTTCAAATACTATTTGTATGAATGTACTTGTTTCTGAGTAAAAAAGCAAGATTTACTGGAATAACTATGGAATTTTTTTGTCACACTGTAAAAACGAATAAGAGTACTCGTGTATAAGAATCTGTATAAGTAAATGTATGTTTCAATGAAAATACTGGAAATTATTTGAAGTTGTGGTATTTATAAAGAAGTGCACAGGGTATAATAAATAATTAAAAACAGTTAAGACTGAATAATTTGGATGTAACAACACCTTTTTATCAATAATGAGAATAATACTTATTGCAGGTATAAGAAGACATTGTTGTAACAACTAAGAAAGTAAAGTCAGCTTAGGCAAACTCTACAATACCCTTCTCCACCTTAGAGTATAAAAAATATTTTGTGATCAATTAAAACAATAGCAATTATTGCTTAAGCTTGTGCACAGAAATAAAATTTAAGTGGAATAAATGTTCTTATAAAAACTGCTTTCTGTCTACGAAAAATAATTAATTTTTCTTTTTATGTTCATCTATTTCCCTTATCAAGGTTAAGGTACGGCAAATGAAATTTAATAAAAGTTAAATCCAAATTTAACTGCCTTCCGTGTCTTGTGGCTACAATTTTGTACAAATAGCTCCTTCTACTTGGTTTCTTATTTCCAATTTCAATACTCTTTCTTATACTTTGCATTTCGCAAAGTAAGAGAGCTTAAATTTAGAAAAAATGAGTTGAACACTGCAGGAAAAGTGGTGCTGTAATTAAATTTGTTTTATATGAAATTAGTTTTGTTCTTTAGGTAAATATAAAACAAAAGTAAAAAACCATCCAACCAAAAAAGTTGACTTTTCTTTGTATGTGAATGTTAAAAAAGAGCAGCTGTAATTTGCTGAAGTTGTTCGTTGGAAGATTTAATTGAAAAGTAAAACGTGAGTACTCTTTTCCTGGTAAATGGAAAACTTTATAGCAAAACTCATACTTATAACAGTTTTAAATTAGATTTCCTCAATACACACTAAGTAAATAATTTATTTCCGCCTTTTCTTTATGTAAATTCTAATTGTTTTTTAACTGCGTGTAAATTTAAAATAATTCTTGCTTCTTTGTGATATCAAAGATTAATTAACTTTGTTAACTAGCCATAGAAATTAAAATTATTTTAATGCAAATTTAAGGCTATTAGCAAAAAATGTTAGAAAAGAGAGCGAATTTTTTGTTTTCATTAAAGGAAAAGTTATTACCCAGTAAAAAACGTGCTTCAAAAGGAGCATGTCTTTTGTATGAATTCATACCTCAAATCGCTTCAAACCTGCTGATGGGATGCCTGATTTTTGTATGGGGTGTTCCCTGTTTGGAGGACTATTTTCTGCTGAAATAAGCGCTTCTTTTAACATGCAAACAAAGCGCTCCTAGCGTGCTTTTTTAAGGGCTAACTATATTAACATATTCATTAATGTTTTGCTTTTACTTGTTTAAATGCCTTTTTTCAATCATTTTCGTAAACCATAATATATTTTTTTTTTCGATTAAAAACCCTCTTCGTTGTCAGCACTAAAATAGCAGTTTTTTGTATGTTTTATTCGTTATCATTTACTGCTTTATAAGATCTCTCTAATTAAAGCGCTTGAGTATGCGCTTATTCTCTGTAGTGCTTCAAAACACCCAAATTTTTTTTACTGGGTATATTCTATATCCTTATAGGCAGACAACCCCGATAGGCTAGCTGGTAGCGAGCTAGTCTATCATCGCCGGGGTTGCGGGTTCTTTCCTGCAGACAAGCATAGAGCTTCGCGGGATTAGCTTAGGAATTAAAAAAAAAACAATGGTTTTGAAAGCCAAATATACTAAACGTTGCACTTCCATGTCTTGATATTCTTATTTTTGGAATTAGAACTTGAACTTGAACCTGCTTTTTAGGAATGTACGTATAAAAAAATGTAAAACAAGAAAGAGTGCAACATACTGCTATGCCGAATGTTATATACCCTTCACCATAACGCGAAAAAGCTGAAAGGTATTTAAATACCGTTCTTAAGATATATATATATATATGTATATATATATATATATATATATATGAGCCACACCCACTTCTCAATCCCGTCCACATTTTGTCGGATGTTGGGTGTTGATAGCCAAAATGCTTATGCCTAATTGGAAATTTGGCGTTTGCCGTTCTTCAAATATACAAAAAAATTAATAAAAAAAATAAAAACAAGGGCTTTATGGGTACAGTTTTTTTATTTTTTTATTTAATTTACTAACCAGAGTCTCTGGCGGGAATCAAACCCGCAATCCCTGCGCTGATAGACCACCACACTACCAGATCGCCTACCGGGGCATAAGAAGCAGTCGTGGTTTTTTTCCTCATCTCTTAGTAATTTCTGGACCAATCTGTCTAAATTTGAAAAGCCAATGCGCCTACCTGACATAAAAGCATAAACCTACCCAGTCCTCATTATATATGGTGTCGTCGGAAAACCCATTTTAAGAAACAGACAGACTTACATACAACTGGATTTGAATTTTTTTCTAATAAGAATCCAGAAAATATGTTCTTTATTGGGTCTAGGATCAATATTTTGGAAGTTGCAAACTGAATGACAAACCTATACATAACCTTTTAGTAAAAGCATTTTACCTTCGTTTAAGAGTATAAAAGTATATACATGTAAACTGTTTTGAATTGAATAAATTATGCCAATTGATTTTATACTTTTGATTTATTCAAGTTTTATTTCAATCTATTATTTTACAGTGTGTTACACAGATGAAGTTCAAAAATGAGAGAGAGCAAAAAAAGGTTGTTCAAAAAATGTCAAAAAAATATATAAACATCCCAGAAAAAAATGTGCTCCAAAAGGAGCAGGTTTTGTGTATGAATTCATACCACAAATCGCTTCAAACCTGCTGATGGAATGCCTGATTTTTGTATGGGGTGTTCCCGGTTTGGAGGACTATTTTCTGCTGACAATAAGCGCTTCTTTTAACATGCAAACAAAGCACTCCTAAAGTGCTTTTAAGGGGCTTACTATATTAACATATTCATTAATGTTTTGCTTTTACTCTTGTTTAAATGCCTTTTTCCAATAATTTTCGCATATTTTTATTTTTTTCCGGTTTGCAACCTTCTGCATTGTCAGCACTAAAATAGCAGCTTTTTTGTATATTATATTCTATATCATTTAATGCTTTATAAAAGCTCTTTTATTGAAGCGCTCGATTGTGCGCTTTTTCACTTTAGTGCTTCAAAAAACCCAAATTTTTTTTACTGGGATAAGTCTACAAAAAATTCAGATTATTTGACACAATGTTGCAGTTAAATGTTGCCAAATTAATTAAATTAATATTTGATTCCAAGGCCCATCTATCAGGTCTGCTTACTTGTACAAAAACAAAAAACGATTCTTTTTAGTTGTCAAAAATTTACTACAACATATACAAAGCAAAAGGGTAAAACGTGTATGTGTGGCATACCATAAACATAAGCAAACGTGCATGTATACGTATACATGTAAGCAAAATGTAAACAAATTTTGACAACTAAAAAGAACATAAACAATGATCATCACACCCAGAGAAAAAACATGTTTAAATATGGTCACCTCCAACAATACTATGTTTAAAGAAAATTTTAACCATATTATGTTTAATTTAACTAAATTATTGTCAACGACAACCATATTATGGTAAAAATAGTCCTTTATCAAGAAGCCACAACCATAATATGGTTGCCTCCTAGCACATTATGTTTACCACTTATAATAGCATGGTTGGTTTTTAACCATAGCATGTTGCTCTTGAAAAATAGGAAAATACTATTGTCAATTTAAAAACAAATTATTGTCATATTTAACCATAACATGTTTAGAGGCAACCATAATATGGTTGTGGCTTCTTGGTAGGGGACTAATTTAACCATAACATGGTTGTCGGTGACAAAAATATGGTTAAATTAAACATAATATGGTTAAAATTTTCTTTAAACATAGTATTGTTGGAGGTGACCATATTTAAACATGTGTTATTTCTGCGTGCAGGCTTCTTGCGTAGACCTGTTCAATGGGCCATGTTTGATTCTATATTTAATTGTTTTGTATTTTAAAATAATATTGAAAACGTTATTTTTAACATAAACAATTGCAAAGTATATAGAAAATTTAAAGGCCTTCCATTTGATCTCGTGTATTGATAGAGAAGCAATTTGTTCCAAATTTCGAAACTTCTACTGTTATCCTTTTTAAGATTTTTAGACACATCTATTGCCCTTGAAAAGAAAACAATTTGTTTTTAATCATAAAGTGTAACAGTTCTCCGAAAATACAGCAACCCAGTTCACCAAACGCACTTACTTTCTCACAGATTTTTTGTATTAATAAAACAAAATTTTAATTTTTTTTCTGCTACCGTTTTTCATACTGTCTTTTTATGAAATGCACAACCACCCGCTTCTTTGAACAAGATAATGTTTGACAGCTGTTTTGTATGGAACCGTTTACTTCCTTTTTGAAAACTTTAACTGTTACCGTTCTCTAGGTAAAGTGTAATTAATATTGTCTGCGTATAAAAGGTGCCACGCCTACTGGAAAATTTGCAGATATTTACACAGTTTGGGTCTAAAAACATTTAGCTTAACATAATTTCGAATGAAATGAGGTGTGTTTCATTGTAGTCGGTGCACAACTTTAGAATTTATTCACATTTTACTGAGAAAACTGAATGTCAATTTCCATACAAAAGGAAAAAACGTTCATGGCACACACAAATTTAAAATGTTGTTTTTCTATGGAAATCGTTTTGAAGTTTTCGAGTTTCTGATTTTTTTTTTTTTTTTTTTTTTTTTTTTTGCTGAAAGTGGAAATTACATTTGAAATCAGCGACCTCAAATTAGTAAAAATTTGCAATCAAATTCCAGAGCGGACAACAAAATTTGTTGTGCAGTGGAATCGAACAGTTTATTATTATTCGGTTAATCAAATATTTTTTTTTGTCTAGTTTAGAGGTTTAAAAATAATACCAAAGAAAAATTATATTTTTTATAATCAAAATTTTGTTAAAAAAGTAACAACAATTTAACAAAAGGTACTTCATGTAATAAAAGAGAAAAACTTTTTAAGTAAAAAATAGCATACAAATTTAAGCTAATCTTCTAAAATAATCTTTCAAAAGGATTATACAGTTAAAGTGTTTATATTTCAAACGAATTCTCTCTTTTGTTTTGATGAAACTTGATTTAGAAAAGATTCTTTCACTTGCAGTTGACGTTGGGTAGATTGAAAGAAGAGCATTATAAAGCAAATCCAATTTCTCTATTCTGGTTTTTAGTTTTAATTTAAATTAAATAAGTATTTTTTGATTCACTTAAATCTTTTTTTTATCTCTTAACAATTTAAATACTTCTAATACTGTTGTTAAGGCCAAGTAGAAGGTTGTTTTCGTTGTGATAAAAGTCTGTACTAAACATTCTTAAAAATATATTATTCCCAAACTCCTTGCTTTCATTCTTTGTACTATACTGTATTTAAAAAAAGTTGTGTACGTGAGTTAAGAAACACTAAAAGGGTATTTAAAACGTTTCGGCTTGTTGTTTTACATTAAAGAAAAAAAAATATAATTTTCGATTAATAGACATAAATTATTCGAATTATTCGTTAATCGTAAATAAACAATTTCAAACGAAGGTTAATCGTTTAAAAAACCTTATATATACTAGTTAAACCCAGAACGCTTCTGTTTACAACATTGAAACAAAGTCCCCTTTTACAATGTGGCAAGTGAAAGGCAGACAGGCGAAGATTGTTGTTAAGGGGGCGACGCACAATGCTGTGTCCCCATATAACGAAGGGACATAAATAGAAGGAGTTGTCAGAATTTTTGAAATTTGGTACACTAGCATAAAATAACTTAGTTAAGAAAAATATGAATTTTTGGAGAAATCGGTGTAAGGACACGCCTACCTCCCATGTGTCCTGAAATGGAAAGATGTAATTATAGCTTCAATAATGCCCACAAAACTACAAAGAATGGTCATGCTGATACACACACAACTAGCAACGTGTGTGTAAATTTTCATTTAAATCTGAACAAGGACTCAAGGTCCTGCCATATATTCTTTTTCTTAAAAATGCTATAACACTTACAAAAATTATCCAATCGTAATTAAATTTGGTATGAAAATCGATATTTGTGAGATGTATATGTATGCCGAATTTTGGAAGAATCGGATTATTAATGTGAAAAATACAAAAACATCATTTAATGAAAAATGAGTTAAAAACGCTTGAAATGCTCTTGCAAAAATAACAAGTAAGAAAGTATAATCGGTCAAGCCCGACCATGTGATTCCCTTAAGCATAGTATTTAAAAACAAATTTTCTTTAGTGTAATCAAATTTCCTAGAGTGTAATCTATTTGGGCAATCATGGACCCGTGGACCCATGGACCCTCATGTTATGAGGTTAAGATTCGTTTAGAAGTTCCTTCTGCCGAATATTATTTAGATATCTTCCTCTACATATATGAGTTTTTTGGATAAGGGTTTATATGGAACCTATGCTTTATTTTAGACTTACCTGGACAGCATTTTGTCATGACATAGTAGCTATCGTAAAAGTCATTGTCGCTAATTTGTATGTAAATACTAATATTTTTAAGGAAGCTGGCATTAAAAGCCACTTTCAGGAGAATGATTTGTATGGGAGCTATGTTCAAAAATAGAAAGATTCCAATTATATTTGATAAGCTGTTTTGATTGCAATAAAATTAGTTTGGTTTGGACCAAATTTAATCTTGCCGATGTAATAAGATGGCTTTTGTAAAATTATGGACCGATTCGTTCCATTTTTAATAGGCTTCGTCCTTGTACCAGTCAGAGCCTCTGGGACAAATTTCATCAAATTGTCTCCGAATTTGCGATCTGTATGCGGGCATCGTTAGATCGACTCAGAAAGTGATTCTGAGCCGATCTTATGAATTATTTGGAATTATTTCTTATTATATTCCTAATTTATTTTCTTTAAACTAATTTATTTATTATTTACATATGTATGTTCATATTTTTTAGTTACAATAAATCATCTTCAGTACTGAATTCTTCCAAAAAAATATTGCCGCTCAACGAAACATTTGTTTCGTCATCTTTAACTGGTACATTTTCTCTCAGTATATATTTCTCAACTTCTTCAAAAAATATATTTTTTTTAGTCTTTGGATTCCTTTTTGAAGATTACAACGGATCTGAGGGAAGTATTAAATAAGTCATTAAATCTTTATGAGTGTCGTCGTGACGTTTTTCTCGTATGGGACAGTCTCGTTTTTCTCACGATTTTGTGGTTGGCTTCCAATGCTTCTTCGGACAAGCACCCTAAAATTTATTTAAGTTATTAGTTACGTTTCATTAAAGTCACATAAAGCCACTTTAATACCTAATATTTCTTATTATGTGCCTAGTTTATTTTTCAATCTATGAAATTTTGAACAAAAATCACGAAAATAGCATTTTTTTTAAATAAATTTTTTTTCAAGTTGTGGTAAAATTTTTTCAATTGTTTTTCTTGTAGTTATTAGAAAACAGTCTAGATATTCGAAATCAGAAAAAAAAACCCATAGACGATGGTTTTCTTTTTTTTTAATATTCCATCAAAGTTAAGAAATTTTTACAGCTTAACTAAATAATAAGCATTTTTCAAACCAATAACAAAAACACTTATAAGAAAATAATTCAATAAAAATTGTTTGCACTTAGTTCTAAATATAGTAAACTACTACAGAAAAAAATTTCAATCTCGTGCTTTAAAAAACAACAGTTTTCCTGAAGCATGTAAAACTCAAGTAGTTGTTTAGCCATTTTAACTTTAAATTCTCAAACTTTGGCGCCCTCTAGCGCCGCCAAAAGAGTTAAATCTTTAAAATTCTTCAAAATTCATTTTAATTATTTTGTTATCGATCGATCTGTACATTTTTAAGTACAATATAAGACTTGTTTTTTTTTTTATTTGTGTCTATGGGCCACAGCACTGTGCGGCGCTGATGCGTGACAAACTTTACTTTTTTCCTCTCGCCTACAAACTTCGTCTATCTGCCTTTCACTTGCCCCATTGTAAAAGGGGACAAAACAAGCAAGATTTATTTTATACAGTTTTCAAATAAATTGCTAATTAAATATAATAAGTAAGAAAATATTTTCCAAAAAAAAAAAAAATCTCAATCCAAAGGCGAACGGCTTTTATCATAAAAAAAAATAAATCTAAAATGGTTTGTTAAACTTATTTTTATAGAAAACCCTCAATAATTTTGATTAATTTCTCATTATAAGACCGCAAGCCCTTCGCTAAAAAACTTTAGTTTGTTTCGTTCAAATCGTATATTTCAAATTTAATATTTGCTTAATCCATATTTGCCATATTTAGATTTCATGTGTCATTTGTTTTTAAGGATTTATAATTTATTTGAAAGTGAATGCCTTAAGCTCTGTTATAATATCTATAATATCCATAAATTAAATACTTGCTCAAAAAATAAATGTGGCTCCAAGGTATATTTTATTATTCCACAACTGCTTATTTTAATGCGCACAAATAAAGAAATGATATTACTTTACAATCTTAATAAAATGTATCCATACCCCACATGCTTTTATTATAGAAACGTAATTTTTTTTTTTGAACATAAAAGCAAGAAGAGAAATTCAAAAAAGTTATCAGGCAAATCTACTTATATTAAACCCTATACTGACTAGTTTCTATATGAGATCAGCGAAATATGTGTGATACATATATGCATATTCCGGGAACTAAACAAATTCCAAGCCGATTAAGCCATGTCTAACGGGCTCTCATCTGAACGACAGGCCTCAAATATATAATATATATAAATTTAATATGAGGGGCTTAAAGCACAAGGGGTTCAAGTGACTTATGTTAAAAAACTAGATAAAAGTGGTTGTTTCGCTTGTGCTCTAAGCGAAGCAGGTATTTTAATGTCAAGTGCGTGAATTTTTTACCATATCTAGCGTACGGATTAGAATCCTACATTCCCCTCTTGTGCTCTGAACAACTTCTTCGAACTTCACCTATAATTCCATATGTAACCTCAATTTTAGAAAAAAGCACTTAAACCCCTTGTGCTTTAAGCCCCTCATATATAATAACTAGATGACCCGTGCGAATATTTCGCACCGTTAGTTGTCATTTTTGTGACATAAAATGAAAATAATTAATAGAAATTTTAGTAACTTCAATACATTTTAAAATATAATTTTTATCAATGAAAATGATGAATATAACTGACTTAGTAATAAACGGCTTTATAGTAAATAGCGGTATTGCCAGAATGGATTTTAATACATACTATATTATGTAGAACTGCATTACTATTAAGCGACCCTGTATTACCACATTTGAACAGTATTATCATGCAGTTCTGTTAAGCGACCCTGTGCTACCACGTTTGAACAGTATTAGCATGCAGTTCTATTGCAGTTCTATATAAAATATAATTTTTATCAATGAAAATATTAATTTTTCAATTTCTAATTATTTTTCGTCATTAGTGTTAGAAATAAGCTTTAAAATGAGATATCATTCATTAAATTTGATGCGGTGGTATGGGAGATATTTGCAACCGACAAAAAAAGTGCTTTAGAAATAATATATATGATTTTCTTATCAGATGGTTCGTTCTGGTTCGATTTTGTAGAAAATAATATTACGGACCACTGTGGTGGACGGGTTAAAATTAAAATTTTATGTGAAAAAAAAAATTGTATTTAGTTAGAAGTTTAATATAGACAAGTCACGAAATTTGACATAAATTCGTTCTATATGTTTTTAAAATTATACTTCTAACTTTCAAATTGATCGGCTTATAATTTATAATAGGTGAGATATGAAGCCCACTCCCGAAAAACCATCAAAACAAATATGACATTATAATAAAACTTGATCCAATTTTATGATAAAATCTTACATGACCAAATTGTTTTGGGATCGGTACATAATTTACCATGCGTTCTATATAAGTTCCAGCCCAGAAAAGCACTTAAGTAAGCTTTAACTATATGAGGTTCAACCAGGTCTGTCTTTTCAATATAAATATGTATGTGTATAACTTTTTTGTTTCGCGAGCTAGAGATAAGCCCGCTTATGACTTCTAAGAAACGGCTACAACGAACACAATGAGTACAAAATCAGACCGCTTAGGTGTTTCTGTTCGGTTTCATTCGCCGTTACAAATGAAATGTTTCATACGAAACAAGCTGTCCTGCTCCAGAGAACGGCTTTGTGCGATTGCAAAAAAAAATCGCATTAAATGAACACCAACAAATACACTCGCTTGTGGTCATACAATCAAACTTGCGCAACCGCAAACATTCGCTGCTGGTTTGCAGTCATTCAAATAATGCACATCGTACTTTGTTATTTATACCATCGTTAGCTTCGTTTTATAATAAAGATGTTTGAGTGTTCGGTGCGACAATGATTGTTTTGAGAAAAAAAAATTTAAGAAAAACAACAACAAAAAATTTTCATAGAAATAGAAGCCAATGTATTGTTGTTGTTATAGTTGTTATTGCTGCTAATGTTAATGTAACAAAGCGACTCTTACTCATACCAATTTAGTTCATCGTTGGCTTGTCGAGTGGACAATGACTACTTGAATGCAAAAGCATAAGAATTTTTGCTTTTTGACTTTGGGTATTTGTGTTGTTGCGTGCGCAACAATAAATGCAAGCCAAGCACTTTCAATAAAAAACTCACACATGCACAAATCAAATGTGCACAAAACGATGTCAAAATTACCAACGTTGAACTTTGTTTTGCAGGCATAGAGTTAATGTAAATTTGAGCGTATGAATAAATCAAGAAAAATAGTGATCAAGAAGAATAGTGATTTTGCAGTTCTCTGATCTGCACACAGAAAAACACTCGGGATTAATTAAGTTTTTTATGATTGCTTTAAGAACGAGTCGTACTCTAAAATTCAAGTACGAATAACACTTAAACGTACTCAAAACAATACTAAATGAGATTACTTTCAAAAATGAATCCCGAAATTTCTTGAAATTAGTAGAGAATTCTGAAATCAAGTACAAAAAAGACTAAACTTTTCGTTGATAGTGCCACTCTGAGAGTAAAATTACAAAATGAGGGTGTTAATATCATAAAACTTATTAGTCTCATCTGTCAGCATTGCATTCTTTTATGCTTGTTTTTAAAAATTTGTTGCACAATTACAATAACACAACACAAGTTCGAACAAAGCGATTTGCTTTTTGTTTGTAGAAACAACAAAAACAACAGAACAAGAAAAACAAGTTAGAGTGCTATATTCGGCTGTGCCGAATCTTTGATACCCTCCACCGATAGTTCGAATGTTTAAGGAGTAATATATGTATGGTGTTATTATTATCTTAAACTGTGACGATTTGTTATTAATTATGGTTTTAGGCGACTAAACTGTTTTCCAGTAGTAGGGTTTATATGGGCCCTAGGGTAAATTATGGACCGATCATCACGAAATTTCACAGCGTCATTTATCGTTCTATAAAACTGTGACAAGCCAAAATTTGTTATGATTGCATTATTTTTTACGGTCTTAGGCGTACTAAACTGTTTTCCGGTAGTAGGGTTTATATGGGGCCTAAGGTAAATTATAGACCGATCGTCACGAAATTTCACAGTGTTATTTCTAGTGCTAAAAAACTGTGACGTACCAAATTTGTTTACGCTAGCGTTATTTTTTACGGTTTTAGGCGTACTAAACTGTTTTCCGGGAGTATTGTTAATTTGGGGCTTAGGGAAAATTATGGACGGATCATCACGAAATTTAATAGCGTGATTTCCAGTCAAATAAAACAAATTTTTGCAAGAACTTATCTCATTCCGTGCCTTGTTCCAGCATTTATGTTATTTTTTGTAACAAAATTATTAATTTTTTTAGGTGGTGGTTCCACATTTTGATTCATAGCTCTGGTCCTACTGAACCGATTTTGCTGGATTTCAATCCCAAACTGCTTAGGATAACTACAAGCAATTGGACATCAAGCTTCTTTATTTCTATTTAGTTTTTCGAGAGTGAGCGTGTTTTCAACAGACGGACAGACGGGCATGGCTAAATCGACTTAGAACTACTCAAGCACCCAGAATATATATACTTTATGGGGTCTGAGATTAATAATAAAAATGTCTTACACGGAATGATAAACTTAATATACCCTCTTCACAACTAATTGTGGTGGAGGGTATAAAAACATATACATAAGTATATATGTATGTATTATTTTCATGTTTAACACTCCTGCTAAAGCATGTTTTTATTATCTATACACATTAAACAAATGTCTAGCCAGACTCATGTGTACCACGAAGAGTTAAATTGCAAATTTGAAATCTTGCTTCTCATTTAGTTTATATTTTTAGTTAAATATGTACATAAGATTTTAAATGTAAAAGCCCTCTAAAAATTACCGTTTTTGAGAAAAAATTACCGTACGCAAAGATTTTTAATCAAAACTTTAATTTATTTGAAAAGCACTCAGTCCATCGTTTGGAAACAGCTCATGCGAGCAGTATCTTTAAGCAATTTTTAATATTTTTAATTAGGCTTAAGTTCATGAAATTTAATTTTCATTAAATTATTTTTATGAAGAAAGTAATTTTACAACATGGAAATTAATCAAAATTGTTATTGATAATCTTTCATTCTTGACGTGGCTCGGGCTCGAACCCTGGCCGGCAGGTTACCATGACATGTTTCGATCGCAACCACTCGATCTCCTCAGATGGATTTGCCGTCTTACACTCACAGCCATCGACGACTGCTGACGTCAATAGTCAAACATCAATCCTTAAACCAAATTGTATTTTAACATTTGGTAGATCGAAATTTGCTTTCCTGAATGATTATCCATTTTAATTGATTTTAAATGTTTTTTCCTTACTTCTGTTTTTTCGTACTTTTTTTGTTTTTTCATTTTTATCTTTCTCTTTTCTGTTGACCTTTTTCAGCACAACTTGAAGGACAAATGTACACATAGAGCTCGTGCCTTAGCTTTAACAATAATTAGTATTGTGGTTATTTTGTTGAACTATTTATGGTTTTTAATCCAAATTTTTAATATTTTTAATTAGGCTTAAGTTCATGAAATTTAATTTTCATTAAATTATTTTTATGAAGAAAGGAATTTTACAACATGAAAATTAATCAAAATTGTTATTGATAATCTTTCATTCTTTTCATGTTGTAAAATTCCTTTCTTCATAAAAATAATTTAATGAAAATTAAATTTAATGAACTTAAGCCTAATTAAAAATATTAAAAATTTGGATTAAAAACCATAAATAGTTCAACAAAATAACCACAATACTAATTATTTTTAAGCAATTTATTTAAATTTTAAATGTGTTTAAAGAAAAATTTGGATGGACCTTTTTGTCTTAAAATACATTTTTTAGAATTAAATAAAAATAATAAATGTTTATTCAACTTAAACTATTTTTATTTAATACGCTTAACCCCGGGTCTCCACGTAGCAATATTTATTGCGGCAAACGTCAAATTTGATTGCTCCATTAAATTTGCGAAGTATAGACCGCAAATTGCCATGAGTGGCAATCCATTGCGCAATGATTGCTCTGCTGATTGCTTGAGCAATTATTGCTTAGCAATCTACTGTCAAATCAGTTGTAATTTGTCTGACATTTCATATCTCTGTACGGTTGTTTATTTATTAGTGTGTTTTTATTAAAAAAGCAATCAAGAAAAAGCCGCCAAGTGAAAAACTACTTCAACAAAATACAGAAAAAGTTTTTATATATTTATATATGTATTTTTAAATGAACGTCAATATCAACAAAAGCAAACGACGAATTTGTTTTTTTTTTTTTTTTTTTTGTATATTTTTATTTTTTCAATACAACAATACAAATTTTAGGTTTTTTTTCATACTCAAATAAACAAAAAAGTAATACAAAACACAGCTACGATAATTACAATTAATTATTTTATTAATTTAATTTATTAAAAACATTTCGTTTAAATACAGCCACGAAACTTTATACAAATACTCGCGGTGAAAATTGCAAATTTATGGCAAAGCAATTTCAAGTGTTCTCTAGCAATATAATCAGCAATTAATGCTCCATTGTTCTGTCATTGTTCTGCCGACGTTATTGCTACGTGGAGACCCAGCGTAATGTACATATGTATGTGATGAACAATAAAAAAAAACTGTAAAATCAATTTAGCCGTACTTAAACCAAGGCAAAGCGGTGTCAATAGTACGGTAAGTACGTATTTTCTTATATCAAGTAAAGAATGCTTGATTAAAATACGGTATTCAAGTGCCAAAAACTTAACTTTAGTCACATTTAATCCCTGATCCAATGAAAACATTTGCAGAAACATAGTGTTCTAAGTTTTTTGATATGACATCTATCTATTTAAATTGAAAATCACCTTACTAAAGGCTCAGTTAGTCTTTACTTTCTTTTTCTGTTCTGTTCTGTGCCGTTCTGTTACGAATTTGTAATAGTTACTTTTTCTGTAGTAAGTTATCAGCCATTTATGACAAATTTATTAGTTTTGCACCGGCCTTTGTTTGATTTCAATAACTTTAATGCACATAAATTTGAATAAATTAAGGCCCTAAATTTGTAAAACGCAAACCCAATGCCAAAAATAACATTGAAAGCAAAAACAATGTCAAAAATTTATCAACAATATTGTGTTTTAAAATGATCAACGCCACAAGATATGCAGCGTTTAAAATTTAAAAATTCAATATACATAGAATCATCATCAATTGAAAACAACAACAAAATTATGAAATATTTTCGATTTTGTTTTTGCTTTCAACATAATTATTGGCGTTGCGTTTGCGTTTTACAAATTTAGGGCCTAAATTTAATGAATTCTTAAATTCAAAAAAACAGATTATTTCAATATAAATATTGTTACGAAAGTAACTTTAGTTAAGAATTAGTTGTAATTATTGGTTAAGAATTAGATTAATTTATGTTTTATCTTGTATTGATTGGTTATTTTATTAGTTAAAATGGTTATTGTATAAGTTATGCACACTTCTAGTGTAAAAATCAATGTACAGATCAAGGCCCATTGAAAAGGTCTACGCAAGAAGCCTGATGATCATTGTTTTCGTTCTTTTGAGCTTTCAAAAGTTGTTTACATACACGTTTTTTCCTTTTGCTTGGTATATGTGGTAGTAAGTTTTTGACAGCTTAAAAGAAAAAGTTTTTTGTTTTTGTACAAGTAAGCAGACCTGATAGATTGGCCTTGGTACAGATGTAATGTTAAAATTGTTGTGCATAATTGTACTTCAACCCCACTGTAACTACTCGAATTTTCGTTATTAAGGCCCTAAATTTGTAAAACGCAAAAGCAACGCCAAAAATTATATTAAAAGCAAAAACAAAATCAAAAATATTTCATAATTTTGTTGTTGTTTTCTATAGAAATGAATATAGAATTTTTAAATTTTAAACGCTGCATATCTTGTAGCGTTGATAATTTTTAAACGCAATATGTATTTCTGTAGAAAGCAACAACAAAATTTTGAAAAATTTTTTGACATTGTTTTTGCTTTCAATGTTATTTTTGGGATTGCGTTGCGTTTTACAAATTCAGGGCCTAAGTTATCTCAATTTATGGTTACGCCTAAGAGTATGCCTTAGTTTATGATGCCTAACAACTAAATTTATTCAGCCATATAGATAGTAACTATAGATGAGCAAGTAGCCGTTATGCGGCGAACTTTCTAGTGCCATCTAGACGTTACTAGTATCATCTACACGTCTGGGCTAGAGTATAAATAGGATCGCAAGAGATGGCATGATTCATTCTAAGTTCAGATTTTGTCAATAACGTATCACGCTGAGAAAATTATAGTTGGTTGTGAATAAGAGCTATAAATTACGGTTGTAAAAGTGACTAAGTACTCAATAAAGTTGTGTAAATTGTAAACAGTGTTTAAAGTGTTGTGATTATTTAGTTTTCTTTAAAGTGCAATAAAGAACTCGAAACGGTTTATTATAAAGGAAATAAACCAAAACGTTATTGAAAGGCAGTAACGTAACAATATGTATTTTTTTATTATTTATTTTGCTGTCACTTACAATTACTTAACAAGTTTTTGATTTTAACAAACTGAACCGCAACAGAACAGAAAATCTAATCAATTTCATAGGTTTTTTAATAACAAAAACAAATCAGCTGATTCGTAACAGAACAGAAAGTAAAGACTAATTCTGCCTTAAAGTTCAAATTATAAAACCTATAAATGTAAGTATATTTATACAAAAAATAAAAATTTCTTTAAATTACCTTATTTTAAATAAAACTACCTTGCTACCTTATGCGGCCCAAAATTACCCTAAAAAAGGGTAATTACCGTACGGTTAACATCACTGTGTAAAAGCCATATCGGGCATGAAGTTAGTGTTTTATCATTCTTTAAGGTGTTAAACTGGTTAGTTAATCAATCATAATAATTTTTTCTTTCCAGTTTCTTTTTTGGTTTTTTTCAAGCACGAATTGGGGATAAAATCAACATTATAATACTTGAATCAAGCGCATTTTGAGATTGATTCAATCATAGTTTTACTTAAATCAATCTCATTTTCGGATTATTTCAAGTACGAAATCGGGATTGAATATGGATAATTTAAGTAATTTGCGATTGAAAATCCGAACTTGAATCAATCTTTCTGTACTTGATTCAAGAAAATCCGTACTCACCTTACTATTCACAGACCTGCTTTTGATTTCGCCATGGTTTTGATGACAAAACCTCTGGCATATGTTGGAACCGCGCGCAAAAATAAAGCCCTCATAGCGAAGGAGATGTTGGATTCACAACGAGATGCATTCATTCATTATTCGGTTACCACAGCGGTAACATCGCACTTTATTTCTACGAGCAACAAAAAAAAAAACAAATTGTGTTCTTATTTTTTTTTTTTTTTTTTTTTTTTTAATTTATTTTTATTATTGAATCTTTCTTATCGAAATTTACAATATGTATTCAAATCCTAATTCTACTTGTTGTTTTTTAGTTGTTACCAGTGTAACCACTAACTGCTGTATTCAAATTTTAAAAATGTCTTCTAGTTAGGCTCAAAGTATCGGTTCTTTTTAGCCTCTGGTGACCTTCGAACCATTAGTGGGTGGACCATTAGTTTATCGATGTAGCTTATTGAATATTTTTTAATTTCCTCCTGGATAGTGGGGACGTTGAGATCTCTATGGATAATTTCATTACGTATATACCATGGGACGCAGACAATTTGTCGTAATATTCTAGACTGTCTTCTTTGAAGCTTTTGGATGTTAGATGCGCATGCAGTACCCCATAATTGGATGCCATATGTCCATATTGGTTTTATGATGGACTTGTATAAGAGAATTTTGTTGTCTAAGGACAATTTTGAGTTTCGACCGAGAAGCCAATGTAGTTGAGCTGCTTTAAGTTTCATAGCCGTTATTTTCGCTTCAATATGACGCGACCAGGTCAAGCGTCTATCTATATGAATTCCCAAGTACTTAACATGGTTTTCTACCGGAACAGTGATGTTATTTATTTTTACAGCTGGGCACGTTTGTCTTCTGAGCGTGAAAGTTAAGTGAGCACATTTAGCCGGGTTAACCTTTATTCTCCATTTTTCTAGCCAGGCCTCTAGTTCATTGATGTGGGACTGCAGATTTTGCGATGCGACTTTTGGGTCATGGTTAACGCTAATAAATGCTGTGTCGTCTGCAAATGTAGAGGTATGCGTGCTCAGGTTTGTTGGCATATCCGCTGTGTATATTATATATAGAAGCGGTCCTAATATGCTGCCTTGGGGAACACCAGCAGAAATTTTCTTGAGGGGGGAGTATTTATCTTGCGACCTTACTATGAATGTTCTGCCTGTTAGATAGCTCTCCAGAAACTTGTGAGTGTTTTGAGGAAGCATTCGTTTTATTTTGATGAGTAGCCCATCATGCCAAACTTTGTCAAAAGCTTGGGAAATGTCTATAAACAGTGCTGAGCAGTATTGCTTTTTCTTAAACGCCGATCTAATAAGGGTGACAATTCTATGCACTTGTTCTATTGTACCACGTTTCGCTCTGAATCCGAACTGGTGGTCCGGGATGATGTCGTGTTCATTTAGATGAGGAGTTATACTTAAAACGAATATTTGTTCGAAAAGCTTCGATAGGATTGACAATAAGCTTATCGGTCTGTACGACGCAACCTGGCTAGCATCTTTTCCTGGCTTGGGAATCATAACAATTATAGACCTCTTCCATGAGGATGGGAAGTATCCGACTCTTAATATAGCGTTAAAAATGAGCAGCAAGATTCTGGAAACAGACGATGGTAGGTTTCTTATCATTGACCCTGTGATGCGGTCAGGTCCGGGAGATTTTCTAATATTCACTTTTTCTATTGCAGATTTTACTTGAGTTATGTTAAATTTTAATGGATGGTTTACCTTATCAGGAATGATTGGACGACAGGAACAAGTATGTGCATCATGTGGCGTGAAAACTTTCTCAAGGTGGCCCGCGAAAGCGTTTAATTTTTCATGTGTGTTTTTGGCCCAAGTGCGGTTTTCCAGTGTTAATGGAGATTCTTGGGTTGTAGGGCATTTCATATGCCGTACAGCCTTCCATAAGCTATAATTGGAGTTTTTTGTGGCGTCTAGGCTGTTTAGATAGCCTTCTATTGCGGACTCGTGGTTCTGTCTCAATTTGTTGCGAAGTGTGGTCAGGCATAATTGTAGTTGGGCCTTAGTGGTTGGGAAACGACTGTTTTGCCATTGTCTTCTTAACTTCCTTTTTTCTCTGATAAGGGCCTCTATATCCGTCGATGTATTGTAAGGAGCACGTTTAATTGTCCGCTTGATTGGGGTTGCATTTCTTGCTGCAGTATCCAAGACTTCTGTAAATCGGTCGACAGCTATTTGGATGTCAGATGAATTTTTTAGGGGAATGCACTGTGATAGGTGAGAGCTCACATACATTTTATACTTTAAACAATTTGTGTTTCTGTTTGGATAGGAAATAAAGTTTGCAGCTGCAGCGTCAGAGTTACCTTTTAAAATGAGGATTGAAGGTGAATGATCAGACGAAAGATCATAGGAGGAACTAACTAGTACCTGATCGCGCTTGATGTTTTTAATTACAGCAAAGTCAATAAGGTCTGGTAGCTTATTGAAGTCGGTTGGCCAATAGGTAGGCTTACCACTCGATACCACATCAAAATTATTTGCAGTTACGGTATTGTATAGCTGATTACCTCTAGGACTAATAAGTCTGGAGCCCCAATATGTATGTTTAGCGTTGTAGTCGCCAGCAGCAATGAATTTCTGGCCCAATGTGGAGAAGAAGTTGAGAAATTTATCGTTTACAATTTTGTGCCTCGGGGGACAATAAACGGATGTTAACGTTAGATTTAAATCAGTAAGATTTATAGATGTGGCCTGGATACAATCTTCTTCGTACTCTGGCAATGGCAAGTGTCTGATGTGTTTGTGCACAATTATGGCTGTGCCACCACAGGCTCGTCCGCTGGGATGTTTTGTGTCTTATTATTTACACACAGTTTTGGACATCCGCTTATTTATTTCCATACAATTCTTTTATAGCTCTCGAAGCACAATTTTTCAAAAATAAAAAAAAGAACTAAAATTAAGCTAAAAATTAATATTTATTTCTCTTTTGTTGCCCAAAAAACAAATAAACAATTTAAATTTATTCTCGATTTGGGAAAAAATATTTAAGTAAATTCAATTAAATTCCAATGAATCCTTTACAAAATAAAATTTAATTAAACAAAAATATAGAACAACAAAAACTGTATAATCCCCTTCATTTCTAAATAAATCATAACAAAATGAAATTAAATCCTTTTTTGCATAGAAACAGAAATTTACAAATATAAACTTTAATACTTTTAAATGTTTTTTTTTATATTGTTTTGAAATGCTGTAATTAATTAAAACGAAACTGAAGTGAAAACAAAATATTCCATAAAGTGTTTTGTTCAAAGGAAAAAAATAACTGGAAACAGTTGTTTTAAGCACTGGGCCAAACTGGACAGTTCATAGTAACTAATTAATAAGTAGATTTTCTATTAAAAATTAAATATTAAGTTTTAAATGAATAGACTCACTAACGACTAGGAACTAGATATGGTAGTTGGTAGTTGGTGGTGAGGGTTGCTGGTTCGATTACCGCTAAAGAATCTGCTCTCTTTTACTACCATGAGCTGAAGGCCTATTCGGTTACTATTGCTCGGTAAATAAAGTAAGAATATAATTTGTAATTGTTTTTCCAACAAACATATAATATATATAAAATAATTAAATATTTATACTTTTTTGTATGAAAATACAGTGAACTCGCGGTTACGTAGACAGCGCATTATGTGAACCCCGCTTTAAGTAAACAACTTTTTTTTTAATTGACTACTATAAAGGATGAACAAAGTTACAAAGCCCTTTAACAAAAACAATTCAAAACCCAGAGAAATTCTTTGCTTGCTAGGTGCGGGAATCCCCTTTTTCCATAAACAGAACTGAATGAATGAGCATATAAACATATACATACTAGAGTGGACGGACCATCAATGAAGAGAAAATTTAAAAAGTTATCTGTTTCAAAAAAGTAGACCAGTTTTGTGTTAGGTTAGGGTAAAAAAAAATTTGGAAATGATATGAGCTCGATCGGTTGAAAATTGCATTGCCGCACGCGCATTAAAATCTGTGAGAATGAATTTCGGGCTAAATGGAGATAAAAACGCCCGTAACTACTGAAGAGTCACCCCTAGAGATGTAAAATGTATGAGCATCCCCCATTATTTTGAAAATCCCTAATATTTCTTTAGAACAAACTTGTCCTCCATCTCCAACCCTTCATATGGTCCCCATACAAAAAAGCACGAAAGCTGCATGAGCGCTGATATATGCGCGTGGCTATTACTACTAAAAAGCAGCAGAGAAGTGAATGCCATTTAAGTGAATTTTTAATTTAACGATTGAATAACTTCGCATTATCTCTTATATGTAATTCAAATCATTATTTTAATAGCTTATCCCTTCAACAATAAATTTCAGTGTTTTTATCAAGAATAAAAAGAAAAAAAAAAATACTTTGATAATAAACTGGCAAGTGCACTGCTAAAAAAAAAACTAAACTGGCAACATGCTTTATGTTTTGCGAAAACAATAAAGCAAGTTGTTTTTGTTTTCATTTTGTTTTTTCTAAACCTACTTACAACAACAATTAATGTTGGCAGAATTCCAACCAATTGTGTTGAGGAATGTAAGTAAAGATAAGCTCACTGTTTATTGTTGTTGTTTTTGTTCAAGTTTTGATATTGTTACAAGTTAAACTGGTGCTTATAATTCTTATTCGCTTAACAGTTTTATTTGTTTAATATCTTTGGTTTTTCTTAAATCTTTAGATGAAGTTTCCTGACGATCTGGCCTAAGCAACCAGTGGAATGCGCATAGGAATAGCTTATCCCATCAACAATAAATTTCAGTGTTTTTATCAAGAATAAAAATTGGGAATTAAGCACAACAAACAAAATCTTGTAAATTAAAAATTTTGTATTCCCAAAACAAAAAAAAAAAAATACTTTGATTTAAACATTTCACGAACAATGTTCTTAGTGCTTCTGTTATTCCCTAACATGGAAGAGCGTTGTATTGCAATGATTTTAAAATGTTTCAACGATCATTTCCGAAATATTACCGAACATAGAAATTCCATTTTTTCATAACGCAATCAGTCTTGAAATTGTTTTTTAGCAGAGAGGAAAAAAGTAGTGTTTTCAAGTGGGAATTCGCCATATAAAAATCATGAATCTTGTAAGCAGGTTTGAAAGAGGGAATTGTGCTTCTCTCCCTTACTAAGCTTCTTATCAGTAAGTGTATCGTAAAGTGCTGTCAAAACAGGTATACCATATACATATGTACATATCTGTTTAAAGCAGGGATGTCAGCAGGGTTGTTAGGCTTTTATCTTAAAAAATCGTCAAAAGTTTTAACAAAATTCGTCAAAATCGTCACGAACATTAAACAAAATCTTTATATTTGTATATTTGCTTATACATATATACTTAGCTGGTGAGGCCTAACTCTATTTGTGAAAATAAAAATGCAAAACCTTTTTATTTCATTTTTCCCGACGTTTCGTGAATTTTATGTTCACTTCTTCAGGGGATTCGTCTATTAATATAAAATAAAAACATCAACATTTAATAATACAATAAATTGAATGTAACTAACTTACATTAAAAAAACAATTTTGTATTACATTAATAAATTTTTAAATAATGAAAGCCACAGCTAGTGTCGTCATCTACTGTTTTTTAAAACAACTCTGTAACAGGCGCTTAAATTGTCAGTATCTTCTTTTTTATTCATTGTTCTGTTTATTTTCTGTTGAATTCTTAAGCTCTCTGTAGTATATCTTTTTCTCACGTTATTTACCTTATCCAGTATTCTTATGTTGTCAAAATCAGGTTTGTGTTTTGTTTGTAATATGTGTTGTGATAATGCAGTGCTTTCTTTGTTTTTGTTTATGTCTGAGTTGTGTTCTCCCATTCTTGTCTCCAGATTTCTCTTTGTCGTCCCAATGTAAACTAAATCACAGCTGTTGTTGTTGTCTCCCTTGCATGGTATTTCATACACTACATTATTTTGTTGTAGTTTGTTTATTGGCATTTTTGTATTTGTAAATATTGCACTTAATGTTTTGTTTGGTTTGTAAGCAAAGCTCATGTCATTATTGTCTATTGCGTTTTTTATGTTTTTATTGTCCGTGAGGCCCGGTATGTATTTTACACTGTAAAAATATTTTTCTTCCTTATCAATGTTACCATTTGTGTTTGTTATTATAGGTTTATAGGTAGATATTAGATTTTTAATTAAATTTGTAGGAAAAGCATTATCTCTAAGTACTTTCGTGATTACATGTTTATTTTTGTTATGGTATTGTTCATCACTAATATCAAGAACTCTACGTATAAAATTTTTTGCAGTATTTACTATTTGAGATTTTGGTTGAGTAGCGTTGAAATTGATAATTCTGCCAGATGATGTATTTTTTGCATACCAATCAAACGTTATTTTATTGTCCCCTCTATGTAATTTTGTGTCAAGGTATGCTATTTCTCGCTTCGTTTCAACTTCAACGGTGAATTTAATTTTCGGGTGATACCCGTTGAGTGCTTTAAGTATATCGTCTTTGTCATTAATATCTATTACAGCCAGTATGTAATCTACGTACTTTGCCACATATTTAATGTTAACGTTCTTGTTGTGTAATTCTGCCAAGGCTACGTCAAGTAAATTATCCAATACAATATCGGCAATAGTTGGGGAAAGGGGATTTCCCATTGGCATACCGAAAATCTGTTTGTATACCTTGTTATTGTATGCAAAGTAGTTGTTGTCATTTAAACAGAATTTCAGTATTTCCAAGAATTTTGATTTTGGTATGCTAGTTTTCGTTTTAATAGTGTCCCATTTGTCCATAATAATTTTTAAAGCTGTGTAAACATGAACATTGGTGAAAAGGGAAACGACGTCAAAAGAAACCAATGTGTCATTCTCATCAAGGGTGGTGTCCTTTAGTTGTTTTTTTAGTTCCAAAGAGTTTTTAACATTATATTTTTCCGAGATAATATTTTTGAGTATGAGTCCTATGTGTTTGCTTAACTGATAGCACGGGACTTGAATAGATGATACTATGGGTCGTAAAGGTATCCCACATTTATGTATTTTAGGTAACCCGTAAATTCTAGGGGCCGTTGCAGCCGAACAAATGAGTCTATGTTTTTGCCAAGTATCTATATATTTATCCCTGTATAATTGACTAATAATGCTGTTATTAGTTCTAACTAAATTGCTGGTAGGGTCCGTATTCATAACTTGGTAAGTATTTTTGTCCTCAAGTAATTTTTCCATTTTCCTTTCATATTCCTTCCTGTAGATTGCAACCGTTTTGTTTCCTTTATCCGATTGGAGTATAATTAGGTCCTTATGTCTCTTCAAAAATGTGTAAGTTTTCTCATAAATGGCTAAAATTAATTTCTCTTTAGGTGTGTTCCGTATGTTCCTCTTAAAAAGTGTAATTCTATTTGCCAATCTAGTCCTTGTCTCATCCTTTTCCCCATGGGTAATCTCTACAATTTTCTGAATGCACTGTTCTACATCTGCTATGATTTCCAGTGGCGAAAAACCCTGTTTATTAATTGGTAAAGCAAATTTTTTCCCTAACGATAACAACCATCTGCATTCCCATGGTATATCAACTTCGGTTCTGTTTTCAAGCCATTCTTCATTATAAACCAATCCCCGCTTCATAAATAACTTTTCTTTCAGTGTATTAAGTTTACTCGTTTGTTTTTGTCTTGCATTCGTGCTTATATATCTTTTTCTATCAGTCTGATTTTTCATGAAAGCCTCAAAATCATCAAATCGTCAAAATATCGTCAGATATTTAAATTTTACAAATCAGAGCCAATTATTCTGGGTATATCAACAGCCTTTTCACCCGACTTGAAATGTTTTATAACATCCAATTTCAGTTCCAAACTAATGCATTTTCTTTTCTTTGCACTCATTTTTCTACACATCTTCATTTTAAGAACTTACTTCTTACTTCCTAACACGCAACTATGCTTAGAATAACTAACCTAACCGAATTAATTGGGAATTCGTCTTTTTAAACGCAAATAGAAAAATTCTTCACATGTGATTATGACTTCAGTGAAAACATCAAATCGAACGACGCTAATCGGAGCTGTTGTGTATATTTTTTGCAGTATCGATACCATTCATATAATTGTAGAATTCGAATTACTAATGCTTCTAATGAAAGCCACTTGGCTTGCGATGGGGGAAGAATTTTTTTTTTTTTTTTTGTCTAATTTTCAATAATTTTTGTACATGTTTCGAAAAATTGATTGTTACAATTTGGACTGTTCCCAATATAATTGTAAATCATTCTTGTTAGTGTTTTATTGATGCCAGAAAATCATCATGACACTATAACTTTTATAAAAAATCGTCAATCGTCATTTTACTGTATTTTCTCAAAGAAATCGTCAAAATGACGAAAAATCGTCACATCTAACAACCCTGGATGTCAGCGTCATACCCCAGCGGGAAAATGAGGAATTGATTACATAAATAATTAAAAAAATAATGCATTATTTTCGAAAGAATAATAATGCATTCATTGGAATCGAGAAGGTAGTTTCATCAGACACAAAATTTAAGCACTGATTACCACGTATATTCCCACATTTGCAGAACAAGGAATGTATTGTTTCTTTTAGTAACAATTATTCGTGTTTTTGCTTTACATACATATTTCCTTAATAAAAATCCGTTATTTTTTTGCTGCCTTTATGTCGCCTACTTATAATTTTTATTTTAGTCCCAGTTTGTGTTTGAAAGCGTACGGTCAAAGCACAAATTATATGTCTGTGGGTCAAAGTTATTTAAAGTAAACAGGTATTAAAAAATGTATTCCAAACGGCATTGGAGAAGACTTTTATTATAAGACTTTTGAATAATATAATTTATTCCAAAGAATGAATTATTTAATTCATTCGCAGGATACATTAAAATAATTTATTACAATCCTAGGACATGGTCTGTGTTAAGAATAATGAACTCTGGAATCAAATGTCATACAAGATATGTATTACTTTCTCGATTCCTATTAATTCCATTTTCCCGTTGGGACACAATTGTGGAACCAAAACTCACATGTACGCTTACGCTCTTTTATTTTGCGAGCGTAAACTATAATTGCTTACTGAAAACCACTCTCATTCAGCGGGAAATATCGCAACTATCGCAAGGCCTGTTTTGAGGCCTCTAAACAGATGTAATATATTTATATAAATTAATATACAAGAAATGTAAAGAGGCTGGTTAAAATAAGCTGGAGCCTGGTTCATCTTTTTGAAAATTTAAAAAAAAGCAGATTTAAGTGAATTAATAAGTAGACTTGTTGCAAAAAATTTTTTCTTTTGTATTTAAACTAACCAAATGTTCAGGTAAAAAAATAGAGAAATATTTTAAAATTAAATATCTTTTTTTGCTGCATGAAATAACCTGTGAGCTACTATATGTTGTGCAAGGCGAATTTATTACAGGTGGTCTTAAAAGCCCTGAATGTCAAAATTTCGTTTATTATTATTGTTTCTGTTTTGTTTTATTTTTATTTTCTTTAGAAAATATCATTAATTAGGCCTCGCAACAACACATTTCTCCCGCTGGGAATGTAAAAGATAAGTGTAATCTCACCAATACAATCATAATTGACACCACTGGTTTAAAGGCAAACAAATGAGAGAATGAGTGTAACTCATGTTGAATGATTTTGCATTTGAACATGCACTAAACTCCTTAAAACGAAAAAAGATGTTTCTGGTTTTGCCTTAAGTATGCCATAAACTTTTTTTGCTAACAAATATCTGTTGTAATCATAAGTATTTTAAGTTTAGTATTTTAGTCTAGCCAACACTAGTTTTTTTTGCCGTTGAGCTGCAATTCGCACGAATAGCTTGTGTGTGTACTGTATACATGTTTCTGTTTTCCGATTTTCGTTAGAAACACATTTCGTCAGAAATTATTGAAAAAATTATTGTAAAAAAAAATTTGTTGCGTTTACCAGGTTTTATGCGTTGGAAAATAATTGAAAACCCCGCATCGTACAATAAGTTACTTATTGTACTCCATCATTATCTACTACGGTCTGATTGTGCGAAACATAGGAAAATAGATATGTTACTCGCATTCTCTTCTTATCCGATCACATCCAATCTGCTTCAAATTATAGCAATATCAATTTGTAACAGAAACACTAAACCAATTTTCAACACACAGAAACGTGTACGAACACCTTTAAGTGCCCTGCAAATAATGCGACTAGACCATACACGCATGTAAAATGCAGCCCATAAGGAACTAGGACTAGTCCAAAGGTAACCCCAATTTATGGAAAAAACATGGTATATTTAACATTATGATGTCCTAGGACAGGACCATATAGCCCGTCTTGTCTTAAAACCACTCCATGGTATACTCCAGAGGATTAGTTTTGAAATCGTTTAAAAACAAAAACATGTCGTTTCACTACAAACTCTTTCTTAACAATGACATGGTCCATGCTTGCATTACATTGGACCAGTCCAGAAAGTAGTCCATTTGATCAAAATGGATCAAGTAGTCCAATATTATTTGCAGAGTGATCCCAGAATTTCATTTTTTTTTTTTTTGCTCTAGCGATTCTATTTTCTAGAAAATCGAAGTTAAAATTTTTCATATCAACCGCAAATTTTGAGTTATCTCAGAACTTCATTGGTTTTGCTAGGCGCAAAGGCTTAAAAGTTGTTGGGTGAATAAAAGTTTAAAATTACACATTTTCAAAAAAATCTAAATCAAAAACTCAATTTGAAATTTCAAATCCAACAATCTTAATCTTAAAACCTCGAATTTTGTTTCTGTAAAAAATATAAAAATTAAAAAATCATAGTATAATAAGTACGAGGTATGCTCATTTGGAAAATTGTCATTATTTACTCATATAAATCATGAAACAGAACTGGGGCTGAACCAAGGCGAATTCAACACGGTAAACTCTGTAGCGACAACTCTAACAAAAATAACAGGCATTTTGTTAGTGTAACATATCCGAGTTGTCAAATAGTTGTTAACAAAAAGTGTGAATAAAAAGTAAACAATAAAATTTTTTATTGATTTTTTTATATTTAAAGTTGTGTGTTTATGAACCGATCTACACAAAATTTTATGTATTCTGTGTTTTTGAAGATTTAATGTTAAGGGTGCATTCTGCCATGCATTTATATTAGTTTTTTTTTAATCATAGTGTGTATAAATTTTTAACCCATTAAGGCCCTGCGTTGCGTTTTCGCAACGTTCACTTTAACCTCCCCTCAGGCATTTTGTTGTTACGTGATATTGTTATAAAACACAGTGAAATAAAATTTAACTTAATATCTTAACTTTAACTTAAATCGACCTGTTTTTGGATTTGTATCATACATAAGTTTTTTTTATAAAAATTTTTAATTTAAATTTTGAATTTTTCCTGTTTTTTTGGGTACTTTTGGAAAAAGTTAAAAAAAATAAAGTAATATATAATATACCTATCTGAAACTTCTGAAGGAGATAGCTAACATACGAACATTATTATTTCTACTAAAAAATCCAATCATTGTAGACATATCCGTGATGCGAAAACGCAACAATGGGCCTAAACGATATACAAATTACATACAATTTTTAAATACAAACATATTTATACAATCACTTGCTTTTTAAAACAGCATAATAAAAACATGTATGTATGTTAATTATAAATTGTTGTTATTTATGTGTTTTGAAATTTTCGATAATTTTTTCACCTTTTTCAAGCTAATTTCCAATTTTTAAAATGCAGGATATTTCGCAGAAGGTAAATTCTCTATGACAATTCCTTTTTTTTTTCTTATGCCCAAAGTGTGTTATTTTCCTAAAGGAAAGCGAACTTACACCAAAGTAGTCCCGTGATAGGTCTTTGGTGATAAGATAAGAAATATCACTTTAACATGGGGTTGTCATTGGTCAATTGACACTATTTGACCAGTCTAACATCTATTCTCAATGAACGTGTTTAGTGTTAGTTATAACAATGTTAGATTATTTCGATACAATGTAGTATTATGTTAATAAAACAAGTCCCCAGAACTAGATTTAAGAATCAAATTTGAGAAAGTCCCAAAAAAAGTGTCACACCATCGGTGAAGAATGTACTGTAATTCATTAGTTTTTAACCTTTTTGTTCTGAATATACCAGTTAGATGATAAGTTCTCCTTGTTCTATTTTCACAAATCCCAGGACCAAACTGTTGGAACAATTCACACAAATTTCACCCAGGGTTCTTCAATAGGTACAATAAGAGAAAATCGAACAAGTAAGGTAAAATTATCCTCTCCCAGGATATTATCTTTTTGAACTTGTTCTATTTTTACAAATCCCGGGACCAGTCTGGTGGAACAATTGACACAAATTTCCCCCAGGTTTATTCAATAGGTACAATAAGAGAAAATCGAACAATTAATGTGAAGTTATCCTTTCCCAGGATATTAAAGAAAAACCAGTAAGAGTGATATATTCGGCAATGACAAATATTTGATACCATCCACTGACAGCTAGGATATTTCAGGAGTGGGCATTATATTGGACCTGTGGTAAATTATGAACCGATCTTTACGAAAGTTGACAGTGTGATTTCTAGTCATTATAAAACTGTGACAGAACAAAATTTATTACAATGGAATTATTTGTTATGGTGTTATACTACTAAAGTGTTTTTCGAGAATGGGCTTTATATGGACCAATCAATTACAAACGTGAGAAATGCACCCAAAGTGCTTTGGAACATATCATAATTGAATTAAAAATGAAATGTATATGAATATCTATTTTTTTTTTTTCCTAAAGACGTGAATAAAAAATTTTAATTTAAAATGTTTGCAAATGCGCTTAATTTTTATATCGTTAAGGCCCAACGTTGCGTTTTCGCAATGGGGGTTATCTTGGCTCCCACGTATCCGATTTGCCCAAAATTTGTTTTTTTTTTCATATTTAGCTATAAACAATAAAATTTTAAAAGTTTCGTCATTAAAACTCAACGGGATCATGGCTCGGACCTTAATGGGTTAAGGCACGATGTTTCACATTGGATTTTTTGACTCGTTTCCAACTAAACCAATTCTGTTGGAGTTCAATTCAGAAATGCTTAGGAGAAGTGGAAAGAATTTTATACCAATATTGTTCTTTTATTTTGAGTTTTTTTTTCGAAAGTGAGAGTGTTTTGAACAGTCGGACATGGCTAAAAAGACCAAAAATTGCTCAAGGACCCAACATATGCATAAAAATTAGAAACAACTGTAGCTTACCAACGCATCTCCAACATAAAGGGACATAGAGCAACAGAAAATTGAAAAATAAGAAGAACAAATTTCATGGTAAAATTCTACAAAACGCATAGTTTCAGAGTAGTGGACTTCTGAAGTTTTCATATGAATTTGCGATTTTCCACTACATTTGTAAACGTATGTGACCATTATTAGTGTCTTTTGCAAGCTTTTTAACAGATCTTTCTGAAAATGTAAAATTTATTGTAAACTTTTTAACTCTTTACCTCCTAATACAGTTTTTACAAAAATGTATATCAAAAGGTCACGGAAGTGCACTAGGAATCAAATAAACCCCAGCTTCGCTTAATAAACCTTCTCCACATAGCCGGCCTTCGGTTGGGCGCAAGGATTTTCTCATCAATGGTATAACAAACACCGACTTTGCAAAATAAAGGTTCTTCGCATAGCAATTGATATGCTTACTATAATATTTTCGCAAACTCATCGCCGCTCCTTTAGGGATTAAGAATTTTTAAATAAAAGCTCTTAAACCATACCAATATTAGCTATATACGTTCAGATATGTAGTGGGAAACCGCAAATTTATATGAAGTCTTAAGAGATCCATGACTCGGAAACTAAGCGTTTTCGAGAATTGTGCCATATTATTTTTTCTTGCTATTTTTTAATTTTCTATTCCCCTTTTATTTTTTTACTTGGAACTGCGTTGGTTAACTAGAATTAAGCCACAATTAATTTTTTTGTCATAAAATTTCACAAATTAACACAATCACAATTCTTTTTAAATGGAAAACAAAAATAATTAAAAAATACAATTTATTGACAACTCGGATAATACAGCTGACGAACAGATGTTCCAAAGAGTTTACCTTGTTGAATTCGCCTTGGGCTGAACGATGTTTTTCATACAGTTTGACATAAAATTATGTTTTTTCCAATGCTCTCACTTATTCTCTTAACAATGCTACCATACTTCCATTCAATTTCATAGATTTTGTAAACAAAGAAAAATAAGAAAAAAATAAAATGAAAGAAATGAGAGAGAATTTGAAGTTACTGCCGACATTTCAATTATGGGCTTTAGAATTTTTGCCTGAAGTTAAAGACTCAATTCTGTTTCATCATAATATTTGATTTTTGACGCGTGTTTTAATTTCGTTTCTTATTTTCCTTTGTTTGACGTTATACGGGTTTTAAAATTGAGAACAAAATGTCTAATGACTAAACCTTGTACTTATTCTACCATCAATAAAAATAAATAAAATATGTATGTAAAAATATTCCAATTTTGAGCATTAATAAGAACGCTTTGAACAAAAAAAACTTTAAAAAAAGATTCCTTTGAAGGAGAATCTAAACAATATCACATAATTAAGGAAATGAAACAAACAGTTTTTTTAAACCATCGGATTTGGCGTGGAATGCTCCATATGTACATACAAATTCCATGATCAAAGCAAATAAAATTTGACCAAAACATATTTTTAATGTAAAATAAAAAGTTTTTGTTATTAAACTTAATAATTGAATTAAATCAAAACATATTAAACTTTTTGTTTTAGTACAGAAATTGAAATTCATTGTGATCAATAAAGAGCTTAACATGAAAGGCACATGAGCAATACAACCTTTTAAAGCATAAATCCCCTTTCCAAAAAATTAACGAAGCATCACTGAGCCAAATGTGCTTAGATTGACTGGTTCACTTCTTTGAGTTGTGTGAGTCGTTCAATACAACGGGATCGTTCATGAATAAAAAAACCGGCTTATGGACACAAAGGCTCTATTGCGGAAAGAAGCTTGTTTGGAAGGTATGTGAATTTTTGGACCGATTTTCAACATTTTCAAAAAGCTTTGTCCTTGTGACAATTAAAACTTGTGTACTTAATCTCATCAAAATATTTCCAAAATTGCGTCCTGTACTTTGCGCACAAAGTTGACATGGATCGAATCAAAAAGTGATTATTAGTCGTTCGGTAAATAAAGGCTGGATCTAGGACCAATATTTTAAGGTGTACAAACGTAATAAGAATACCCTCTTTCGTAGTTTTACAGTAGGTATTTTTAGCGCAAAGTATAACGCTTTCTAATTTCAGCGCTTATGTGTTGAAATTTAGACGCCCTCGGTGGTTGAGAAAGTGCTGCTTTATATGGGCAAAGCACTTGTATTCCATTCAATATTCCGATAGTCAAATCGATGAAATAAGGTTCAAATTGCTTCATCAAGCGCATCAAGCTCAAAGGATATTATGTTGATTTCTTTCTTAGGTCTCCTTTTTTCTGGACCGCTCCGTAACGAGATTTCTATAAAGAGCAAAAAATGGTAATATTTTCATAGTTACTTCTCAAAAACGTTATTTTGTTTTTAAATTTAAAGACAATTTTTGGTTTTTTCAAATAAAAAGACTAAAAGTATTTCAGTCATGTTCTGGAAATCGAAATCGCATGAAATTGAAATCGATGGAGGTTTTTAATTAAATTTTTTCAAAAACTAACGTGGCTTTTCCTGATTTCAAAAGTAGTTCTCGTAGAGAAAAGCAGTCCTCATAGTATCAGCTGTATATGTGAACTGGTTTATGAAAATAAACGATTTTGAAAAATGTTGAGTTGTGACTGCTAATAATTTAGCGTGCGATATGTCTATAGATATATATAATGTTGGTAATGTTGCTAAACAAATTTAAAGTTTTCATAAATTAAAATTAAGTATTTTGCAAAATTCATAAGAATTTGATTCAGGAAAAGCATTTTGCAAGAGAACTAAGAAGTTTACGTTTAAATTCATAATTAAATTAAGCTGTAAATTTTTAAGAAACTTGCAAATCTTCCTGAAAACCATTTTATGGAAATTTATATACAGCTTAACTTTCTCTTAACAGACAACTTTAGGAGTTCATGTGGTGGTGGGAGATTTTTAAATTGCCGGGATAGTTATTTCTACACAAATATGAGACAGGAAAAATTCCTGCAACTAAAATAAACAAAAAGTTTTATTTAAATTCGCTTTTTGTATTTCTGCTTCCTGGAATGCCAATTAAATATCAATTCCTGTTAAAAATATATTTCTCATTTTTAAAGGTTTTTTTTTAAGCTCCAATTTAACAACTCAATTAAGGAAAAAAAAATCTGAAGGTCATACTCAAAATGTATTAACAAAGTGACCTCAGTACTACAACAATGAAACAATAAAAAAACAACAGGCATTTTGTTGCTAGAATTGAGACGGCAAGTGTCAAAATGCCTTATAAAAAAAAGTAAATAAACAAAAAAAAATTACGACAAACGTCACACACGAAGAAAATCACTGCAAACAGATGCGCTTGTGAGGTCACTTTATTAGTACATTATGGTCATACTGAAACCCTAATAATGACTTTTATAGTGTCTTTTTTGTTTTTTTGTTCAAATTTTAAATAGTTTTTGGTCTCTTCTGCTCTAGAACACCAATATGAACCTAATCTGATTTTGCTAATTTTCTAGGCAAAATTAACTTTTTAAATAAATTGTAGACACATGTTATATTTTATAGCTTCTGAGAACTGATTTAAAAAAAAATCAGTTTCTTGGGAGGACATTTTTATGGGAATATGGTTAACTTGTAGGGCTTTATCAGACATTGGCTTTACTAAATAAACATAGATAGGAAAATTATTCTTATTTAAATACAATCATAAATTTTATTATAGTCCACCTTTACTTACATTGCAATTTAATTTATTAAGTTTGAGGTTTTTCTTTTTTATATAAAAAAAATTAGATAACATTTATTTTATAGTTCCAATATTTCGATACAGCAATGTGCACCATCGTCAGGGAAATAATTAAACAATTTAAAAAAAAAAAAAATAAAACATTGGAACTATTAAGTAAATGTTATCTAATTTTGTTATATAAAAAAGAGAAACCTCAAGCTTAATAAATTATACTGCAATCTAAATACAATCATGGATAACTGCGAATATCTTGTGTCATAAAACTATGCAACTATTATATCTTGAGTCTTTGGATTGCTTATTTCAAATAAGAGACGGACAGACTGACATCTTTAAAGCAGCTTCTCCTAAGAAGCTAAATTATGCCCTAAGGAATCACAACATTCACCTGGAGTGAATGCCAAAAAAACCATGGGAAATACATTTCCCTTCTTACTTTTCTTTATGGCCTGTTCGTCGATAACGAATGAAGACTTCGTTCGCTTAACTTACATATAAAACAAAAACAATATTTATCAACTTGTTTTTGTTTTTAATGTAATTTAAGCGAACAATGTCTTCATTCGTTATCGACGAACAGGCCATTAATTTTGATTTTACACTCCTTCTCCCATCATTTTTTGCTCTTATTAAAAATTCACCAATACGTATACGTCATGTTTTTCATTCATATCATAAAATATTACTCATACTGATAACGTTTTGCAAATCTGTAGCATACCTTAGGGAGTGTTATTATAACAGGCATACGCAGCGTATAAGTGATGTGAGAAATAATCTTTCGCAGTGCTGCCAGGGTTGGTAGATTTTTTTGAGCTCCAACGCCAAACCGGATATCAGAAATCGCCAAATTCGCCAAACTACAATTTTGTTCAGTTTTCGTAATTTTTTTTTTAAATCAAGTCTTGCATACACAAAAACTAGTATAATATAAAATCGCCAAAAACTGAGACAAAATACAAAAAAGTCGCCGAAAGTAAATTTTGTTTAGTTTCTGTTATTTTTTTTTTTATAAAATAAAATGGAGATCTTTTATTCAGTTAAAAAAAACTAAAATTATGTACACAAGTCTATAACATCGTACACTTCAGCCTTTTCGGTTCAATCACCGCATACGATACGAGCAAAATTGATCGAAATTATTTATTTTGGTATCAGGAAACTCGATATCGAATGAAATGTATTTAATTTGATATAATAGCATTCGATATCGAGTAACTCGACATAACATTTATCGAGTTTTCATTCGATACGTCAGTGTCTATCGTATGCAAAAAAATCCGATAGTTTATTCGAAACGATAGCATCGAATGCGATGATTAGACCCCTGCATACAAACTATAAGAATTAAATAGTGAGTGAATATAAAATTCACTTAAAATGATAACAAAACAAAAATCATGTGAAAAAAAGTTGCCAGTTGTTTTTTCAAATAAGTAACGATAACAAAAAATGATAAATGATAAAAAATAGCCAAGTAAATCGCCAGTTATATCAAAAATCGCCAGTCGTCAAACGGAAAATCCCATCGCCAAACACGTTTCAAAATCGCCAAGTTCGGCGAGAAATCGCCATATCTGACAGCCCGAAGTGCTGCCATTTTTACGCATTTCGGGTATTTTATGATGTTTTTGTGGCGCTTTAAGTGCTTTTTGTAATCAGGGTTGTCAGATGTGGCGATTCTTCGACAAACTTGGCGATTTTAAAACTTGGCTGGCGACCTAATTTTCGATTTAGCGACATGGCGATTTTGTTGGCTATTTTTGATGAGCCATGAATTTGTTTTGAAATTCCTTAAATTCCACACGAAAAAATATTATTTTTAATCTAGTACTTTTATGTATGGAATAAAAGGCATATATGACCATTATTTGAAACTAAATTAAATATTTTTTTAAGATTATCAATAACAATTTTAATTAATTTTCATGTTGTAAAATTCCTTTCTTCATAAAAATAATTTAATTAAAATTAAATTTGATGAACTTAAGCCTAATTAAAAATATTAAAAATTTGGATTTAAAACCATAAATAGTTCAACAAAATAACCACAATACTAATTATTGATAATAAATTATGTAATGTTGGAATGGCTGATGAAGATATTGAAAATCTTGTAGAAAATTGTTTTTCATATTTAAAAATGCCATTGAAAAAATTAAAAAATAGAGTTCCTTAAAACTTGAATTTGTTTCAAGTTTACGAAATGTTTCCATTATAAAATGGGGCAATTTATTATCACAAACGAAATTCGTTATTATTAAAGATATTTATGAATTGTAACGTACCTTTGGATGTTTATTAAACAAATTGTTAATTGGATGATATTCCATCCTATTTAAATCAGTTTTGGCTTACCTTTTTGTGTTCACTAATCATTTTTACTTTTGCGTGGTTCACGGAAAGCGAATATAACCTGATACATGGTTATAAAGTTGTGATAACATCAACAAATATGTATGTTTAAAAAAAGTTCTTATAACCAGCCTTCCTTGAACAACCTATTTGTTCTAAATAAAAACTAATCAGAATATATATTATGGAGAATTTTTTTAATTTTTGGCGAATTTAAGCGATTTGAAACCAATTTAATGCTTAAGATTTTTAAAAAATATTTTTAATAATTTAAATCATCTATATTTTATTGTCAAGAAGTTAAAAATAAAGGCATTAGCGATATTTGAAATTGAATTTGGCGAAAAAGGTTAAAAGCGATCTGACAACCCTGTTGGTAATAACCATGTAATATTGGTTATTTGCAATTTAAGTGATTTTTTCAACAATACATTTTTTATCGAGAGGTAAATTAAGAACTTGCTGCAAATATATCGCATTATAGTGTGGATAACTTATAAAAAATAAACCAGGCAGATATAATTGATTTCATACCAAATTTCATCAATGATTCATGTCTACTAAATAAAATAGAAATTTTCCTAAAGAATCGATCATTGCAAAAATGAATAAAAAAAGGAAAGAACTAATGAATTTTGGATTGAAGTCTACAATTTTTAAAATTCTTTGGGGGAAAATCCTTTTCAAAAACTGGTTATTTTTTATTATTTGTTATACCTGCGTTTCCTTACTCCAGTGGCGAAGTCGAAAAAATTAACTTTTTTAACCAAAGATTTAAAATCGACTTTCTTTGACCTCAGCCAATCCATTATTGCATATCGTTAGCTAAAATGCAAAAAGACGTAACTAACAAAAAATTCCAAATCGTGTTTTCGATTGATTATTATAAATGCCATTAAACTACATGTCTTCACAAAATTTTACACTTCTGGGATAAAAAATTGCGCTTTTATTAACAAAAAACAAAGGGACGTAACTACAAGTGAGTTTATTTTATAAATGAAAAACTACGTAATTACTCATTTATTTTTCAACAAAATATAATGAAATGGTTTCCTTTGAAAACTGTTTAAAGAATTCCATGGATAACCCATTAACGCATGTTTTCTGACATGTTTATAGTTTTCATTTAATAAAGTTTTTTGCTTCTCCTGTAAAATTATATTTTTGTTAGTTACGTCCTTTTGCATTTTAGCTAACGATATGTATTTAATACGGCCTAAAACAAGAAAACGTTTGTTGATGTAACTACAAATTACCTGTCATTTCATTTAAACCGTTTTGTGGGCCGATGATGATGACTATGAAACAGAAACATTATCTTTATTTTGATTTTAATTAAATTACACTGGTTTACAGCCAAAAAATACCAAGAACGCCACATGCCTAGATAAGTTAATTGGTGCCTCCTGAACGCGAAAAACGCTGTAATTTTTTTTTTCCTAAGTACCGTTTTTTAGATAACGGTACTTTTGTGTTTTTCGCTGTATGGTCCCAATCAAACCCTTATGGAGCCCAACCGAAAAGTCCGATCGAAACAAGTAGCACATCGTTGGAAAGATAATCCATCAGTTTTAACGTATTTAAAAAAAAACGAAATTTTATATTGTCGTTCCACAAAATACTTAATAAAAACTATATTTTTCATCCGATTTTTTTCAAATTACGGTTTACATGTTGGTAATTAAATACACTGTTTGGTTAAAAAATAAAACATTCCAGATATTTAATATAACGTAAAAAAAAAAAACGAAATAAAAATGAAAAATTTTGAAAAAAAAACGTAAAAAATAGGCAAATTTTGATGTGCCATATCTCAGCCATTTCTTATCCGATAAAAATTTTCAGCATATCGACGGAAAAGGCATTAGATTATCTTTGTAACGATCTGCTACTTGTTGGGCTCCATAAGGGTTTGATTGGGACCATACACCGAAAAACACAAAAGTACCGTTATATAAAAAACGGTACTAAGGAAAAAAAATTCTTGGTACTTTTCCAAACTTAAAATTTGTAAAGCAGTGTTATTATTTAACACATTGACTGCCAAGGCACTTTCAGCAAATAAGATGCTGGAGGCCACAGCATTTTTTCCAAATAAGAGTGTCGCACGCATGTGTCCGACGAGGCGCCCCCCGACTTTTTTTTTATGCAAGGCCATGTCGGTCATATATGCACGACAAAAACACTCTCACAAAAATGCAACAAATTGGGTTCGCTCTGTATTTTTCCTTATTACGTGTTAATTTGCGTCTTTGCATTATAAGAATAATATGTAAAATAATTTTTCTTTTACATTTTTTTTTCTTACTGTATATAATAAAATGAATTAATTTTTTTTTTTTTTCAAAAAAATGTTTTTTTAATTTATTTTTGAGCTGCGTCGAAACCACTATTACAGAAATTTCATGGGGGGCCGTACATCATATTACTGCAATAAAATCCTATTTATCGTCAGCCACTTTTATGTGACATGGCTAGAAAGAATGTGTCCGACGTGGCGTAAACCACATAGTGCAGTGTCTCACATATGTGTCCGACGTGGCAGTCAATGTGTTAATTTCAAGTTTTTGTTTACCTCGGAATTAAATGAATGGATAAATCATTTGTTTTAAAGCTTTTAACCATTTTTATTTTACAATTTTATCCTTGTTAATGTGTTATTTGAAAAGCAAGACATTTTAAAAGTTTTTGTTCAAATGCTCATTTATTTCTCTTGGTGCTTTTAACCCTTTTTCGTAATTTTGCACCCATTTTACCCGTTTTTTCAATACTCATGAATCAAAGCGCATTCAAAAAATGGCAACACTAATCTTTAGTACTTTGCATAATTTGTTACCTTATAAAAAAAAAATCTACATTAATCTAAAAAAAAAATTACATAAATTTATAATCTGATGGTATCTACATAAAATTTAAATAAATATGTAAATATGCGATTTAATATCCAATTTATTTGTGAACATTTAAAATTAAAAAAAGTAAAATTAATAATTTCGGGTGTGCGAAATATCTGACACCCTCCACAAAGATTGAGCATAATATTTATTTAGAACGTACATAGAAAGTTGGAGGCTATTTTATTTTTGATACAGTCAAAAATTCCTTACTTAGTTGTTTTAACAAATTTTAAATTGTTTACCTTTTTCACCAAAAACAAAAACAACTAAACAAAAAATTTTTTCTCCACTTTATCTTTGCAGAATTTTTAAACAAATCAAAAATTTACTACTATTGACTTCAACAACAACAAAAACATAATATTTAAAAATAAGCTCAAGCAATCTACAATTTGGTTTTTGTTTTATAGCAACAAAAGCACCCAGCAGCAATTGACAACAAATTTACAAAAATTCAATAAATATTTAAGTATTTATAGCCATACAAACTCCCGTTTATTTGCTCTTACTTTTACATACCTTCACTACTCTCACTAACTTTTTGGTCTATATATGCACACAAGTGGTGTTGTTGTTATTGTAGTCAAACAACAATAATGGCAGATTTGGAACGTATAAGACTGGTGATACTTGGTGGAGCTGGTGTTGGCAAAAGTTGTATTGTCAAACGTTTTCTATTTAAAACCTACACAGATAAATATCGTGCTACTGTCGAAGATCTCTACAATCGTGAATACGATTTGGGTGGTGTAACACTGAAGGTAAGTTTAAACTAAAATGAAATTGTGTACTACAAAATGACAACTTTGTTTCTAAAGTGTTAAGAAGAAACAGTTAAAGGAAATAGATTTTTAATTAAATATTGGAAAAAAAACAAGAGTCATGACTACTTTTTAGAAAAAAAAAAAAAAACACTGAGTGACGAAAAAATGTTTTTTTTTTCATAACATTCACAAAAAAGCAATTTGTTCTTAATTTAGACCTTCTGAACAGGAATATAAACATAAATTTTTTTATCACGTACCGCTTTAAAGCTATGAACAATTTTAATGTGTGATAAAATTAAGGAATTTACCTAGCGGTTTAAACTGCTTCATAAGTTTCATGTATAATAATTATATAGGTAAAATGCAAGAAGCTTTTAATGGATTAATCAACAATGAATTTAAAAGCAAAACAAAAATTAAAAATAGAACGGTTATGGTCTAAAAGCTAGCAAGCATTAGTTTGAAGTCTAATTAATATAACATCAGTATACCACCCAGCAAAAACTTTACTTACAATCCTACTTTTAATGACTTCAAGAATTCATTACTTTGTAGTTTTATTTGCCACTTTGTGGATTATTAGTTATCAGGAGCGGATCCAGCTTGAGCCTTAGGGGGGGGGGGGGGGTCGGGGAATTTATTAATTTATTAAAAACAATATGTGTATTAGGGTAAGTACTAGGGTATTCATTTAATCGACCTTTTGCTTTAATCGGTTAATCGCTCGATTAATTAACCGAGGTTTTGGTTTAACCGGTTAATAATCGGTTAATTTTGTTTTTGATCGGTTAACCGATTAATCAAGTTTTTTTATAAGTAAAGTAACTCCAATATATAAAAATTCATGAACTGTTTATTATTTGGAGTTAATTAGTAAAAAAAACAATAACATACCAAACATAAAAATTCTTGAACTAAAACGAGCAAACAAATGTAATATAAATTTTTTCAATTAATACATAAGGTGTGCTATCGAGTCATATCGTCATAATAACCTAAATAATACTTACAATTGCTTAAAATAAATAAAAAATAAAACTTTTAACGCTGTGTTCATTGATTCGTCACAACTGTACAGTAGAAATCTAAATTATAAGCGGTAGCCTACAACAGTCATATCGTCGGCTTATTGTGCAAAGCTGCTAACTCACTTAGCACATTTTACAGGAGAGACAAAAAACTTTTTATTTTCCCTATTAGCAGCTTGATAGAAAACTAAAAATACTGTTAGCTATACACACTTCAAGACTTAAATAGAAGAAAAACTACATCGTGGTCGACGAGGCGTATCTTTATCTACCACACGGCATCAACATATCAATTAACATAAAAAGTGGATTAAGCCGGATTGCATATTTAGCCGACGATATATATTTCTTGTAATTATTTTAAGCGATAAGACTTTGTGACTACCTTGTGAATGCCCCAAATATGCATTTATAAAAAAATAAACTGAGATAATTTCATTAGTTATTTCAAAATTTAAAGGAGATCTTATAAAATAATCTTTTAGAAAAGTAATTTGGTTTAAATGCTTAGGATTAAAGCGATGCTTTTCTTTAGTTTTGACAAAACTTGACTTGGAAAAAATTCTTTTCCTTATCGTGGATCTAATTTCTCAGTCCTTTTCCGGGATTTTTCTAAACATATAATATACTAAATTATGCCATTGGAGTTTTTTAAAATTTTTCGGTTAGTTCTGTTACAAGACTGGGATCTAATCACCGCATTCGATACTATCGTATCGAATAAACTACCGAATTTTTTTGCATACGATAGACACTGACGTATCGAATGAAAACTCGATAAATGTAATGTCGAGTTACTCGATATCGAATGCTATTGTTTCAAATTCAATACATTTCATTGGATATCGAGTTTCATGATACCAAAATAAAGAATTTCGATCAATTTTGCTCGATATCGTATGCGATGATTAGGCCCCTGACATGAGAAGATATGTATGGGAAACGTGAAACAAAAAAAGGTGTTGACAATCAAACATTTAATCCATTTTTCGGCACATTCCTGCTGATCGATGATGAAGATAAAAAAAATTTAAAAACATTGTAATTTAAGTCACCGGTCGGCGGAAAATGGGAAGGGCACTGAACACCTGTCTTGTTTGAATAAAAAAAATATTTTCTTTACACATAGGTACATTTAAATAATTAAAAACACAAAAAAAAATGTTATAATACTACAAAATATTGAAATTTTAGTTACATCGGTTAATCGGTTAATCGACTGGAATTAACCGGCTTAATCGTTAATCGAAAAAAGCCAATTTGAAATTAACCGATCAGTTAAGCGGGTAGTAATTAATCGGTTAACCGATTGACGGTTAACCGAATGAATACCCTAGTAAGTACTTTTTGCAATTTTTGCGATTATCAAATTCATCATCGCATAGCCGTATGGACCGTGAAAAATATTAAGAAATTATCTATTAAATTTTCGAGATCGTGAAGAAAGTTTCCGCACCAAACGCAAATTAACATTTAATTACAAAATGTTAAGTATTTTCGAATAATTTCATGAATATAACAAGATCTTACCATTTGTACGGAAGAAGGGCGCAAACAAAATCGCGACTCTATTTTGCGGTTTTTTTAATAAACTAAATTTTAATGGCAAATGATAGATGTTGTGATAGATGAGTTGTTTGGCGGATATATGAAACATTGATAATTTTCAGCAGCGTATATGTGCGGAACGAGCTATTAAAGTTGCACAAGATATTTTTCCATTATATAATCAACTCGCACTTTAAACTTAACATTTATTTCATTAAACCCAAAAAAAAAAGCTTTACATTTTTGTTATACAGTTGCTTATTTTATGTATTTATGCCTGTATTCATAAAATATTTTAAATTTAAGAAAGGCTTGAAAACCAAATTTTCTTTAAAAATTTTCCTTAATAAACGTTTATTAAATTTTATAATCATTTATAAACAGTAAATGTACCATATAAAATGTGTATAGAAATTAAAAAAAAATCAGATATTTTTTCCAAAGCTTCTACTATATGATGTACACTTGTTGCAAAGACGCATAATGAAGAGAGTTTGGCTCCCAAATACTTTGCTAAAACTGTTTTTCGCATGGGATGATTATATTTAAAAAAAATTTGTCGTTTCTTTAACAAATGATACAACTTTTTATATTAACCCATAACGCCCTCTGTACTATAAATAGTACACCACTTAATAATGATGTAAAAATCTCCTCATGCGATTTTTTACTCTGGCAACGCTTTTTATCTGTCAGTAAGAGTATATGCAATATGAATGAAGCAAAAATTACCAAAGCAATGAAATAATAGTGCGGGTAATCCCCGTTTTGTAGAAGCATTATTTTTTTGTGTTGGCATTTGAGTGATTATTTAGTTTATTTTATAAAATTTGCCTCTGCAAAGTGCCAAAAAGTAATTTTTTTAACCTATAACACCATAAGTAATTAAACAAATCACATACTAGCTTAAATCATTTTAAGTTGTTCGTGCTGTAATATAAAAAGTGCTGCTGTACTAACTTTAGTACACTGGTCGCTTGAGGTAAGAAAAATAAGTGCGGTGAAACTTTTTTGTTCTTTCCAGTTGACAACATTTTTACCAAAGAAGAACTCCGTAAATTCTTGGGCATTCTTATTTTTACCGGATATCATAAACTACCCAGTGAAAGGTCATATTGGAGCGTCGATGAAGATCTAAGTGTGGTTGGTTTCTGATTGCATGTCACGAAACAGATTCTTGGAAATCTGTGCATTTTGCAGATAACTCTTTGGCCACAAGCTCTATTGATAAGATGTTCAAAATACAAGTTTTGTCAATTCGGAATGTTACATGAAAACTTATCGATTGATGAATCCAGGGTTAAGTACTTTGGTCACCATTCTGCCAAACAATTTATAATGGGTAAGCCTGTGCGATACGGATATCGTAATTGGGCATTGACCAGCTTTGATGGTTATTGTTGTACATTTGATATTTATTGCGGAAAAACATCTGAGGCTACCACGGATTCTCAGGGATCACGCGTTGTGAAGGTCTTACTATCAAGAGCTCCAATAAATCCAAAGGAACACGTCGTTTATTTTGATAACTTTTTTACCAACTACAAACTGCTTGTAGACCTCAAGAGCCTTGGATACAGAGCTACTGGAACCTTACCCGAAAACAGAACGAAACGATATCCATTGTTTTCATCAAAGGATATGCGTAAAAAGTCTAGAGCTGAATATGACCATAGGTTTGATAAGACAAATGAAATTCTAATGGTTAGGTGAAAAGATAATAATGTTTGCACGATTGGAACTAATTTCGATACTGTAGAGGCAGTTGGTAAAGTTAAAAGATGGTGTTCCACGAGAAAACAAAAAGTTGATGTAGATATACCTCACGTTTTCCAAAGTTATAATAAAGGGATGGGAGGAGTAGATCAAATGGATCAGTCTATAAGTCTGTACCGAATTGCAATAAAAGGAAAGAAGTGGTGGTGGGTCTTATTTACGTACATAGTGGACATGAGTATTTCAAACGCATGGAGACTATACTGCATTACAAATCCTGATGAACGTATGGATTAACTATCGTTTCGTAGGCATATAGCACGCTCATATTTGAGTAAGAAAAAAAACAATAAAACTAGGCCATCGTCATCTAGAATTGAAGGAGAAGCAAGAAAAAACAATGGTCATAACCCCCAAAAAATACCAAACCAACTTAGATGTATTATATGCTCCAATCGAGTTAAAACATCATGTGAAAAGTGCCTGAAAACGCTAGGTATGGAAATAGGATGTTTTGCAAAATACCCCTCCTAAGCGCCCATTGTACTAAACTTAGTACATCTCTAAAAACACAACTTTGAATTATTTTTTGTTTATTTTTCTTTTATAGTATGTTAAAAATAGTGTTTTAACATAGAAATAAAAAGTTGAATCAGTAAAATTGTTCACGCTTTTAATTTGGGCGTTAATGGGTTAATGGCACTTTATTGCTTTTAGAAATTGAGTTGTTCGACTTATGGGAATAGCAAGGCGTTTGTTTCGCATTTGTCGCTTTTCCAGAAATTTTGAATAGCTCCATTTTCTATTTGTTTTCCTTTATTTTTGGCAACTTACTTTTATTTATATTTATATATTTGCTTATATATACTTAGCTGGTGAGGCCTAACTCCATTTATGAAAATAAAAATGCAAAATTTTTATTTCATTTTTCCCGACGTTTCGTGAATTTTATGTTCACTTCTTCAGGGGATTCGTCTATTAATATAAAATAAAACCATCAACATTTGATAATACAATAAATTGAATGTAACTAACTTACATTGAAAAAAAAAACAATTTTACATTACATTATTATATTTTTTTTAAATAATAAAAGCCACAGCTAGTGTCGCAATCTACTGTTTTTCAAAACAACTCTGTAACAGGCGCTTAAATTGTCAGTTTCTTCTTTTTATTCATTGCTCTGTTTATTTTCTGTTGAATTCTTAAGCTTTCTGTTCCATCTCCTATACAATTTTTTAGGTCAGGACCAAAATTTGTCAAAGCTTGAAGAAGTATTGATGATAGTGCCTTCGCATCAACATCTTTTGAAGCCTCTTCAAATGCGTTCAAAACAAAGCCAATAAATTCTTCCCTAAAAACTTTTTGTTGTATGTTGAAAAATCTTAAAGATAAGGAAATCTGGATTTTCCCCGACAAATCATTGCTTTCGTCAAAAATTATCGAATAGAATTTTGATTCATATAACACATAAATATATACATAAATATTGCAAATACTAAGGCTTTTTAATAATTCAACCGCACGCATTATCAAGTCAAACGTTTAGTCGTTAGATATAGATGGCACCTGCTGGGATTGAATGTAGAATAATAAGCATTTGAATACGGTTAACGGTTATTGGAAATATCTATTAAATTACTATTAGGATTAAGATTTGGATACTTATTGAAAATCGTTAGAGATTCAATAAAAAAACAATAAAAAAAATGCTAATTGAAAATTTCGTTAGAGATTCCATGAAAAAAGACAAAAAAAACCTTGCTGGGATTTCCAAAAATGTTGTACATTAAAAAAAATATTATTATTGGGAATTTTTGTATTATAGAAATTAACAAAACATATTTTTATAATTTGCGGGGGGGGGGAAATTTCCTTATTTCCCCCTCCCCCTGAATCCGCGCCTGTTAGTTATATATTAAATAATAACTTTATTATTATATCTAAAATATACATTACAAAAAAATTATTATTATTATACGGTTTTAAATAAATATTTAACCCTCTAACCCGCAAGAGTGCCTCAAGGCACGCATTACAAAACACCAATTAACTCAGAAAGTAATTATTATTTTTATTTTAAATTTAACGGTTACTTTAGTTACAGATCTGGTAACATTTCACTTAAAGGTTGCAATGCATTCTGACTTTTAATTTTTGTTCTGTCAGCTGTTTAGTGGGAGAAGTCATAATTTTAGCGCGTGAAATTTTGTATGTGATTTTTTTTTCAAATCAAAGTTATACTAACTTTTAGTCGCCTGATCTATTCGAAATAATTTTTTTTTTAAAGGTAATATATTCTTTTTTCAGTTTATGCGTTTGTAAATGTTAAACAATTAAAACTAGTGTGTTGAGAACGCAAAAACTGAGAAGTGCCTCAGGGCTCTGTTGCGGGTTGCGGCTAAATTTATCGGCGTGTTATATTTCATAGTTTTTTACTCTTTTGTTATCTTATTTTGCAAAGTTTTATCAAAAAAAAAAAAAAATAATAATAATAATAATAGGAATGGCAGATAGAGACCGCAGACGTATTAAGTTATCTGCCTTGAGTGATGATCAGTTGGTAGAGTTTATGGATGCAATAGAAACAGACGAAGAAGACGATTTCAGTAGCGATGATGAAAAAATGACCCAATTTATGCGCCGGATGAAATTTGTCAGGAAGACGAACGCTGCATTTCACAATATATTAGTAAAATGCAAAATAGTACTTTGTTTTTCACCGAGACACTAAACATGTCTATGAATATAAGTGCATTTGACATACCTTCGGGATCATCATCATTGAATCCAATTATCGAAAATGTGGAATCAGTAGTTACAACAACAGCACCATGTTCTACAGCCGTGGAACCAGTTACATCAACAGCTTGACACAAACAGTTACCAACTTTGTGCATCACATTGTTTATTTCGACAATTTCTACACGTCGCTTCCATTGTTGGTTTATTTGTAAATCGTATCCAAACCTGTAAGCTTCCAACGGATAATGCCGTCAAAAATGAACCAAGAGGTTTCTCGGCTGAGTTTGTGGGTTCTGCCTTTGGTGTTGAAATAAGCACTGTCTTGTGGAAAGACAACAAGTGTGTGCGATTGGCTTCAACATATGTTGGCATTGAGCCATTTGCAAGAACAAATCCTGAATTACAAGTAGTAAAGGTACCACGTTACGACCGAAAAGCAAGGAAATATGTGGAAGTCGATTGTCCACAAATCATACGCGAATATAACAGCCATATGGGAGGCGTAGATTTGATGGATGGACTTATGGGCCGTTACCATGTACGAGCAAAGACTCGCGATGCGATGATCCGCCTTTTTTATCATTTTATCGATATGGCAACTACGAACGCTTACATATTGTTACGTTTTTCCTTTAATAAACGCGTTCGGTTTACTCCCTTTATAATAAACCGTTGAGTTCTTTTAATTGCAAAATAAATACACACACTTATTCAAATTTACAAACTTTATTGAAATTAATTATTTTGTTCACAATTGTTAGTTACGAACAGGACCGTTTTCCAAAACCGACTAAACTAATTTTACATGAGTCACCCCTTTTTATATTTCATAATGATTTCTAGATTTTTCCTGAACCTTCCCGTAAAAACTATTTATTATGTTCTATAACCATTTCTAGAAATTACTGGGAAATTTATATAGGAATTATGTTAAAATAACAGTTGTGTTGAAAATTATACATGACAATTTTAAGTAACATAAAACTATAACTTACAAGATAACTTATAATTATAACTATAAATAATTCTTAGATAATTTAACTTTCGTAACAATATTGTAACGACGCATTAACTCTGAAAAATGCAACGATTCCAGCAATGTTTCGGCTGAAGACAATCAGCTTCTTCAATTGCCTCAATTTCGAGAAGAAATTGCTGCTGGTCTTGTGTCATCACAAAAAAACGTACGGCTGGTCGACCAGGCAGTGGGCCAAAAACACCACGTCCGAAACTATACCAGAAGATCAGCAGCCAGGAAGTTCAAAAGTTGGCGAAAGAGCGAAACATCCAGTTGATGACGTCCGTTATGATAATATCGACCACTTTCCAATCTGGTTAGGCAAAAAAGGTGGAAAAAGGTGGTGCAAACTATGCAAAAAGTCACAAACACAGTGTGTTTGCTCAAAATGCGATCTCCATTTATGCTGCTCAAATTCCAAAAATTGTTTTTATGAGTATCATCGTAGAAAGTAAAACAAATTTTCTTATTTTTTATATATTTTCCATTTCAAAAGATTTTGTTATTATGTTATATTTTCCATTAGTTTTTCAATAAAACCGTATCATAATTAAAAGTTTACATCTATTTGTTTTTTACACCTAAACCGTCAACAGTGCCCTGAGGCACTCTTCACCTTTTTGCACCTGGCTCCTAAACTAAGTTTGCAAATTAGTTTCTGAGGGCTTTTTTGAGTTAAGTGGGTCATAATTACTCTAAAAAAAATTATTCGAAAACTTGTTTTTAGCTTTTTAAAGTTTGTATAAGTGCAGTATATTCCGTTAATATTTGTTAGACATTCGGTAATACTACATAATTTTAACAATAATTTTGATGTTTAATCCATGGAAAATCTAAAAATCAATCAAATGTATGTAACTATATACATAAATTTGTTCCAAAATTACCCTCACAGTATATTTTTGTTATAAGAACACTAGAAGTTATATCGATCTAGTGTAAACGATGTATTTTGAACAACATAACATTTACATTACACATATTAGGCGATTATCTTTTTTCCCAACGAAAAACTGCACATTAAATAAATTTGGTTTTCTCAATGTCTCATTTGCTTCGATTATATCGCAAAGCAAACCGGCACTCATCCTCCAATTGATTATTTTCCTTTTATTTGCCGTACAGAAAAATTTTATCATCTGACTCCCAACTTTGACATGTATTTTGAGTGGTGTTGCCAACTGAAAGCAATGTTTTTGTCGGTATATTGAGAAATCTAAAATCGTTTGCGGCCAGTTTATCGATCCAATAAATTTATGTTGACATTAAGTAACAGACAGTTTTTCGATACATTGAGAAAATGGCCATTAGAGTTATAAATGATTTTGTGCAGTAAAACACTCCTTATTAAATGTTTTCCTACATTTCGAAAAATTGTTATTGTGTACACTTTCGTGCATATTAGAGCAATTTTAATTAGTGTGTCTTAACATTTTTGAATTAATTTGCAATAGCTTATTTTTGGCATCTTTTTGTAACTATATATTTTTAAAAAAATTTTAAGTATAAAAAAACATATTATTTTTTAGGTTATAATATATAAAATTGATCGTCAATTAAAGTTTGTTAAACATAAATTGAGAAAACTAAGGTAAAATTTGTATTATATTTTAAGATATTCAATTAATAAAAATGTCGCTTTCAGAATTTTAAAGCGACGAACCAGTTAGCTACCAAAACTTGGTATTTTACTCAACAATTTCTTTAAAATTCTTAATACCATAAGAATATGGCGACATCTGCGAATCTAACTAACAGCTGCCCCATATGTGTAGACCCAAATGATGGGAATATGGTGACTTGCTCCAAATGCCTTACCAGCTATCACAACACCTGTTGTGACGTTGAAGAAGATGAGCTTTTTGTATGGATTTGCCAAAAATGCAAAGACCCACAAAATTCCGCACATAACCTCAATCTTTAAAATGCAAGAGAGGAATCAAGTGTTGAATACATCGAGACGCATCCTCAACAGCAGTCTACTTCGGCAAATGCTGCATCGTCACAACAAACAAACCTGCGACCCGATATAAGTGATAGAAAAAAACTTCAACTGCAACAACTGGAGGAGGAAATGCAATTAAGAAGGGAGTTTATAAGGCGTAAATATAAAGTGCTACAGTCTGATGATGATATTGAGTGCCACGGAATTGTTGATGACTCGCAAATGCGGAATTCGTGGCCTTTGGTTGATTTTTCTACAATTAATATGCCATCGTGTGTGGATAATAATCATCAACAAAATATGTGTCTACAAAACAATCCAAATACACAAACCCGTCATGTAAATTCACAAGACACAATCATTCACAATAATGGCTCTAATCAAATGAATCTCACATATGGTATTAATAATCAAAATAGCAAAAGCAATTGTCAAAATAATGTAAACAAACACAATCATACTAACACGACAAATGTAAATAGTCTTAACAATATAACCACAACACAACTTGTGGCCCGGCAATGCATTTCTAGAGATTTGCCCGCGTTTAACGGAGAACCAAGGGAGTGGCCCATATTTATCAGTGCATTTGAACAGAGCACCTGTGTTGCTGGTTATGGCAACGAAGAAACCCTCATAACGGTGCAAAAGTGTTTGCATGGTAAGGCTCGTAATGCTATACGAAACTGTTTAATGCTACCTGATATGGTACCGGACATCATAAGAACACTTAAGATGTTTTTTGGTCGACCTGAGTCTATTATTAAAAATTTAATTGATGAAGTGCGGAAAATAACTTTACAAAAAGGCAAGCTTGAAGCTTTAATTGAGTTCGCATTTGCAGTAAAGAATATGTGTGCTACGATTCGGGCATCACAATTGGATGAATATTTGACCAATCCGACCCTTTTACAGGAATTAGTGGATAAACTACCACCAGACACATTGCTTCAATGGGCGCTACATTCCAAAGATATACGTCGGCCAAATATAAAAGACTTTTCCGACTGATTATACTCTACAGCAGAGGCAACATGTAGACTGACCGTTCCTGTATTTCAGACCAGCCACGATAAAAGGCCATCAAAAAGGGAAGTGCCCCGGTAGGCTAGCTAGTAGTGAGCTAGTCTATCAACCACGGGGTTGCGGGTTCGATTCCCGCCAGAGACTCTGGTTTCTTTCCTACAGACAAGCGTCAAGCTTCGCGGGGATTAGCATAGGGAATTTAAAAAAAAAAAATTTTAAAAAAAAAATATTAAAAAAAAAAAAAAAAAAAAGAATACCCATACAGTTTCTACACCACAAAATTCACAACAGTGTGTTTTATGCAACGACCCTCACAAATTAAAAAGGATTACTTTTGGGACATCTCGAACAAAAATAAGTACTTTTTCTAGTAGAAAAGTAAGTAGTCGGCACATCAAATTCTCATTGTTTTTCTGCTTATTTTGTAAGCAAAGTTTTTGCTGGGCAGTTTATTTAACTGAGCTAAGGATTGTTTCAGCCTTTTTATCAAAAAAAAAGTCATGAGTAAAAAAGTGTATCCCATAGTGGTTAAATATTAAAGGCCGATGTTGATTTTGAATAAAACAGAAATTATTTAGGAAATTAGTGTAATTTCCTTTTATTATGATAATATTGGTATGGTTCCATTAATGTATGAAACAAAATATCAGCCAAAATGGCTGCAGCGACCTCAGCGACACACCTCCATCCGATGGTCCAAATTTTCGATGACGCTGAGGCATAACTGAGGTTCTATGCCATTAATGTGCCGAATAATCTCACCCTTAAACTCTGGAATTATTGCTGGCTTATCGATGTACACCTTTTATTTCAAATAACCCCAAAGAAAGAAGTCCAAAGGTGTCAATTGACGACGTTTGGAATGCTCAAGGGGCTTTAGTTCTTCAGTCAATTGCACCTTGTAAGCGTGTAAATGCAAGTCTTTTTGCATAATGTTTATCAACGACTCGTGCTGGAGGTGCAATTGTTGGGTACGACGACGAGTTGAGGTTAACGGCTCTTCAGCCACACTATTGCGAACAGCAGCAATATTTTCTACAGTACGGGCTGTACGAGCATGCACTGGTGCTATCACATCTCCCACAGACCCGGTTTGTCTGTCGATTTTTCCGATTGTACGCGCCTTTGGACGATTAAATTGACCGAAAAAATCACGAAGAGCATAATATGCATTTTGATTTGAACGACCATTTTCATAATTAATAAAATAAAATGTTTACATTATTTTGGTTTTGCAGTCAGAGACTTGGACAAACCGAACCAACAATATACAAACGACGTTCAATTAACGCCATTCACTTCTGAAAATTCATTGATTTTTAATAAACAAATGATTTTTTATGACTAAAACGAAAAAAAATATTTTTTTGCATCTTGAAATCCTGACCTCATAGAGAAAAACCAATAACAGATTCGAATTAAGTCCACCAAATTACCCCAGGAAAGATATTTGGTTGTTCCAGTCCAAAACGTTGTTGGCTAGTGTTATTAGCCAACAAGCAATAAACCAAATAAATATACGTTTGTTTTACCTTAACTAACAACCCACATCTATCTTTTAATTTTTAAATACAAAGTTTTTCATAGAATTTTGTTAACCAGGAAAATAATGCAAATAACACATGAGCAATTTAGGTGGTTAACCACTTATTTTGTTAATAATACATTTTGTTATACAAATAACTAAATTTTATTGCCCTGGCAAAACAAGCTTAACTCGCAACATTTTATATATGTATGTATATAGACCTCATGCAACCACAAATACTTTAGAAATTTTCTACAGAGATTATGATATGTGTACAGGTTTTTATTACCTACATTAGCTTTTGATTTAGGTTATAACATGTTGACATCAGGGTTGGGAAGTAATTTAAATTAAAATTTATTTTGAATTTTTATTTTGATAACATTCCAAAATATATTTTGCATTTCAAATACTTATTTTGTATTTGAAATAGTTTTGGTTTCACAAAACTTTTCCACAAAATTCGTTTGTTTGTTTATCTTATTTATATGTTAAATTTCAGTATCCCTGCTTATAGTAAAAATATTAAAAAAAAAATTCACATCAAAAATTAAATAAATTCTTAGTGCTTAACAGCAAAAATAATTAAAAAAATAAAAACTTATAACAAATTTTATTTTTTATTAATTGAAAATTTTGTATTCCCAAAAATTACTTTGATAATAAACTGGCAAGTGCACGGCCTACAAAAACTGAACTGGCAACATGCTTTATTTTTTGATTTTCTTGCGAAAACAATAAAGCAAGTTGTTTTGTTTTTATTTGGATTTTTCTTAACCTTTTTTTCTGTTACTTACAACTACAATTAATGTTGGGAGGATTTCAATCAATGGTAGTGGGCAATGTAAGAAAAGATAAACTCACTGTTTACTGTTGTTGTTTTTCTTTAAACTTTGATATTGTTACAAGTAAAACTGTTACTTATAATTCTTATTCGGTTAACATTTTTATTTGTTTAATATTTTTAGTTTTTCTAAAATCTTTGGATGAAGTTTCCTAATGATCTGGCCTTAGCAACCAGTAAAATACGCACAGGAATAGTTTATCCCATCGACAAAAATTTCAGTGTCTTTATCAAGAATAAAAATTAGGAATTTAGCACGACAAACGAAATCTTGTTAATTGGAAATTTTGTTTTCCCTAGAATTACTTGGATATTAAAAAAACTTGAATTTTTTTTTTTTTTTTGTTTTTTAAATTTAAAACTAAATTAGTTCGAAGTACTTAACAGCAAACATAATTAAAAAGAAATTTTAAAAAATAGTTTCTTAAAAAATTGTAATTTAAAGGTGATTTAAATTCCACAAATATTTAAAAGATAACCCAATAATTCCAAAAAAATCTAAAATACATAAAGACATTTAAAAGTTATCTGAACATAAACGCCCGAATATCACAACTATTTAAAGGACTCGAGAAACAGTTAAAAATTAAAAAACTAACTGTACAATGCACAGAACTCTGTACACATGTTCTGTTACTTTAGTGAGAACTTCTCGCTTCGAAAAGATGAGAAACAAAATATTTCATTGTTTCTTGAAAAGTGAGAAAAAACTGTGTCTGTTACTCATGTCGAAAACTATCAAAAGAGATTACTACGTTACGGTATAAATGTCAGAACATTCTACTCGAAGCCGATGTGACCTTGCCGACGTTGAGAACGCCAGTAACTCATATCGTTGACGATGACCAAAATTTACTGAAACTGAACATTTTTCAACGACGGCGGCGAAAATACAACCGTCCGCTATACCAAATAATGTTAAGTGCGACTTAAATGTTTGGTGTTTGCAAATGAGTTTTCAGAACATTCGTATATTTTATAAAAATGTTAAAAGAAAAATAATAAAACAATGAAAAAATGTGCCAAGAAAAATATTATTATTATTATTCTTTGCATTTTTAATTGATTTTGAGTGTTAAGATTTTTTCGCGCCCCATTTTTATTCGTGAGTTTTCTGCCAGTTCAAAGCGGGAAATTTTCTCACAAAAATGTTACAGACAAGCTTTTTCTGTTAATTGGCGAGGTATTTCCTTACGTGACAGCTCGTAAAAAACAGCTGTTTGTTTCAATATATGACATTTTTGTTTCACACATTTCAATCGAATAGTTTCTCGACGTGAGAGTTACAGAACATGGGCACTGGATATAGTTAAATTTTGACCAGCACACAAAAAATTATCAGTAGTATTTTATCAATTAAAAAAATTGTTTAAAAAGTATTTCAAATTTCTTTATGTGATAATTGAATCAATTATTTTTTTTTTTTTTTGTTGAATGAAAATTAAAAATATAATTTTGATTTAATTAACTTTTTAGTTGTTTTGAAATAAGTTTTTAATTAAAATATTAATTAAATAACAAAAAATGTTAATTGATTTTTTCATTTAAAATAAAATACTTTAATTATAAGTATTTTTTTCGACCTTTTTTGATTACTTTAAATAGTTTTTATAGTTTTCTATACACAGGCTTTCAAGGTCATTAATTTAATTTAAATAAAAGACTATTTATTGCATTATCAATAACATCCGACGTTTCGTTGGTATTCTTTCCAACTTCTTCAGGGAATAAGTTTTGATAAAATAATAACACTGTGCATGAAATTGACACTTTTTTTCGTGACAAGTCGGGCACATGGCGTTTTAACATAATTCGAGGACGCTGAATCCAGTGGTGCCCGCGGTTTTTTCAGATTGGCTCTGGTTTTCGAGATATACCGTTATTTCGAAAATGGAGGAGGTTGCACAACATATATTCGCGTAACTCAAAAACGCTTTAGCTTATTGAAAAACTAAAAAAAACCGAAATTCCGCAATAAAATTTACTTTAAGAACGCTAAAACTCTTTTTCTAATATGAGTAGTCGTTATTGAAACATAATTTTTTTTTTGAAAAAAAAATTATTTTTTTTATCAAAATTTCGAAATTTTTGTTTTTTAAAAATTCATAAAAAATTAAAAAATGCAGCTAGGCTTCTAAGTTTTTGCAGACTTATAAAAAACGAAGCTAAAAACAAAACGAGTCATAAATGATTAAAATCTGTTTGCAACTTTTAATTTTATTCACAAAAGTCGACAAATTTTACTTAATTTAAGAATTTCATAAAACGCAATATTTGTATGGGAGCCCCCTAAGGGATGGTGATAAAGGGAAAGTATAATTTGAGAAAATGTTAAGAAAAAAAAACTAATGGAGGCCAGTCACACATTTTATCATCCTAGGGGCAACTCCTGGGCATTGATGGGACTTTTTCTTCAATGTATTTCTAGTCTGCATTGAACATTTTGTATAGAAGCCCCCTTAAGGAATGGAGATAGCGGGTGGGTATGTTAGAAATAAATGATTGAGATGAAAAATAAAGTGGGGTTGGTCATACATTTGATCCATCTAGGGGCATCCTAGGCGCTGCAGGGGCCAAATTTAAGGCTAGGGTTCTACGCATATAAAAAACAAAGTTCCAAATAAAATAAGCTATAAGTGATTAAAGTCTGTCTACAACTTTTAATTTTTTCATAATAGATGAAATAAATTCACACAAAATTTTGTTAGATGGAAATATGCAAACATATTTGACGTTGTCAGTTTATATTAAATTATTTCATTCGAAAAGTTTTTCAATTACATAACTTTAATAACTTGGGGAAAGTTGAAGATAACGTCAGATATATTATTTTTCATTTAACATAGTTAATTTTTGTAGTATTTCTGTACTTATATAATTTCGTATATCATTTTCGTTAGTCATTAAAATGTTTGATTTTAAAATAATTTATTACATAGTTTTATAGGTGATTTTAAATATAAAATTTAATTTCTAAATTGTTTGCAATGGCAAATACGTATACTTATTAATTATAATTAAATATTAATTATACGTAATTTGTAACAAATATATATAATTATATAGTTTTAGACTACATATAAATTATATTCTTCATATATATTGAAGAAAAGGTTCCAAAACTGCCTAGGAGTCACTCCTAGTGGGATAAAATGTATGACTGGTTTTTTATAAGTCTGCAAAAAATTAGAAGCCTAGCTGCATTTTTTAATTTTTTATGAATTTTTAAAAAACAAAAATTTCAAAATTTTGATAAAAAAATTAATTTTTTTTTCAAAAAAAAAAAATTATGTTTCAATAACGACTACTCATATTAGAAAAAGAGTTGTATGTTTCTGAAATGAAATTTTATTGCGGAATTTCGATTTTTTTAGTAATTTGAATAAACTAAACCGTTTTTGAGTTACGCGAACATATGTTGCGCAACCTCCTCCATTTTCGAAATAACGGTATATCTCGAAAACCAGAGCCAATCTGAAAAAACCGCGGCCACCACTGGATTCAGCGTCCCCGAATTATGTTAAAACGCCATTGGCCCGGCTTGTCTGTTTTTTCAACTAGCATAGTGTAATCTTTTTCGTCAGTTTACATCATTTATAAAATATATCACAGTATTTTGTATAGGTGGACAACACAACGCAAAACTTAAAATATTGAAATAAATATATGTAAATTTAGAAATTATCACAGAAAATTTGTCCTCTTTATATCACAGTTGTTATTATTAACATACTTTAAACTTGTAGAATTGTTGTTGGGAATTGGCAAAACCTGAGCTATATTTAATTAAATCAGTTAACACATTGTCTAAAATGGCAAAGTTTTTTGATAATTTTTTTTTTTTTTGGCTGTAGGAAATATCGCCCAAAGAAAAATGGCCCAAAAAAAATAAATGCAAAATCGCCCAAAAAAATTCCATGTAAAATTGGGCCTGAATTCATATGAAAAGTGACCCAAAATTTTTGGGCTATTTTTCGTTATTATTGGAAGATTTTTCGTTTTTAAAATTTGGTTTTAAATTATATGAAAAATAGCCCATTTTTTCAGGCCATTTTTCATTTTTAAAATCTCATCAAAATCTAACATACTATTTGTCTAAATCATTCATTATTACTATACGTCGCATTCCTAAATGTTATTTATAAAAATAACGGGACATATTGCAAAAAGGTGGCATGTCATAACGTCCAGTGTCATAGTGTCCGTGGACAAACTCGAAAGCATAGCCGGCCTTTGCCCGGGCGCAAGGATTTTCTCCTCTTGGATAAAACAAGTACCGGCTTCGCTAACTAAAGCTTCTCTGCACAGCCGGCCTTCAGCCGGGGGCAAAGATTTTCTCTTCTATGGTATAACAAAAACCGGCTTCGCTAACTAAAGCTTCTCTGCATAGACGGCCTTCGGCCGGGCGCAAGGATTTTGTCCTCTTTGGTATAACAAATACTGGCTTCGATAACTACAGCTTATCTGCGAAGTCGGCCTTCGTTCGGAAACAAGGCAGATTTAAGAAGCTTTTTTAGCGAAACCGGTACGAAACCGGTACCATAAAGCAAAAAATCCTTGCGCCCACCCAAAGGCCGTCTGCGCAGAAAAGCTTTAGTTAGCGAAGCCGGTTTTTGTTATACCATAGAGTAGAAAACACTTGCGCCTGGCCGAAGGCCGGCTATGCCGAGACGCTTTAGTAAGCGCTGCCGGTATTTGTTACACCATAGGGGAGAAAATCCTTGCGCCCAAAAGTGTTTTCGTTATATGTTTAATATATGCACGCAGAGGAAAAACCACAAAACCATTTTTAAATGTTTAATTTAACCATATCATTGTCACCGACAACCATATTATGGTAAAATAAGTTTCTTTAAAAATAGTTTTGTTGGTTGTGACCATAATAAAACAGGTTGTTCTCTGCGTGTATGTAGATCTTTTTTTGTATTAAACATCTTTAGTAATTATGGACCTTATGACCTTTTTTTAAAATGACATAATGTCCATTTGCAAAGTATCTAAATGCCCACGGACGTTATGACATTTTCAAAAGTGTCACAGTGTCCATGGTCACTACGACACTGGACTTTATGATATGCCACCTTGCAAAAAGCCTATATTCTTTTTTGAGTAATTTAATTAAAATTTATATTTCTTCGATTTTTAGTAACTAAATTGTTTGCTTGATTCTATGAATTTGGTAGAAAAATCTCTGCTTCAAAAAGTCAAATGTTTGAGGAGATATTCCGTTTTATGTGTCCCTTTTTGAAGTAAATGATTCAAATAAAAGCTTTAAACGTATCAACATAAAATTGTGTAGGTTAAGAGACGGTCGGACTTGCCCGGTTTAAATTTTTTAAATTATTTTTCTACCTTGAATAAGGTAGCAATGAGTGCAGTTTGTTGCCATAGTATTGGCAATTAATTTGAAACATTTACAACTGCATGTACAATTTTGTTTTATTTATCCTTCAGATATTTGCCTTTCAAGGCAAATATTGTTCTACAGACAAAGAGATAGAATGTTATTTTGAATATTTTTCAAATATCAAATAAATTGTTGCTAAAATAAGCAAAATTTTATTGTTCATATTTGCAACCAGATTTTTTGTTGAAATTTTTTGCATGCAAGAAAGTAAATGAACAAGTGGAAAATATGAATAGAACAAATACTTTTTGTGAATGTGTACTACCGAAATTTATTAATGATAATATTTTAAACAGGGACGGTATTAAATTTTGACAAGGCCAAAAAAGGACTATATAGCAAAACACATTTATTTGTTATGTAATGTCGTAGTTGTGTAAATGGTTGCAAGATTGTTTAATGCAGTTAGTACTTTATTAAAATCTGTTTTGTAAAAAAGAGATTTGTTGGATCAAGGACACTCGTAATAATAAAAAAAGACTTTGTGTAATAGGAGACTTTTTGAAAAAAAAAACTTAATTCTTGCAAAGTAGAGAGAGACACTTTTGGAAAAAGTTGACTTTTTGAAGACAATATTTTCTAAAAAAAAACCAAATTTATTAAAAACGGTAACATTTTGTTCATAAAACTTTTTTGTGAAAAATAAAAAGTTTTTGTAAATAAAAAAGACTTTATGTAAATAAGAGAAGTTTTCTATATCAAGCGACTTTTGTAGAAGTTGTTTTGTGCTCGAAATTCATTTTTTGGCATGATAGTAACTTTTTATAAAAATGGTAAATTATTCCGAGAAACAGCAGAATAGTGAGGAGGACTAATACACTCAAAAAAAGTTTACTAAATTCAAGTAAATTTAACGTAACTTGTTATCCCTATAATATATCTCATTCTTCAGGTATCAACTTTTCATTTATTGACACTGAAACGGTACTATCCAGTTTAAAGTATCTGCAGTGCTCTATTAATCCCGGACCGGATAAAATACCTAACTGTAATTTAAAAAATTGCGCAGAATACTTATGTATTCCTCTTACAACTATCTTTAATAAATCTATTGAACTCGGCCACTTACAGCCTGAATGGAAAAAATCATTTATTACTCCGTTGTTTCAAAGCGGAAGTAACCTGGAAATATCGAATTATAGAGGAATTGCAAAGCTGAATGCGATTCCCAAACTTTTAGAAAAGATATTGACTGATAGTTTATATCATCAAATCTCTTCCCTTTTATCGCCTGGTCAACATGGTTTCAGCGAATCACGTTCTACTGTTACTAATATTTTACAATTAACAACTATTGTAAATGAAGGTTGTATTAATAATAAACAAACCGACGTTATTTAAACGGATTTTAGTAAAGCTTTTGATAAAGTAGACCACGATAGTTTACTTTACAAGTTATCACGTAAGGGATTTTGCAACAACGCAATACGCTGGCTTAAATCTTATCTTTTAGATAGAACCCAACAAGTAAAATTTAAGAATGCTACCTCAAAATGTTTCAATGTTCTCTCTGATGTGCCACAATGATGTCATCTTGGTCCCGGTTTATTCACATTATTTATTAATGATCTGCCATCCGTTGTTCAGCACTCCAACATACTCATGTATGCTGATGATGTACAAATTTTTAATTCGCACGAGCTCTATGTTTGCATTTGTCCTTCAAGTTGTGCTGAAAAGGTCAGCACGAAAAAAAAGACAAAAAAATGGAAAAACAAAACAAAATATGTACTTTGAACTTCAAGAAGAATTCTTGACAAAAGTACGAAAAAACAGAAGTAAAGGAAGAACATGTAAAATAAATTAAAATGGATAATCATTCAAAGCAAATTTCGATCTACCAAAGGTTAAATACAATTTGGTTTAAGGATTGATGGTTGACTAATGACGTCAGCAGTCGTCGATGGCTGCGAGTGTTAAACGGCAAGCCCTCTGAGGAGATTGAGTGGTTGCAATCGAAACATGTCAGGGTAACCTGTCCGTAAAAACACCTGGGTTCGAGCCCAGATTGAGTCAAGAATGAAAAATTATCAGTAAATTTTAATTAATTTTCATGTTGTAAAATTCCTTTCTTCATAAAAATAATTTAATGAAAATTAAATTTAATGAACTTAAGCCTAATTAAAAATATTAAAAATTTGGATTAAAAACCATAAATAGTTCAACAAAATAACCACAATACTAATTAATTTTTAATTCGTTTAACAATATTATTGAGCAATCCTCTTTGAGGGCTGACATTGAACTTTTCTCTCAATGGTGTAATTACAACTTATTGGATTTAAACTTGAAAAAATGTAAGCAAATGTCATTTTTCCTCTTATTAAAACTTGATACTAGTTATTATCTAAATGGAACATTACTGGATAAAGTTAACAATATTAATGATCTTGGTATTCTATAAGATCATAAACTAAAATTCTGTGATCACATTTCATTGATGGTAAATAAAGCTAATGGAGTACTTGGCTTTATGAAACGTTGGTCGAAAGAATTTTCTGACCCATATATCACTAAACATTTATACACGTCTCTGGTTCGCCCTATTCTCGAATATGGATCAATTGTATGGGATCCTTACTTTAAAACATATATCAACAGTATTGAATCTGTACAGAAACAGTTCCTTTTATTTTGTTTAAGAGGTCTTGGATGAAATTCGCTTGTATTACCTTCATATGAAAGCAGACTTGGTCTTATTAAGTTACACGCAGAGAAAAAATATGGTCGTACACAAATAATTGTTATTTTTATTTAATATCAACAATATTATAGTTACTGTAAACATATAAATGTTTATCGCAATTATTAATTTGAGTATTGTTGACCGAAAAATAATTATTTTTCTAGCAACTTAATTATGATAGCTTTCTAAACATTTTATATTTCTCACAACCATATCATGATATTTAATGGCCATAACATGATAACTTTCTATACATTTATCATATTATTTTAAAGATGCAATCAAACTATTTTTACTCTAATCATATTATGTTAGCGCCATTTGTAAAAAAATTTTGAAGAAGTTGTGTCGTTTTTTTTTTTTTATTTGTGAGCGGTTAGACAATTAAAAGATAAATTCCATAAAAAAAATAAGTTTAAAGAAATTAAAATATTAGCGGAGTGCATTCAAGTATTTGTGATGTAACAGTGCAAATGCAAAATATCATAGTTTTTTTGTAAAATCCAACACCAAAACACACAGAGATTTCGTTATATTTTATAAAAGTGCTACGATATTTCTGTGGTTTTCATGGGCAACCGCGTATGCCTTAAAACAAATTGTTCAGGAAAGCCGAATAACCATTCTAGATCAAGCTATGGGCTAGGTATTGCACTTTTTAAACTTTGTCACTACGTTAAAAAATCGGAATTGATCCATCTTTTTTCAAAAAAAAAATGTAAAGAGCGTTAAAAATTAGGCAATATGGCATCAACATCTTAAAATCGAAAAAATGGACACACGCGGTTGCCCATGAAAACCACATATTTTTCATTTGCTCTTTTGCAAGCCTTATATTGAACTCCGCTATTTGATTAACATTAAGAAAAATTGTAAAAAGCCACAAAATAAAAAATCGATTCAAAAATATTTAAATTTATTTTGTATTTTTATGACAGCTATGAAAGGTGCTGCATCATAATATGATTGCTTCTTAATTTATTATGATTAACATGATGATAATATGATTAGTTCCTAGCTTATTATGATTAACATGACAATAATATGATTAATTTCTTAGCTTATTATGATTAACATAACAATAATTTGATTACTTCTTAACTTAGTATGATTAACAGAATAATAATATGATTAAGGGAAAAATATTATGATGTAATAGTACGAGTATATTTAGTCATAATATGATTCAATAATAATCTTAATATGGTGACTACAATCATAATTCTTATCATAATATGTTGATCTTAGAATATGTTTACCACAACCATGTTTTTTCTTTGCGTGTAGTATCGTTCTGTTTGTGCTAACAACGACTCCTTTCGTCAAATTTGCGTTAAATTTAATAGTCTATATCATCTAATTGACTTTCCAGATAGAATCGATGTTTTAAAAAGAAAAGTTATTGTTTATTTAAATTAATTAATAATTATTAGTATTGTGGTTTTTTATTGAACTATTTATGGTTTTTAATCCAAATTTTTAATATTTTTAATTAGGCTTAAGTTCATTAAATTTAATTTTCATTAAATTATTTTTATGAAGAAAGGAATTTTACAACATGAAAATTAATTAAAATTTATTGATAATTTTTCATTCTTGACTCAATCTGGACTCGAACCCAGATGTTTACGGACAGGTTACTCTGACATGTTTCGATTGCAACCACACAATCTCCTCAGAGGGCTTGCCGTTTAACACTCGCAGCCATCGACGACTGCTGACGTCATTAGTCAAACATCAATCCTTAAACCAAATTGTATTCAACCTTTGGTAGATCGAAATTTGCTTTTGAATGATTATCTATTTTAATTTATTTTAACATGTTATTCCTTTACTTTGTTTTTTCGTACTTTTTGTCAAGAATTCTTCTTGAAGTTCAAAGTACATATTTTTTTTTTTTTTTTTTGTTTTTTCCAGATTGAGTCAAGAATGAAAAATTATCAATAAATTTTAATTAATTTTCATGTTGTAAAATTCCTTTCTTCATAAAAATAATTTAATGAAAATTAAATTTAATGAACTTAAGCCTAATTAAAAATATTAATTAATAATATAATACTTTATTTATTGTGCTTTTATTTTAGCACTTATGTCTGTAAGGATTTTTAATCTATAGACTGAAATAAATAAATAAATTAATTCAGGAATGATTTGGCTCCAAGTAAAATAAAGTTATATCAAGCGTATACGCTTGTGCAGATATTTTAAACCCTTGAGATGTTGGTACTGCATACATTTGGCAACCTTTTTAGATTTGTGATAGCATACTAATAAAATTGATGATACGGCAACATTACAAATTGTCAAATTTCTCTGAGTCATCGCTTGCCATTTTTTCAGTTTAGATTTTAACGTAAATTTGTGATAAACCCTTTTCCAAGAATGATATTTTTTGAACTTAATATGACAGAAAAAAAGATAGTTTGTAAAAGATGGGCATCAAAAAGTTTTAGAGTAAAGTCACAAAAATGAAAAATCATCATCATATATATTATTTCTAAAGCACTTTTTTTTCGGTTGCAAATATCTCCCATACCACCGCATCAAATTTAATGAATCATATCTCATTTTAAAGCTTATTTCTAACACTAATGACGAAAAATAATTAGAAATTGAAAAATTAATATTTTCATTGATAAAAAAAATTTTATTTTAAAATGTATTGAAGTTACTAAAATTTCTATTAATTATTTTGATTTTATGTTACAAAATTTTATTAAAAATTTCATTTTCCTCCTTTTAGGAGAAATTAGCTATCTTTGATTTATCTCTGCTACGTGTCAATACAGCAAAAGGATTTTGTCTTTCATCACTGATGTTCGCACTACGGAGAGAAATAAGAAATAAGTAATAAAATTTTAGCTTCAATTCGCATTGTTATTGATACGGGCACACAATTAATTATTTATTATCCAAACAAACTCCAAAAGTACATTTAAGTGAATTTATTGTGCTGTTTTCATAACATAAGTTATGGAACGTGTAGTAAAATTTATATGTATGAAAAGAACTCGGTTTTTTTCGTGTTTTTCATATTAATTTTACTACACGTTTAATCACTTTTGTTTAAAACTAGCACAAATACCACTTGTTTTTTATGTTTTGTTTTTATTTATTGAGATTTAGTTTATAAACAGAACTGACTTAATAGATCATATACAAAAAAGAGTTTATATTTATATCCATATGTATGTAGCATGTAAAGGGTGGTTAAATTTTAAGGGCCGATGTTGATTTTGAGTAAAACACAAATTATTTAGGAAATTTTTGTAATTTTTTGTTTTTATTATGATAATATTGGTATGGTTCAATTATGTTTGGAACAAAATATCGGCAAATGGTCCAAATTTTCGATTACGCTGAGGCATAATTGAGGTTCTATGCCGCTAATGTGCCGATTTATCTCATTCTTTAGCTTTTAAATTGTTGCTGGCTTATCGACGTACACCTTTTCTTTCAAATAACCTCAAAGAATGAAGTCCAACGGTGTCAAATCATACGATCTTAGCGGCTAATTGACATCGCCACCACGTGAGATAACACGGCCATTGAATTTGTTGCGCAAAAGAGCCATTGTTTTCGTAGCTGTGTGGCAAGTTGCACCGTCCTGTTGAAAACACATATCGTTCACATCCATATCTTCCAATTAGCGAACACCTTTCACAGAAACTGCCTGACCGGCCTCATTTTGGAAAAAATACGATGCCGCCAGCCCAAAAATCGCACCAAACAGTCACTCTTTACGGATGCATTGGTTTTTCGATAATCACTCTTGGATTATCATTCGCATAAATGCGGCAATTATGCTTATTGACGATTCTACTGAGGTGAAAATGTGCCTTATCACTGAACATGATTTTCTTCGAAAATTGATCATCCACTGTTGCCATTTCTTGCCACAATTCTGACCATTGACGACGTTTGGAATGGTCAAGGGGCTTTAGTTCTTCAGTCAATTGCACCTTGTAAGCGTGCAAATGCAAGTCTTTATGCATAATGTTCATCAACAACGAGCATGAGAGGTGCAATTATTGGGCACGACGACGAGTTGAGGTGGACGGCTCTTCATCCACAGTATCGCTAACAGCAGCAATATTTTCTACAGTACGAACTGTACAAGCATGAACTGCACAGAAAAAATTATTTTTCCAATTCAAACAAAAAAATTGTAGAATCAAAAAATTGTTTGTCTTAAATCGGTCCTATAAACAAATTCGCTTATTCGCAAAATGTATTTGCATTTTGTTTATTGAAGAAAACACCGATTTTTTCAAACAAATAATTTAACTGAATCAAACAAAAAGTTTACTGAAATTCATAAAAATTTTAAACAAATAATTCTGCTGAATCAAACAAAAAAGTTTATGCACAAGCAATGACGCACACACAAGCAAGCATTGTTGGAGTAGATGAAGCAGAGCAGAGCGGCCGGCTGGCTTTGAGACTAATTTTTTTGTTGGAATAATTTTTTAACGAAGTCTTATTTATACACACAATGATTTTCTTCATCACTCACTGTTGCTGTATCATTTCCTTTGCTAATGAAGAAGATATGTTACCGACTCGATAAGTTTTTCGTCATCATCCTATTTTTGTATTAAAGTAAACAGTTTGAAAAAATTGAATACGGATTTTCGTTTTTTTCCAACTTTTAAATCAACCAAAAATTTATTTTGTTTGTTATAATGTTGTCGTTGTTTCTGTTGTTTAAAATGAGTGAAACGTTTTTTTACCTGTTATTGTTTTTGTTGTTTTTTAAAGCGTCCAAAAATAGACTGCATGTGTTTTTTGTTGTAGTTCTTATATTTCACATAAAGAAGTGTTGTTTACCATCAAATAAAAAAATGCAAAAAAACACCAACATTTAGGAGCGTTAAATAGTTGTCAACATTTTTGTTGGTTAAATGAAAATCAAATAAAAATATTAATTGAATTAGTAAAATAATTTGAAGAAATCAAAAAAATTTTCAAACAAGCGTTTGTTTGAAAATAATGCGGCAATAATTTTTTCTGTGTGGTGTTTTCACATCTCCTAAAGACTCTGTTTGCTCAAATTTTTGCACGATTTTTCCGATTGTACGCACATTTGGATGATTAAATTGACCGAAAACATCATGAAGTGCACGATATGCATTTTGATTTAAGCGCCCATTTTATAAATAACTCTAACGCGTTGCTCGATTGTGTATCTTTCCATGGTTCAAATTTCGTTAGTATGAAATTGAGAAATGTCAAATGAAATGCAGAATAAACTTGAAGTTTAGGTGTGGTTTACATTCAACATTTAACCACCCTTTACATTTGTATATACATATTAATGCAAATGGTTTTATTTTTATTTGTATTGATATATTATGCTAGGAACACAACTGGTACGTCGTTAGAACGTAGGACGTAATGCCGTCTATTTCTGAAAGCACGATCTATTCACCTACAATGCCATCGTTGAAGTAGTTTGTTTACCTTAAAAAATAATTTTAGAAAAGTCAAAATTTATTGAAATTGTTGCTTGTTTTTTCCTTTTCCTTTTTTTGTTTTTTTTTTGTTTTGTTGCTTGTTTTTTTCCTTTTTTTTGTTTTCAAAAAACAAATTTTCAATTTTTTAATTTTAATTTTTCTTTTTGCCATGACAATACGACCGTACGCTTTTACTTTTGCGCCAACAACATTACACGTCTTTTTATGACAACGTATCTACGTCATACGCTATTGCATTCATACGGTGCAATTGTGTTCCTACGGAAATCAATTAAAAGTTGTAGGAATTTTTGTAGCGACAATTTTTTAACGCGTACGTAAAAATAGGAATTTTATTCTAACCCAACTTTTGGTACAACGATTGACTTATAATCACTTTTTAATTAATTTTCATGTTGTACAATTCCTTTCTTCATAAAAATAATTTAATGAAAATTAAATTTGATGAACTTTAGCCTAATTAAAATATTAAAATTTTAATTATTCATACGTATCATTTATTTTTTTCAAATAAAAAAAACCAATCACACCTTAAAAATTTAAATATTCCATAATACCCCTGACAGACATAGGGTTTCTATACTATACTAGCATGGTATACTACATGTGTGTCAACGTAAACTACAATTAAACCATGCAACAAAGTGGTATATATCTGGTTCATATACTACGAAAATGTACGTAGTATAAATTAGGGATTGCTGTTCGGTTTTAACCGAAATCGAAACCGCGGTTTTAAATGCCTAAAAACCGAAACCGAAAACCGACAAAAAAACCTCGGTTTTAGGATTTACTTTAACAATATATTCATGCTTAAAGAAGTTGCAAATTATACATAATACTGGAACTTCATATACAAAACTTTATACATAACAGCTTGCAACAATGGCAAGGTATTTCAAAATTCTTCAAATTCAAAATAAGTACTAAGAAGAACAAATGTTACCTTTTTAACTCTTATGGTGTTATCTTTTCTACAAAAAATGTGACATTTTGATTAAAAAAAATGCAATTTGGTGTATGTGTCTTACAAATTTTGCTCCTAAAAAGGGTGGCTTGTTTTATTCTAAAAAAAATCACCCCTTTTCGGGAGCAAAATTTTTAAGAAACAAACACCAAATTGCGTTTTTTTAAATAAAATGCCACATTTTTTTGTAGAAAAGAAAACACCATTAAGTAGACACCTAATTTGTGTGGCACAAACTACCACCTGGGCCTAGCTGGGACCAATAGTATTTTGTATGGCTATAGAAAAAACTCACACTAACGAACCCCTGGGCAAGGCTGGGACTACTTTTATATGAATGGAGTTTTATAGCTATAGCAGGAAAATTTTGTCGGAAAGTGGAATAATTCTTCGAAAAAACAGTAAAGAAAGAATTCTTATGTGTTGCGTATGCTTTTTGCTACGTCTAATTTTGATTTATTAACTACAGTACATATATAATAGGGCACAATACGAACAAAATTCTATTTGGCCAATTGCGACGCCCACGGTGTTTACACTTTTTTCTCATTTTCTTGTAAAAAAACACTTTGATTGAGAGAAACATAATGTTTCGTTTTGATATACTTAATAAAATTTATAAAAAAAAACTGGAAAAAGTAAAAAAAAAAAAATGCCTGGCCAGCGCAGGTATACAAGGGTTAATAAAAGTACCTGCATTGAAACAAAAAAAAATTTATATATTTTTATGTATGAAGTTTAACTTTGAAATTTTCAAAACCGAAACCAAACCGAAACCGACCGGTTTTAATCATTTTAAAACCGAAACCGCGGTTTCACATTTTTACGGTTTTTAGCAAACTCTAGTATAAATGTGGTATCTTATTTAAAGTAAACGTACTACAAGTCTGCCAATATAATACAGAATATAAAACCGTAGTATACATACCATGGTATGTAAACTATTTGTCTGTCAGGGGTATTAAACATCAAACAATAACACAAAGAAACCGCAAGGATAATTTCAAGGCCACAAACGTGTATGGTGCGGAAACTTGATTTTGCTGCTGAAGAAGGAAGAGATATTTTAAAGGAAATGAGAAGCATGAAGGAGGCAGTTTTGCGAGCTTTAAGCGAGAAACAAGGTAAAAACAAGGCAAAATGCTATAATTGTGGTAAGATTGGCCACATTCAGCGAAACTGCAAAGCACCCAAACAACGATCGAGATCTGCTTCGCCGCAAAGGAACAAACGAAGAGCAAGTCAACAATCATCACGGGAGCCACCGCTAAAGCTGAGAAGAGCTAGCAGTGCAGAGGAAACTGAAGATCTTACGATCAATTTAGTAGTGAAAACGAGTAACAGAAATATTACGACCTGTGGTTACATAAATGGTGAAATCCGCATTTTGACTATCGACACTGGTGCAGGACATTCCATTATAAGAGCTGATTTGATAAAGGGAGCTGTCGAGCCGCTAAGTGGTGTAAACTTGCGAACAGCTACGGGAGAGCCTGTTATTGTCTATGGCAAAGCAAGAGTGGAAATAAGAATGGCCGATATGATAGTTTTTGATGAGTTTATTGTGGCTGAAATTATGGACGAGGTCATAATTGGAGCAGATTTTATGATTCGTCAAGGCATTAGTCTAGACATGGGACGACAAATTATGAATTGGTATGGTCTGGAAGTACCCCTTAACGTTGGGAATGGAAGTGAAGCCCTTGTAAGACAGCTAGTCACTAGTGATCATAAAAAATTGTCCTCCCAAAGAAACGATGAAAAACGTGGGAAAGCGAGCACATATTCGAGACGGCCCAGTAAACATAAAAGCAAGCACGGTATAGAGTCTAAAAACAAGAAACGCATAAATGAGATTCGCTTATTAGATGTGGAACCCAGCGAAGACTGGTCAACGGCGCAGAAAAGTGACCCCTTATTAGCGCAAATTATGATGGCTAAAAAAGAAGGTGAAAGGCCGACTCGTGAAGAAATTAAATTGAACGGTCCACTAATGAAAGCGTATTGGGCGCAGTGGAGTAGTCTGCGGATGATAAATGGTTGCCTATACCGTACATGGGAAAGTACTGATGGCAAAACGGTTAAAAACCTTATTGTAGTACCGACTTCTAAAGTATGTGAAGTTGTGAAGAAATTCCACGATGGTACTGGTGGTGGGCATCTAAGCGTTACGAAAACCATAAAGAAGTTAAAAGCCAGCTACTATTGGATCGGTTGCAAGCAAGCCGTGATTGATTGCGTAATTACATGCCCACAGTGCGTTGCAGACAGTGGTATAATTGGAGAAAGTAGAAATCCGGTCCAGCAGTACAACTTTGGTGAACTATCCGTACCAGCGAATAATAATGACTCTACCCAAGAGCAGAAAAACGAGTTAAGACGAAGGCGTGTTAATTCATCAAATGACCAGATGAAAGCCAGAAACAATGGAGTGGCAAATTCGGAAGACTTCAAAGAAGGCCAGCTGGTTTTACTTTTTAATCCGCAACGGAAGAAAGGACTATCTCCAAAGCTGCAGACTCATTGGGATGGCCCATATAAAGTAATAAAGAAATTGAATGACGTGGTGTATCGGATCCAGAAATATAAGAGCCCAAGATCAAAAATGAAAGTGGTGCATCTAGAACGACTGGCCAATTATGGAAAAGGAGAATCTGAGCCTATTCGGGACGAACAGGCTTAAGTGGAGGGCAGTGTTACGAAAGCTAAATTATCTAAGAATTATTTATAGTTATAGTTATAAGTTATCTTGTAAGTTATAGTTTTATGTTACTTAAAATTGTCATGTATAATTTTCAACACAACTGTTATTTTAAAAATAATTCCTATATAAATTTCCCAGTAATTTCTAGAAATGGTTATAGAACATAATAAATAGTTTTTACGGGAAGGTTCAGGAAAAATCTAGAAATAATTATGAAATATAAAAAGGGGTGACTCATGTAAAATTAGTTTAGTCTGTTTTGGAAAACGGTTCTGTTCGTAACTAACAATTGTGAATAAAGTTTGTTAAGTTGAATAAGTGTGTGTACTTTTTTTTAATTGCAAATAAAAGAACTCAACGGTTTATTATAAAGGGAGTAAATCAAACGCGTTTATTAAAGGAAAAACGTAACAATATTTTTTCTTTAAACGCAAAAAATTTCTACCTTGTAAACAATATTAACTGAACAACCTAAACAAAAGCGGCAAACGTTTTTTTAAAAATGAAAATTTTATTTAAATACAATTTTAATAAAACAAACCGACATAGCGATCTGTCAAATAAGATTTATCAGCCGGGTGGTTTCTAATTCGCATTCTAATGGTTTGTTTCGTATAAATTGTATGCAAATGAGAAGTTTTGACATACAAAAAACGCTTCCGCTCTTATTTAGGTAGCTCAGTAAATTCGCGCATTTTCTTCTTCTTCTTTGAAAACATCCATATTGCTTGATAAAAAGATAATATTTGCAAAAAATGTTGCCATTTATTTGTGCTCAGTATGGTAGCGCTACATGGTTTAAGCCACCACCCAAAAATATCAAATTCAATTGATACTATTTTAACTTAATTCTCAGATTAGCTAATTATAGAATAAAATTAACTTTAATCTCAAACCCAAAAAGTGGCTCTTAAAGGTGGTTGCAAGGTCGGAACAAATCTAGTTTACCGACGCAGCTCCAAATAAAAAAAAAAGTACCCAGGGTGATAGAAAATTTAAAAATAAAAATAAAAAATAAAATAAAAAGTTGGCGGAAACGCTTAGTTTTCAAGTTATGGACGTTTTAAGTTTTTATATAAAGGTCCGATTTTCTACTACATTTTTATCGTTATATGGCCAATATTGGTATCATTTCAAAGCTTTTGACCATATCTTTTTAGATATACAAAATTTATTTGAAAATTACTATCTCTTTACCTCACATTACATTCTTTTTGCATTTTACATCAAAATATTACAGAAGTGCTCCAGGTTAGTATGTAGTTTATTTAAATAAAAGTGTAATACAAACGTAATCAAATTATAAACATGGGCGTCGCAAACGAAAACACTCCTACATAGCCGACCTTCGGCCGGGCGCAAGGATTTTCTCCTCTATGGTATAGCAAAAACCGGCTTCGCTAAGTAAAGCTTCTCTGCATATTCAAACAAAAAATAAATGGCATAATCAATCAATCAATGCCACATTTGGTTTTTAAGCAAAGTTTTAGTAAATGTTGTCAAATTTAAGCGAAGTATACAGTGGTCGGCATATTTACTTTGACACATGAGAAATTTTACCATTTTGAATTTTTTCGGATTTCCAAAAAAATTAAAAATTCCAAATTTTGTTTAAATGAAAGTAGGATTTATTTAATAACTAAAAAACATAAAATCGTAACTTCTTAAATTAAATTTGCATTCTATGCAACTAATTTAAAAATTTAGGGGGTGACATAAATATTTTGACATATAGTATTTTTACTCTTTAAACGAAAATATGTTATTCCAACTTCTATAATACTCTTAGATATTTTTAATATTAATAAAACGTGTACACTAGGGGTATAACCAATTTTTTGGCATAGTACCATGAGGCCAACCATGTCCTAGTAACCACGAAAATCATAATCTTTTGTAATTTTTCTCAAAAAAGTTCACGCACCAATTGGTTTTTCTAAACCAATGCAATATTGAATATTCATAATTTTATACGGTGTTTTTTATTCTTTTTTAATTTTTTTTTTTTTTTTGTTAAAAAAGGTTAAAGATACGTTTAAGTTTGCGGAAAAATCTCTTACCATCTCTTAATAAAAAAAATTTCATACGTGAGCTATTTTTTGTTAAAAATAAACATATTATTAATTTTTCTTAACCAAAAAGAAAATTATTAATTTTCAAAACTTCATCGCGGTTGGTGCGTGAGCTTTTTTGACCTTAGCGAAAAAATAAATATACGTTCCCTTAAAGTTGTTTATGCTCTATCGGACTGTGCTATGCCAATTTTAAGATTTTAAAAAATTGTTAAAAAGTAATATCCCTAGTGTACACTCCTTTAGCGGCAATTACTTTCCGGAGTCTTTTAGGAACTGCATCGATCAAGTTTTGAATGTATTTTGTTGGTATGTCCTCCCACAAAGATTTCACCTTTGAAATTGTTCCTTCCCTGGTTCTTGTCAGATCTGCGGTTCTTTGGCGCTTTACATATGACCAAGCATTCTCAATCACATTCAAATCCGGACTCTGGGGTGGCCAATCCAAAGTTTCAATGCAATTTTCTGTCAAAAATGTTTTAATCATTTTAGTCTTGTGGCAAGGCCTGTTGGAAAATAAATGACGGTCCAATCAACCTATCGCTAGAAGGAAATGCGTGTTCATTTAAAATTTTCAAAAATTGGTTTGTGTTCATCGAACCGTCGATGGGAACCCAAGCCTCCATGGCTAACTTTTTCGACAACAGGTGCTATTTTTTTGGTCTAGTCTAACAAAAACTTTTTTTTTTTTTTGACGAGTGATACTCGAAAGTACTTTCGTCGGTCCATAAGACGCTTTGCAGAATGAAAGGGGCTTGTCCACGTATCTTTTTGCGAATTCTAACATTTTAATTTGGTTTCTTGGGGCTATACATGGAATTGATCTTGCTACATATGTTTAAATGTTGGCTTCTTTTAGACGTCGTCGAACTGTTCTTTCGCTTAAATGACTATCAGAGTGCGAATTCCATTCCAACGCAGCGGCTTTGGGTATCAAACCTGGATTAGATTTAAATTTTCTGATAATTTGTCGATCTTCCACTGCCGTTGTTTTACGTTTTCTTCCTGTTCGACGCAAATTAATGACAGATTCTGTTTCTTTACATTTATTTATTTGATAATAAACGGTTTGTGAGGTATATTGTACTCCTTGGCAATATTTGTTACAGGTATTCCAAGATTATACTTTATTATAATTTCACTCCTGACGGTGTTGGTTAATTCCGATATTTTTCCCATATTTACACAATAGTAATAGAATTTTTTTTATTAATCTTTCATCGATTGTTAATACTTAAAGCTTAGTTCACAATCAAAAAACATTTTCACTTGGTGTTCATAATAGAGCAACAATTTCTTTTGTAACTACACACATTTTGCATCAAGAAACCGTTTGCAAATTTTAGCAACAACAATATTATGCATTTATTTTTATTTTTGTAAACATTTTGTTAAAATTTTCATTCAAAACTAAATAAAATTATTTTAAACGTCAGAAACAATTTCATACAAATTGTTGCTGAAGTTCTAGTTGACTTAACTTTAGTTACATTTTTAAAAAAATTGTAGTTACATTTTTGTTTTAAAAATTAAAGGAAAATATATGAAATACTTTGGGAAGAAAAAAGATAGAAGAAAAAATGAAATTGTTTTTTTGATTGTGAACGTAGCTTAAAACTCACCAACGACCGCTTTGTATTAAAGCTTAACACAAAAAAACAAAAATGAGATGAAATTATAGTATGTCAAAACAATTATGCCGTTACAAATTCTTGTACCAAATTTCATTTCTTCCTTCAGAATGAGAATGGCTAAAGATTTTAACAAAATATTTTGCATACGTATACTTAAGAATTAGTGTAACGAAAATATCATGTTAACTGTGCCGTTATAGGAATTTCAATATTAAAAAACAATTAAACAATTCTTCACTATACTTTGTCAAAATAAATATGCCGACCACTGTACCTAGATGTGTGTATGGGCGAAGTCAGTTAGTGGTTGCAAGGCATTATTAATGTACTCGTATTAATGGCCATGCTTTTTCTTTTTGCATAATATAGTATTCTTTTAATTGAACTATAAGTGTGCCTTTTATGAGAATCATAGTCATTTATAGACGAAATTTGGTATTTTCATTTATTTTCTTGCTGCTGTTTGTTGTGGCGGATCCATGATCACCCATGGGTCTTAAATGAGCTACTCTCCCGAAAATGTGTATCTAAATACTTTGGTCGAGCTAGCCAGACTATACTTTTGTAATTGTTTGACTATAATTTATTTCATTTGCACAATAAAAAAAGTTAGAGTGAAATAATTGGTTGTGCCGAATCTTTGATACCCTCAACCTATAGCTCGAATATTTCAGGAGTAGGCTTTACATGGGGTTTATGCTTAGATACACGCTCCGCAAAATTAGTCGAAATTGTTTTGGACAATTTAAAAGATCTCAAATTTTACATAATCTTTATAATTAATGGAACTAATGTGACAGTTTTGTCTTGATTCTTTACCGAAATAATTTATTTAAATTTGGTTCATATGTAGGTACTAGAGGTCTGCTTTGAATAATTCACTTGTTTGCCTTTATTCAAAGTTCACAACATTTACTCAAATATTAAACATTCAAAAATATAAGAAAAGAGTAAACCATATACAAAAATAAGAGAGAATGAATTGAATAAAATACTTGTTGACTGTAAATGAATTTGGGAGTCATTCATAAATAACAAAACATTGGAATGACCCGTTAGAGAGAGCAAGTTTGCAAAAAATATTCGAATAATTTTTGAATTATTGAATGTCCATACATTTATTTGAATACATTGACATAATATGTGTGTAAGCTTGTGGCTTCTTTTATTTGTAACAGTTAAGCTTACACATACATACGTAATGTGTAGGTACAGAAATTTTACATTCAAATTACATATGAATATTTCATTCGTTTGACTTGAGTTGACTGAATTGAATGAGTTTTTATTTGTTTTGTCTTTGGTTATTCTTTCATTTGTTTCTTCATCATGGGGTGCTCGACACATTGTACATAGTTAAAAAACAAATGAGTGTGTTGAAATTGGTTTTTATTTATTCTTGCAGACCTCTAGTAGGTACCAATCGTCTTAAGGACCAAGACTATTGAAACCATTAAAAATAAGACAACAATTTCACATATATCCTCCACAATATTCTTTCCGGAATAGCGTCCTTGTGCCCAAAAATCGTTTTATTATGTTATTATTTTACTCAACATTTTTCATTTTTCGAATTTATTCTATGAGCTAAATTTCAGTTTCTATTTGTTATTATTTTACGTAAATTCATTCGTCCAATGAATGCACAACCGCATTAATGAATGATTCTTGCTAGTCATTGTGCAAAAAGAGTATTGCCTGAATGTTGTGTGGTACCAAGGTATATTTATACAAGGTAAACTCGTTGCTACAACAAGTACAACAAGACAAAAACAACACGCCAAATTGTTTTTGTATTTGGAACCATGGTGTCAAAAAAAACGCAACAATGTGCCTTTAAAATAAAAACACAAATTGAAAAAAAAAACAACACGTGCAGTTCAGAACAATAAGCTGAAACAATTTCTAATATATTGTGCATTCTCAAGCATAAAAATAAAGTATTATTGCAAAAAATAATTCATTTAAATGTATTTTGTTTGCTTAGTAATCACAAGAATTAAAATTTCACAAAAGTAAAATGTTTTTCACAATTTTACACTTTTTTAATTCAAAATGGCGCGCACTAACCATAAGTATGTAAACAAACACAAGGAACCAACATAAATAACTTTTGACACTAGGGTTCCAAATGGGGTAAACAGCTGACAAACATATGGGCCAACGAGTTTACCTTGTGTAAATTTACCTTGTGTGGTACTTTGTTGAAGTTGTATCGTTCTTCGTTGTGCTTCGTCTGGCGAAAATTTTATTAGTTCGTCCAATGAACGATCAAAATCGAACTCAGAACATTCAATAATAGAGACAACAAAACGACAAGAGCTAGTAGCAATGAGTACAATGAGTGATTATTATGCATTGCATTGTGCATTCTCTCTCTTCACGCCAGCAACGTTGTTACCACGTGTTTTCGGTGAATACATATTTTTATTATTAATTTATTCTTACTGATGCTGTTGGTTTATTACATTGTTATTTGTTTTATATACTTTTTTTGTTTTCATTACTAAGAAAAATTAAAAAAAAATTTTAAAAAAGTAAAAATTGTGCCTATCCTTTATGATATTTCTTCAATTAACTCGGGTAACGGAAATAATATTGTATAATTCGAATGCGCCTTACAAACTCATTGTATATATGTATGTAAGAAAATCGTACACGTACTTTTCTCAGTTGTACCAACATACATTCATACCGAAACAACCATATTCAATGCTTACCGAATTGTACCGAGTGTGAATAGTGTATAGTGGGTTGTGTGAACGCTACAAGTTGATGGAGTTCGAAGCTTTCATACTTTAAACAACACAAGTATCTTTTACACTCACTCATTGCTTCTCATTGCAAATGATGTCTCATAGCTGATATTTTTACATTCATGCAGATGTTTAGTAGGTACTAGAGGTCTGCTTTGAATAACTCGCTCGTTTGCCTTAACTCAAAGTGCAACACATTTATTCAAATATAAAACATTCAAAAAGATAAGAAGAGAGTAAACAATATACAAAAATAAGAAAGAATGAAATGAATCAAAAACTTGTTTACTGTATATGAACTTGAAAGCTATTCATAAATAACAAAACATTGAAACGACCCGCTAGAAAGAGACAGTTTACAAAAACATTCAAATAATTTTTGTATTATTGAATATGCATACATTAATTTGAATACATTGACATAATATCGAGCCCTAATAGCAAAAATGATGTAACCAACAACATTTTCGATTTTTGTTTTTTGATGAAAATCGATAATCTTTGATCATTTACATCATCTCTAAAAATCACATATCTCTGGGAAGTGCCGTTACGAAATAAGAGCAAAAGCAATTTCAAACGAAACCCTAGACTTGAAGCAAAAATATTTAAAAAAAACCTTCTCCTGTAAAATTTTATTTTTGTTGGTTACATAATTTTGGATATAAGGGCTCGATATGTGTGTAAGCTTGTGGCTTCTTTTATTAATAACCCTGTAGTTTTTACGTGATAATTTACCCCAAAAGTGGCAGTACTATACACTGTAGACTGGTTATAAAACTATCCACATTGATCCAATACTCGGAAGACTGGTTCAAAAACTGTGGAAAATTTTAATTTCACTTTGTGCTGACCCTTAGCTGTCTTTTTGTGTCGCAGATGGTGGCTAGTAAAAAATTTATGCCATTGAGCATTTTGTTCATTTTATGAGAGATAGAGCGAGAAACAGAACGTATGACAACACAATCAGAAATGCAGATTTATGGTTGGTATAAGGAGACAGCTAAGGGTAAGCCAAGAAGAACCGACTTGTGATTCGTCTTTTTGTGGCCTCTTATTCACAATTTACCCCCTCGTAGGACATCCCCTTGTTAAAGTGGCCAGTCATATGGCTAGCATTCGGTCTGGTTGTGTCATAAAGGGTCTAGTATTATAACCAGCTCGGAGACAGCCACATGAACTACAGGGAATAGTTAAGCTTACACATACATACATAATGTGTAGGTACAGATATTTTATATTCAAATTATATATGAATATTTCACTCATTTATCTTGAGTTGACTGAATTGAATGAGTTTTTGCTTGTTTTGTCTTTGGTTATTCTTTCATTTGTTTCGTTATTATTTCGTTATTGGGTGCACATTGAAGTTAAAAAACAAATAAGTGTGTTAAAATTGATATTTATTTATTCTTGCAGGCCTCTAGTGGGTACTTACCTGAAATTTAGTCCAATGTAATTACATTACAACATTATTCTTATTACGATCGATCCATATTTAACCCGTATAAAAAAACAGCCCTGAAAATTGTTTTTAATGCCATAACTTCCTAATAGATGTCGGAGAATAAGTTTTACGATATGGGGTGTTATCTTTCTAACGAACTCATAAAGGAAAGCAAAGGAAAGGAAAGGAAAAAATGTATTTATTCGTATTTATATTTATTTCCTATTTCCTATGAAAATTGGTTCAATAATATTTAAATAAAATTTTTTTTTTAAATTTTATATTTTAATAACCTGCTTATACATAAAACTTATTGGCTGATTAAACAATTAATCCTATTAAAATTAAATATCGATTAAAGTATCTATGTGCAAACCAAAATACATAATGCAATAGTTTTTACTTAAATGCTCTGCATATATTTAAATAATACCATTAAATTTTAATTACCAATTTGTTGAACAAAAAAAGGGCACTAATTAAATTTATCTTCTGTTATGTTTTAATTTTAATTACAGGTGGATATATTAGATACATCAGGTGATATGCAATTTCCTGCCATGCGTCGTTTATCAATTGCCAACGCACATGCATTTATGCTCGTCTATGCCACAACATCCGGTGCCAGCTTTCAATGTGTTAAACAATGTTTCGAAGAAATACGAGAGCAAAGAGCTGATTTTCAAGTAAGTGCAAAATGAATTGCAGGTTTTTAATATTTGGCGGCAGTCAAGAATGAAAAATTATCAATGAATTTTAATTAACTCATGCTGTAAAATTCCTTTCTTCATAAAAATAATTAAATGAAAATTTTAATTTGATGAACTTTAGCCCAATTAAAAAAATCATATTTGGAAATTATTAAAAGTAAAATTATGTTTTAAATAATATTGCTTAAAATTGGATTTGGTTAAATTTAACTCTATAAATTCCTCGATTTTAAAACAACTTATCAGATTTCAATGTTTAATTAATTTAAGTGAACCGTCTGCAATAAACTGAATCCCAAGAAAAAATTTGATAAAAAACATTAGCTAAAAACGAATAAGAAGTTTAGCTACAGAATAGGCATGATGTACCACTTAATGCTGGTTTCAGTGGATCCAGTACAAGGGGATGTCGCCACTTATGATCTCGAAATAGAAAAATAAAACGCCACAAAGTTTCTTATTGAGGGGTTTTAACAATCTCAATTCTAGCTAAAATATAATTTTATTTCCTTAACTTTTTTAAATAAATTCAAATTGCAATATATGCGCTAGCAATTAACAAGTGATAATGTTAAGTCCAAAGGTCGAACACCGATTGGCTTTAAAACGATACATACAAAATTTAACTTCATTTTACGACTAAGTACTAAAACTAGCTTATAGCAAATATTTGCTGACTGTGGCGCCTCCAGATGTCATTTATTTTAAGCCCGAGGTAAAACCGTCTTCATTTAGCAATACCAAGGATGGACATCGATATACCATTCAATTCATGCTTGAACACACGATATTGTCTGAAATTAAAATCCAACTTATTTACATTTTGTTGCATTAATCTTAAATTTAAGGTGACCTCTATATTATTTAAGCCCTCTTAGTCAGTGCAAGTTTAACTCTCTTTTTTCTTAAAATGTGCTTAAACCAGCAAAAGTCAGTAAACATACACTCATAAAATTATTACAGTAACTGTTTGTGGGTTATTAAATTCGTTTTCTGTACTGTTGAAATTTAATAAAAATCTACAGCCGTATTCATAATGAAAATTTGGCATAAAGTTAGCAAAATGTTTACTCATAATACACTAACCAAACTCTGGCTAACGATTTGCTTAACTCTTGTTAACGAGCTGCCAAACGTTTGCCAATTTGTGAAAAACAGCCCTTTAATGTCAAACAATTTTGTTGGTTTTTTTTTAATTGACTGTTTTCTTTTAATTTACTGTCTTTTACTTAATTTATTTTAATTTAAAAATTTTTATATGTGAAGGGAAAAGCAAAAAAAAGGAAAAAATGACAAATTCGGCGATGATTAATACATAATGTGTTGCATTTTTGTGTAATACAATGTGGCATCATACAAATTCAGAGTTGATTTATTAAAAGTTGGCAGATGGAGAAAAGTTCGTTATGAATTAACTCTGTGCCAACAAGCTGCTAAGCTTAATCGGCATTCTAGTTAGCAGCTCGTTGTACGTAGTGTACAAACTGTGGCTAACTTTTTGTTATGAATACGGCTGATAGTTTTTTTACGAATAATTTAATTTCTTAACATTTATGTTTGTTATTCAAAAAACAAACTACCAAAAAATAATGTTTTTTCGTATTAATTTTGTTATGTAGTTGGATTTTTGTCGGTTAAAATATATTTTTTAAAAGTTTCAATATTAAGGAATATGCTGTCTAATAAATAAAACATTTAAAAATGAATGTAAAAACATTTGTTTTAAATGATATGTAAATGATCAATTTTTTTAAAATGAATTTTAAGTTGTTTAAAATGAATTTTCGTTTGAATTTAACAACATAATATTTTGAGTGTATACCACCATCTCTATACGCATACATTTTGGCGTATAAACCACCAATACAGACCATACGAATTTGTCAACACTTATCGTAGTGCTGCATCATGCAATTTTTTCAACAACATGTAATGTAAGGGAGACTGATTTACAGACGTTGAGCTTAAACTACACATGGGTAACTTCATGTCAAATCGACCAAGAGTGGGACCCGACCCACAGTGCTTTGGCCCATAGACATAAATAAAAAAAAAAAAAAAATCTTATATTGTACTTAAAAATGTACAGATCGATAGATAACAAAATAATTAAAATGAATTTTGAAGAATTTTTAGTATTTAACTCTTTTTGGCGGCGCTAGAGGGCGCCAAAGTTTGAGAATTTATAGTAAAAATGGCCAAACAACTACTTGAGTTTTACATGCTTTAGGAAAACTGTTGTAAAACTGTTGTTTTTTAAAGCACGAGATTGAAATTTTTTTCTGTAGTAGTTTACTTTATTTAGAACTAACTGCAAACAATATTTATTGAATTATTTTCTCAAAAGTGTTTTTTTATTGGTTTGCAAAATGCTAATTATTTACTTAAGCCCTAAAAATTTTCTAAATTTGATGGAATATTAAAAAAAAAAAGATAAATACAGTCTATGGGTTTTTTTCTGATTTCGAATATTTAAACTGTTTTCTAAAAACTCCAAGAAAAACAATTGAAAAAATTTTACCACAACGTGAAAAAAAAAATTTTTTTTTTAAATGGCTATTTTCATGATTTTTGCTCAAATTTTGATAGTTTTCAGGAGTTTAAAAGACAATTAACTACAAATACTGTGAAATATTCATTCAAACTTATACCGTTCAATAAAAAACAAAAAAATCAAAATATGTATAAAAAATTTTTTGTGTTTGCCTGCATTTTACGACATAAGAGGGCGCTGAAATCACAAATGCCCTTGGTTTTTTATTGTTTCAAGAAAATAATTGTAAAAAATTAATTTTCTGGATTACGAGATTTTTTCTGTAACACCTAACTATATTCTAAACCAACTATAAAAAAATTTTAGGGGAATTATGCTCCTACACATATTTTTTATTGGTTTGAAAAATGCTTATTTTTTACTTAAGCTCTAAAAATTTCCTGACTTTGATGGAATATTAAAAAAAAAAAGAAAAATACCGTAGTCTATGGGTATTTTTTCTGATTTCGAATATTTAGACTGTTTTCTAATAACTACAAGAAAAAAAATTTTAAAAATTTTACCACAACTTGAAAAAAAATGCTATTTTCGTGATTTTCGCTCAAATTTGATTGAATTAGTTTAAAAAAAATAAACTAGAAACATAATAAGAAATATTAAGGTATTAAGGTGGCTTTATGTAATTATAATTAAACGTAACTAATAACTAAAATAAATTTCAGGGTGAGAAAAACCAGACTTTCCCATACGAGAAAAACGTCACGACGACACTCATAAACATTTAATGACTCATTTAATACATTCCTCAGATCCGTTATTATCTTCAAACAGGAATCCAAAGATTAAAAAAATATATTTTTTGAAGAAGTTGAGAAATATATACTGAGAGAAAATGTACCAGTTAAAGATGACGAAACAAATGTTTCGTTGAGCGGCAATATTTTTTTGGAAGAATTCAGTACTGAAGATGATTAATTGTAATTAAAAAATATGAACATACATATGTAAATAATAAATAAATTAGTTTAAAGAAAATAAATTAGGAATATAATAAGAAATAATTCCAAATAATTCATAAGATCGGCTCAGAATCACTTTCTGAATCGATCTAACGATGCCCGTCCGGCCGGCTGGCGGTCCATGCAACCTTGTGCATACAGATCGCAAATTCGGAGACAATTTGATGAAATTTGTCCCAGAGGCTCTGACTGGTACAAGGACGAAGCCTATTAAAAATGGAACGAATCGGTCCATAATTTTACAAAAGCCATCTTATTACATCGGCAAGATTAAATTTGGTCCAAACCAAACTAATTTTATTGCAATCAAAATCAGCTTATCAAATTGTATTGTAATCTTTCTATTTTTGAACATAGCTCCCATACAAATCATTCTCCCGAAAAAGCTTTTAATGCCAGCTTCCTTAAAAATATTAGTATTTACATACAAATTGGCAACAATGACTTTTACGATAGCTACTAAGTCATGACAAAATGTTGTCCAGATAGGTCCAAAATAAACTATAGGATCCATATAAACCCTCATCCAAAAAACTCATATACGGAGCTTAAGATATCTAAACAATATTCGGGAGAAAGAACTTTAAAACGAATCTTAACCTCATAACATAATTTTGTTCTGGCGGGTGCATGATTGCCCATGGGTCCCAAATAGATTACACTATAGGAAATTTGTTTTTAAATACTATACTTGTTATTTTTGCAAGAGCATTTTAAGCGTTTTTAACTCATTTTATATACATCTAACAAATATCAATTTCCATACCAAATTTTATTACGATTGGATAATTTTTGAATGTGTTATAGCATTTTTAAGAAAAAGGATATATGGCAGGACCTTGAGTCCTTGTTCAGATTTAAATGAAAATTTGCACACACGTTTCTAGTTGTGTGTGTATTAGCCTGACCATTTTTTGTAGTTTTGTGGGCATTATTGAAGGTAAAATTACATTTTTCCATTTCAGGGCACATGGGAGGTAGGCGTGTCCTTGAACCGATTTCTCCAAAAATTCATATTTTTCTTAATTAAGCTATTTTATGCTAGTGTACGAAATTTAAAAAATTTCTGACAACTCCTTCTATTTATGTCCCTTCGTTATATGGGGACAAAGCACTGTGCGACCCCTTTCGTTTTTAATGAAATTTGGTGAGATGGCTCATTTTATCCTATAAGGAACATATATGAACGGAAAAAAATTTAACAAAAAATTTTTTTTCAAAAGTTATACTCATATTCAAAATTAAATAATTTTGCCGAATTATCCGAAAGTGTTGGGCTTATTTCTTCAATATCTCGAAAGCTACTTTACATACGAAGATGATTTGTATGCCATTTTAAAGAGAAAACTTGGAGCTACAAACAATATTATACTTTGAATATAATCTAGGATCATCCTACGCGCTGTACGGGCTAAATTTAAGAATTTCAAACATTCAAATATAGTCGCTTAATAAAAATCTTTCATTTGGCCCCTGCAGCGCGTAGGATGCTCCTAGATTGGTCAAATTGGTCCTTACACCACTTTATTATTTATTGCGGAATTTCGGTTTGTATTAGTAATTTCAATATCCGAACCGTTTTTGAGTTACGCGAATATATGCTGTGTAACCTCGCTCATTTTCGAAATAACGGTATATCTTGATAACAAGAGCTAACCTAAAAAAACAGCTAGCACCACTGGATGCAGCGTGCCCCAATTAGGTTAAAACGCCAGGTGCTCGGCTTGTTTTTTTTTTTTGTTTTTCAACTAGCACAGTGCTCAAAATTACAATATTAAAATAATATTTTAAGATGATTTTAAAGGTGAGAAAGAAAAACAGAAATCATATTTTAAAAAAGAAAAAACACCTCCTTCTAAATTTCACGATTTTTAAAGATCAGTTGAGGAGCCGCAGAACAAAACGTACTTTTTCGCATGAGAAAATGGGTTCTAAAAAAATTGGTGCATAACAAAACGTACTTTTTTTATTTTTATTTTTCAAAACGTGCTTTTTTCATTGTTTTTGCCATTTCTTCGTGTAATTGTTTCAATAATATAACATGTCTTAAGAGGACATAGCTTTTTACCAGCTGATAGGCTATTTAGTCGTATTGAAAAAAGACCTAAAAACATGCTTTCATAACGACAGCAGAAGAGTATTCTCAGATTTATTCAAATCATGATTAAGTTTTAATGTTTGGATAGGACTGGATTATTCTGAATATAAAAGAACTTGACTCAATTTATAAAAAGATTGAAAATATTCAATCATTAAAACGAAAAACTTTAAATAAAAATGTTTTAAAAAATGGGAAATAAAAACTTACGAGACCTTTATATTTTAATCAGCAGAGGAACGTAACACCAATTTAAATTTTCTGAAACGAGGGAAAACACCCTTTTCAATTTCTGGGCTGAAAGAAATTAAAACAGGCCGTTAGATTAACGCCGATAAAAGAAAATACGTGGAAAATCTTTTAATATAACGGATTCAAAACAAGGCATAACTCTGGTACAATGATATTTTGCATAACCCAAATCAAAATATGGATGATTTAATAGAAGAAGATATTGAGTGTACTTGCCTAGAAGAAGACGTTGAGAAAAAAGTTTAACCATTTAAAAACCCACTTTTTTCATTTTTTTAACAAAACGTACTTTTTTCGATATCGATACCTTCCCATAAGAATGTATTAAGCAACATTTTTAAAATTGTGTAGGAAACGAAAAAAAACGTCTCATTTAGTTAATTATTGGTGTATTTTATTGAAAGGAACATATTTGGAAAGCGATTTTCAGAATAAAAAACATATTTAAAAATGTGGCTTAGCATAATTTCTTTGGCGGATAAAACAAATTACAGGGTGCAACATTATTCCAGTGAGAAAACTTGACGGTTGATACAATTTTATTTTCTCTCTAGTATCCTTTGCGTCCATGATATGCCAGCGAAACCCAGGCCAAAATGTGGCGCTTAACTTCTAGTATAGTTCCATATCAAAAAGTCATTTTCGAAAAAAGTTTCGCTTAATACATTCTTATGGGAAGGTATCGATATAAACTTGGTTTAATATTAAACATGCTCGACATTTAATGTGTTGATTTACGGCAGTTTCATTCATCTTTTGGTAAGCAAAAAACTTGTTTCGATTTCCAGGTTCATGCATTTGTTTAAGGGGTCGAAATAAATAAACCTCAATTTCCCAAAAATTTTAAATGTGTGAAAAAGTACGTTTTGCTCTGTGGCTCCTCAGTTTGAGGTATTATATAAAAAAAAATCAGCCAAATAAAAAAATAAGTTTTTGACTTACAGCCTGTTTTTAGAAAAGATTTAGGTTTTCATAAAAAAGATTTAGGTTTTCATTAAATTAAAAAAATTCTCCGGTGAGTGACAAAAAAAGCTTTAATTTTTTTCTACATATTTTTGGTTCTTATAAAATGAACATCTTCGTAATAAATGAAAACAAAGATGAGAAGAAGACGATAAGTAAAAGGCATTCGTTTAAAAAACAAATCACCAAAAATTGGAAGATAACTTCGGTATTTTTAAAAAGGAAACCTAAAAAACTTATACTATTATTAAATATTCTATAAGGGTTCACTTATAATTGCATAAATATGCATTTACAGGTTCAAAAAATTCTAGAAACAATGGAACTACATACGCTCAAAAATATGTACATATGTATGAACATTAGAGTGGGTCGACCTCCATACAATAAACAAGTTTGTGCCTTGAAGGGAAGGTAAATATGTCAATAATGTTTCTTAAACAGTTAAATTTGTATAACCACGCCTCCATATGCAGCCATTTTGTTGTTATATATAGCGCTGCATTTTATAGTCCGATCACATCGTATCGTATGCCTGACCACACATCGCAACAAATTGAGACAGAACCACGAGTCCGCAATAGAAGGCTATCTAAACAGCCTAGACGCCACAAAAAACACCAATTATAGCTTATGGAAGGCTGTACGGCATATGAAATGCCCTATAACCCAAGAATCTCCATTAAGACTGGAAAACCGCACTTGGGCCAAAAACACACATGAAAAATTAAACGCTTTCGCGGGCCACCTTGAGAAAGTTTTCACGCCACATGATGCACATACTTGTTCCTGTCGTCCAATCATTCCTGATAAGGTAAACCATCCATTAAAATTTAACATAACTCAAGTAAAATCTGCAATAGAAAAAGTGAATATTAGAAAATCTCCCGGACCTGACCGCATCACAGGGTCAATGATAAGAAACCTACCATCGTCTGTTTCCAGAATCTTGCTGCTCATATTTAACGCTATATTAAGAGTCGGCTACTTCCCATCCTCATGGAAGAGGTCTATAATTGTTATGATTCCCAAGCCAGGAAAAGATGCTAGCCAGGTTGCGTCGTACAGACCGATAAGCTTATTGTCAATCCTATCGAAGCTTTTCGAAAAAATATTCGTTTTAAGTATAACTCCTCATCTAAATGAACACGACATCATCCCGGACCACCAGTTCGGATTCAGAGCGAAACATGGTACAATAGAACAAGTGCATAGAATTGTCACCCTTATTAGATCGGCGTTTGAGAAAAAGCAATACTGCTCAGCCCTGTTTATAGACATTTCCCAAGCTTTTGACAAAGTTTGGCATGATGGGCTTCTCATCAAAATAACACGAATGCTTCCTCAAAACACTCACAAGCTTCTGGAGAGCTATCTAACAGGCAGAACATTCATAGTAAGGTCGCAAGATAAATACTCCCCCCTCAAGAAAATGTCTGCTGGTGTTCCCCAAGGCAGCATATTAGGACCGCTTCTATATATAATATACACAGCGGATATGCCAACAAACCTGAGCACGCATACCTCTACATTTGCAGACGACACAGCATTTATTAGCGTTAACCATGACCCAAAAGCCGCATCGCAAAATCTGCAGTCCCACATCAATGAACTAGAGGCCTGGCTAGAAAAATGGAGAATAAAGGTTAACCCGGCTACATGTGCTCACTTAACTTTCATGCTCAGAAGACAAACGTGCCCAGCTGTAAAAATAAATAACATCACTGTTCCGGTAGAAAACCATGTTAAGTACTTGGGAATTCATATAGATAGACGCTTGACCTGGTCGCGTCATATTGAAGCGAAAATAACGGCTATGAAACTTAAAGCAGCTCAACTACATTGGCTTCTCGGTCGAAACTCAAACTTGTCCTTAGACAACAATTCTCTTATACAAGTCAATCATAAAACCAATATGGACATATGGCATCCAATTATGGGGAACTGCATGCGCATCTAACATCCAAAAGCTTCAAAGAAGACAGTCTAGAATATTACGACAAATTGTCTGCGCCCCATGGTATATACGTAATGAAATTATCGACAGAGATCTCAACGTCCCCACTATCCAGGAGGAAATTAAAAAATATTCAATAAGCTATATCGATAAACTAATGGTCCACCCTAACTACCTCGCTCGGGGTTTGCTTCAGTTCGAAGGTCACCAGAGGCTAAAAAGAACTTTGAGCCTTACTAGAAGACATTTCGAACAACTAACAACCAACAAGTAGAATTAAGATTTGAATACATATTGTAAATTTCGATAAGAAAGATTCAATAATAAAAATAAATTAAAAAAAAAAAAAAAAAAAAAAAAAAAAAACATCGTATCGCATAGTACGTACTCCCTCTAAAATTGGAGTTTAAGAATTACTCTGGATTTTTGATCGATATGTTTGCTTGCATTAGCAAGGCATCGACACACTGGTAAAATCAATCTGCAAAAAGTTCGGGTCACTTTCCGCTTATTATACTTTTACACTTGAAAATTTATCTGACAGCACAGATAACTATACGTTCGTAGGATGCCAAATAGAAAACCGTCTTGAATTAAGTAGATTTAAAGAAAAATTAATATACGGAAAGTGGTGCAAGCTAAATTTGCAAGCAAGTTTTAAGACTGCCGTAATTTTAGAAGAAAAAATATTACCGTTTTGTTAAAATAGGTAAGAAAACAAAGGACATTTGTACCGAAAAATTTTTAAAATTGTTGGACGTGTCAGTTTACAGTGCAGACTGTAATAAAACACTTGTCTGAGTCTCAATCCCTAAGAAAGCAAGCCAAAAACTGGGCGTCCACCCGAAATTACCTTACGAGTTTAGCAATTTATAAAAACTGTTGTAAGTTAAAATCCTAAATCAGCAGCCGTGGAAAAGCGGATTCCATAGCCACGTACCAAGAAAAAACCTTAATTTGGGATATAAACAGATAAAGGCGACTCGACTTCGCACTTAAGTATGTGGGCAAATCAGTAGTCTTAAATTTAAATAATGAAATAAATATTTTCTTTCATTTAAAAATGTTTAATTTATTTATTGTTGTAAATATTACCAATTTTTGGAAAATCAAAGAATTTTTAAGGCATACGTACTATTATCTGTGTGACTGTACATACAGTGTAGTAAAAAATGACACCGTTCTTCCAAAACTTCCAAAAAACTAGTGTTATCACGCAAATATCTTCTATATAAATATATGTTGATGTGCAGCAAAAGATCTTCTTTATGTATTTATTTCATTTATTGCTATTATTGTTAACATTTTCATTCAACATTTTTATTTTTACTAATTTACTAAAGGCAGAATTAAGGCAGAATTAGTCTTTACTTTCTGTTCTGTTACGAATCAGCTGATTTGTTTTTGTTATTAAAAAACCTATGAAATTGATTAGTTTTTCTGTTCTGTTGCGGTTCAGTTTGTTAAAATCAAAAACTTGCTAAGTAATTGTAAGTGACAGCAAAATAAATAATAAAAACTACATATTTATATTGAAATAAAATGTTTTTTGATTTTAAGAATTCATAAAATTTAATTTCTACAAATTTATGTGCATCAAATTTATTGAAATAAAACAATGGACGGTGCAAAACTAATAAATTTGTCATAAATGGATTATAAGTTACTACAGAAGAACTAACTATTACAATTTCGTAACAGAACGGCACGGAACAGAACAGAAACAGAAAGTAAAGACTAACTGAGCCTTAAGTCTTTACTTTCCGTTCTGTTACGAATCAGCTGATTCTTTTTTGTTATTAAAAAACCTATGAAATGGATTAGTTTTTCTGTTCTGTTTCGGTTCAGTTGTTTAAATCAAAAAATTGTTAAGAATTTGTAAGTGACAGCAAAAAAAATAATTAAAAAAAAATACATATTTTTGTTGAAATAAACTGTTTTTTGATTTTAAGAATTCATAAAATTTAATTTCTTCAATTTCATGTGCATTAAAGTTATTGAAATAAACAACGAACGGTGCAAAACTAATAAATTTGTCATAAATGGCTGATAAGTTACTACAGAAAAAGTAACTACCACAATTTCGTAACAGAACGGCACGGAACAGAACAGAAACAGAAAGTAAAGACTAACTGAGCCTTAACACTTTTATGAAATAATTTGTTTTTGAAATTAATTTAAATTTTTGAAAACAAAAGCCAGGGTTATCCACAAACACAAAACCTTTATATGAAAAAATAATAGAAATGTACAAATATTAATGTATTGGCAATAATGTTGATTCACGAAAGAAAAAAGCTCTATTTATGTCAACTATGAATAGACGAAAGCTTTTAAAAGTTTTTTAAAAACCAAATGTTGAACATTATCGTATTAATACGAAAACTTCAAGTGAGAAGACTTATGTTTTACAAAAACAGGCTGTTAGTCCGTTTTTAAAATTTAATAATTTAAATTTTTAATTTTAATTTAATTAAAAAAAACATTTTTGTTTTTTTTTTCAATATATTTTTTTTTTTTTTTTGTGGAATTCAAAGCGGTATCAATAGTACGGTAGGTACAGATTTTCTTGAATCAAGTACAGAAAGATTGATTCAAGTACGGATTATTCAAGTACGAAATATTTAACTCATCCCTATATAATCCCGAATTCGTACTTCAAACAATCAGAAAAAGAGGTTGATTTAAGTTAAACTGAGATTGTAGGATATTTTTATAAGTTAAGATTATTTACGGGAGTGGAGCTCAAATGAGAGCCATAATTCACTATGGAGCTTTTAGCCGCCAAAAAATTAGCTGTAGAGATTTCGGGCCCAAATAGCTCTTACATTAGTTGGAAATATTTTTTGTTTTCAGTTTTATAACTGCAGACATGATTTTGGTCACTTAGTGGTCACTTATTAAAAATTCAGTCCATAAGCCATTTATGATATAAAAATCCAAGTGCTTGACTGACACCCCTCATGACCGTCATAATAAACACGAAGTACTGATTTCTTTGTAAAAAGCCAGTCTTTATAATGACACGTCACCCTACTGAATGTCTGTTTCTGTTGCACACAATTGACACACAGTACTGAAAAAAGTACCAAACGATTTTACCTAATATTTTGTGGTTGTGTAACAAATTAACTTTGCGTAGTATAAAATATCAACAAAAAAAGCAATTAAAAACTAAAAACCTAAACACTAAAAACAACACCTCATTTTTCTTTTCTGTATACTGCAATAACTAAAGATAATATCGTATTTATGTAAAGTATTTGTATCTGCAAAATATAGGCAAACAAACACACTTTATTACCAACACATTTTTGCACAAACATACATAATATTTTCTTTATGTGTTCGAGTGAAACAGGTACCCAGTACAGCACTGTATTGCAAAGGTGATATTTTAGCATTTAACATTTGTCGTAAACTATTTTTATACAACTGCTGTAATTTTCACTTTATTTTTTTTTTTTTTTTTTTTTGCTTACAGGACATTCCCATGGTAATCGCTGGCAATAAATCGGATCTGGCCAAAACACACAGGGAGGTCAAACTCGAGGAGGCAACAGACTGGCTTTATTGTGAATTGCCTCGTTTAAGGTGGGTCTATTCTGTGTGCATGTGTGTTTCAAATTACAATTTTGGAATTTTGTTTGTTTTTGTTTTTCTCTAAATATTTTTGCATATTGCAATACATTAAACTACACAGTTTTATTTAGTGTCTTTTTTGATGGGTGGTTCGCTATTTGACTTGTCGTCCCGGGTGACACTCAATTAATACTGAATTTGCCGATAGTTTTCTTAAATTAAGGAAAGGGACTATAAATTTAAAAAAAAAAGTATTTAAATAAAATTATCTGTGATATATTTGTACGCCCAGAAAAACTTATCAGTTATCAATTAAAAAAAATTGTTAAAAAAGTATTTCAATTTAATGAATGTGATAATAGAATCACTATTTTTGCAGTTGAAAGAAAATTAAAATTAAAATTTTGATTTAATTACTATTTAAGTTGTTTTGAAATAAATTTTTAATTAGAATACAAGTTAAATAACAAAAAATCTTAATGGATTTTTTTCGTTTAAAACAAAATAATTTAAGCTTGTAGAATTGCTGTTGGAAATTGTCAAAACCTGTGCCCATGTTCTGCGTCGATAAACTTTTCGATTGAAATGTGAGAAATGAAACAAAAATGCCATATCGTCGCAAGAATTAAAGAACGCTGTAACTGACAAAATATTGAAAATACGTTTTTTGTATAATTTTTATCAGAAAAATATACTGCGTCAATTGGTCCCGGTCCCATATTTGCATGATGAAAAAAATTCATGTACGCAAAAAAAAAATCGTTTGCTTTAAGCCACAGAATCACCGAGAATACAAGACTTCAGAGGAAATGTTTACAGCCAATATATAAAGCGAGAAAAAATAAAAATACGATTTTAAAATCATGTTCCTAAGTTTTATAGTTTTTGTGATATTAACTTTTTTCTACTTTCTTTCATACAGGTTTCTTGGCTCTGGTGAACATTTTATGTTTTGTCAGTTACAGCGTTCTTTAATTCCTGCGACGATATATTAAAACAAACAGCTGTTTTTCTTACTAAACTGCGCCTATAACTTTTGTTTGGCGAATACTGGCTAGCACTCGCCAATTTACAGAAAAAGTGTGTCTGTAACAATATGTGTGAGAAATGTTCCCGCTTTGAACTGTCAAATGAACTCACGAAAAAAATGGGGCGAGAAACAATTTTAACACTAAAAAACGATTAAAAATGCAAAATGCAAAGAATAATATAAATAATATTTTGTTCTTGGCCCCTTATTTTATTGTTTAATTATTTTGCTTTTAAAATTTTTATAAAATTTACGAATTTTCAAAGCTCGTTTGCAAACAACAATCATTAAAGTCGCATCTTACATTATTTGGTATAGCCGACAGTTGTATTTTCACCGCCGTCGTTAAAATTTTTTTAAATTTTGGTCGCCTGCAACGATATGTGTGACTGCCGTTCTAAACGCCTGTAATGTCACATCGGCTTCGAGTACAATGTTATGACATTTATAACGTTATGGCGTAATCTCTTTTAATAGCTGTCGACATGAGTTACAGACACACTATTTTCTCACTTTTCAAGAAACGATGGAATATTTTGTTTCACATCTTTTCGATGCGAAAAGTTCTCACTAAAGTTTCAGAACATTGTGTTAAACGGCATAGTGTTTTGATAATTTTTTTAATTAAAAATTTGATTTATTGAAAAAAAAAATATTCACAATTTTCAATTATTACAATTTTTAATAAACTATATGAGGCTTTCAGCGCAGAAGTGGTGTAACCCACAATTAAATTTGGCTACGGTTCTGGTGTAAGATATGTTTTTTGCACAGGTCTCTACAGTGCAATAGTCGAGTAAGCCAACTGTTTGTATCCAAAACAAATGGCGCTAGAAACATAGTTTTTGCAAAGGCCGTTACAAACAAGTACTATAGTGCAAGAGTAGTGTTAACTTCTCATTATCTCATAGTAAGTAGTCTGGGGTTACACTACTTCTGCGCTGATAGTTTTTCCCGATCTTGTTGAGTGCCCCGGTAGCCTAGATGCTTATGAGCTAGGTTATCAACGCCGGGGTTGCGGGTTCGATTCCCGCCAGAAACTCCGGTTTCATTCCTGCAGACAAGCGCAGAGCTTCGCGGGGTTTAACTTAGGGAATTAAAAAATAAAATATAAGAATAATAATAGAAAATTTGTGTCTATCCAATAAGACTAACATTGGTGCAAATTTCATCCAAATCGGAAGACATCGATTTCAATATTGAGTCACTTGACATGAAATCCAGGGCTGTCAGATATGGCGATTTCTCGCCAAACGTGGCGATTTTAAAACGTGTTTGGCGATGGGATTTTCCATTTGGCGACTGGCGACTTTTGTGGCGATTTTTTATATAACTGGCGATTTACTTGGCAATTTTTACCATTCATATTATTTCAGCGATTTTGAAATAAAAAATTTGCACTTTTGTTCACATAAGATGAGTTAGGCCTCTCCAGCTAAATATATATAAATATATACATACATACTTTAAAAAAAAGTCTGGCAAATTTTTTCACATGATTTTTGTTTTATTTTCATTTTAAGTGAATTTTATATTCAGTCACTATTTAATTCGAAGGTTTAAAAAACTGCAGTCGAAACCAAAACCTGTCGAGTAAAAAACGAAAATTTGTCAACAATTTTTCGCTTTTTGATTTGGTTTGGCAGCGACTTTTTACATTAAATGAATTACAAGTAAAAGCAAAAGTTTGTTTTTGACCAATGACAAATGAAGAAGTGGAAGAGATGGCAGTTTTTCAACTTCGACTGCAGTTTTTTAAACACTGCTTAAATCTAATAGTACGTATGCAGGTCAAAACACCACTAATGAAATCGATGAGCCTGAAGTGTACGATCTTATAGACTTGTGTGCTAAATTTAAGTTTTTTCAACTAAATAAATTTTCTCTATTTTATGTAAAAAAAAAAAAATAACAGTTACTCAACAAAATTTACTTTCGGCGACTTTTTTGTATTTTTCTCAGTTTTTGGCGATTTTTTACTGCAATATTATATCAGCTTTTTTTGTATGCAAAATTTAATTAAAAAAACTAAAAAAGATTTCGAAAACTAAGCAAAATAGACGTTTGGCGATTTCTGACATCCGGTTTGGCGATGGAGCTCAAAAAAATCTGACAACCCTGATGAAATCCCCTAAAATTATCAGGGGGACTACTCTCTATTGCGATGCGAAAGAAAATTGTAGCAAATCTAGCGATTTGTACTCTTCAATACGTTTGCGCATGTGTCTTTCGCATCTTTTTTTTTCTTTTCGTAAATCATTACTTTATTTTATTTAAATTTTCCAATTTCAAATATTTTTACACACTTTGGCATTTCATTACTGTAAATCCGCGCCATCTTTAATTATTATTGCCACTATCGCTTCGTTTTCAGAAAATTTTGGGAAAGTGATAAAGAGTACCAAGTTGGCATTAAGCTTTCGCATCGCAATGGAGAGTAGAACCCCAGTTCTTTTCTTTCATATGCATTTTCTTATATCGAAATTTTTAACAAGAGCTAAATGAAATAACAACAGATTCCCACGGTAATCGTTTATACGCACCGGTGTTCAACGAATAAGAATTGTCAACTCAGCAACTCCTGGGGGCGAAAAGCGGCATTCAATATCGAGCAAAATTTTCATTTAAATTGCATTGTAATTTCGATCGATATCGAATTACGTAATTTGCGCTCTGTTTTCAGGTCTTGCTGCTACAGCAACAATATCGGGTTAAGCATTACTAAAATAAACGCTTACTAAACAATTTAAGATGTTTTATTTTACATAGCGATTTATTAAAAATTCCAAAAGAAACAAAAAAACTATAACGATCGAATAATCTTCATCGAATGTTTAATTTTATAAAACCGAAACCGATTAACTCTATGTGAACTAATATTATTAAAGTATGCACTAGTTACGGTGACTTGATGTTGAACGTATATTTTTGTCATTTAATTTTAATGTTTACAATAATTTATCATAGCATAATACAACAGGCTGTTCACCACAGTGCTATTTAGACCAAAAATGGTGCCTTAGTACAGTAGAATCCCGATAATTCGTAATTGCAAGGGACGAATTATAGGAGTTTTCGATTTAGCGGGGTTTCGATTTAACGGGGTTAAAATAAAATAAATACGAATAAACGGGGTTTTTCAATTTATTTACTAAAAAACATAAAAAAATATAAAAAACAATTGTTATAAATAAAATATATAAAAATTATACATAACAATTATTCATGTAACAAACTGATCTTAAGAAAATAAACCCACGCAAAAATAAAATAATGGTTAACAAAAAATCATTCTTTCCATGTTTCTGTTGTTTTTATTATGAATTATAAGTGGTAGTTAGCAATCAATTACGATTTATAAGAGGTAAAGAAGAGTTTACTTGAAAAAAAAAATTACGAATTAGCGAGGGGACCAAAATGTATGGAAATTTTACGAAATAAAGAGATTTTTTCAGACGACCGCCAGTTTACTACGAATTATCGGGAATTAAGATTTATCGAGGTACGAATTATCGGGATTTGACTGTACTTAGCACTTAAGAACACTTTGTAAACTGGTCAACTATTTCGAGTACTTTTTTAGTCGAGCCATTTAAATCAGGGATTGCTGCTCGGTTTTAGCCGAAATTAATTAATTGCCTAAAAAGCGAAACCGAAAACCGGCAAAAAAAACTCGGTTTTAGGATTAACTTTACCAATATATTTATGCTTAAATAAATTGCAAACTATACATAATACTGGAACTTCATATAGAAAAACTCTATACATACATAACAGCTTGCAACAATGGCAAGGTATTTCAAAATTCTTAAAATTCAAAATAAGTACTAAGAAGAACAAATGTTACCTTTTTAACTCTTAAGTAGACAATTAATTTGTGTGGCAGAAACTACCACCTGGGCTTAGCTGGGACCAATAGTATTTTGTATGGAGTTTTTGTGGCTATAGTAAAAACTCACACCAACGAACCCCTGGGCCAGGCTGGGACTACTTTTATATGTATGCAATTTTGTGTAAAGAAAGAATTCTTATGTGAGGGCAGGGTCTGGCCAGGCCCAAGTGGATACAATATAAACAAAATTTTCATTTGGCCAATTGCGATGCCCACAGTGTTTACACATTTTTCTTATTTTCTTGTAAAAAACACTTTGATTGAGGAATATATAATGTTTCGTTCTAATATACTTAATAATTATGTATATAAAAAAACGGGAAAAAAGTCAAAAAAAAATGCCTGGCCAGGCCCAGGTATACAGACAGGGGTTAATAAAAGTATTAAAACAAATAAAAAAATATTTATGTATGTTTGTGTATGAAGTTTAACTTTGATATTTTCAAAACCGAAACCGAACCGAAACCGACCGGTTTTAATTATTTTAAAACCGAAACCGCGGTTTCACATTTTTATCGTTTTTAACAAACTCTAATTTAAATTTAATAAAACGATTATCTCGAATATATTGACGCAATTGCGTAGTTTATTGATGTTTATTTTCAGTAAATAAATAGCACATATCGCTCATTTGCTGCAACATCGTCATTACTCAAGAACATTAGACTAACACAAAAACACTTTTACACGTAACATAATGTCAACAAAAAATTGTATTCTTCTCTCAAGATTTGAGTTCACAATATCTTCACATAAAATAATAACCACCTCATAAAAAACATGATTTCCTATGAATTGGTGATACCCAGTTAAAACTTCGCCTACAAAATAATGTGTTGAGTAATCAGAAAAATATGAAGGCACTACTTACAATTCTACTGAAAGAACCAATGAATTTTACAAGAGGCCTGTTCCAAAATTAAGGCATTTAAAAGTAACTCATTATTATTTTACTTAAATACATCCAGAAAAAAGTAGTTATTCATTTTGAAAAAGTAAGCGAAGTTTTTACTGGGTATTAAGTCAAAATTTACGATTATTGACTTATAACGTTGTTGCAGATCAAGAGCGATATTAGCATTTAAACTACATTTTCAGAAATTGCATTGTGAACGCAATTTAGAGGAAATTCTGTTAAATACGTAAGTAAGGCAATTAACCAAGATACGTTTAAATTCGTGAGTAATGCATTTATCCGAGATTCGTTTAAATGCACCAGAAACGCATTAAACCGAGATTCATTTAAATGCGTTTCTCGGTTAAAAGCATTTGGTTTTAGGAATTTTTCATTCACGCATTCATCCGTGAAATACTGTATTCCATAAACCAAAACGAAGATTAACACACTTCCATTACAATTGTTTGTGAAATTAAAATTTCATTAAATATAAATCGGTTTAAAATATCAAATTATAATTTAGAATTTAAAACACCGAATTATTATATTGACATTTTTGTTCCACATCATATTTTCATATATTTGAGCAAAAATATTAATGCATTCATAATTAGCACAAAAATATCCAGCTAAATTTAATTCTCTCTAATTATGATTGAAATGGAAAAATTATCTTTTTCACAATATTTAATTCAAATATAAACATTAAGTAATAATTTATTACTTATTTTAGGAATTTTTCATGAAATTACATACAAAAAAACATCGCAGTAAATGTGGAAAAATATTTTATGAATTTTTTGCAAAAAAAAAAATAAATAAATAAATAACATTAGTTTAATGTGGCCTATTTGCCAACTTTAAATATGCCATGATATAAAATTGTTTTCTGTTTAATTTGCTTTCATTTATACTTTAATTTCTGAACATTAACAGCCGTATTCATAAAAAATTAAAATGGATTTGAAATGCATTTTAAGGAAAATTTGTATGAAAATTTTGCCTTAAAACACATTTCAAACTTGTTTTATTTTTTATGAATACGACAGTAAATATTGTGCGAAGAATCGTGACCTAAAGCAATAAATATTTTGTTGTTGGTTTTGGTGTGTGGCCATTAGTCTGTTGCAGATATGAAGAAGAACAGATGAACTACATAAATGCACAAAACTATAAAGTTTTTAAACTTTTTCTTTTTTTGTAATGAGACAAAAAGGCACCACTACCAGTCAGCCATTGATATTCACATTTAAGACTGAAAAAACTTTTATAGATTTACTTAAATGCAGTCAAAGAACTTTTTATTATGCGTTTGCTTTAGAAATATTAAAGCTGTTTTCCATTTATGGGACATTCCATACATAAATATCAGAAATAAACAAAAAATAAATTTGGTTATTTTCTTGGAAAAACGGTAAATTAAACAATTATGCGGAATTTTTTGAAAAATTAAAATGTTAAGCCAATATTTTGGAGAAATATGTAGTTTTAAATCGATTAAGATCGTACTCATGAAATAAAAATTATTTTATTTAGTAGTACTTCTGGGTTTACTATTACTCTTAGTGGTAGTGAAATTGAGTTTGTTTATCGTCTTAACTGTCTAGGTGTAATACTTGATGCTAAATTATCATTTGAAGGTCATGTTAATTTCATAATATCTAAAGTTAATTTTACTTTACGTAAGTTGTACAATACAGATTTAATGTTGCCAACGTATGTTAAGAAACAAATTGTACATGGGCTTATAATGCCAGTTTTTTTATATGGGTTGGAGGTGTATTCTGGAACAGTTGGCTATATTCTAAAAAAAATAAGATTGGTTTTTAATCGAGTTATGCGATATATTTACTCGTTGAGAATAAGACAGCATGTCTCACCATTTGTGTTAAAATTTTTAGGTTTTCAATTTGACGAGTTCATAAATTTTAGAAATCTTGTTCACTTTTATAAGTCTTATAGGTTGCAAGCTCCTGGGTATTTAATTCAGTTATTTGATTTTTGTAGATCAACGAGGAATAGACAGTTAAAGATACCGAAATTATCTGCTGTATTGGAGCGTTCTTTTTATGTAAGAGTTGCACGATCTTATAATAAGTTGCCTAACTTTTTGAAAACTTTTGGCGTTTCTGCAAACACATATAAAAAAAGACTTTCTGGAACTTTCAGGAAATCAATCTTCTATATAAGTGCTTTATATTGAATATGCATTAAGGGATTCTTGATATTTAAAAATTTATTTCTGTGAAGTTATTGTGTAGTATTTTCTTTGTTAACATAAAATAAATGGCTGTAGGAAATATCGCCCAAAGAAAAATGGCCCAAAAAAAAAAATGAAAAATCGCCCAAATGAAGAATCGCCCAGAAGAACATGAAAAATGACCCAAAAAGTTATATATGAAATTTTGCCCAACAAAAACGAAAAAGGGCCCAAAAAAAAAATGAAAAATGACCCAAAAAGCAAAAACGAATTTTTCCGAAAAAAAATTAAAAATTACCCAATTTGCAAAAAAGTGGTTATTATTCATATAAATTTAGTTCCATACAAGTGTAAGTTTTATGTTAAAAATTGCATTCTATCTTCAACAGCTGCTCGGCAGTAAGGACAGTAATACCGGCTGCGCAAACTTCGCTAAGCTTCTCTGCATAGCCGGCCTTCGGCCGGGCGCAAGAATTTTCTCCTCTATGGTATAGCAAACACCGGCTTCGCTTAGTAAAGCTTCTAAAATCTGCCTTGTTTTCGAACGAAGGCCATATACGCAGAGAAGCTTTAGTTAGCGAAGCCGGTGTTTGTTATACCATAGAGGGGAAATACTTGCGCCCGGCCGAAGGCCGGCTATACAGAGAAGCTTTAGTTAGCGAAGCCGGTGTTTGTTATACCATAGAGGAGGAAATCCTTGCGCCCGGCCGAAGGCCGGCTATACGGAGAAGCTTTAGTTAGCGAAGCCGGTGTTTGTTATACCATAGAGGAGAAAATCCATGCGCCCGGCCGAAGGCCGACTTTGCAGAGAAGCTTTAGTTATCGCAGCCGGTATATATTATATCCTTGAGGAGAAAATCCTTGCGCCCAAAAGTGTTTTCGTTATATATTTAATATAAACACCTAGAGAAAAAACAACAAACTTATTTTTAAATAAATTACAATTATATTAAATAAAGATGGCCCGAAAAAATGGGCTATTTTTCATATAATATTTTTGGGTGATTTTTCATAACGAAAAATCACCCAATTTAAAAACCGAAAAATCACCCAATAATAACGAAAAAAAGCCCAAAAATTTTGGGTCACTTTTCATATGAATTAAGGCCCAATTTTACATGGAATTTTTTTGGGTGATTTTTCATTTTTTTTTTTTGGGCCATTTTTCTTTGGGCGATATTTCCTACAGCCAAAATAAATCATTATTTATACTTTGAAAGTTAACAAATATCCACTTTATTATATTTTTTCTTCTGTGTAAACTTAATTTATATATTATTTCTTGATATTTTGGAGAAATTGTTATTATTTTATTACTTATGCATATGTACATGTGTATACACGAGTGTATGGGTAGGCATGTATGTATATATGTATATATATATATATATATATATATATATATATGTGTGTGTGTGTGCATCTATTTACATATGATATTTTCATATAATTTTTGAATCGTTCGTTTTGGGATTTTTATAACTGGAATTCTTACATTTTAATTAAGCTATCTTACCTTTTTGTAACTATATTTTAACTTTATTATAATTTAATTTTTATATACATACATATACATACATTCATATATTAATTTATTTACAATTGTTAGTAGAAATTTGTAACCGATTATGGCCTTTAAAGGCTAGGTTATAGGTAATGTAAAAATAAATAAATAAAATAAATAAATTAGAGTTCGCGCCTTTGGGTGTGCTATACAGAGACCTGCGCCTTGACGGCTTAAAATCAGCCGCCGGTCACAGTCATTTAATCGAATATTCCTTACAAGAAATGCATAACCAAAACATTTTTTTTTTTTTTTTCTCATTATTTATTTATTGAATCTTCATATATTAAATATGAACTAACAATAATTAATCAAATCTTAACCTAATACGTTATTTTTTGTCCTGCCAGTGCCAGACAAAAATTTTCTTCATCGCGGGTTCTGTTCACTTTTATAGTGTTTATCGCTCATCTAATTGGATAAGTGCTGCAGTGTCTCTTCTTCTTAAGCGAGTGTGGCCGCTATCATTTAAAATATTTCGTGCTAGTGGGTTTGGGTGCGATTCGAGCCTTTTTAAGTATTTTACTGCATATTTCGTAATCATAGTTTTAACTAATGGAACATTAAGATCCTTGTGAATATTTGAGTTTTTAACATACCAAGGGGCAGCTGTGATTATTCGAAGTAGTTTATTTTGGCGCCTTTGAATTTTTTCGATATTAGAGGCCGAGGCAGTGCCCCATAACTGAATACCATAGCACCAGATTGGCTTTAAGATGGAGTTGTAAAGAAGAAGTTTGCAGTCGAGACTAAGGACAGAGTTTCTTCCAATAAGCCAATGAATTTGGATGGCTTTTAGTTTCATTTGAGTTAATTTTGCCTCTATATGGCTTTTCCACGTTAAACGGCGATCTAGATGAATACCGAGGTATTTTACATGCGAATTTTGAGGTATTATTTGATTATTGATTTTAATAGGGGGGCATGATTCCCGACGCAAGGTGAATGTTATATGTACGCATTTTTGCTCATTGACCTCTATCCTCCATTGCTTTAACCATAGTTCGAGTTGAAATATATGATCCTGTAGGTATCGAGATGCTTCTTGACGGTTTTCGTGCACGCTCAAAAAAGCTGTATCATCAGCAAATGTTGAAGTTTGTGTGTAATTGTTTGTTGGCATGTCCGAGGTATATATTAAGTATAAAAGTGGGCCCAGGATGCTTCCCTGAGGGACTCCAGCGTCAATTTGCTGAGGAGAGCTTAAATAATCACCTTCTTTAATAATAAATTTTCGACCGACTAAGTAGCTTTCTAACAGCTTGTGTGTGTTTACTGGTAAGTTGAGCTTCAATTTATGTAATAAGCCTTCATGCCAGACTTTATCAAAAGCTTGAGAAACATCGATGAATAGAGCGGAGCAATATTTTTTTTCTTCAAAGGCTTTTCTTATTGCGTTTACTATACGATGGGTTTGCTCAATTGTGCTGTGTTCTCTTCTAAAGCCGAATTGGTGGTTAGGAATACATCTATTTTCATTTAAAATTGGGGTTAATTTTGACGCTAACAGCTTCTCAAACAGCTTTGATATATTAGAAAGTAAGCTTATAGGCCTATATGACTCAACTTTTGTGTGATCCTTTCCAGGTTTAGGTATCATGGTGACTAAGGAGACCTTCCACTTTTGAGGATAGTATTCAAGGCGTAAAATAGCATTAAAAATTAAAAGAATAATTTTCTTTGCTATGCTGGGTAGCTCCAAAAGCATTTTGTTGCTGATCTTATCAAAACCAGGAGCCTTCTTGGGGTTTAAATCACAAATAGCCTTTTCGATTTCTCTTATCTCAAATCTTAGCGGAACAGCTGCTCTAGCAGCAACAGGTGGTAACTCGACCGCAATATCGTGAGATATATTTGGGGTAAATACGTTTTTTAAATGATTGACATACAGATTTCCTTTTTCAACATCATTTCTTGCCCAACTTCCATTCAAGTTTCTTAATGGTGGTTTAGAGACAACTGGCCTTTTGAGATTTCTAGCTGCGCGCCATAATGAGTAGTTTGATTGTGGGGTTGCATCAAGTTCCTCAAGATATTTTTCCAGAGAAGCCGTTTTCTTAGTCTGCAGTAACTTTCTAAGTCTTTTTGTACACTCTTTAAGTAAGTTCTTAAGTTGAGGGGATCTGTGCAATTGCCAATCTCTTCGAGCCCTCCTTTTTTCAGACAAAAGATGCTCGACATCTGTAGAATATATTTTAATAGTTTTTGTTTTTTTGGGGACAATATTGGAATGTTGAACAGCTAGTTTCAGAAAACTGTCAAAATTGTCAATAGAGCGATCTACATAATCCGGTGTACTGAGCGGAATATTTTCTGTGCAATGGGTACTGAGATATTTTTTATATTTTAACCAATTAATTTGCGTAGCTGTCGTCGGAGGTACAATTCTATTGGGGTTCATTATAGTAACAATTGTAGGTGTGTGGTCGGAAGATAAATCTAGGGAGGCTTCAACATGAATCGTTTCTATGGGAATGTTTTTAACCACGCCGAAATCGATGACATCTGGAATTTTTTGATGATCAGTGGGCCAATATGTTGGTTGTCCGCTCGCTACCACATTTAAATCCATTTTAGAAATTGTGTTAAATAAAACACGACCCTTTGGTGTTATAAGTCGCGACCCCCAGAAGGTATGTTTAGCGTTATAATCGCCAGCGGCTAGGAAACACGGTCCTAATGATTTAAAATATTTATAATATTGGTCCTCCGATATTGAAAATCTAGGCGGGGAGTATAACGATGAAATTACTAGGTTTCTATTTAATTCCTCAACGCAAATGTTCGTTGCTTGGAGATAATCTTCACGATGATCACACATTAGGTAGTGTTTCACTCGGGTTTTTATTAAAATGGCAGAACCTCCACAAGCTCTATCTCGAGGGTCCTTGGTATCATATAGTATATAACCATTTATTTTAAACGTATTTCTTGAGGTCAAATGAGTTTCAGAAATCATCATGACATCAATTTGTTTATTTTTAAGAAAGTATTCTAATTCATTTTTATGTTGGCGGATGCCGTTTGCGTTCCAAAAACAAATTTTTAAACAGTTCATGGTTTATTAAGTACAGCTTGCAATAACATCGATTGCATTCTAAGCATTTCCTGCATCATATTACCCATTGTGTTCGTAAAATTATTTACCGTTTGCACTAATGTTTCCATGGTTTTTTCTAAGCGACTTAAATTAGAAACCGGAGTTTCATCATTACTTGGCGAAGCGCCTTGCATTGGCTGATGGTTTGATTTTAGGACGTTAGCGTAAGAGGTTCTGTTATTACTAGGCTGGGGGGCTTGAATTGCATTTGTGTTTACTTGATTTGCAACCTGCATTTGAGGGGTATTTGTTTTTGGTCCAACCGTCTGCTTGACGATATTATATACAGGGAATCCTCTATAATTGGCAGTGTGATTGCCGCCACAGTTGCTACATTTTTTTACGTTGGGGTCGGTTTTAGACTTATCGCAAAAAACTGTACCGTGTAGTTCACCACATACTACGCAGACAGGGGGTAAATAGCAGTATGCCTTAGTATGACCGTACTCTTGACAGTTTAAACATTGAACGGGACCATTTCTTTTGTGCGGCTCTTCTATAGTTATTCTTCTGTAGAGAATATATTTTAAATTGTAAATAGGATGTGTTTCGTTTTTTTTAAGTTTTACGTCGCCGGGTTCAAACTCAACTCGAAAGAGTGGTTGGGGAATTTTTTCTCTATTTTTAATATTTACTACATGCTTTACCTTGAAGCCTTTTTCTTCTAAGAATGTTTTAACCTCTTCTGGGTCTACGCATGAGTCAATGCCCTTGATTACTACCTGAAGACATTTACTGCTCTTCAGTTGATAAGTATAAAAGTTTTTATTCAGAGTCTCAAATACTGTAATTACCTTTCGAAAATCATCCTCGTGATTCACCTGTATTTTAGTCTCGTTAATGATACCGCGCTTTATTGCAGCTACATAAAAGGAATTTTCACCTATCACCGAAATTAAACTTTTTATTAACTCATTAGAGTTTTGCTCTCTAAGGTATATCGGGGGTGGCTTAGACGATTTAATGACGTTTGGTGCTTCAGAGGATTCATCCTCCAGAATCGCAAAACGATTTTGTGTATTTATTTTATCAAAAGATGGTACTTTTGAGGCCGAAGCAACTGCTGCAGAGGTAGGGCTGCGTCCCCGTTTAAGCACTGTTATGTACCTGTCCATACCAACTTGTATTGTAGGCTTTTGGCAGCTTTTTACAGGGGGGTTTTCCATTGCATTTGTGTTTAAGTTCATGGTTTCATTTCCCACTAAATTTGTTTTTGACGTCACGGCAATACTTGCTGGCCTGGCAACACTTGTCACCAAATCTAGTTGTAGTTTTTTTAATGAGTCACTATCCACTGTTTTTGTAAACACCGAGGGTGATAGGGAACGTGTTCTAGTAATTGGCTTAGCCGTTAAATAGTTTATATTATTTTGTTTAGTTTTATTTATTTCCGCATTATTTTCGTTTGATTGAACTAAAACGTAAACGTTTCTTTCATTTTGTCTTAGTGTTGTTTCACTGTTCGTACTCATGCAGAGTTGTTTTTGTTTTTCACCGTTTTGCTTTGCTTTAATATTTTTATTATTTATTGTATTTTACAACAACAAAAAAAAAAACAAGAAATTTTAATGTTTTTGTTCAGAATATGTATACACATGTATGAACATTCATACATACGTATTTATTTTTACTGTTTTATTTTATTTAATTTAATCGTTTTAAATTGTTCACTATTATGTTAAATAATTTAAATAACAAAATACGTATATTATTTTTTTTTTTTTAAGCGTCCATTCGCTGCTTATATTACAAAATCAAATGTGATTAATTAATAGTTCAAATCGTATGCGGGGCTAAAATACACGTCTGTATCACAACAAAGCACAAACCGAACTGTGAAAAAAACATGAAAAAAAAATTTTCCATCCTTTTTATCTATATATCAGAGAATGACGAAAGTATCATTTTAAGTACTCTTTCAATATTAGTGAGAAAACATGTATGGACATGTTTGGGTAAAGATCAAAACCATACACATACATACCAATACCCTTAACAAGCTAAAGTTGAATATGCATAGGTATACGCTGCCAATGTGTATTTGTATATTCATTCTTCTTTTTGAATGTACATGCAGATATAAATAAAATTTCCGTTAGCTATCTGCAATACCCATATAAGTATGTATGTGTATTAACGTAAGTATAACGTAAATATACAGAGTGAGAAAGAGAGCAGAGATGGCAAATGCAATTTTAAAAATTTTGGAACTAGACAACATTTTTTCGAGTTGTTATTCAGAAAAATAGCAAGATAGTTTTAAAGCTTTTTAAGATTTGACTATTGACGAGGGGCGGTTGGCGGCAATTTCTTCTTCTCCGAAACTATCTAACAGATCTTAAAAAAATTTAAAACTTAGCTAGATCCATATTTATATAAACACACAAGATATATATATTTTTTAAAAAATAGTACCCCGAGGGAAGCTCGAGGGTATTTTCTACCTCTCCAAAACTATTTAACAGATTTTAATGATATTTAAAATATAGATAGATCCATATTTATATAGACACATAAGCCATGTATTTTTTAAAAAAATAGGATAACGAGGGAGATAGGGGGCAACTTATGCCTCTCCAAAATTATTTTTTTTTCTCCAAAATTTCTTGACTATTTGCCATACTTTAAATTTATAATTTTTCATATACTACATACATACACTGGATGAAATGTTTAAAAAAAACTCTCCTTAACCCATTACAGGACAAGAGTGCCATATGGCACTCAAATTATCGCAATATTTAATACACTTTTATACAATTTTGAGAATTACTCTGTTATTGTTTTTTGTGTACCGTTATAAGTTTTTTTCTTGACAATCAAATCATATGCATAGCATCTTAGTCGCTTAGAAGCTGTTGATGTAAAAGCACACTTTATTGAAGGCTGTCTGTTTTTTTTGTCCAAAATATTGCAACGTCATGGTCAGTCGGAGGTAAAAGCTTAGTATTTATATCATACGTAAGAAATGCATCAAAGTTTATATATTTCTGATAAGTTTACAAATGAGATAATTTAAAAAAATAAATTTGGTGCATCATTTTTTTACGTATCCCTTGAAATTTTAGTTGTAAAAATGCAAAGTGCCATATGGCACTCTTGGCCAGTACCCTGATCAAGTTGATGTTTGTATTTTTAGACTAAATCCACAACAAATTTTAGACTATTTGAGAGAAATAGAAAGTGAAGATAATAATGTTGACGAAATTATTATTCAGCCACCATCCCCGGACTACGCATCGGGAGAAGATGACGCCAATGAAGATTCCGGTGGAAATATACTCGATATTCATCACAATCAAATTCAGGATTGTATATTTATTGCTCGTCAAAATGGCGAAGATTTGGGAGGTGAAGTTATTTATGACAGTCTAGGCGGTATAAACAACTTGGAGCAACTAGAGCATTTAGTGGGTCTGGAATTAGAACTACCAGTAAGTGAAATTCATAGTGTTCCCTCAGCAAGCACACCTTCTGTTAGAAGGAAAAGAAAACGTAGCGAAATTTTGGAAGATAATTCAGAAGATCTTGTAATACCACCTAATCTGCAAAATGCTAAAACTTCTTTCAAATGGAAATACGTAACTGATATACCAACTGTTCCAGTGTTTCCTGAAACCAACTATGATGACTGCAACAAAACACCAATAGAGCTGTTTTACCAATTCTTCGATAACGATTTGATAAATATGATCGTCTCAGAATCCAATAGCTATGCGCAGTTAAAAAATCATGTTGATGTTCAAATAACAAATAGTGATATTCTTACGTACATTGGAATACTAATAAATAGTGGATATACGCAGACACCAGAGAGTCGTCTAATGTGGAAACCTGATGCCGACGTACATAATAAAGCAGTCTCCAATGCGATGTCATTGAACCGATTCAAAGCTATTGGTCAATACATTCATTTTGCTTCAAACGATCTGTATAATGCAAATGATAAAATGTGGAAACTGCGTCCACTAACGGATAGAATAAATCGGAATTTTGCTAAACACTTTCACCCAGAGCAACATTTATCATATGACGAGTCTATGATAGCTTATTATGGCCGCCATGGGTGTAAGCAATTTATAAAAGGAAAACCCGTTCGTTTTGGGTATAAGGTCTGGTGTCTAAATACCCCCTTGGGTTACTGTATTTCGTTTGATGTTTATCAAGGGAAAAACCAAAGGTATAATAAAAAAATGGAAGAATTATTTGGAAAATGTGTAACGCCCATGCTGTACATGATACATTCCTTACCAGAAGACGTAAAGACGTTGCCATTTTGTTTTTACTTTGATAACTTATTTACTGGAATTTCAGTGCTACATTATTTAAAGTATCATGGTTATAATGGAACTGGAACAATACGTGAAAACCGAATTCCAAAATCTTGTCCTTTACAAAACAAAAAAGATATGCACAAAAAAGAGCGCGGCTATTCTGTGTCTCGAAAAATTGAAGGAACCGAAATATTTTTTACAAAATGGGTAGACAACAGTGTCGTATCATTGGCATCCACCTTATACGGCGAAGAGCCAAAAGATCTTGCTCAACGATATTCACGGGAAACACATCAAAGAGTAAATATATCACGGCCTGCTGTTGTGTCAGCCTATAATAAAAATATGGGTGGAGTTGATCGCATGGATCAAAATGTATCGAACTACCGCATATCCGTTCGCAAAAAAAAGTGGTGGTGGTCTATTTTCACCTGGACTATTGATGTAGCTATTCAGAATGCATGGCTATTGCATCGAAAATCCATGAACAATATGTCACAGTTAGATTTTCGTCGAAATTTGGTTCAACATTTATTAAAAACTTGTAGTGACAAGTCTCGCTCTGAATTTACAGTTCGTCGATATGCTCATATTGCTAATGCAGATATTCGCTATGATGGTGTTGCTCATTATGTTCAGCCTTGTAATCGAAGACATTGTGCATTTGAAGGCTGTAAAAGTCAAAGCAGAGCAGAATGTAAAAAATGCAACGTTGGCCTATGCATCAAATGCTTTATCCCATATCATACTGAAAATGTTCGACAGTAGCTAATATTTTCTCTTCTTTCTTATAGAACCTCAGAATACTCATACATTTTTATTTTTTTTGTTTATAACTACAATATAATTATATCGAGTAAATGGAAATAAACTAAGAATAATTGAAAAAAAAAATTGTTTTCATATTAAAAAAAATTTGTTATATAGTGGACAAGAGTGCCATATGGCACTTGCTCCTGGGGCGGACCTGGTAGGTCCTACAGGTAAGGCGATGCAAAATTTGAATTAAGGGCACAGATAGTACTATATGTTCCAAGTTTGGTGAATATTGGTTCACGGAGAGCCCGTGTCCACTAATGGGTTAAGCTACAGAAAGGCGTCTTTCCCTCTTTCTTATTAGCACAACATACAAATCAATACTTACATAAAAAACAATATCTTTCATCTTGTGTCGTCTACCTATGCCATGTGTGTGAGACAGCGACAAGTGCAGAAGTGCAAAAAAATTGTGCGGATGCGTAAAGGTTTTTTACATGCAAAAATATAAATATCGTAGAGCCACTTGTCGCTGTCACGCGCACATAGCATAGGTTGGTACATGACATGTTTTTTACATCTGACTTGTCAACTTTTCATGTCACATGTTGCTGTGCATGTGTGTTACAATTGCTGTTTAACCAATTTTTTTTTTAATTATTGTTATTGTGTTTGGCGTATTTAAAATACGCCTACGTCTGTTTGGTAATAGATTAAAGAACACAATTTCACGTTCTCTTTAATCTATTACCAAATAGTCGTAGGCGTATTTTAAATACGCCAAACACAATAAGGGTGAATATTCGATCAAAAACGTACATGTAATTTGTCCCTCGTGGCCATAGTTTGAAAAAAATACATAGCTACTGTGTCCAAATAAATAAAAATCTTTATATTTTTTAAATTTTATTGAAATCTATTAAATAGTTTCGGAGAGGCAGAAATTGTCCCCTATGTCCCTTTTACGGCCATTTTCACCAAGTTCGGTTAAAACTAACTTTCAATTAAAGTTTTGGTTACCAATAGGTTTTGACAGCTATAACCAATAGTTAATTATAACCGAACTTCGTAAAAATGGCCGTAAGTCATATTTTTTAAAAAATACATAGCTTATGTGTCTATGTAAATATGGATATATAAATGTTTTAAATTTCATTAAGATCTGTTGGATAGTTTTGGATAGGACTAAATTGCCCCCTATCTCCCCTCGTTATCCTATTTTTTTAAAAAATACATAGCTCAAGTGTCTATATAAATATGAATCTATCTATGTTTTAAATTTCATTAAAATCTGGCAGATAGCTTCGGAGAGCAGACATTGCTCCTTCCCACCCTTCGTGGTCCTATTTTTTATAAAAATGTATAGCTTATGTGTAGTTTTACATAGGTACTGCTGATGTTACGGACAAATTTATTTAATATGTACATAGTCCCATACCTGCCTTGTGATCAAAGCACATTTTTGCTAAATTTTTTATTTTTTTATACCCTTCACCACAGGTGTAAAAGGGTATATATAAGTTTGTCATAACGTTTGTAATTTCCACAATATTGATTTTAGACCCCATAAAGTATATATATTCTGGGTCCATATGAGAAGAGAAGTTGATTTAACGATGTCCGTCTGTCCGTCTGTCCGTCTGTCCGTCTGTCCGTCTTACGTTTGATATGTGTTTTCCGGATAATCCAGACATGATAGCGGCTAGGTTGTTTTACATTTATGTCGCATATAGTCCACCATTTCTTGTTATTGAAATTCAGCAAGATCGGTCCACAAATGGCTGAGATATGATCAAAAAACCACGACTGCCTCTAATTTTTTCCAAAAATCCCTTGTTGTTGTTGTATTTTTATTGCTTTTTTCTGTATATCTAGAGAACGGTAAGAGCCAAAGTTTCCAAATTGGGTACACACATTTTGGTTGTCAATACACACCACCCTACAAAATGTGGGCGGGATGGGAGAAGTGGGCGTGGTACCTCCCGTACAAAAAAAAGTAAAAATTGTATAAAAACCTTAATTTTAGGGCTGTCATATGTCCTATGGATATGACTTATATACCAAAATATCGGAAATTTTTAGTAGAACATATTTTATAAAGAACTCGGGAAAATCGGTTCAGATACAAAAAAGTTATGACCAAAATTATTTTTTTTTTTTTTAAATACCAATTTTCGGTAGCCATGGATCTTCCCGAGTCCAAGTTTTATAACACAAATAAATGGTAAATTTCTTGCTAAACACGTCGGTATATAAATCTGTCAAATCGGTTAAAAAATGGCTGAGTTATAATCAAAATACTGAAATCCCAAAAGTTACTCTTTTTTATAATTAAGTTTGTTTTTTTTATAATTAAGTTTGCTTAAATATATGTACACATATGTAGATATATATATATATATATATATATATATATATATATATATATATATATATATATATATATATATATGCCTAAAAGCCAATTTAATGGAAATGTTATTTTTAAGCACGTTGGTATATAAATCTGCCAAATCGGTTAAAAATGGTTAAGTTATGTGCAAAATACTCCAAAAAAGGACTAAAAACATTAACATTTTTATAAAAACTAAAATTTTACAGCTGTATTATGACCTATTCATACGTTTTAAAAATTGTATAAAAACCTAAATTTTAGGGCTGTCATATGTCCTATGGAAATGACTTATATACCAAAATATCGGAAATTTTAAGTAGAACATATTTTATAAAGAACTCGGGAAAACCGGTTTTTTTTTAAATACCCATTTTCGGTAGCCATGGATCTTCCCGAGTCCAAGTTTTATAACACAAATAAATGGTAAATTTCTTGCTAAACACGTCGGTATATAAATCTGTCAAATCGGTTAAAAAATGGCTGAGTTATAATCAAAATACTGAAATCCCAAAAGTTACTCTTTTTTATAATTAAGTTTGTTTTTTTTATAATTAAGTTTGCTTAAATATATGTACACATATGTAGATATATATATATATATATATATATATATATATATATATATGCCTAAAAGCCAATTTAATGGAAATGTTATTTTTAAGCACGTTGGTATATAAATCTGCCAAATCGGTTAAAAATGGTTAAGTTATGTGCAAAATACTCCAAAAAAGGACTAAAAACATTAACATTTTTATAAAAACTAAAATTTTAGAGATGTATTATGACCTATTCATACGTTTTAGATATCAAAATATCGGAAATCTTTAGAAAAACTCGGAATATCGGTAAAAAAAAAAAAGTAATGTCAAAAATATAGTTTTTTTTTAATACCTATTTTCGTGAACCATAGAACTTCCCGACTACAAGTTTTATCACCAAAGTAAATGGTAATTTTATACTTTAAGATGTCGGCATGACCAAATACTGAAATTCGATCAAAACTTAACGTGCTATATATTAATTAAACTTTTAATATATTTAATAGCACGCAATCATGTGCAAATAATTAAATAAAACTAAACGATATATATTTTATAAATATACATGTATATATACATGTATTTAAATATATATATAAACTTCTGTTCTTTCCAAACCATGGTGAAGGGTATATAAGATTCGGCATAGCCGAATATAGCACTCTTACTTGTTTTTTTTTCATTTTTACACAGAAGTGCCAAAAATACTGAAGGTATTTTTTTAAACATGGATATTTAATTTGTATGGAAGATAACCAAAACACATTCATGGGTATTGAATAACATCTGCATAATATTCATGTATTTTTGTTTACTGAATGTGGTTGCGTGAAAATATTTCCGTGCATAAGTATAAGTAATAACCATACTTTTTGCAACGCACAACCATAGCTGTTGTTATTATTTGCGTTATAAATATGTGTATACACAGTAACGAAAAGCGTGGGTAAATATCTCTGTATATTATTCTTATGGGTACTTGTTGTCATTCTCTGCTATGTATATAAAAGTAAATTGCATTGTGTTAGTAAATGAGTGAACCCATTTTGTTTCTGTTAAGTTCACGTGGAAGGCGACGTCAATATCAAGCCATTTTAGTGAACACTGCATTCATTCCGAAGCATGTACTTATTCCCATACAAATATCAACAAAATGCCCTCGATTTTGAACTCTTCCGAAACGGCTTGACCGATTTTTATGAAATTTTTTATGTGTATTTGTTAGGTATAAGACCTATGTAGAGTATATTTTATATCGCTAGAGGGCGCAAAATAAAAAAAGGGGGAAAAGCTCCCACTCCCCAATCTTCTAAACTAATTAACCGGTTTTCTTAAAATTCGGCATGCAGACAATGTCACATCTGAAAGAGAATAGGGAATAGGGTGTGAAATAGGGTGAGAGGGCTTAAAGCTCCCCCGCCCTATATCTTCGCAACTAATCAACCGATTTTTTTGAAATTTCGCAGGCAAATAGTGCTACAGTTGGAAAGAACTATAGCCTATAGTTTTTCTTATTTAAGGCGTGAAATAGAGCAAGAGGGGGAAGAGCTCCCCCTCCCTCTATCGTCTTAGCTAATCAACCAGTTTTCTTAAAATTTGGCATGCATACACTGTAACATCGGAAAGAGGACAGGGCATTTAATAGGGCAAGAGAGGTAAAAGCTCCGCCTGCCTATATCTTCTTAACTAATCAATTATTTTTCTTGAAATTGGGTAGGCAAATAGTGTAACATCTGGAAAGAACTATAGCCTATAATTTTTTCCAAAAATTTGGCTAGCAGACAGTGTTGCATCTGAAAGAAATAAGTTATGTGGCAGAACAACGTTTGCCGAGCCAGCTTGTTTTTAATAAAAACAATTTGTTTTTATAGTCCTTGTTTATTTTTAAAGTTTTTGCGGTAAAAATTTAAAATCTCATTTAGGGAATAGATTATAGTCACAAGCATTAAAATAATATATGCAAATTAATTTTATTATTCAAACTTAAATATGAAAGTTGGTAAAAAAATTATTTTTAAATTGGCCTAAGTTTAAGTCGGTTTAATTCGGCTTTGATCCGCCGCCGGCAATATTTTTGCAAGCCAACCCCGCCGACAAATCTTGATGGTGGAGGTCTCTGGTGCTATATTATTTTACTTAACCCTTAGACGTCCCACATAGTCTGGCCAGACCATATTTGACTTTCATATGCAATATCTTTTTTTGTAGCAAAAGTTTTAAGAAACGAAGGCTATAAATGCGACAAGTAAGTTGTCCTGAATCGAATTAAACAAATTTGGAATCATTTGGATCACATTTGGGGCACAAAAACCCTCCCACAAGAAGCTTAGTGCACCTCATGGTCTGGCTGCACCACAGGTACCTTTAAAATACATTAAAAATACTAATTCACAATCCGATTATTTACAAGCAGTACCGTGCCGGCAAGTACAACTTATTACCGTCCGTTGTGCGTTATTTGTAAAACCATAATCAAAGCTAAGAGAAAAACTCGTTTTTGCTGCGGTAACTGCAACATGGCAGAGAGACAAACACGTATATTTGCAATATTTGTTTAAGAGAATAATTAATATATTTTACAATTATATTAAAAAAACAACTGATTTTCTTTAAAATAATACAAAATAATTACAATATTTTGCTTAGTTTACTTATTTTGCTGGAGTTTTCAATCGTGGTCCGGCCAGACCATGGGGTGCACTTAGTGGTACTAAGGTTGTAGGATAACGAAGGGTTAAACTATTTGGAAGAGTATTGTACGTCTGTATTGATGATTATTTTGTATAGAAATATTGATTCTTCACCAGCGATCGGCAAATTCAGGGCGCAGATTTTTCTTTCTTTTCTCTTTTAATACGTACGTTTGCACACTAGGGCTATAACCAAATTTTTGGTATTGTACCACGGAGTGGCCAAGAATGTTTTAGTAACGAAAACACCTGTGTCCCGTCGTTCTGCGAGAAAAAACCTCACGCAGGGAAGCAAATTTCTAAAACCTTCCAAGAAATATTAAGGCGGGATGAATTGTAAACCGTAGGAAAATTTTAAAATCTAAAGCAGTGGATAAATTCCAAAATAGCATTTAAGTGATACGTATAGGAATATATACAAATATCAGGTATAAATTTTTTTTAAAATTTTAGTGAGATAAAAATGGTTCTTTTCAAACTTCAACCTGATGTTTTGCGTAAACTTTTTTAACAATCCGAAAAAATTATCATAATTTTTTTAAAAAACTTTTAATGTTCTACACGACTGTACTATGCCGTTTTTGATATTCGCAAAAAGTGTGAAAAAATTATGGCCCTAGTGCACACACATTGAAGAGAATTTAACAACATATTTTGAATTCATACAACGCATACAATCGCAAAATGTAAAAGTAATTTGATGCCCATCACATATAACATCAAATTTCACATCTTAAAAAAAGTAAGTGACTCAAATTAAGAAGCAATATGTGAAAACTTGATACGTGAGTTTTAACTGTCATAAAACCTATTTGTTTTATTAAGATTTTGATAACATAAACTTTACTATTTGTTTTAAAAGATGATAGTAATATATATTTATATACATATGAGACATTATTATGCCTACAAGTCATAAATATCGTATATTACGTAGCCTTTTTGCGAGAGCCCACGACAACGGTTGAAGTCTTTTCAAATTTTTATCTAGACTGTTTAAATTTTACGGCAACATCGATAAAAATGCAGATAGAAAGTTTGTTGTATTTATTTCGTTTACGACTATCATAATACAATTTTCTTAAAACGACACTACAAATAAGTTCGATTGATTAGGAAATAAATTTTTTACGTTTTCTCGATAAATCAAAATTCTGCAAATATATCTTGCTGGCTATAATAAGATAACACACTATGAACAGAAGATTAAACCAAAGTCAATAAACCCAATGTTTTTCATTTCGTATAATCTAGAGATACAAACACACATATAAAGCTACCCATAAACACACACACATATTTTTAAACATACACTGAAACAAAAAATTTAAACATATATAAAAATATGGTATATACCTGCAAATAATAGGACTAGTTCAAACACGAGTGTAAAATGTAGCCCAAAAGGGACCAGGACTAGTCCAAAAGTAACCCAAACGTATGGAAAAAACATGGTATATTTAACATTACGATGTCCTAGGGCAAGACCATATCACCCAGTTTTGGATTACAAAGGAATTATCTTAACTACTCCATGGTATACTCAAGAGGATTAGTTTTTATTTATTTATTTATTTATTTATTGTCTATGGATTAATCCTTACAGACATTTAAAATTACACTTAAATAAAATAGACTATAACTAAAATTTTATCATCAGTTAAGAAAAGCAATTATTAATCTACTTATTGACTTTGAATCCAACGAATAATCAATAAATCTTTATAATTGATTGAAAGTGTTACACATTCTTCTAAGAGGGTGAGCATCACCATAATAAGCTCTAAAGAATTCAATGGATAATGGTATGAAATTTCGAGATGGTCGTTGAGGAATATTAAATGAAATCTCATTAATTAAAAATCCAGCGCAGATATCACCATTAATAATGTTCAGAATAAACGATACATTCGGCATTGTTTTACGACTTTTTAAAGTAGGGAACTTTATCAGAGCCAGTCGGATGTGTATGAGGGCAAGGTAAGTGGGTTAAAGTGTAATCCGCGAAGACAGAAGAGCAGAAATTGTTTACGTACAGATTTAATTAAATTTGAATAAGTTTGGTAAATTTACCACATAATCGATCCATTTTCAAGAATCGGCCTTACAAGTGCCATATATTAGGTTTTTTTAATATACGGATCAACGAACTCTCTTGCCCAGCGTTTTATGTATTCAAGTGTTTATCTAGCTTTATTTATCATAAACGTAATATGCGAATTAAAGCTTAGTTTAGGGTCAAGTAGTATTCCAAGAGCAAGGAAATTTTCAACTGCATCAACTTGAATACGAAAACGAAAACATGTCGGTAAAAAACGAAGACATGTCGTCTCACTACACTTTTTAACAATGACATGTCCAGTCCAGGGAGTAGTCCATTTGATCAAAATAGATCAGGTAGTCCAATATTATTTGCAGGCATAGAATTAGAGCTAGCAGTGCTTGCACAATTTAAAATTTTAATGGATGCGTCGTTAGATCAAACTTTAAAATTTTCTGCAATGTTATTCTGGCAATGCCCAGGCAGAATAAATTAAGTAACGCGAAGTCTATGGAAGCTGATCTTAAATTAAATTATAATGATCGTTGACCAGAATATAAAAAATTCGATAATTTTGATAATAATAATAATAATTTTGCATACAATGCATTCATTATATATTTCCAAGAACTCAGTTATACCCCGAAAAAAAGAAAAAAAAAATTATACTACAAAATAAAAAACTTGTACGTGTTTCACATCGGAAGGCCTTATTTGCGGTACCTATTGAACTTGAGGTCCACACCACGCCGTCTACATTTTTTCGCATCCTACGTATCTGCCAAAAAAGAGTAGAAACTGTGCAGTTATAATTGCGGCGAACAAAGAAATCAGCTGATTTTGACAAATAAAATTTGATTGTTTATTGAGGTGATGCAGGGCAAAAAGCGTTGCAGGTAATTTGAAGTGAAGAATGCAAATAAGGTATGGAAAGCATGTAATGCGTTGACGTGAAAATTCATAATGTGGACGTCCAGCTTTAGTGATTAAACCTTCAATTGTAGAAACCGAATTATCTTATGTTTGATAAATTAAAATTTGTTTTTATTTAAATTTTTAAAGCAGATTATCTAAATCTAGTTTAGCACTTTTTTAACAAAAATAAATAGCTGCCTTCATTGAAAAAATGTTGTTGATATAACTAAATTATAGGTATAATAAAATATTTGCTTTAATTAAACTATCTTTTTACTTTAACGACATTTCTACTGCCTACAAAATTTGGTTCAGTGTAGTAATATTATACATATATAAATACGTATGTATGTGTGACGTAAGTTGTGTCAAAGAGCATTGTACGTTTCTAAACAATAATGACCTAGAAAAACATTGCATGCCAACAAATAAGTATTGTTAGTACACATGCACACTCGCTTTAATCTTCTATTCTATTGCATACATACAAACCCACACACTCATACAAAATTTTTGCTGTTGTCTTAATGTTGGCCATAAAATTCTATGGAACAAAAAATACATTTAAGATCATTATGAACACTTAACTCTGACATCGAATGCAAAAAAGAAAACTAAACAACAATGAAACCATGGCAGCTCCGTAACGTATGCAGTAAAATAAAATGCCAGAGCCGACACGGTACAGTGTTTTAGTCCCCTCAGTGAATATCTGAATCACATTCGCTGGCATTTGTTGGTCATCATAGTGAACCATATTATCCAAAATGCTTATGATAAAGCCAGGATCAAATGTGCCAAATTATCTCAAAAAGTTGCTGCCTCATAGAATAGAATGGTTTTAATGACATATTCGTATAGATAGTATACATTCCTCTGGTGGATTCCCCAGTTTAGGCCAATGGCCTTTTTGTAGCAATATAATGAAATTGCCGGCTTAGTAGTCCTGGAAACGGTGTTCATCTTCCAGTTTAGTTTGCTGTCTAATATTAGCCCAAGATACATGGCACTGTCGGACAATATGTTTTGGCAGTATTAACATCCAGTCCACATTCCTGACACCATTTCGTAGGACGTCCAATGCGGACTTCATAAGTTTAGACAATAGTCTGGGATCTTTACCTGCAACGTCATCCCCTTACGCAACCTTTCTGCAGCACCACATTTCCATGGTCCTGAGTATGGTATTTATATTTAGATTCCAGAGTAAAGATTAAGGAGGCACTCCACCTTGCGGGGTGCCCCTAGTTGAAACCTTGAAAATGTTCGAGGTGCCCAATTTGAACTCGATACGACAGAAGTGCAAGATACTGCTGACAAATTAAATAATGGCTGGGTCGATCTCCTAAGGTCTCATAACGTTAATAACCGATTCAGGTCTAATGCTGTTAAAAGCTCTCTTAATATCCAGGAATGAAACTAAATCAAACTCCATATAGTGCAGAGTTCCCTCTATGTGGTCCAAAAATTAGTGAAACGCAGTTCCAGTGGACCTTCCCTGCGTGCAGGCATGTTGAGTCAGTGACAAGGAGTGATGTCCTAACGATGATCTAATATGAATATCCAAAATCTTCTTCAGTGTTTTCAGTTGAAAAGATGATAGACTAATTTGTCTAAAGTCTTTAGCCATAATATGAGATATCTTCAGTCCCTTGGGGATGAAGACGATCTTATATGTTGTCCAAATTGATGGGACATATGAAAGACTCAGGCAGGCTTTATATATCGCAAAGAGCCATGGCATCAATATTCCCAGGTTCTTTTAAAGATCCGCTGGGATAATGCCATCCGGGCCTGGAGATTCAAAGGAATGGAAACTTTTGACCGCCCATTCCACACAATGGAGAGTTATTGGGATAATAGAGATATCCCGAGCGCCACTAAATGTTTCCTCCCTCAGCACATCATCAGTACAACCTGGGTAGTGTATATTCATTAAGACCTCAAGGGTGTCCTTGCGCTTTTCAGCGATTTCCGCATTCCAACATATGTCAATTCTTTTACAGGATTCGTTTGTTGCATAATGTTTTTCAATAAAAGCAGTTCGAAACATCCAAAGAGAATAATTATAGATACAGCTAAAAGTTTTATAGAAAGAGTTCTAAAAATAAGTGATTCAGAATTTCATAGCGATAATAAAGGGAATATTTCAGGTATTTTAACTGATAATAGCTTTCCTAAACAATTAATAACAGATTTATTAATACAACATAATATTTGTAGATTAAAAAATAACCGAAAAAGTATTACAGAACAGAGGATTTTTAAGTCGGTAACATATATACCAAAATTTTCAGAAAGATTAGAAAAATCAAATATATATGATAGCAAAATATACAAAAAGCTAATAAATCTTTGAACACAGTAGGTACACTATTTACTAAAATTAAAGACAAAATAAAGATGATGGATATGTCAAATATCTCTCTATCTAAATATATAAAACAGGATGTATGTATGTAACGTATGGACTCCAAAACGGCTGGGCCGATTTTGATGAAATTTTCAGGGAATCTTCAGAATATTCAGCCCGGTGAAGTCTGATTTTTGATTTTCGGTCTGCGGGCGGAGGGCGGAGGGGCGCACCCATGACATCTACATAAATTAAACGATTTTTTCTTTAAAATGATCGCCATGGTCCAACTTAGATTTATACGAAAAGAAAATTTTGCCCTGCCCACTTTTACGCCCACTTTTTTCGAATAACCTAAAATCAGAAAACGCCTCCATCGATTTCACAAATTTTTCTTTCAAATGTTCGTATTAATCCATTTTAAGTTTTCATGGAAAGAAAAATTTACCACGCCTACTTTTACGCCCACTTTTTCTATTAAGCGAAAAACTTTTTTCGATTTACCTAAAATCAAAAAACGGCTCCATCGATTTGACTAATTTTTCTTTTAAATGTTCGTATTAATCCATTTTACGTTTTCATCGAAAGAAAAATGTACCACGCCTACTTTTACGCCCACTTTTTCTATTAAGCGCATATCTTGAGAACGGCTTGACCGATTTTTTCTTTAAAAACATCGCCATGATCCAACTAAGGTTTTTACGGAAAGAAAATTTTGCACCGCCAACTTTAACGCCCACTTTTTTTCGATTTACTAATTTTTCTTTCAAATTTTCGTATCTTTTTAACGGATTTTAAAAATCGAACGCAAAGATTTTTCTAATTTGGACAGGACAACGTCTGTCGGGTCAGCTAGCTGTTTATAAAATACCATGTAAGGGTAATGATAGTGGACAGTGTAATAAAGAATATATAGATACAACAAAAAAATCAGATCCAAAATATAGAAATACTTCATCACAAAATACAGCTTTATCAACTCATTGCCCTAGTCTAAGCCATTATCCATATTTTGAAAATACAACTGTTAGTAATGTCCCATTAGCCGACCGTAAATGTAGAAATGTAAATGTAATGTAAACAGCTGATCGTTTCTGTTATATGGAAAGCAATGCAAATGCTTAACTGACTGTAATGTCACTTAACCGTAACGTGCCAACGTGTAGAAAATAGAATTTCATTTCGAGGTTACGTGACAGTTGTAGATAGTGATGGGCTGCTTATATTTTAAATGCAATGCGGGTAAAATCACTCTTTTTGTTTGGTACTTTTTCAGTTATAATATCTGTGGACTTTTGACAAAATAAGTTACAATCCATACATATTTTCATTTATACAAATATATGTTTAGATGTATAACATTAACAAATGTACCCAGCGGTAAATATTGAAAGGACCGCAAGTGGCAAGCCTTTTTGTAGGCCTCTATACTCCTTTCTAAAAGATTCGCTTCGCATGATATCCTGCCTTCAGAAGTCTGCCTTTTAGAAGGTATAAACTTCTTTTTAAAAGACCTTCTGAAATATTCAGTACACATTCGCTACTCCCTTCTTTGAGAAGGGAGAAAGGAAGGTGTTCAGTTTTATTTACTTTTTATTTTTAGTGACCTCCCTTACTCCCTTCTTTGGGAATGGATCGTAGGTATTGTTAAAGGAAGTGTGGAAGGCCTTGCGCCCAATGACAACCTGTGTAAAAAATAAATAAGTATGGAATGCGGAGAGAAGGGTTTCTGACTGCTTGTGACTGCTAAATAAGGCCTTCTATTAGGCCTATTTACTCATTTTAGTTACCGCTGGGTAGACATATCCACAAACAATCAAAGTCTGGTTTTTAATAGTATTAAAACCTTGTTTAGGTGTATGCACATTTTGAAATTAATGTAAAAACATGTGTACGAATATGGTGTAATAAATATTTGTTTTTTGCAAATCTGTAATATTAATATCAAATATTAAATTATTTATTTATTTATACATGCAAGAAATACAGTTTTAATACTATGGCTGACTTCCAAAACGTCAAATGCTTTGTATAAGAACAAAGTATAATGTTTCATTACGCCGCAGTACAATATATATGCAATGCAAACCCTTCCAAAACATCAATGGTGTGTATTAGTAACGCAGCAAAAAACCATCAGAGCATCGGTTTCAAAGTTGATGCTTTGTGATATTTGACATTTAATTTGCAAGCAATGCAGATTTATTTTAATGTATTATTCATTGCATCACTTACATTTCAAAAAGTTTAAATAAACAGAACACATAGTTGCATTGTTTCGGCACTTTGTACATGTGCATCGTTAAAATACAGTAGTAAAACTGTATACAAACATTGTATTATTACGTTTTGGAAGTCAGCCTATGTATTTAAATCACTTGGTACTTTTTCTGCAAAGCGGTCACCATTTCAACATTTTTAATTCTCATCACTGTGTGTGTTGTTTTATGTATACTAATGCTTTTTTGTTTTTGGTTGTGAAAAACAGCTGACACGTTCTTACATGTTCTATAAGTGCACAAACTAGCTTACAGTACGTTACGTTACTTAACATTGCATTTAATTACATTTACATTTAAAGCGGCCTTTAAAGACACTTAATTTATAAAAATAGAAACAGAAGTTAAAAAATTATTTACATTGTAATAGATCTAGTTTGATTTGAAAAATATTTTAGTTTGTTTTTGAATTAAAAAAAAAATTTTTTTAATTTGTTAAAAATTTATAAAATAAGGAAAGAAAAAACCCTGAAGAAGGCACTCAAGGAAGTGCCGAAATATTGGTTTTAAATAAAAGTTAAAAGTTTTTTATAAAAAAGACCTTAGGCTCGAAAATTTATTAATATTTGAAATAATACAGGTTGAAAAAATACATATTATAAATATAATAGTATAATAGTATAATAGTTTAATAGTATAATTGTATAATAGTATAATAGTATAATAGTATAATAGTATAATAGTATAATAGTATAATAGTATAATAATATAATAGTATAATAGTATAATAGTTTTATAGTATAATAGTATAATAGTATAATAGTATAATAGTTTAATAGAATAACAGTATAACAGTATAATAGTTTAATAGAATAACAGTATAATTGTATCGTACAATAATGGTACAATAGTATTATACCATATTAGCAAAGTATAATAGTATAAGAGTATAAAAGTATAATAGTATAATCATATAATAGTATAATAGTTTTATAGTATAATAGTATAATAGTTTAATAGAATAACAGTATAATAGTATAATAGTTTAATAGAATAACAGTATAATTGTATCGTACAATAATGGTACAATAGTATTATACCATATTAGCAAAAATTATAAACCTTCAGTATTTGTTTATTTTGACAGACATGCGCAATTGCATAATTCCAAAGTTTTGAACGTGACAGTCGTACGCATCAAAAATGCACTAACATTTTAAAAAACAAATGTTTTTACGTTCTCTTAACCCTTAAATTATAGCACTAAGAAAGTACTGTTATCTATGATAAAGTTTATGGAGGGCGCGATTCAAGGTCAAAGATAATGACAAAAGAAGTAGCGGTTCGAACGTGAAAAAACAGAACTAGTTTTTTGGCCATGTATAAAAAGGAGTAATTTAGCGAAACATGGCGCAATTTTTTAGTCAAACTACTTTCAGAATTTTACGTAGCAATGTAACATTAAAATGTCCTGGTTTAATTCCAAAATCTTCTGTATCTTCTTTTTTTTAAGCCAAAATCTGGTTCGATATGTGACATTTCGAACGTGAAATTTTTTCCGTAATAATTTAACTAAATAATGATCAAAATAAAATAAAATTTTACCGTTAATCCGAATTAGATATTTCTCTTTGAACTCTTCCTTTGATTACAGACCATGTAAGAAAATTTTTTTGGAATAATTTTTATTAAATATCACCTCTTTTAAGGAAGATAATATTAAAGAAAATATACAATAAAACATTCTCACATATAAGAAATTACGTTTGCACAACTTTGCAGTCTGATTGTTCATATAAGTGAACAAATTTTTGAGTAAATTGAGTAACAATATCGTAAAATAATCAGCTTTTAATAACTTTTAAATTTTCGGTCACGGTGGACCTTTTGACGGAAATGTCCATATGGATTTTACTTCTGACAAAGCCACTTCGAAATACAGGTCGTCTTAGACCACATTTTAAACATCTTACTAAATTTTATTAGATTCGGACTATAGTCCCCATATAAATATTTTAAAATATGTTTAAAATTTGTCGCCAATAAATTCTAAAACAGCTTATATGTCTTGTCATTGGCATAGCGCTAGTTGAGCCAGCATGAATCATATGTCCTGTATAAAATGTCTTCTTCCCTGAAATCACTTTAAGGCGAAAAAACTCTCATAAAGATGTTGATATGGCCCAAAAAAACTCTGATAAATTTAAGCCGTGTAACATAAATTTTTTTTTCAGTTTGTCTTTAAAGGTAGAAGAACACGCGTTAGTGCGCGCGCGCTCTGTAGACTTCTGTCAAAAAAAGTTAAAGTAGTGTATTTTGATAGAACAAGTTTCATAAAAAATATTTTAACGCGTTTACGCCAGAAAGTTGGTTAACTTTGAACTTTTAAACGCGTTATGTATTTTTGACAAGTAATCAGCTGACAGTAAAAAGAATAATTTAACAAATTTGTGAATCATGAAAGAAAAACTTATTGAAGCGCTTAAAAAACATACAATCAGCCATGTCACAGAGTACAATTCCGTTCGGAATGATTCCGTTCGGAATTGAAGAAAACATATTTGTTTTTTGATAGAATGTGTATTTTGATATTGATTCCGAACGGAATTGTACTCTGTGACATGGCTGAATATCTATATATAAATCGGCTAAGGCAAAACAGTTCAGAACACTTTCCTCCTCTGTATGTCAACCGATTTGAACAAAATATACACTATTTGAAAGAAATTTACTCACAGAAGTGCACAATATATATTTTATTAAAATCTGTTCAATAATTTCAGAGTTATAAGCGTTCAAAATTGCTACTAACACAAATGCAAAATAAATAAATTTATTTTTTTTTTCAATCAAATAATAAAAAATTAGGGTGATCGATTATTCGAAATTTTTCAGAAACCGGTTTTCGAATATTTCGACTATATAAATCTTATGTACAAATCAGACCAGGTAAAACAGTTAAGAATGCTTTCTTCCTTTGTTTGTCAACCGAACCTCTATGGGGAAAAAAGGGGAAATACGGGAAACTAAATTTCTTTTTTTTTTACTTTTCTGTGCTTCATGTGATAATTTTTAAATTTTCTATAATACTGAACTTAGAAACATAATATTATAGGTGTAGGGTCCTGAGTGAGTGATAACCTTTAAGATAAAAAGTGCTGGTATTATACTTCATCTGGAATTTTTTGAATTTTCGTTAATATTCGACCTATAAAGATAAAATTATACATTAAACTGAGTGAATAAGAACATGTAAGGGGAGCTTTTTGGAACTTTTTCGTTTAACAGCTGGTACTTTGATTAATTTTTGATACTTTTTTGTTTTCAATTGGTATTTTTTATACTGAACTTACAAAATTAAATTAACTCACGTAGAAGATAAAATATGAACCGGAGGTTGGTCCCTCGCCAAAGCGATCCACTTTGAAGGAAAAAATAAATGCTCGAAACAAATAAATTCATATATACTTAGATGAATAATGTTTTCTTCATATTTACATTTACCATTAGGCGAACACTAGTTTATATAAAAAGAATAAGTTCAATAAAATAAAAAAATCCAGATATACTTTCGAATCCGTTTTCAATGTAAAAATAACTAAACAAACAAAAAACAGCTGACAGAAATGGCTTTTGTAACGCGCGTTGTGTCACTTGGAATTTTTCATGCGCGAAAGTTTTTAAACGCAACACACAACTCGACGAATTAACGCGTGTTATGTACTTCTTCCTTAAATGCCCATGGGCCCAAATACAATGTTAAAAATGTGTCTGAACATAATACAGTGTATGGTGGTTAAGCTTGTTTTTTGTTCTGTGGCTTTTTTTATATAAATTAAAAGTTTAAAATATTATTATAATTTCTTTTTATAAAATCTACATGGCGTGCAGTTTTATATTAAACCTTTTATAAAGTAATTTGTTTAAATCCAGATGAAGTTTTGGTTAAACATCAAGCTTTAATAGTCATTTGGTTTTACTGCGCTTTAAAGTGACGGCTGCCGACAGATGTTCCTCTTCATCCAATTTACATTTTTAATGTTTATTTTACAAGTGTATATTTGCATTTCACTACTAAATAGGGTTTTTTCAATAATTATATTTCCCGCTTTCCCGGGATTTTTCATGCGGGATCCCGGGAAATAAAAAATTCCTCATAGTTTAAGAAAACAGCTATTTATACTTTGAAATTTAGTTTTCTATTCTCTTAAAATAAGCATCTGTGGATGGGTTGTCGATTAGATAAATTACAAGAAGTGAGTACATACGTAAATCAATGTCTCCTGATGCAATAAATCTACTTAAAACAGAATAGGTAGTGCAATAGTTGATAATAAATAAATTTAGTGAAGTGAAAAGTTAATAAAGAACATTAATTCAAAATGAGATGCAGGTCGTAAAGTTTAGTTGTCCATGGACAAGTCTTTAAAATAGCATATACCTAAACATATAGCTGCTTTATTGTAACATAGTTATATCTACAAAAACAAATGAACTTGGCAAAATGCGATTAAAGTTTTCAAAATGTACCGATTTAAAGATATATTTTGCTATAATTTCGGTTCAGTTTGAGATAAAATACGAGAAGGCATGAAGGAACACTGCTTACATAACCTACAATTTTTGATTTTTTGAGATATGACTATGTTGCAATGAAGGAGCGATATGTTTATTAGGTGATAAACAAAAATTTTTTTTTCAATTTGTGTTGGTGCGGGGAAACCGAAATAAAAAAAGATTTGGAAACTCGTGTAAGATACTACAACATACAATTTGAAAAACACATTGTCCTAAAGATTACAGATAGACCTAATGAAATGAAAAGGTTTGTAAGAGGTTGATGCTATTTTTTGCATGAACCTTGACATACATTTGACTGATATAGACGTTGTTTATAAAAAAAATGCTTCTTATTGTGAATCAAAAGCCTTCTACAACGGTGCACTTTTAACTATTTATCCAACCTCGGTAAAAAAATGAACGAAATTTTTCGGAAACATGGTAATTAGTAAATAAAATAATCAATATACTTTTTGACGACTTACTAAGCGCTTTGAATGTGTCAGAAAGTTATTTCCTAAGCCGTTAAAAAATGTTAATATATTTATTTAAAATATTTTATCTATTTTATGAATTAACTTTTTGATCTCATATCTTGAGTACCTCAGTTTGTGTTTGTTTTTATTATTGTTTTATGAATTAAATTGTTATATTTATCTTAATTTTTTATATTGTATCTAGAGCATAATAATAATACGGAATTTACATATAAAACCGTAAGGTAATAATAATTCAAGTTCCTCTTTTAATCTTCATTTAATTTTGTATTATTATATGGAGCGGGATCCCGGGATCCCGGGAAATTCAAAAAATTTCCCGCTTTCCCGGGAATCGAAAAACTCCGGGAAAAAAAAACTCTACTGCTAAATAAAAACGAAATTCATTAGAATATTATATGCAATTTAATACGCGAGCCGACATTTAACTGACTTGTTTTTTACAATAAATTTCGCAAAAAAAATACTATTTTAAAATACCAACCACTTGCACCTGAAATGTATGAATGTATGTGTTTATAAAAATTGTTTTCTGTGCATTTTTCCAGTACAGTTTATATGCGGATTTTTACAAATACCACTTCATACATAGTTGACGTTGAAACTTTTTAAATTTGCTTAAATTTGTTGTTTTATTTTCTCAAAACTTAAGTGGATATCAGGAAAGCCATGCTGTCTGCCGTTATATTGACCACTTTATGCAGCCGAAAGGTTAACAAACAGTATAAAATTTGGTTTATTTCTTGCCAAAAAAAAATTTTACTGAAAAGAGCTGTTTTTTATTTCTTATATTTTTTCATTTTGCATAAATTTTTTTACGTAAAATTTGGGTCAAACTTTACAACACAAACTACGAAAATATAATTTTTTTACAAAGTTGCAATGACTTTTGATAGTTTAAGTAAAAATATCCTTTGAAAGAATGTCTGCCGATATTTTTTTGTCATGTCAATTATTGGCAACAAATTAAAATTTGCAGAAAAACAAAATGAAACTGTCGGATTGAACAAAATAAATTGAGATTATATTTTAAAGAAAGACAGATAAAAATGGGGGAAAGCTGATAAAAATTTCATATTAAATAAAACAAAAGTAGGTTTATAAAAATTTCAAATAAAATTAAAACTAACGTATTGGAAATATTTTAATGCAATTTTATAATTTGACGTATTTTTGCTCAAAAATAACGTCAAACGCATCTGATAAATCATTTTCTGATATCGGTTTGTTTTCATAAGTAAAGCTTTAAGTTCAATAAAGTTTTTTTCTTATACGAATAACTTAAAATATGTTAGCATTATACTTTTAATATTGCCACATCCAGGTCAGTTTATTAGAGGTTGTCATACAAATAAAACAGCAAAATAAGAAATGAACGACTAACTTTTTATTGCAGAGGCTGGGTCACATTGACCTAACAATATATAAAACTTATGTTGATAGAACGAAAATCTGTTTTTATTTTGTTTTTACTAAATATTTTTTACATTCCAGTTAAGGATAAAATTAAGTTTAAGGTAGACACTAGATCGTCATGAAAAAAGGCAGTTGAAAAAAATATTATTAAAAATATACTGATTGACCTAATAGAAGTGTATATCTTTACACTTAGCTTTTTATAAATTTTAACTTGTTATACTCTGCGGTACTAGTGGTGAATGCGGTAAGTTTTTCATTCCGTGCGAATCTTTTTTAGAAATCCTCTAAGACCCCATGATTTATACATATATATAATGTCTGTCCGTCTGTTGAAGACTCGCTCACTTTCAAAAAAACTTAAAAGAAAAGAACAATATTGATGTTAAATTGTTTCTAGTTCTCCTAAGCAGTTTGGTATTAAAACCCAGCAAAATCGGTTCAGCAGGATAAGAGTTATGAATCAAAATGTGCAACAACCTCCCTAAAAAATTGCTACAAAAACTTATATCGGGTGATTTTTTAAGAGCTAAAGGAAAGTTAAAAAAAAAACACATAAAATTCAGAAAAATGCATGAAATCTTTATTTCAATCGATAGTACGGTCCATATAATTTAATGCTTGAAGATTATTTCATGCAAATGTTGACCGTAACTGCGCCACAAAGGGTCCATCCGCTTAGTCCGATTTTGGCATACTCTTTCCAACATTTCGGCCGGTATCTCATGAATAAATGCTTTAATATTGTCTTCCGATGCGTCAATTGAAGCGGGCATGTGTGCATAGAGATGAGCTTCAACATAGCCCCACAAAAAATAGTCTAAAGTCGTTCAATCGTACGATCTAGGCGGCGAATTGACCAGTCCCGAACATGAAATAAAATTTTCATCGAACTCGACTCTCAATAAGTCCATTGTTAAGCGGGCTGTGTAGCATGTGGCACCGTCTTGTTGAAACCACATGTCATGCAAGTCAAGCTCTTGCATTTTGTTGGATATCATCTCACGGTAGCGCTCACCAATCACAGTTACGTTACGATTCGCATCATCTTTGAACAAGTACGGTCCAATGATGCCACCAGCCCATAAACCGCACCAAACTGTGACTTTTTCTGGATGAATTGGTAGCTCTTGCAATGCTTCTGGCTGATCTTCACGCCAAAATCGACAATTCTGCTTATTAACGTACCCATTGAGCCAAAAATATGCTTCGTCGTTGATCACAAGAATTGTGCGATGAACTTTCTTAACAGAGCACGCATTTTGATAATAAAATTAAATAATTCGCAAGCGTTGTTCGTTTGTAAGACGATTCTTGGTTAAATTATAGACCAAACTGAAGATGTTTGACAGTGAAACAAAACACGAAACGTGCGTCAGCTGTTTAAACCAGTGTTGCCAAAAAAATAATAGCTAAAAAATCACCCAATATAAATAAATATAATTAACCTTAGACCCCATACAAAGCCTTCTCTCGGAAAACAGTTCAGTGCATCTTTAACCGTAACGAATAATGCTATTGTAATAAATTTAGGTCTGTCACAGTTTTATATGACAAGAAATCAAACTGTAAACTTTTGTGTAGATCGGTCTTTAATTTACCATAAGCCCCATATAAAGCTCACTATCGAAAAACACTTTATAACGAGTAAAACCGAAGCAAGTAACGCTATTGTAAAAAAATTTTGATAGCTATAGTTTTATAAGAATAGAAAGTACACTGTAAACTTTCGTAAAGAAAGGTCTATAATTTATCATTAGAGTTTCTACAAGGTGGCCAAAATTAACGAAGGGGTTTGAATTCGTTATAACTTTTTATTTCATATATAAATGGGGAATATTTTTAGTTTAGCTATGAAAAATAATATCTCGCTTCCCAAATTCGTGCTCTTTCCAACACATTTTCCATAACCTTTCGCAAAACTTCAGGTGTTATGTTGTTTATTTCGTCGCGTATATTGCTTTTTAATTGCTGGATGGTTCTAGGCTTATTAATGTAGATCTTTCCTTTCAAATAACCGCAAAGAAAACAGTCTGGGGCGGTTAAATACGTTGAACACGGAGGCCAATTAAAATCACTTGTACGCAAAATTATTCGTTCACCAAAGATGTCCCGTAAAAGAGCCATTGTGTCCCTTGCAGTGTGCGCTGTGGCTCCATCTTGTTGGAACCATACTTGCGGATGGTTTTTCACGGCTGGCCTTAAAAATTTTTCTAACATTGTCCAATATCTGACACCATTGACGGAAACGGCGACCCCGTGCTCATTTTCAAAAAAAATAACGACCAATTATCCTTTCCGATGAAACAACGCACCAAACTGTAATGCTCGATGTTGAACTACTCTCGTATTTTCCGTAGCCCATATCCTGCAGTTTTGCTTATTAACGAATCCACTTAATTGGAAATGGCCTTCGTCGATCATAATTCATATGCACGCTGAATTAAAACAATGGATCGTTGATTTAAAAAATAAAGCTCAACAATTTGGAAACGTTGTTCAATTGAGTACTGCTCCATTTACAAAATACTGAAAAGAAAATAAAGAAAAAAATAATAATAAAGTTAAAAGCAATTCAAACCCCTTCGGTAATTTTGGGCCCGCAATTTTTGGATTCCCGGGAAAGCGGGAAATAAAAAGCATATTCACGAAATCCCGGGATTCTAGCCCAATATTTTTAATTTATTTATTCACCTTCTTCTCTAATGATACTACTACTTCTTACTGTCAAGTATTCTTAAAATAATTAAATCTAGCTTCTTGTATAAAACAAAAGATTAAAAATAAATTTCAGATTAAAGTTATTTTAAGACACATAAACATTGTTAATTGCAGAGCTCATTCTGCGAATAGGATTAAAATTTGCATCATTAGACTGAAAGTATTTCCCAACAGAAAAATTGCACATTAAAGAAATTTGGTTTTAAAATTTGCTTCTATTCTGTCGCAAAGTTAACCAGCACTCATCTGCCAATAATTTATTTTGCTTTTATTTGATGTACAGATAAATTCAATCAGCTGAATCCTTAATTTAACATGTATTTTAAGAGGTGTTGCCAACTGAAAACAATGTTTTTTGTCGGTATATTGAGGAACCCAAAATCTTTAAAGGACAGTTGATCGGTCTAATAAATGTATGTATGTTGATATTAAGTAACTGGCAGTTTGTCGATACATTGAGAAAATTGCCATTAGGGGAATATAATTTCTGGTAAGGCGAAAAGGAACTGAAGACTAAACGTTACGAAGTAGGAATTCTGAAACAATTTCTTCACCGTGTAACAAATTCAGCATTAGGTTGAAATTCAATTTGCCATTTTAAATTACATATCGTTACTTAAAACGGAAAAGGCCCCATCTTTTAAAATGTTAAATTTATCTTAAGTTGTATTTTTATTCGACCTAAATTTATAAATTACGGGTCACTGGGTGATAGGGACTCATGCTAGGAGAATGGGTCTTGATTACAATGACTACTTTAGAAGTTGTCATGATGAGGAGGAGGAGCAGGAGACGGTATTTTACTTTCTCTGCCAATGTCCCAGTCTGGGGGACATTAGGTTTAGGCATTTTTGGAGACCGGAATTGCCATGTCTGGACGATGTGTCTAATGTGGGACCGAAATCGGTCTCTCTTTTCTGCAGGGAATCGAGTTGGTTCGAGGCTGCAGTGACCTCTGGGGAATAGTCTGCTTGACACTGGCTGACTCTTGTCACCGCTATAAGGACCCAAGTGAGCCGTCGTCATGACGGCTGCCCATTGAACCTAACCTAACCTAACCTTAAAACATCAAACTGTTTATAATTTATTTTCCTTCTATTTTCTTGTAAAACCTAAAAGTTGATTTGACAATTGACAATGTCGCAAGCTCCTAGTTAGGTATTTTAGCGTTTATCATATAATTTTTTGTAGATAGAGCCTTTTGTTTTTTGTTAATAAAATCGAAAGTTTTGGTTGAAAGATTCCAAAATTTTTTATGGACGTTTATGTTAATTTAATACATCAGATTCAATGAAAAAGTCGATTTTTATTTTAGGTGGGGCCTTTTGTGTTTAAGGCAATCATATTTTTTACAGTTTTAAACCCTAAATCAGCGGTGGTGTGCAAAGGAATACTAAGTTTGTAATTCCATCTGGGTAATTCCATGTCAAAACGACCAAGAGTGGGACACGACCCCTTCCGATTTTGATGAAATTTGGTGAGAGGGCTCCTTTTATCTTATAAGGAACATATATGAACGAAAAAAAATTTAAAAATTTTTTTTTCAAAAGTTATGTCTTATAAAAAATGTCATAATTTCGCCGAATTAGCCGAATGTGTTGAGCTTATTTCTTCAACATCTCGAAAACTACTTGACATACGAAGATGATTTTAATGTCATTTTAAAGAGAATACTTGGGGCTACTTGCAATATATTGGGAAAAAAAAATTTTTTTTTGAAAAATGTAATTTCTGCAAAATGTTAAATTTTAAAAACAGACTAAGTCAAAAACCTATTTTTTTATTTGGCTGATTTTTTTTTTGTATAATACCTCAAACTGTTCTTAAAAAATTCTGAAACTTTGAAGGAGGTGTTTTTTTTTTCTCTTTTTTAAGATATGATTTTTTTCCTTTCGCAACCTTTAAAAAAATAATATTAAAATAGAATTTTAATATTGTAATTTTGAGCAATAAGTACACTGTGCAAGTTGCAAAAAACAGACCAGCCGCGCACTTGTCGTTTTACCCTAATTGAGGACTCTGAATCCAGTGGTGCTAACCGTTTTTTTAGGTTAGCTCTTGTTTTCAAGATATACCGTTATTTCAAAAATGTAAGAGGCTACACAGCATATATTCGCGTAACTAAAAAACGGTTAAGTTTATTCAAATAACTAAAAAAAACCGAAATTCGGCAATAAATAATAAAGTGGGGTTGGTCATACATTTTACCCATCTAGGAGCATCCTACGCGCTGCAGGGGCCAATTTAAAGAATTATATTGAGCCGAAATATTTGTATGGTACAGCGCGTAGGATGCCCCTGTTTTTGCAACTTGCACAGTGTACTTATTGCTCAAAATTACAATAATAAAATTCGATTTTAATATTATTTTTTTAAAGGTTGCGAAAACAAAAAAATCATATCTTAAAAAAGAAAAAAAAAACACCTCCTTCAAAGTTTCAGAATTTTTTAAGAACAGTTTGAGGTATTATACAAAAGAAAATCAGGCAGATAAAAAAATAGGTTTTAGACTTAGTCTGTTTTTAAAATTTAACATTTTGGAGATATTACATTTTTCAAAAAAAAAAGTTTTTTTCCAACATATTGCTTGTAGCCCCAAGTATGCTCTTTAAAATGACATTAAAATCATCTTCGTATGTCTAGTAGTTTTCGAGATATTGAAGAAATAAGCTCAACACATTCGGCTAATTCGGCGAAATTATGACATTTTGAATATGACATAACTTTGGAAAAAAAAATTTTAAAATTTTTTTTCTTTCATATATGTTCCTTGTAAGATAAAAGGAGCCCTCTCACCAAATTTCATTAAGATCGGAAGGGGTCGTGTCCCACTCTTGGTCGTTTTGACATGGAATTACCCATCTAAATCTTTTTTATATTCATCTAAGACCCCATAAAAAAAATAAATTCTGGCTCCTTCAGTAATTCTAAGTCAAATAAGTCAGTTGGGTGTCAAATTGTTTCAATCGGGTTTTTCAACAAGAACTTTGTTTTTTAATTGAGGCAGTAGTAGTTCGTAGTAGATTCATTGGCAATTTTTACAATGAATTCAATTTCGCTCGAAAATCGCATTAAAACACTCTATGAAAATAGTGGTTCTGTTTAAGTTACATTTCATAAAATTCGTGATATTTTCGGACCACATAATCGTCCTTCTGAGACCGCTATTAAGAATTTGGTCGTTAAATTTGAGTCGACAGGCTCGATACAAAATGTGCCAACACCAACGCGTGTTCGACCGCGTCGTTAACTAGAAAACATCGCAGCCGTGAGCCACAGTGTTGAAGCAGATCCAAATTTGATGAAAAAATCGACATCTGATAGCGTGCTCTTGGTGGACATTTGCCAGATATCAATTTCCATTCATAATTTCCGAACTTTTCTCTTCGTAATACAATAAAAATCTGAATCATCTTCAAAATTTTGTGTTTTATGTTGTTTTAGAAAACAAGGTTCTTGTTGAAAAACCCAATAGTTCTCCCAGTTAGTTCGGGATTGAATTACATCAGAATCAGTTCTGTAGGAAAAGTGTAATGCATGCAAATATGTTACAACCTCCCTAACAAATTGACAAAAACTAACATAAATTGAAGGCTGGGTGCACCGACTGTCATTTAATTTCAACAATATGTCACCAAGTTTCTTTTATGTCGGTTCATTATTTACCTACGGTCCCATATTAAGACCACTTTTCGAACGTCATCGTTAAACAGGTAGTAAATAATAAATCTAGCCCATTACAGTTTGTCAAGACAAGAAACAAAATTTCGTGAAGATATGTACCTAGGTCTATAATTAACCATAGGCCCAAAGCCCATTCTCAAAAATCAGCTTTTAAACCCTTAAGTGCAGAAAATTTTAATATTCTGGTGAAGTTTAGTTGCGTAAAACACACTAAAGACACAAATCCCACACAGATTTACTAAAGTTTTAAAAAAGTTTTTCTTCAGAATTTCCCGGGAATACCGCAATAAATACCCGAAAAAGCGGGAATTGAAAACAATTGGGGGATTCACAAGGTCTCATTAAGTCATATGTCTTAAAAAAATAGCATGATAAAATACGAGTGTTGTGAACAACGCCTCAAAATTCAGTCTGCTATTTTAAATTTAAATCAGCTGATTTAAAACCAATATAAGCAAGTAAGAAAGTATGGTCGGGCAAGCCCTTCCATATGATACCCTACACCACAGTATTTAAAAACACATCATGCTTACGTGTCCATATAAATATGGATTTATCTATGTTTATAAACTTCATTGAAATCGGTTTGAAAGTTTGTGAGAAGTAGAAATTGTCCCCTACTTCCCCTTGTGGTCCTTTTTTTGAAAAACTGTATAGCTTATGTGTCCAAATAGATATGGTTCAATCTATGTTTTAAATTTCATTAAAATCTTCCCTCGTGATCCTACGATTCGGCCCATTTTCAATAGGCTTAGTTCTTGTGCCAATAAGAACTTACATATGTACGTATGTCCCAAATTCTATCAAATTAACTCCAAAATTGCAACATGTACTTTGCGCACAAGGTTATATGGACAGCCAGCAAGCCAGCCAGCCAGCCGGACGCACAAAATTTACCAAAATTATAAATATTAAAGATGAGATAAACCCACTGTTTATTGTTGATGTGTTTTGTTTAAACTTTGATATTATTACAAGTAGAACTGTTGCTTATAAGTCTTATACGTTTAACAGTTTTATTTGGTTTAACTTTAGTTTTTCTAAAATCTTTATGGATGAAGTTTCCTGATGATCTGGCCTAAGCAACCAGTGAAATGCGCATAGGAATAGCTTATCCCATGAACAATAAATTTCAAGTGTTTTTATCAAGAATAAAAACTGGGAATTAAGCACAAATAACAAAACCTTTTGAAATTAAACATTAATATTTTTTAATTCTTATCCATGAATTAATAAATTAAATTAAATCTTACCTGACAATTTTCCATATTTGAGACGAAAATCAGAAATAAATTTTATTTTGTTTGTTTACCAAACAGCAGAGTCCTAAGCCGATCTAATTTGACGCCGCAAGTGATTTGTTGCAAAAATTGCTAGCCGCAAGTAAAATTCGGATGTTAGCCGGATAAAATTATACCATCAACGGCGATGGCTTACAAAAACTAATGCGGCCCTGCTCAGTCGTTTAGCACAGGTCTCTTCGGATTAATTACGACAGCACAATAAACTTGGCAAGCAAAGTTTTATTTATTTAAGACACTGTTTGTTTACAGAGCAACAACAATATTTTTCAACCATTGTAAAATGTTAGAACATTATGACAATATAACATGATAGCATACCTTCTGAATACCCCAAATGTGTTTTGCAGTAAATTTTTTCCTTATAGTCCTTTTTACACTTTTTTTGTTTATTTGTTTTATTTTTATTGAAGTAGCAAAAAACGAACAAAAATGTTTTCATTTCAGTCTGCCACTCGTTTATTCACTCACTCATTCAGCCATACATTAACTTGACAATTGCTTACCGCAAAGTTTACACACCTTTGCACTCACAACAATGAGAAAGTTGTCGAGAAAGTTTTCACGTGTTTGCACAAGCAAGTTTAACGATGCGTATGTGTGTGGTTGAATATAAATGAAAGTAAAAGTGTTAAAATGGCACATTATAACAATATTGACTTTAATGTATATACGTGACCTAAACTGAGTTTACGTAAGAACAAAGTAAACAAGTTCTATTATTTATCTGTGTAAACTTGTGTGTTTATATTTTGAAGTGTGAATTGTGAATATTTGGCATTAATGCATAGAACACCATTATTGTTATTAGTGTTATTATTACGGTAGAGAGTAAGAGTTTAACCCTCTAATGCCACCTTTTTTTTTTGCCTTAAAAAAATCATACTAAGCAAATTTTAGGGTGAGAAACATGAATCTGACTTCAGTTTTTTCCTTTGAGTACTCGTTGACCTGTAAGGGGTCAAACTGTAAAGTCCGCCTTGAGGCGGAGTTGGGCATTATCGTAATAATTTAAGATACGTTTTTGATTAACATCCCGGCATTTTCTGTGTAATTCCCCAGTCCGCCTCCAAATGGGTTCAGAAGAAACATCCATACTCAACAGCTTTTATTTTTTTTTTTAAATAAAAACTTAATATTTATTTCAATTAAACGTTTTGATATCCACCAGTGATTTTTCCGGCACGATCTGAAGCTTTAAAATATTATTTTTTCTGTTTACAATATTAATGCACTTCCTGGCATTTCCTATGTTAGCAAGCCCGCCTCCAGACGGGCTCAGTAAAAACATCCATATCCAGCAGCGATTATATTTTTTTAAAATGAAAACTTAATTTACATTTGAATTAAAGGTTTAGATACGTACCAGTAATTTTTTCGGCTCGATCTAAAGCTTTGAAATATTACTTTTTCGATGCACAATATTAACTTTCTTCACAAAGAATAAAAAACTACTGTTTTCGCTCAAATTCAAGATGACAATATATTTTTTGCTGAACTCTTAAGAGTGTTGCCAAATAATGAAATTCTTGATTAACATCTAGAATTATTTACTAATGAAATGTTGTCAAAAATAGCAATTTTATGACGGTTTTTTTTGCTACCCCGCCTAGTGGCGGACTTAAGCTTTAGAGGGTTAAGAGTTAGTAATAATTTCCTTCCGCTTGCCACACACACACACACCTAAAGAAGTGTTGACTGGAATAATCTCACAAGCTCAAAGTTAAGTACGTGAGCTTATTCTCATTCACTTAGTTTGAAAATCGAACGATGTTTTACGAATAACAATCAATGTGTGTGATTGCTTAAATTGATAGAATATTTTAAGGTGTTTGTTGACAATAGAAAAATGATAAAAATATTGTTATGTATAAGCAAAAAAAATTTATATATGAATGTATATGTATAAATATATATATTTATAGCCTTCACCAAATTAAAAGGGTATATATAAGTTTAAATATTCTGGGTCCTTATGAGGGTCGAAGTTGATTTAACGATATCCGTCTGTCCATCTGACCTTCTGTTTGAAGAAATGTTCGTTTTCCAAAGACCCTAGATATGATGTGGGCTAGGTTTTTATATATTTATGTAATCTATAGTCCGGAATTGTTGGGTATTGAAATGTTACACATAACAAATACATGCATACGAACATGTACAGTACAGTGGATTTAAAGATGTCCGTCTGTCTTTCTGCCCGTTTTTTTAGACTTTTTTTGCATATTTTTACACATAACAAATACGTGCATGTTAAGAAAAATTGCTTTAACGATGTCCATCTGTATGTCTATTTTTATGTATATCGAGAGGTACACAACATCCGGCAAAATGTGGGCGGTATTGGAGAAGTGTGCGCGGACCAAAATGGAGTTATTTATATCTTATTTAAAACGGTATTAACATAACTTTCTTTTCTTATTGCACCATGGTGAAGGGTATATAATATTCGGCTTTGCCTAATTTAGTATTCTTACTTCGTTTTATTATTTTGTTTTTTAATTATATTAAATTAATCATTTCTTTCTCGTCCACTCATAAAGCGAAATAGATACAATTTATTTCATGTTTAAGTTGAAAACCCTGAAACAAATCACCTAGACTGCAGAGTTTTTCGTCTACTGTTGCACCAAAATAAGCCAGATCGGCCTATTATTTATCTTAATACCATATCGAGATAATGATTTTGATACTGTAGCGACCACGCCAAGTAAGCTGGAGCTGTTGTGATGGATCCCTAGGCAATTATTCATGAATCAATAGCTTCATCTTTCAGAATACTTCGCATCGATGCTCTGCAGGTTTCCAATTGTATGGAATGTCGACGAGTAGACTCAAGTGGCTCAGTGTAGATACTTTCTTGTACAGCTTCCACAGCTTCTCCAATACGAAAAGATCTTGCAACATTTGTTCGTCGTTCATTAAATTTTGAACCCTGGTTCATCTTATTATGTTCACATGGAACTATTTATTAAAATGTAGACTGTATTTTCATTGTGTTGTAAAAGTTTATTGTTCGGAAACATAATTAAATTGAACAAAAAAATGCAAAAAAAAAAAGATATAAGCATTTCAAATCAACCAGTCGAATTTGTTAGTAACACACAGTGGTCCTAATGACAAATTTAGAGCGAGAAAACTCATTTTTTCGAATGGTGCCATAGTAAAAATGTTGTTGATTTTTTAATGACAGGACCCCACCTTGAACAACAGTATATATTTTTTTGTGAATATTTGCAATATTATCACTGCTCCATTGATTTAAACATCAGTAATTGCTTAGTTTAATGTTTAATAACAGATTTGTTAATAATTGTATGTGGTTTCGAGAGCTAATAAAATAAAGTGAAAACGTTTTCTGTAATATTTGTTGGTTTTATTTATACAATAGAGGTATTTATTTTTTAAATAAAGAATTTTCCGCTGATTTGGCATTCCGTTTAGAAAAATATGTATGCAAATGTATTCATTAATTATGGAATTTCATATGTATTGTAAATTGTGATAGACTTTTAAATGTGACTTTCACCAGCTGTCGCTGCTTTTTTTGTGTTTTTATCATCGATAACATGTGCATTGTTAAATGTTTAAGCAATTAGCTGCCTATTAATAACGCTGTCATACATTACATTTTCATGAAAAGTGGTATAGAAAATGATGAAGATGATGACCATAAGCACGAAGTAAAGTAATCAGCTCAAAATTGTCTTAGCAAAATATCGAAGAAGTGGATGCATGCACACAGAACAAATAATCTTTTCGAGTCAATCTTTAAAATTGGTTGGATGAATCTCTTCTCTTTCCCAGTAAAGCCTCGTCAAGTTTTTTGGAAGAAGACTCGCAGGAAGGACCATCAAGACCCGAACGACCATCCAAATCGTTTTAAGAAGGAGGGAAAGATCAAAGCAGTTGAAAATTAAGTCTCTTGTGAACACTTGTTCCCAAGAAGAGTTAACATTTGCTGATGAATGTAGGCTTCATAAAGCAGTCAAAAGAGTTGCTGCAGACGTTGCTTGAAAGATAGATGTTTCTCCAGAAAATAAAAAAAATGGTTAAATACGCTATACGTGAAGAAGCGCTGGCGATTTACATTGATGGTAAATACTCAAAAAGGTTGTATGTTTCTATGCTTGCAGGCGCCAAAAAACTTAATGCTGACATATGTCCTTCTTATAAGATTACACAGCGGAACAAAATGTAACTTTTTTGGGGTTGATTAAGAACTGAATGTTGTTTTAAAGGTTATTTGGGACGCTGAAATTTTTTTTTATGAATTTTGAAAAAACAAATTTTTTTTTATATTTTTTTTTTAACTTCAACGATATCTCTAAAACTATTGGTCAAATTTAAAACCAATGTAAGCACGGTCTTAAGATAATATTGTTGATGAATTTTGAATTTTTTTTTTTTTTTTTTTTGAACTGAATATGGTGACCCATTTTCAAGTTATTCCAATATATTTATGTAGCGGAAGTGCCTTAATTTTGACCATAACGGTATAACTCAAAAAGTCGAGCTGATTGAAAAAAACTAGGTGCAGAGTTGGATTAAGCATCCCAAATAACCTTAAAAACAACATTCAGTTCTTAATCACCAAAAAGCTTGTTCCCTTGTATTATGAAATGATTTTGTAGGTTTTATGTCAGTTAATTTTATATGAAAAGCGCCACAGCAACGCAATCGAATCCGTCATTTTTTGGCGTAAGATCGTGCCATACCAAGTCAATTGTTCGTACAAATATTTATCCTTATATGTACTTATAAAAAAGAGTTATGAGTTTCTTTGCTCTAAATTTGCCATGTGGGCCACTGTGTAACAACCAATTGAAAGAACGAATCCAAAAAAAAATTTTAAATACACAGAAAAAAATAAAAATTGACTACAATTGAGGAATGAAAAAATTAATTAAATTTGCACTAGTAAAAGTTAATAGTATCAATAAAACGTTTAATTCAATTGATTAAACATTTAATTAACTCGATTAAAAGTTTAATTCACTTGATTAAACGTTTAATTCACTCGATTAAGAGTTTAAATCACTTGATTAAACATTTAGTTCAGTTGATTACATTTTTTATGAAAACTGATTTTATCAGGGACCGAAAATAACAGTTATATTGGAATTTTAAAACAAAAAAAGCATATAGAAATAAATGTCGAAAAACCGATTCAAGTATACCATATTGTTCCTTATGCACTTGCCAATGATAAAATATATTGATTTTTATAATTTTGATTTTTATATTTTCGATCAAACTTAACAGTTATTTTTAGATTTTTATTTTTTTGAACAAAAATAACTGTTATTTTTTGATTTTTATTTGTTTGAACAAAAATAACAGTATTTTTTTTGATTTTTATTTTTTCGATCAAAAATAACAGTTATTTTTAGATTTTTATTTTTTTGAACAAAAATAAATGTTTTAATCTGACTTTTATGAAAAAAGGCATGAATAACTGTTACGGTCCCTGGATTTTATTTTTGATTAATGCTTTAATTGGTGAAAAATTTTAAAGAATTTTTTCTGTGAAGTATTAATTTTTTAGCTGCACGAGAACTTTAAATGAAATGTTGTTAAAATAAAGTTTTTTTATTAAATTCTGGTAGATAATTCCACGCCATTTATTATTTTAATATGAATGCCAATCGCGGTTAATGGTAGCTTGAATATTGGCTTCCAATGCTTCAAGAGTTCTTAAATTGTCAGGCTAAACCAATGGACTTAAAATAGCCCTCCAAAGGCATTAAATAGGACCACTTCTGGAAATAAAGTTTTCACCAAATTTATTTTGCAATAAATCGATTGTTAAATTACAAAATATTTATGACTTTGTTTTTGCTTTCAATGTAATTCTTTGGCGTTGCGTTGCGTTTTACATGGTTAGGGCCTTAATTTAAATCCTGCGTTCATTTTGGGACACTAATTTTTTTTAAACGTTACATTTATTAAAGTTCCTTTTTAAAATACAAAAGATTTAAAAACCATTTCCATGGGCCTACAATTTGTATATGCCTTAATAAAAAGCTTTTGTCCATAGTTTCAAAAAGGTTTTTAAAAAATCATGACAACAAATCTGAAACGCCTTAATCATAATTTAAAAATACTTGATACTCATTTTAAATGGTTGGTTTAAAAATACCTAATTTTTATTGCTTTTTCCATCAATTTTTTTTTGTGACTTTTACTGTCAAAGAAACATAAATAAATCACATGATGGTTTTTTCAAATGCTTTGTTTTTTAATGCATGAGTATGTGAAATTTATATAAATATCGATTTAATCGTTTTTTAAGTTGATGGGGTTGTTTTGCTTTTTTTGTTGTTGGCCTCATTACACCTATGAACTAAATAAAAATTGTTTATATATTGGAATATTTTTAGACACTTCCATAATATTTTGCATTTTCTGTTAAATAATTCACTTTTATAAGCCATACTAAATTTTTCGAATAATTATTGGAAATTGTTTAAAATTGAATTTTTTTTATAATAAACTTTTTGGCAACAAATTTTTTTTAGAAAAAGTTTTTTTTTTTAATTCGTTAGGTATTTTTAAGCAAATTTTACAAAAAAAAAATTAACATTTGATTGGAAGTTTTTGCAAATATTTGCTATATAACACAAAACGTTTTATTGTTTCAAATAACATTTTTATAAAAACTTTTTACTTTATACAAAAAGTCTGCTAACAAAAAACAAGTAGGAGTGCAATATTCGGCAGTGCCGAATCTTTAATACCTTCTACGGAGAGTTCGAATTGTTTGGAAGTTGGCTTTATGTTGGATATATAAATTATATGCCAATCTTTTTAGGACCTGTCCTTTCAGTATTATAAAATGTTGCCTAATTTAAATAAAATGTCCTGATTTATTTCAAAAATATTAATAGGCATATGGGTATTTCCATGTCAAAACTACCAAGAATTGGACACGACCCCTTCCGATTTTAATGAAATTTGGTCAAAAGGTTCATTTTATCTTCCTACGCATCATACTCGCTGTACCATACAAATATGGCGGTTTAATAAAATTCTTTAATTTGGAACCTGCAGCGCGTAGGATGCTCCTAGATTGGTCGAATGTATGACCAACCCCACTTTATTATTTATTGCGGAATTTCAGTTTTTTTAGTAATTTCAATAAACTAAACCGTTTTTGAGTATCGCGAATATATGCTGTGCTGCCTCTTACACTTTCGAAATAACGGTATATGTTGAAAACAAGAGCTAACCTAAAAAAACGGCTAGCACCACTGGATTCAGCGTGCCGCAATTAGGGTAAAATGCCAGGTGCGCGGCTGGTCTGATTCTTGCAACTAGCACAATGTACTTATTGCTCAAAATAACAATATTAAAATTCTATTTTAAGATTATTTTTTTAAAGGTTGCAAAAGAAAAAAAATCATATCTTAAAAAAGAAAAAAAAACCCCTCCTTCAAAGTTTCAGGGTTTTTTAAAGAACAGTTTTAGGTATTTTATAAAAATTTTTTTTCAATATACGGTTTGTGGCCCCAAGTATTCTCTTTAAAATTACATTAAAATCATCTTCGTATGTCAAGTAGTTTTCGAGATATTGAAGAAAAAAGCTCAACAAATTCGGCAAATTCAGCGAAATTATGACATTTTGACTAAAATTTTTTTTCGATTAAAGGAACCATCCCACCAAATTTCATTAAAATCGGAAGGGGTCGTGTCCCTCCCACTCTTTGTCGTTTTGACATGGAATTACCCATATTTATTAAAATTATTTTAGGATTATTAAAGTGATTAGTCGTATTAAAGTGTGATAAGGCGTACTAAATTTATGCGTATTATTCTTATCGTTAGTTACAGATCGTTTATCCAATAATAAGGTAGAGAGATTTCTAGTATTAAAAAACAAAAATTATATCAAATTTCTTGCTTTTCAGAAGGCCGCTTTATATGGGAACTATTAAACCCCTATTATCACAAAACAAGATCGCAAAATTTTACCACAATATCTACATAAATTTGCTAAAAGTTAAGTCGGACTCCAGAGTGCACGAAATTTTACTCAGTTTTTTTAATCCTATTACAGATCAAATTTGAATGCAACCTAATAATGGTTCGTTGTGGTTTAAGGCGAACTAAAGTTTTTTCCCCCCCTACTAAAGTGTTTTCCCCCTACTACGATAAATTATAGAAGGCTCTTCAAAGAAATTTGTATTATGAAACATGTAAGGGTAACCTGTCCTTAAAAATGCCCGGCTTCAGTCAAGAATGAAAAATTATCAATAAATTTTAGTTAATTTCATGTTGTAAAAATTCCTTTCTTCATAAAAATAATTAAATTAAAAATTTCAAAAGATTTTGTTATTCGTGCTTAATTTCCAGTTTTTATTATTGACAAAAACACTTGAAATTTATTGTTGATGGGATAAGCTATTCCTATGCGCATTTCACTGGTTGCTTAGGCCAGATCATCAGGAAACTTCATCCATAAAGATTTTAGAAAAACTAAAGATATTAAACCAAATAAAACTGTTAAACGTATAAGAATTATAGCAACAGTTCTACTTGTAACAATGTCAAAGCTTAAACAAAACACATCAACAATAAACAACAGAGGGCTCATCTCATCTTACATTCCCCACTACAATTAGTTGAAATTCTCTTAACATTAATTGTAGTTGTAAGTAGGTTAAGAAAAACAAAATATAAACAAAAACAACTTACAAAAGATGTTGTCAAGTAAGTGTTTTTTAGGCCGTGCACTTGCCTGTTTATCAAAAAGTAATTTCAATTTTTGGGAATACAAAATTTTAATTTCAAAAGATTTTGTTATTCGTGCTTAATTCCCAGTTTTGTATTCCCAAAAATTGAAATTACTTTTTGATAAACAGGCAAGTGCACGGCCTAAAAAACACTTAATTGACAACATCTTTTGTAAGTTGTTGTGTTGTTTTTATTTTGTTTTTCTTAACCTACTTACAACCACAATTAATGTTAAGAGAATTTCAACTAATTGTAGTGGGGAATGTAAGATGAGATAAACCCACTGTTGTTAATTGTTGATGTGTTTTGTTTAAGCTTTGATATTATTACAAGTGGAACTGTTGCTATAATTCTTATACATTTAACAGTTTTATTTGGTTTAATATCTTTAGTTTTTCTAAAATCTTTATGGATGAAGTTTCCTGATGATCTGGCATAAGCAACCAGTGAAATGCGCATAGGAATAGCTTATCCCATCAACAATAAATTTCAAGTGTTTTAGTCAAGAATAAAAACTGGGAATTAAGCACGAATAACAAAATCTTTTGAAATTAAAATTTTGTATTCCCAAAAATTGAAATTACTTTTTGATTAAATTTAAATTAAATTTGATGAGCTTAAGCCTAATTTAAATATCAAAATTTGGATTAAAAATTTTTAAGAAACTTTAAATTTCTTACGATTTATCTTAGAAAAAACTTTACATAAGTTTAACATTTTTATGAAATTTTTTTTAAGAGATTTACTCTTGTATAAAAAATTTTGCGAAAAATAGAAACTGGGAATTATTTCTTTTCATAAGTTACTTTATTATATTCAAATTTTTTTTCGAATTTATTCTATGAGCTAAAGCTTTTTTGTAATAGTCCTATTCCTTAAAATTTTAGGAATGACTTTATACACTAGCAGACTATTATCCATTTGGTTAACAGCATTCTTTTTGTCACCTGTGCCCATGTTCTGTAACTCTCGCGTCGAGACGATTGAAATGTGCGAAATTAAACAAAAATGCCATATATTGAAAGACACATCTGTTTTTCTCACTAAACTTTGTCTGTAGCTTTTCTTTTGGCGACTACTAGCTGTCACGTAAGGAAATTACTTGACAACTTACAGAAAAAGTATGTCTGTAACATTTCTGTGAGAAAAGTTCCCGCTTTGAACTGTCAAATAAACTCACGAATAAAAATGCGGCGAGAAACAATTTAAGCACTTAAAACGATTAAAAATGCAAAGAAAAATAAGAATAATATTTTGTTCTTGGCACATTTTTTCATTGTTTAATTATTTTGCTTTTAACATTTTTATTAAATTTACGAATTTTCAAAGCTCGTTTGGAAACAACAAACATTCATGTCGCACTTTACATTATTTGGTATAACCGACGGTTGTATTTTCGCCGCCGACGTTAGAAATTTTTCAATTTTGGTCGCCGTCAACGATATGTGTGACCGGTGTTCTCAACGCCTGCAATGTCACATCAGCCTTGAGTGTAATGTTATGACATTTATAACGTAATGCGTTATATCTTTTGATTGTTTTCGACATGAGTTACAGACACACTTTTTTCTCACTTTTCGAGAAACGATGGAATATTTTGTTTTACATCTTTTTGATGCGAGCAGATCTCACTAGAGTTGCAGAACATGGGTACTGGATAGTGATACTATATAAATTGAATGTATTTAACTCAACAATTTTAACAACTAGAAACTGGGAATTATTTCTTTTCATAATTTACTTTATTATATTCAACCTTTTTTTTCTTTTTTTTTTTGAAAATATTGGATGGGAAGTTTAACCTTGCCCCCTTAATATTGCAGTTCTTGCCCTGTTTGCTTTTATTATCGATGCAAAACCCTAAAACCGAAATACACTTTGTTTCGAAATTGGCTTTCTGAAACTGTCTTGATTCCGTTTTTGTCTTAAAAGTGTGTAGTTAAATTGGCACGGAATCCATAATGTTACCCCAAATACGGCAAAAGGTTTGGTTGCTAACGATGACCAAAATTGTAAACTTTTTTTTCAACAAATGCTGAAAATTTGCAAGAAAAAATCCAAACTTTTTTAGGACAAAAAATTAAAAACTTTTCAGAAAATTTAAATAGAAACATTTTTTCTTCACCTCAAGCAATATAACAATATTAAACTCTTCCAGAGTTACACCAGGACAACTTTTTCTACTACTCTTTTAAAACTTAAAAAAATTGCTGCAAATTAAAACTTCTTTAACTCTATTTTATTTTTGTGATTTTGCTTTAAAAAGCAAGAACTAAACAATTACTTAATGTCGTTGTAGTTGTTACACTGTAACAATGACCTTTACATCTTGGGTTTTTTTTACTTGTTGGTTCTTTGTTACATTTTTTTCTCTATTTCTTTCATTAAGTTGTTCCAAAAACAACAATATCCGTTACTTTAAATAAAAAATGCAAAAAAAAAGATTAAAGAGAAAAAGAAACACTGTACTTAATTATGTGAAATATGTATTGTAGTAAAATGTTGGTTTATTTTTGTTTTAAAATAATTTGCGTATCTAAATGATGAAATGTAGATATATTACGTTTATCATTCCCTGTGTAACACTAAAAAATATTAATTTGCAAAAAATAATAATAAGTTTATTTTTATTTCCTTGAGTAAATCTAAATCATAAGTGTACCCCTGTGGAAAATGTGCTAACATCTAAACGACTCAACAGCAAAGAATGACTTTAACTTTTGGATTTTTTGATATGAATTTTTTTTTTTTTATTTCGTACGTTATTTTATGGTATCCTTGTTGAAGTGTACCAATGATTCCGAAAAGCCGATTATACTCGTAATATTTTTCATACTTTGTACTATTTTTAATTCCTTAATATTTTTCTTTTGTACATTTTCACTTTTAAAAAACTGTGTGGTTGTTTAGGTTTTCCTTCTATAATTTTTGTTGTTTTGTTTCTGCAACTGTTCTTTTTGTTTTCTTGCAGAGCCAAAGTCTTAGAATGTTCTGCCAAAGAGGACAGCAATGTTACAGAACTATTTAAAACAATGTTATCGTTGTCTCGTTTCTTGCCTGTGGGAAGCAGTAATGAAGGTACCAGTGGTCTCAAAAGACGTTCATCAGCTTATGTTAGTGCATCATCAAGTAGAAGTAAGTATTATTTTTATTTTTATTAGAAACTCTTTTTAACTTAAGAGAATGCAAGTAATTTAAGTTATTTTATTATAACTAAAGTTAAAGTAAAACTAAGATTGAAAAAATAATTCTTAAAAGTTATATTTCAACTTTTTTAGCTGGACCAGTTGTGCGATTCACTATGCTTTTTAAACCACAATTGTTTCGTTTAAAAATGTTTACCACAAAATTAAGCATTTTGCTATTCACTAACACTTTTAACGACATCTGCTGGTGTTTAACCCCAGCTGTTTTAGTCAGCTGTTATTTTTAACAAAACAAATTGTGGTTAATTAACACCAACATTTTTGGTGTGGTTAGATCCGCTTAGAAAACTGTTTATTTATAGTCCATAAATAACATGGATTTGAGGTATTTAGCCTACAATTAATACACTTCTTGCCACACACCAATTTTCCGTGGAGCTTCTTATTCATTTATCCTAAAGCCAACCATTTGACTCAAATAAAATTGAAAAATTACAAAAAATAAATTTAATTAAAATTAAAATTAATAAAATAAAATAATAAAAATAAGTAATGCTTTACGTACTTTGCATAATATTATTTAAAATCTATAAATTAAAAGGTTTTTTTTTAAATCTTCTTTGTTAGTTTATCCTATTTTGATGTTTCTCTTGGCAGAGTTGCCACGATATATCAATTTTAATAGAGAGAAATATATTATACTTTTTACCGTGGTTATAAATAAGTTAGTGAATCACATAATGGTAAGTGCAAACATCAAAATGTGTGGTTAAAGTAAACACTTTTTAAAGTGTTAAAAGTTATTGAATTGCAATACTGTTGTTAACGGTTTAAATTGTGCACCCTTAAAAAACATACGTTAGTTACCTTCCTGTGTGGTTTTTCACAGTCATGCAATATCTGTTTTCTTTGCTATGGCGCCATAGTATGTTTTTAATCAAAGTCATGATTTACGTATGTAAGTCTGGGTTCACACTATGAAAGTTTTATTTCAGAAAGTCTTAGTTTGTTAGAGAGAGGGGAGAGGAAAGTGACATATTCTCTTCCCCTCTCACCAATAAACTGAGACTTTCTGAAAGAAAACTTTCGTTGTGTAAATCCAGACTAACATTAATGATGTATTTATAACGTTAGTGATCAACAACAAACCATACAAATTTTGTGTGTATGTCATTCAAGCACTCACCTTATAAGACAAACATTGCATCTAGTTCGCAACAATTTCAAAAATATTCACACTTGTTGACAGAAAGTGTTGTCTCTAGAGCAAATAACATTAACACTACATCTGTGTGGAAAACCACACACGAGGGTAACTTACGTAAGTTTTGAAATATTTCGTAACTAAACATATTTTTTAATCAAAAAATGTGTTTTCACTCAATTGATATCGCTAACAAAGTCAAGAAGTTTCTTTAGTGTACCTCAACAATTTTTTTTGTTTATCGTGTAAAAGTTATTTCTTTCGCGTGGTTTTTCTCACAAGAGAGATTTAAAGGTTAGGAAATTATTTCAAAATTTAATTAATATGTAAATTAAATGTTCGAGCTTAAGGTCTTATTGTTTTATATAAAAAACTTTTTTTTAATTTATTTTCACCAATATTTCGGCACTTCCTTTGAGTGCCTCTTTCAGGGTTTTTTTCTTTAAAACAAAATTAATTAATTAATTTACATATTAAAATAATAAAGGTCGAATAAAAATACATATTATAAAATTTAATTAAACTAACAGGAAACTTCTATCGAAAGTGAAAGCTTTCTCGAAAAATTTTATCGATATTGAATAAGTCGAAGCATTATAAATTTTCCTACGTAAAATTTTATTAAAATTAAGCCTGGCTCACAATGTGAATTGACAACTTAGGCGAGTGGCAACAAGTCACTCAATATCCTATGCACAAGCACCCCGTACACCTAACCTTCAACTTGTCGGTCGAAAGGTTTTACATTTTCAACCAAGGCAAATTGATGTAAAGGGTTTTGGCAAAATTTTTGCTTTTGTTGTTCGATATGTCAAAAACACAAGCCACTTTTGACATGTTTCTCTTCTAACCAACAAACACGAAGTCAACTCTTTTCGAATTGTTTCATTTTAACATTTGAATTCAAATTGATAATGAATTGAATATAAATATTGACATACAGTTTGATATTAAACTGTTATCAAACGCTATTCTTAAATCAAAAATAAGAGAAAATGTGGCGATTAAAGTTAAAAGTGTTTTACAGATAAAAAAAAATTACATATAACTTGAAGTGAATTCTTTTTTAGAAAACCTTAATTTCTTGTGAAAAAATATAAATTATTTGTGAATAAAAAATTTTTTACAAAGTCTAAAGGTATGTTCAGACCTAACAAATATTTGACGAAAAATTCCTAAAAATGCGTGACCAGTAAATCAATCAAACTTAAGCCTTATATTTAACAAATTTTATTGGCTTACTTAACTTTATTTATAAGAAGAAAATTGTATAATGTCATTTAGAGACTGCGAAATTATGTTTGATCCACCAAACGTTTTGCCAAAAGCAAACAACTTTTTTAATAAAACTAGTGGTTACGTGTAGGACGTCAAACATTTAATAGGTGTGAATATAGCTGAAGAATGCGAATAAAAATAAAACGGGAGAGGAAAGAATGTATAAGTTTGTTCTTAAATAAATAATAACCCAATAAAAAAATTTCATCATTTTGCGAAGCACTAAAGCTAAGTACATTTAAAAAAATAAGCGCACAATTATGCGCTACGCAATAAGACATACAGAAATGCAGTAAAGTAAGTGAAAGAACTCTCAACAACTTTTATAAAAAAAAATAACATTTCAAGTGCTACGGCATTCCCTTACTACGAAGCAGGTTTGTAAGGGAGAATACTAAAAAATAACTGTATCAAAACATTCAGTGTGTAAATATGATCGTTACATCCAACAATGTTTATGTGCGCTGAATAATGCGCTTTATGTATCAAAAATGTATTGCTTCCAAGTGGGAACTCGCCATATAAAATTCATGTCTTCCGTAAGCGCAATGGTAAGCGAAACCCTTATGTTTCTCCCTTATAAACCTGCTTCGTTGGAAGCTCCATTTTTTATTGGGAAAGTTAATTTATTTTCCACATTGTAATAAAATCCACATTTGAAAACCATCTGAAAATAACGTTTGAAAGCAAGTTAAAGGTTATGCATTTCTCAATTTGAAATAAATTTCCCATATTTGTTGAGAATGCTTTACTTTTCAAATCATTATCAAACGTTTGTAGCTTGAGAAAAGGTTTGATTTCAAATCAATTTCAATTTGAAGTCAAACAACCGTGGTTGTTGGGTTAGTAAAAAAAAAAATAAATCAGTTGTGATTTCAACGCCAACTGAAAAGTAAATTCGCCTTGTTCATACGAAGTTCATTTATTTTTTGTCAAATAACTGTATTGCCACATCAATAATTCCACAAATGAAACGCTAGATTTCAAACTAAAATTTGCAAAACAACTATTTGCTGCAAACAAAGCAGTAAACCAAAAACAAACAAAGCAGTAAACAAAAAATACTTATAAAATATAATTTTGTGAAAAATATCAAAAAGTAATTTCAATTTTTGGGAATACAAAATTTTAATTTCAAAAGATTTTGTTATTCGTGCTTAATTCCCAGTTTTTATTATTGATAAAAACACTTGAAATTTATTGTTGATGGGATAAGCTATTCCTATGCGTATTTCACTGGTTGCTTAGGCCAGATCATCAGGAAACTTCATCCATAAAGATTTTAGAAAAACTAAAGATATTAAACCAAATAAAACTGTTAAACGTATAAGACTTATAGCAACAGTTCTACTTGTAATAATAACAAAGTTTAAACAAAACACATCAACAATAAACGGTGGGTTTATCTCATCTTACATTCCCCACTACAATTTGTTGAAATTCTCTCAACATTAATTGTTTGTAAGTTGTTGTTGTTTTTATTTTGTTTTTCTTAACCTACTTACAACTACAATTAATGTTGAGAGAATTTCAACTAATTGTAGTGGGGAATGTGAGATGAGACAAACCCACTTTTTATTGCTGATGTGTTTTGTTTAAGCTTTGATATTATTACAAGTAGAACTGTTGCTATAAGTCTTATACGTAAACATAACAAAAAGTTAGCCACAGCTTTTACACTACGTACAAAGAGCTGCTAGCTAGAAGCTGATAAAGCTAAGAAGCTTATTAGCACAGAGTAAATTTATAGCAAACTTTTGTCCATCTCTTAAATTTTAATTAATCAACTCTGAATTTTAATGATGCCACATTATATTGCTCAAAAAATGCAAAACATTTTGTATAATCATCGTTGGTTTTCTCATTAATTTTTTTGTTTTTTCCTCCACACAAACATTTAAAGAAGTTTTCCAAATCAAATTAATTTAAAAAAGAAAGCAAATTCAAAAACAGATAGTAAATTAAAAAAAAAAACAAGTAACAGCCCTACCTAAACAAGAGCGGAAGGCGGAACGTTTTCTTCCGCTTAGCTTTTACGCTGATATGCCATACTTAAACAAGAACGTAAACGTTGTGTCACAAACAGTAGTGTTAGTTTTCTTGTTTAATAAAACCCACATAATAAAAATAAAAAGAAGAGAAATGCCCGCTAGATTGACAAAAAACAGCTAAATTGCCATTATTTATTAACAATAGCGGCCAACTTCACTATTAAATGCGCTGCCAGAATCGGATTTCCAATTGCAAAGCGTTGACGCCGCGCTATTTAGGGATGCTTCATACAAATTGTACGGGCATGAGAATTTTTGACAGCTAGAAAACGCTTTCCGCTCTTGTTTAGGTAAGTCTGTTAGAGTGCTATATTCGGCTGTGCCGAATCTTTGATACCCTCCACCGACAGTTCGAATGTTTAAGGAGTAATATCTGTATGATGTTATTATTATCTTAAACTGTGACGATTTGTTATTAATTATGGTTTTAGGCGACTAAACTGTTTTCCGGGAGTAGTGTTTATACGGGGCTTAGGGTAAATTATGGACCGATCATCACGAAATTTCACAGTGTCATTTCTAGTCCTACAAAACTGTGACGAGCCAAAATTTGTTATGATTGCATTATTTTTTACGGTTTTAGGCGTACTAAACTGTTTTCCGGGAGTATTGTTAATTTGGGGCTAAGGGAAAATTATGGACGGATCATTACGAAATTTAACAGCGTGATTTCCAGTCAAATAAAACAAATTTTTGCAAAATCTTATCTCATTCCGTGCCTTGTTCCAGCATTTATGTTATTTTTTGTAACAAAATTATCAATTTTTGTAGGTGGTGGTTCCACATTTTGATTCATAGCTCTGGTCCTACTGAACCGATTTTGCTGGATTTCAATCCCAAACTGCTTAGGATAACTACAAGCAATTTCACATCAAGCTTCTTTATTTCTATTTAGTTTTTCGAAAGTGAGCGTGTTTTCAACAGACGGGCATGGCTAAATCGACTTAGAACTACTCAAGAACCCAGAATATATATACTTTATGGGGTCTGAGATGAATAATAAAAAAGTTATACACGGAATGACAAACTTAATATACCCTCTTCACAACTTATTGTGGTGGAGGGTGTAAAAATAACGCTAAACGGCTATTTTTCACAAGTTGGCAAACGCTTGGCAGCTCGTTAACAAGAGTTTAGCAAATCGTTAGCCGGAGTTTGGTAGTATATTATGAATAAACTTTTTGCTAACTTCATGCCACATTTACATTATGAATACGGCTGTAAGTATTTAATTATATTATTGGTATAATTTTAAAAATATAATTATAAAAGAAACAATTTCGTTTAACATTCCAACAAAATGCCTCTGTCGACAATCGAAACAAATGATTGATTTGTGGGCGCATAATATTTCTTAGTGGGGCGCAAATTTGTATGCAAACTATTATGTTATCGTTCGCTTGTATTGTCGTGCTAAAAATTGTGAGTGGGGCACAAATCAGCTGTTTGTCGTTGAAAATGCGATTCCGATTTTTCAATCGTTATTGTTCGATATCGTGAGCCAGGCTGAAAATAAAATATTCGACAAGTTTTACATGAAATGTTTTTATTTTTTTTTTTTTTTTCAAAAGCGCAAAGAAAGCTTAAATATTCATATTCGCCATTTAAAAGTATTTTAAAAATGTATGAACTGTTTTGTCGAAGAACTCTTAGGGCTAATACCTGTCTTTCCAATACTGAATTGAAGAGGATCCACTCCTTCATCGAATTAATCGGGTAGATGAATAAGAATATTCACAGCTAGATAACATAAGACCCTAGGGAGTCGATAAGACATAATAATACAACGGAAACTAATTACTGGATCCACGTGAGCTGTGCTTGATTTCGGCTGCCAATGGGACCTAACCTAAGCTAACCTACCTCTATTTTTTAAGACCCCTATTGCACATTTCAAGGCCTATTGCACATTTCAATCAAAATAGTTTAAATTCCGTAGTTTCAATTCCGAATTTGTTTAAGTTTCTTTAAATGAAATTTTAATTTTTAGATAATCATATTTCGGAATTATTTCTTCTTTCGATCGAAATGGATTTCTGTAGCAAGCCTGATAGTTTTGATTATGTAGGGAAGTAAATTGACTTTTAAGCCTGTCTTCACTGCAACGAAATCTAAACAGAAAATAATAAAAATTTATTTTGATTAAAAAATTTGTGATATTAGTTAAAAAATTAATTAAATTTGCAACAATAAACAAATTAATAGGATCAATTTAATAATTTTTTTAGATTAACAACATTTTCTGCAGTAATTTTGTATATAAAAGTAAACTTTTAATTAAACTGATTACATTTTTAATTATGATTGATTTTATTTTTGATTAATGGTTTAATTGAAAAAAAAAATTACGTGAATTTTTTTCTGCGTAGATTTCCCATACAAAACAAATCTACTTCATGGTTAGGTTTGATGCAATATATTAAAAATTAGGTGGAATAGTTAAAAAAAAAAAACTTTGGAAACGTTTTTTAATATGTTAACCTGTGTTATTTTATCGATAATAATAATTTTCAATCTTAGTTTCTTTTAAAACAAGAGCTAATCTAAAAAACGGTAAGCAATACTGGATTTAGTGTCTTTGAATTAAGTACACCCTTCGAGTGCCCCGTTCTTACAATTTCAAACTACTACAGTGTCCTTTTACCACCTTCTATTATTCTACGCCACTGCACAATCTTTTTTTTTCATAACTTTCGTTTACAAATTTATAAAAAAAAATAATTCTTTTGCTTAACAGTAAAAACATTTTTCAAATAAGTTTTTTTATGTTTCTCCAGATTTAAAATAGTTCTACGATTTGGAAAAAAAAATACTCTTCTCTTTTTTTGCTTTTATTACAAGTGCAAAAGTAAAAAAAAGGATGTTTTTCTCGATGTCAAATTAACCCATTTTCCTTTACGTTGAACATTTTTTCTACACTCGTTGAATATTTTCATATTAAAAAAAATAAACTGTTCAAAGAAATTTTTATGGTAAATAGAATTCTAAAAAAAAAATTAATATCCCTTTTTCCGTTTGCCAACGAACCAATTTTCTCAGTAAAATAAAATAAGACGAAAAAAACATCATATAAATTTGGTGGTAACAGAAAATGATGGTATTGGGTGACATTAAAAGATTTTGTGTTAATTGTTTTTTTTTTTTTTTTTTATTGAATCTTTCTTGTCGAAAATTACAATATGTATTCAAAGCTTTATCCTAATTCTTATTTGTATTTGTTAGCCGTTACCAATGTAACCACTTATTAATTGCATTTAAGTGTCAAAAAAGTCTGCTAGGTCAGCCTCCGGTGACCTTCGAACTTTATTAGATCCCGAGCGAGGTAGTTGGGATGGACCATTAGTTTATCTATGTATTTGACTGAATACTTTTTAATTTCTTCCTGGATGGTAGCGATGTTAAGATCTCTGTGGATATTGTCATTACGTATATACCATGCGGCGCAGACAATTTGCCGTAATATCCTAGACTGTCTTCTTTGTAGCTTCTGGATGTTTGATGCGCATGCAGTACCCCATAATTGGATACCATATGTCCATATTGGTTTTATGATAGACTTGTGTAAGAAAACTTTGTTGTCTAAGGATAAGTTTGAGTTTCGACCGATTAGCAAATGTAGTTGAGCTGCTTTAAGTTTCATAGCCGCTATTTTCGCTTCAATATGACGAGACCAGGTCAGACGTCTATCTTTATGAATTCCCAAGTATTTAACATGGCTTTCTACCGGAACAGTGATGTTATTTATTTTAACAGGAGGGCACGTTTGTCTTCTGAGCGTGAAAGTTAAGTGAGCTCATTTAGCCGGGCTAACCTTTATTTTCTAGGCTTCTAGTTCATTGATGTGGGACTGTAAATGCTGCGATGCAACTTTTGGGTCCTGATTAACACCAATAAATGCTGTGTCGTCTGCAAACGTAGAAATATGTGTGCTCGGGCTTGTTGGCATATCAGCTGTATATATAAAGCTAAGATCCCACTATCGGCACAAATAGCACAATCTGTGACGATTTTTATCGTGCTATATCGGCGCACATTTAAAAACATTGCACAATTTATTCTTGGGTGGTCCCATTATCGTCGCACATTGTGACAATTTTTTTCGGTTCATATCGGCCAAAACTCAATTGCGACAATAATCGGTACAATGCGGTCACACTATCGTGCTATTTGGGCAAATTAAATCAAATGTTTTTGTTTATTTACTTGTTGGCAGACATAATTTTACTTTAGAAATTCGCAAAATTCTCCGTCCGAATATTAAATTATGTTTCCTAACAATTTTAAATAATATATTTATATATGTATAATAAAAAATATATTCAATTTCATTCAAACTTACTGCACTTGTTCTTTTTTTTTTGTAATTGTTGATTTGTAAACAGATGTTTACAAACCAGGGATGGCAACATCGATACAACTGCAATGTTTTGGTTAAAGCGAATTGTTTTCTTTCATTTAGTAGTACAAATTTACTAATTAACGTTTCAATACATAAATAATAGATAAAACAAATGTAATTTTGGTACAATTAAGCTCAAAAAAGCAAAATTTTAGTAGCCAGTTTGTGCAATTTAAATATTTCGTTTTGCCATCCCTTGTATCGGCGCTGATTGGCGACTGTGATCGGCACACAAGTGGCCGATAAAAATCGGTACATATTAAACAATTTGATTGCTCCACATTGTGCAAAATAGTGTTCACATTATCGGCGCATCTAGGTTAATTTTGATTGTCCACAGTCAGCACAATTTCGGCACAGATTGTCGCATATTAAAACATTTTGACCGTTCACACTATCGGCACATGAAATACGCCAAAAATTGGTACATTGCGCCGATAGTGGGATCTTAGCTTAATATACAGTAACGACCCTAATATGCTGCCTTGAGGGACACCAGCAGATATTTTCTTGGTGGGGGAGTATTGGTTTTTTGATCTAACCATGAATATTCTGCCAGTTAAATAGCTCTCAAGGAGTTGTGAGTGTTTTGCGGAAGCATTCGTGTTATTTTAATGATCAGCCCATCATGCCAAACTTTGTCGAATGCTTGGGAAATATCTATAAACAGTGCTAAGCAATATTCCTTCCTCTCAAACGCTGATCTAATTTGGGTAACAATTCTATGCACTTATTCGATTGTACCATGCCTTGCTCGGAATCCGAACTGATGATCCGGAATGATTGTGTGTTCAGTTAGATAGGGAGTTATACTTAAAAGGAATATTTTTTCGAATAGCTTTGATAGTATTGATAGAAGGCTGATTGGTCTGTACGACGTAGTTTGACAAGCGTCTTTTCCTGGCTTAAGAATCATAACAATTGTGATGCGGTCAGGACAAAGCTACAGCAAATTTGCTCTATTAATTCTAACGTAAGCACAACATTTTTTGGTGTAGTTTGATTATCTTTCTCTCTCTCTGCTTTGTTTGTTCCCTATGGAGTCATAAGCTACCTCGTCGATTTTCCCGAAATTTTCACAGTAGTTTTCTGTTCACCCAGTGCTTAAAATCGGCCTTAAATATTTGTACATTTTTAAGTTGGCGTAGCACCTTCCTTACAAATGTATAGATTTATCCATATCTGGCGAACGGAAACAGTTTAAGTATTAACATTTTGTACAAACGCAAAATATCCGTAGGATGTTACCCTACACAGCTTCGAAGGAAATTACGAAATATTAGAGTCAGAATTATAAATTGCAAAAAAAGACTCATCTTGAGGTTATAATTTTATAAAATAGTACGCGAAAATGTCGAGTCATAGTTGTGATTATAACGTAAGCGACAAAAGACAAATTTTACTGGAGGGTTTTATTTTGATTTAGATGTGCTTTTTCTCCCCAACGGTAGTGGGATGTCAGAAAAGATAAACTCACTGTTTATTGTTGGTGTTTTGTTTAAGCTTTGATATTGTTACAAGTAAGACTTAGAGTGTTTAATTCTTATTCGCTTTAGGGTTTTATTTGTTTAATATTTTTGGCTTTTCTAAAGTCTTTGGAAAATGTTTCCTGATGAGCTGGCCTAAGCAACCAGTGAAATGCGCATAGAAGCTAGCTTTCGCTCATTAATAAATTTCAGTGTATTTATCAAAAATGAAAAATTGGGAATTTAGCACGTCTTACGGAAATCGTTTTAATAATAAACTTTGTATTCCCGAGAATAACTTTGATAGGACTTCAAAATCCATGAATTTGTTCGATAAATTGTAACTTACGATATAATCTCAAATAGGGCTCGATGTTCTTATGGCACCATTCAATATGGCCCTTTGTCGCCTATTTCTTTTTTGCACAAATTTCAAAGTTCAAACAGGATAATTTTTTTTTTTTTTTGTGACCCAATAATAATCTTTTCTTATATTTTCCAATATTTTTATATGCTTTATACTTTCCTTCTTATTTAGTCTGTAACAACACAACTTATTTTTAATGGAAATTTTGTGGTTAATTTAATTTTTACGCATTTTTGTTTGTGCCAACAAACTTTTTTGAACATATTTATCACTCAATTTTAAAACAATTTGATAAAAACCCTAAAGGTATGCTTTACACGCAGAGAAAAAACATGATTACTGAGTGGTCACTACGACCATTTTTATTCATATTTGCCTTATATGTTTACCCTAATAATTTTATTATAGTCCTAATATAATTTGAAAAAATATTTTTTGTCCTTAACATTTTTAAAATCACTATAATCATATTATATGGTGTTTTACACCTAAAACGTTACTCTGATCTAGCTAAACATATTAAATTATGGGAAATGTTAGCTGCTATAATAAATATATTTTCAACTATACATTTAAAATCATAATACTAGTTGCACACAAAAGGTATGTTTAATACCATAATTTTTGTTTGCTTTAAAATACATTATCTAAATGAACAAACATTTATTGTTAAAACCAACAGTGTGTGTTTATAAAGAAACAAAATTTCTTCCGTCCGCGAGCATCAGTTAATCGGCAAACATGGATGATTACAAAATAATTAAGAAGTTTTTCGGGAGAAAAAGGCCATGCTGCGATGCAAAACTTATAAAATAAATTAGTTTATTGAAACAGGTATGTTATTAATATAAAATTATAATCAAGTATAAATATGCAATAACGTTGCCTTTCTAACAGCCAAGAAAACCTACAACATTGAAGCCGTCTTGGAAATTATTTCAATTGCTGTTCCAGAGTGTATTAAAATAGTGGATTGTTTAATAGAAAAAAAGTAAGTTTGTCTTTACTTTATTTTACAAGTGCTAAATTTATGTATTTAATGTTATTTTTTAATATATGTATATACTTTATATGTATTTGAATTATATATGTGTTTTTAATAAAAAATATATTCTTGATTTAAACATTTTATTGGTTTTATTGTGACAACCATATAACATGTTAAAATAGACATGTTGCATGGTGTTAGGAAATATAGAAACATGGTTTGAATAATCGTTTGCGTTTTTCTTCTGATCATAATAATATGTTTGAGACAATAATTAGCTATAACATTATGTCTGAACATATATTGTTACTTAAGACGTGTTTGACACAATCATAACCACAAACATTAATGATAGTTTGCGATTATGATTGTATCAACCATGTTTTTTCTTTGCGTGTATTTAAGGTTATAAAAAGGAAAAACATTTTTACAAAAAAAAACTAGTAAAATAAGGTTGTACAACATATTTTAAAGTAAATTATTGCAAACACAGATCTCAAAAAATAATCAAATTTTAATATTTAATATTTAGTTAGGCTTGAGTTCATCAAATTTAATTTTCATTAAATTATTCTACTGAAGGAAGGAATTCTTCAAAAAGAAATTTATTAAAATTTATTGACAACATTAATTCTTGGCTGAGCTGGGGATCGAACTCGGGTGAATTTAAGTTTCGAGAATAACGTCATTTTCATCATCAGAATTCTTTGCAGTTCTACTCTCTGCACCATTGCAGAAATTTACAATCAAAATCGACAGTTCAACTAAAAAAATCACAATTGTTCTTCAGATAATCAAATATTTCGTAATTTGTTTCCAAGAATAAAGAATTTTTTTTTAATGTATTAAAAAATATAGCATAAGGATAATAAGCTTCTGTTTGCTTCTTTATTAGTCGTGAGAATCGGTCCATAATTTCACTAAGCCCCCATGCAAACTTCTTGCTTTCTAATGCATGTAATCCGTTAAGAACTGCTCGATTTAACCCTGGTACTCTGTTCAACATTTCACGTGAAAACGCATATGAAAAACGCATATGAAAAAAACTTGTGCGGAATATCTATGAAATAATGTTGATAGAGTTGTACTCTGTTCATTTTGTGAAAAAGTTCCGAAATGTTTCTGGCAACATTTTTTTACAACTGCGAAATAAAGTAAGCTGCACTTATTTCACGTGGAATTTTTTAGCAAAAGCAAAAAAGGATGAACTGATTATTTAATAAGAAATAAAAAATTAATATAACACAACCGGTAACAGTTTTTTATCCATATTTACTTTCTTTTTTATTAAATTTGTATTAAAAAAATTATTTTTAGTAAAATACATGTGGGGTTTGGTTTGTTTACATACGCAAAACAATGTCGCATACTTTGCAGGAATAAAATCGGCAAATTGTACAAACTCGCATGATAGGTAACATCGATACATGTCAAAATTTGCGTGTGAAATAATAAATGCTGCTCAACAGTTTTCACAAATTTGGACAGAGTACTAGGCTTTATTAGATGCAAATTACTAAAGCAAGATTTTTTCATTGACCAATGCCTAAAAAAAAAACGAAAAAACGATTTGAGAGACCACCTCCCGCTCATCAACATTTAAGTGTTATACCCCAAAATTATTGGCTTTTAGAGTAGATTAAGAAAATCGATGTTCATGAAGGAATTTCGAAAAAAAAGGAAAGTATATGACTGGAAATCTGCAGTAGCTCCTGTGGCTTTTTTGAGACAAGCTGGGCACCTGGCTTTTTAACCTAATTCTGGTACGCTGAATGAGGTTGCAAAACATATGTTCGCTTAACTCAAAAACGGTTTAGCTCATTGAAAAACTAAAAAACCCGCAATGAAATTAAAAAAAGTAAAACTTTTTTCAAAGAAACGCAGTCGTTTTCGAAACATAATTTTTTTTTTTTTTTTTTTTTGCAAAAAAAAATAATTTTTTAGCCACATTTTCAATTTTTGTTTTTTAAAAATTCATAAAAAATTGGAAAATGCAGATGTACTTCTAATTTTTTGCAGACATATGAACGAAGCTGCAACCAAAACAAGCCATAAATTATTAAAAAATTTTAATAAATTTAAAAATTTCATAAAACCGAATATTTGTATGGGAGCCCCCCTAAGAAGTGGAGCTAAGAGGCAAGTATGTCTCGAGAAAATGTTAAGAAATGTAAATTGAGGTCGGTCATACATTATATCCCACTAGGGGCGACTCCTGGGCGGTGGGGTGCAATAACCTCACATGAAATAAAGTCACAGTGAGTTTATTTCCACTTCAAATGGCAATAAAGTCACGTGATGTTATTTCCAAACGCAAATGAAATAAATTCACAGTGAGGTTATTTCCATTTTAGTAATTTTATACAAAAAAAAAGTGAGTTTATTTCCATTTATAATAAAACCAACAAAATAACAAATCAATACTACATACAATAGAACATAAATGAATGGATAAGCCTGAAAATAAAAATGAAATCCTTAGTTATCATTGGAAAAATAAAAGCTAAGATTTTTTCCCTTTTACGAAATATTTCCTTATCTATGTACATTCTTGAAGGTATAAACATTCCGTAAAAGGGAAAATCCTTAGTTATCATTGGAAAAATAAAAATTGGCTGTGAAGAAAGTGTCATGTCTCGTATAGCAGAGCAAATAGTTGGTGAAGCGAATAAAAAAATATGAGATTATTACTCATTCACAATAATATGATGTGATGTTATTACCAATCTGAAATTTTTAAAATGTGATTTCATTTCATTTTTAAATGGAAATAACATCATGTGAGCTTATTTCCAAATATGATGGAAATAAACTCACTGTGAAGTTATTGCCAGTGAGGTTATTGCACCCCACCCTCCTGGGCATTTATGAGACTTTTTCTTGAATATATTTCTAATATGTATTGCCTGTTTTGTGTAGAAGCCCCTTTAAAAAATTGAGATAGCGGGTAGGTTTTTTAGAAATAAATGATAGATGGGTCAAATGTATGACCAACCCCACTTTATTTTTCATCTTGTCTGTTTTTTTCAATTAGCACAGTGTAATAGAAGAAAAGGGAAAGAATCGCGGAAAAATACATGACATTGTTCCAGATATAATTCCCATCAATGTGGGGTTAACCCGAAAAATGATGAATACTTGTATCTACTCACTTTGGGGAAAATTGGAGGGAAAATAAAGTCTTGCAATTTTATATTTCGGTCTTGGACAATTATAATATTGATTATGGAACGAAAAAAAATAATGGCGAGTACACTGAAGAAAAAGATTTAAATGTTTTTTGTTAAAAAATTCATATTTTTTTAACTTTTAAGGCGCACAGAAAAAATTATTGCCGAATTATTTTTAAACAAACGCTTGTTTAAAAATTTTTTCGATTTCTACAAATTTTTTTACTGATTCAATTAATATTTATACCCACACCACAAAAGTGGTCCTAGACCCACCTTAAAGTATACCGATTTACTCAGAATCACTTTCTGAGTCGAACTAACGATGTCCGTTCGGCTAACTGGCAGGCTGGATGGATGGCTGGCAGGCTGTCCATGTAACCTTGTGCGCAAAGTACAGGTCGGAATTTTGGAGATAATTTGATAAAATTTGAGTCATAGGTTCTTATCGGTACAAGGACCAAGCCTATCGAAAATAGGTCGAAACGTAGGACCACCCCCTCAGAAACTTAAAATTTAAAACATAGATAGATCCATATCTATAGGGACACATTATCTATACATTTTTTAAAAAATAGGACCACAAGGGGAGACAGGGGGCAATTTCTGCCTCTCACAAACTTTAAACGCGATTTTCATGAAGTTTATAAACATAGATAAATCCATATTTACATGGACACATAAGCATGATATGTTTTTAAATACTGTGGTGTAGGGTATCATATGATCGGGCTTGACCGACTATACTTTCTTACTTGTTTTGTTTGATTTTTATTTAACCAACAAAAATGTTGACAACTATTCAAAAATATAATATACGCGCTATTGGTTTTAAGTTTTCATAATTTTGTATGAAATATTTAACGCTCCTTAATGTTGTCGTTTTTTGCATTTTTGTATTTGATTTGATAAGCAACACTTCTTTATGTGAAATATAAGAACAGCAACAAAAAACACATGCAGTCTAGTTTTGGACGCTTTAAAAAAGTACAGCAATAAGAAAAATTATAAAATAGCGTGACGAGGTTTGTAGTAAAAAAACAATAGCAGGTAAAAAAACGTTTCACTCTTTTTAAACAACAGAAACAACAACAACATTATAAGAAACAAAATAAGTTTTTGGTTGGCTTCAAAGTTGGTAAAACAAACAAAATCCCGTATTAAATTTTTTCAAATTGTTTACTTAAATACATCAAATACAACAATGGAATGATGACATTTCTTCTTGATTAGCAAAGGAAAGGATGCAGCAACAGTGAGTGATGAAGAAAAACATTGTGTGTATAAATAAGACTTCGTTCAAAAATTATTCCAACAAAAAATGTGTTCCAAGGCCAGCCGGCCGCTCTGCTCTGCTTCATCTTCTCCAACAGTGCTTGCTTGTGCAAAAACTTTTTTGTTTGATTCATCAAAATTATTTGTTTGAAATTTACATGAATTTCAGTAAACTTTTTGTTTGATCAGTTAAATTATTTGTTTGAAAAAATCGGTGTTTTTTCAATAAACAAAATGCAAATAAATTGTTTGAATGTGCGAATTTGTTTGATAGGACCGATTTCAGACAAAAAATGGTTTGGTTCTACAAATTTTTTGTTTGAATTGGAAAAATAGTTTTTTCTGTGCGGAAGATAAACTACATCAAGCCACATTCTAAAAACTTTACTGCAGACCGCAAAAACATGTTTAAAACCACATATGCTTATATTTCTGTATTAGGAATTTTCCTTTGTCCGAATATATAATAGGACTCTAAAATTTTTTTTATGTCGATGATATCACTTATAAAATTACGACATACAAGGTAACATACATTTTCTTATTGAATTGGCTTTGGTGTTCTGTACCTCCCTTCACTGAAAGAATTTTCTTCGCAATACCAATGAATTTTGACATTTATCCCATGAAAAATTGCATTAAAAAGGAACCTATGCAGCGCTTAGTTGGATCAATGAAACCTGTTTCATAAAATGTATTTAATGAAACATTACATTAGATCTATGAATATTATTCATTGGATGAATACTTTCAATAAAGTAAAAAAAAAATTGTTTATTTCTTTTTTTTAAATTTTTTTATTTTTTTTTTTTTTATTTTTTTTTTTTTTCTTATTTTATTTTTTATTTTTTTTTCTGTCTCTGGCGGGAATCGATCGCGCATCCTCGGTACTGATAGACTTGCTCACTACCACCTAGCCTACCGGGGCAGTGTAATTTTTGGATAAAAAAACTATGTTTTTTACTCAATTAAGAGCGTAAATATGAGATTAAATTGTCCATAACAACAATAACAACGTTGATTGAAAGTTTTTGTTTCATTACTATAATGACATTTTTCATTGTCATAATGAAAATTTTAATTTATGAAAGCATTATTGAAATATGTTGCTTTTATAAAAAAATTTTTGATTTCATAAATTTAATGGCATATTACATTAGATGTATGGAATAATTAAATCTTACATTTTTTGTTTAACAATTAAACATTTTTTTAAGGAAACTATAATTTTGTATTAATTTGTGAATATAGTTATGTTTGTATATTGTTTTTTTATGTTCCCAATTAACATTTTTTGTTTAACTTGGGCAAACTTAAGTTTTCATATATCCAATGAAAATTTTTAACGTAATAACGAAATCCAATGAAGCGATTTTAACAAAAATACTTCATTATCACTATGAAATTCCATTTAGACAATGAAAATTTTCATTTAACCAATGAAAATTTTTTTATGAAAATGATTCATTAAATATATAAAGCATTTTTCTTTCAGTGTTGATGGTATTGGTACTGTTCAATTCCTTGAGACAAGTGTTTTTAATACGGGATTTCCCGGGACAATAATCCCGCACATTTTTCGGGAAAAATCCCGAAAAATTTGTGCGGGTATTCCCGGGATTTTTTATTTAATTATGGCAACAGCTGATATGTGTAACTGTTAAAAAGTTGTGTCATGAAAAAGATCTTTCCCGTAAAGCAAAAAGGTCTTAAGTCACAAAAGAGCATTTTGACTTTTTAATTGGCCATAATAAACTTGTTTTTCTCTTTTGTTTGTTTTAAATCAGTTTAGTCTAGCACAACTGCTAATAATCGTTATTATCCGCTCTTAGGCAAAAAGTCTATGAAATACTCCAAATAAATAAACTAAAATTTCTGACTTAAGACATTTTTGGCAAACTCCAAAGAGATGTCATTTCATTCATATGCGATAAGTAAGGCAATGTTTAATGCTTTGAAATTTCGAAAGAAGAAGATTAACAAATTTTTAATTTGCTTAAAGATCCAGATTTATTTAATAAAAAAATTTTGTTCCCACTTGCTTCAAAAAATTTTATGATTTTATATGCCGAGCAGCTGCATTAAAGATTTGTCGGATTAGATTCTGTAAAAGTTATCAATAAAGCGTTTATTCGCTTCGAAGAAAATAATTTTTTTTAAAGTGGAATTACAAGTTTTGAAGGAACTGTTAAGAAAACTGAACTGGTAATGCTTTCGTACTTGTTCATTTATATTATTTCAAGTCCCCTTTTACAATAACTTGACCCCATTTTTTTCAACAAAGTCTTCCTGCCGCCTTTTTCCACACATTTTGTTTCCTTCTTAGAAATCCAACTTTTTTTTTTGCAAGGCAATTTTCATTAAGAAAAAAATAGACAAAGTGCCTTTGACAATCTTTAAATTTTATCTAGAAATGTTTTCCTTTTTTTTTTCTTTACCTTTTTTAATATCTTCCACTTTTTCGAGTTTATTTCGTTTAATTTCATGCCTGACTTATTCGACTAAAACCCTACAAGTCCATGAAGTTATAATTGACAACAGAATTGGTGGCTAGTGTATTTTGATTTGCTGTTGTTGTAGTTGTTATCGCTGTTTTTTTTTCGTTAAAATTGCTGTTGTCGTAGTTGTAAAATAAGACACGGGTTTGTATTTTTCAATAGATCAATCGTTTTACTTTGTTGAAATTCGTTTTTTTTTTATTGTCTCAATGCAGCAGAGTCTGACAATACAGAACAGTAAAATAATGAATGAATTTTAGAATTCAAAACCACGAAAAAAAGTGTTGCAGTATTAAATTTTGCACAAAACAAAAATTTTGTTATAAAAAATGTAAAATGGGGTTAAATTTAAGTAGAGATAAATTTAAAGTTAATTAAAATAATTATTAAATATTATCAAAATAATTTTTGGGAATACAAAATTTTAATTTTAAAAGATTTTGTTATTCGTGCTTAATTCCAAATTTTTATTATTGATAAAAACACTGAAATTTATTGTTGATGGGATAAGCTATTCCTATGCGCATTTCACTGGTTGCTTAGGCCAGATCGTCAGGAAAGATTTTAGAAAAAAGATTTTAGAAAAACTAAAGATATTAAACCAAATAAAACCGTTAAATATATAAGAATTATACACAGAAAAAAATATCTCAAGAAAATATTTAACAACACAGTTTGTTAAAAATAAAATTTTAGGTCAACAAACTATTTATTTGATTCAATTAAAATATTTATCAAAATTACACTTTGCAAAATGCCACTCAATAAAACATAGTTAATAATGAAATAATTAAATATTTCTTCATATTCAATAAAAAAAAATATTTGAATCGAAGTAAAACAGTATTTTTACAACTTTTGTCCATTTTTTTAGCTCATAATTCTCATTCGCTTTACAGTTTTAGCTGAATAATATCTTTAGTTTTTCCAAAGTAACCAGCGAAATGCGAATAGAAATTAGCTTCTTCCCCCACAATAAATTTTTAGTGTATTTATCATAGAATAAAAATTAGGAATTTAGCACATCATAATTTAATTGAAGATTCGATAAACATGTTATTTGATTTATTAAACATTTACAACCATTTATTTTAACAAATCATGTAAACATTTTGTTGAAAAAAATTTTTTTGGGCAACAACTTTTTTTATTGACTCAATAAATTTGGTTGTTGACTAAAAATTCAATAATTTACCTACAAACTTTTTTATCAATATCGCAAAAATCGTCATCGCAGAAAATTCAAAAATTTTTGTAATCAAATATGCGATTTTCGTATTCAAATATGAAAATTTTTTTCTTCTGTGTAAGCAACAGTTCTACTTGTATAATATCAAAGTTTAAACAAAAACATCAACAATAAACAGTGAGTTTATCTCATCTTACATTCCCCACAACAATTGATTGGAATTCTCCCAAAATTAATTGTAACCCAGTAAAAAAATTGGGTTTTTTGAAGCACTTAAGAGAAAAAGCGCATAGTCCAGCGCTTCAATAAAAGAGCTTTTATACAGCAGTAAATGATACAGAATAAAATATACAAAAAAGCTGCCATTTTAGTGCTGACAGTGAAGAAGGTTGTAAACCGAAAAAAATAATAATATACGAAAATGATTGAAAAAATGCATTTAAACAAATAAAAGCAAAAGATTATTGAATATATTAATATAGTTAGCCCCTAAAAAGCACTTTAGGAGTGCTTTGCTCGAATGTTAAAAGTAGCGCTTATTGTCAGCAGAAAATAGTCCTCCAAACCGGGAACACTCCATACAAAAATCAGGCATCCCATCAGCAGGTTTGAAGAGATTTGAGGTATGAATTCATACATAAAACCTGCTCCTTTTGGAGCACATTTTTTACGGGGAAGTAGGTTAAGAAAATTAAAATGAAAGCAAACACAAATTTCAAAAGCATGTTGCCAGTTAAGTTTTAGGAATAGCTTTTCCCATCAACAATAAATTTCAGTGTTTTTATCAATAATAAAAATTGGGCATTAAGCACGAATAACAAAATCTCTTAAAATTATTAAATAAATACAAATTAATCGAGCTCGAAGGCAGCGTTTTTGTAAATAAATATTTCTTTTGATTTCCGTCCAATATTTCGATCTTCTTTGAAGATCCTCATCATGGATTATTTTCAGTAAATTTTTATAAACACAAAAACGACGCATCGACAACATAAAGTGCAATTTTAAATCAAATCACCAAATCAAAGTAAAAAGTGTGTAATGGAGCATTGATCCGAAAAAAATTATAATAGTGATCAGTTGTTAATTTTTTTTATTTAATTCAACAAAACTTTTCAGTTTAGAAATTCTCTGTTCCAGTAAAATTGTTGTATTGAAGAAATTTTTACAATTTTTACGTCCAAAAGGAGATGGATGAGGTCCATTGTAAATTGCTTTACAGTAAAAAAAATTACCAAAAAAAAGTATTCAGTATTTATTTGACCAAAGTTAAATTTTAGTTAAAGTATATTTCCTAATTAGGCTTTCAATCTTACAAATTGTCTCTCGGTTAGCCATCTAATGCCCACAATGAAACTGATAATGGCTTGTCGTCTGCACCAAGAAACATCCCTAGATATCTAACCCTGTGGACCAAGGGCAATGGCACAACCTGCAGAAGTCTCGGATTATCCTATCCATTTTATTTAACATAAACCAGTGTCCTGTCTTCACACCAATTGCGATCTTCTGGTTGGCTGGTCAACTTAAGGCTACAGTGCATAAGGGGAGTAGCATTGAGTCCTACTTCTCCCGGCCCTTTTCAATATAAGCACCCTGATGTCTCTATGATAGTGACTTAAAGGTGAATATATTTTGAACTTCCTGACTGCCAAATCTTGTGCCGAGCTTTGTCGTACGAGTTCGTCAATTTCATAACCCTTCTACCAATACCAGCTGTTGTTGTTTTATAAAAACAACAACTTTTTACCGTAAGGTCTGGCATGGCCAGATTGTTGGCGGCGTAAGTTCGGCTTGGGCTCTCCGTATTTCAAACTTCGATTTAAAAATTTGTCCCTTAAGAATTTTAAGAGCCGCCAAAATATAAATGTACATTGTATGACCAAGAATCCCTTTTACGGATAACTAACTAACTATGCAATCTATCTGTCCTATAACTTACATTCTGTTCTCAAGATTCTCGTATGGCCTATTTGCACGTCATTCATACAGAAAGATGAAAGCCGTAAAATTTTAATTTGTTCCACTATCTTTGTCGTTCTTAAAAATACTTAAAAACACTAAAACGTACTTCAAACAATACTAAATGGGATATTTTTCAAAAACCAATTCTGGAATTGCTTAAAAAAAGTATGTATAAAATTATTAAATCGGGTAATAAAAACCAGAACCAAGAGACAAATTACAGAATAATCGTACTATTCTCAGACAACTTATTAGTCTCGTCTATCAGCATTGCATTCTTTATGCGTACAGTTGCGTGTGCATGTAAAGGTTCGTTATACGAACAACAACAACATTACAGAAGAAGATAAAAATGATTAATTTAGTTTGTATAGAAACATCAACAGCACTATTAGAAAGAAAAACTACAATTCCTATATCTATGGCATTTTGACAAAACATCTTAAGTCGAGATAAGATCGCAAAAAAGTTTTTAAAAATACTTGGAGAAAAAATCATTTTTGTTAATAATCAAAATAAACCAAAATATTGTTTATAATAAAAAATTTTAAAAACGTAAAGAAAAAGGTTTTTTCAATGAAAATTCGTATGATTAACAAAATTTTTTTCAATTTTTTAAAATTGACTTAAGATGTTTTGTCAAAATTATAAATAGAAGGAAAAATTCCCGAATTCTATTTTTTAATATTGTTCTGCTGGTGTCCTTTAATTGAGAGTTCTTCTGTAAAAAACAGGAAATAAAACAATTAAAGTGAAACATGCGTAATAGGAAAATAAATAATATTTATGTTTTTTTCTCTTTTTAGTTACTGGGCTAAGTGCTTGCAGTTAGTCTTAAATAAAACCATATGGTGTCTGAAGCTTTCTTTTCACAGCTCCTCTGCTTTGGCTAACAAAGCAAAATGTATGGGAAAAATATTATTTAAAGCTCGAATTTTTTTTTCTTTTTAAAGCTGGAGGTCCAGAACACGCGTTTTCGCCTCCACGCAGCGCATGCTTTTATAACCTTACTTGCGTTCTACGTTTCAAGTTACATGCAACGCTTTTTATGCAGCAGCAGCACAAGTAAAAAAATAAATTTAATTTGTCAAAATCAGCTGATTTGTTTGAACGCTGCTTGTGACGCTTGCAAAAGTAGAAAGTAAACCTACTTTTCGCCTCAAGGCATCTACGCTTTTGTGCATGTAACTTACTACGTATAACTACACAGATTCTTCTTTTTTGACAGCTGCGTATGCAGCGCAAAAGCGAGTAACGCGTGGTGTGGACCTCCAGCTTAAGGACCAGCGCTCAGGGGATGACCCCTACTAATGCATTGCATTGTGTTGGAACTAGGAAAATAGGTTGTGGGAAGGAGAATATGGAGGGAGAAGTGTTTGTGAACATTCGATTTGAACTCAATCATGTTGTAAGTGAGAGGGAAGACTTCTGCAGGAAGGTTATTCCACATACGAACTGTCCGGGAAAATCGAATTCTCCTGTAATGCGTTGTACAATTCACCTGCCAATCGACCACATAAGGATGGGCTCTTGAGGAAAAACGTGTATTACGAACAAACGTACGGGTTTCGGTAACCATATCCCTAATTTCGTCAGAACACATCCCATTGTAGTAACGATAAAATAGGCAAATACAACCCACATTGCGACGGTGCTCAAGGGAGTCAATAGAATTGGATACCCTACTGTCACCAATGAGAACCTTCGCCCTCTCCTGCACGCGGTTGAGAAGCTCCAAAATAGACTTTGAAGCACCGGCCCACACATGAGAGTTGTATTCCATACGCGGTCGGATAAAGGTGGTAAAAATAGTAAGGAGATCAGATGGAGTGAAGTATATCCTACACCGTCTTAGAAAACCGAGGCACTTGAATGCTTCTTTCAACACCTTGAATATATGTTCTGTCCATCGGACATCGCATTGTATACTCATGCCCAGAACATCAAAAGATTCTGATTCCTCAATAATTATACCACCCATATATACAGATGAGGCACCTTGATTTGTCGCGCCTTTATGCGTCAGCACGCAACATTGGGTTTTTCGGGCATTAAAATCGGCCCTATTCGCACGACCCCATTCCGAGATTATGTCAAGGTCTCGGCCAAGCGTATCATTCATATTCTGCCTCATAACACCGACATCGGATTCGAATGAGTACGAAGATTGCTGTCATCTGCAAAAGAATAGATAGGGTTTTCAGTTTGGAGGTCATTTAGAAAAAAAAGAAATAGAGTAGGAGAAACAACGGATCCTTGCGGCACCCCTGAATGAATCTTGAACTCGTTTGACGAAACCCCATCTATAACAACTCGTATAGTGCGATCTCTGAGAAAACTCGATATAAATCGAGAAAAATTATCACCGACACCAAATGCAGCAAGTTTTGACAAGAGTGCACCATGCCAGACTCTGTCAAATTAACATTTAAAGTCTTTAATAAAGCGCAGTAAAAGATTAATTTGTATCACTTTTACTTAAGTAAAGGTAAGTTCAGACTGATGAAATATTTGATAGCAAACATCAAATATTTCACTAACGTAGTCTGAACCCAAAATATTTTTGAGTGTCAAATAAAATAACAGCTGATTTTGAGCAAATAAAAGTATTTGCCAGCAAACAAATATTTGTCCAATGTGAACATAGTGTGAATACAAAAAATTAAATTTTTTAGTAGTTTTTGAGCAAACATTTATTTGATATTACAAAAAAATTTTAAGAGCAAACAACGACAAATAATTTTAGCCATGTTACCTATAGCAGCAATATTTTCGGATTCTTTACAGTTTTAAAGATTTTTTATAATTATAAGACTTTGCTATCATGCCGCTATTGGCAAATTTTTGCAAAATTTCCGCTAATTTGGCAATTTTTGCCATTCCTTATACTTTTAGGGACTTTTAGTCAATTTTATGGCTTGTTTGAAATTTTAAAATTTTTTGCGTATTTTCGCTTATTTTGCAAAAAAAACTATTTTTTGCTATTGTCCGACAATTTGTTTTTTTAAACGATTTAAAACAAATTTTAAGGTTTGTTTCAAAATTTGCAATTTTTCGCGAATTTTAGCCATGCTCGCGTTATCCATTATCTTCCAGTTTTTGCTGCTCCACAAAATAAAACAAATAAATTAGCTGCTGCGCTCATTTTTACTATTTGTGAAATATATTTTAATTTTTGAACGCTTTCAATAAATAATTATTTGATGCAAATATTTGTTTAAGTCTGAACGCATCGCAAACATGATTTCAATTATTTTATTTGACACTATTTGCCAACTGTTTTAACAAACAAAAATTGTCCAATATTTGAGCTTAGTGTGAACATTAAACAAAATATTTATTTGTTTCACACAGTTTGAAGCAAATATCAGAACAAGTATTTTTGTCAAATATTTCATTAGTCTGAACGTACCTTAAATCTCGTTTTCGTATTATTTTAAGTTCATACACTTGTATAATACGTACTTGCTTACCGTACTATTTTTGCACCGCTGTAGTTTGATTGAATTTTATTTTGAGTATAGAAGACCGGCATGAAATAACCCCCCAAAAAAGTAATGAAATAATCCCCCAAAAGTTTGTAGAGAGAACAACAAACACGATTTATAGGGCGTTATTTCATTTTGTTTGGGCTTTTATTTAAATTTTTTAATTGGGGTATTATTTCATATGAAATTATCCCCCAAAAAATCGTTATGAAATAAAGCACCAATATATTTTTGTGGGGGATTATTTCTTTTCCAAATTTATAATGAAAACGTTTTTGGGCGCAAGGATTTATCCACTTTACAGAACACCGGCTTCGAAAAACAAAGCTGCTCTGCATAACCGGCCTTCGGCCCAGCTCAATGGTTTTCTTCTATATGGTATACCAAACACCGGCTTCGCTAACTAAAGCTTCTCTGCGTAGCCGGGTCGAGTTGGTATTTTTATACTATAGAGAAGAAAATCCTGGCACTATGCAGAGAAGCTTTAGTTAGGGAAGCCGGTGTTTGTAATACCATAGAGGAAAGAGTCATTGCGCCGAAAAAAGTGGCTACATTAAGTACATAAGTTAATAGTGGCTACATTAAGTACATAAGTTAATAGTGGCTACATTAAGTACTTAAGTTAATAGGAAGAAAGAATTTGGCTCAATAGTGGTTAAGAAAACGGAATTTGGCATTCCTAAGCAAAATTTTAGGTTTACAAAAGGTTTATAAAACGAATTGTCTATGAAAATTTGTTAAATGAACCTCTAAATACCTGAAATATTTTTATTAATAAAGGGGGTTGATAACTACAAAGTTATTTTCGGCACTAAAAAAAGCTCGAATGGGTGTACAATTTCACCAAGTATGCATAAAATTGTGTCCCAAAAACAAGAAGACATATTATCTCAACTTAACCCCTGCATCATACTTTTAAGTTTCCTTAATTAAATATTTAGATGCTTAAGAAGCTTGTGCTGGTTCAATAAAGAGGAGACAGACGACATAATAAAAATCTGTCTCAAATACTTAAAATAATTGTTAATTAAAACAAAACAAAAATTTAAGAACTAAAGCTCTTTTAAATTAGATTTATAAAAAACTAATTTTATTAATTTAAGAATGAAAACGGATATTGATGTTTTCCTCTACATTGAAACACAGAAAACAAAGTTAAATTTAAAAGAATTTATCATGTTAAATTTTAAATAACATACAACAAAACCAAGAAATATCACATAATCATTGCAGATATTTTTAAATTAATGAACATTCCCAGCGTTGTTTCAATGTAATTTAAACAACTATTTATTGATTCGCCACACGATGATAATTTCAAAAGAAATTATTTTGTTTAACCACATCACACTTGGTTCTTTTTTATGGTTGTACAAGGGTTTCTATTCAGAAAAAAAAACTTCCAAAAATACCCGCAAAAAAAATGTAAATCCCGGAAATTTTTAGTCGGCTAATTTTCTCCCAAACTTGGATTTAAGTGTTGGTGACAATTAATTTAAAATAAATAAATAATTTGGTAATAAAACCATTTCAACGGCTTTGAGGCGAAAACATAATCAACCTAATTATGAATAAAAATTCCGCGGGAGTTTTCTCCATATTCCCATTCCTGCTATGTAAATTCAATTGTAAAAATGGGAAAAGAAAAAAAGTCCCAGGGAATTTATATTCATTACAAGCTTAACACGGTGCGCTTCGCTACACTGATTTTACCACTTCTTCAGTTGAGAGATATTAAATGTATGCATCCAATGGGAGGTATTTCCCCCCTGCGCCTACCCGCTTTATTTTTATTATTTTTATTTTCAAAAGTGTAGTATACTATAAGAGTGACTTCTGCAAAGTTTGAACATTCTCACTATAACAGTTCTTAAGATATGCGATATTAAACCTTGGCGTCCTATGGGGGTACCACTTCCCCCACTGCTATTTTATTTAAATTTTGAAGATTCAGATTTCAGAAGATCCTACTACGAAAAGTTCAACGAAATGCGTGCAGCGGCTCTTATTTATATTTCTATCTATGAGGGGTACTGATCCTCCTCTGTCTACCCCACCCATTTCTATATTAAAATTTATAGTTTACCATAATAGTAGCTTTAACCACGTTTTAAGACTCTCCCTTTAATAGTTCATCAGTTGAGCGATATTTAATATATGCATCCTATGGGAGGTATTTCCCCCATGCGCCTACCCGCTTTAGTTTTATTTTCAATAGTGTAGCATACCATAAGAGTGACTTCTACAAAGTTTGAACATACTCACTAAAACAGTTCTTAAGATATCCGATATTAAACATTGGCGTCCTATTTGGGTTAAATTAGTTAAATTTTAGGGCTCAGAAGATCCTACTACCAAAAGTTCAACAAAATGCGTGCAGCGGCTCTTAAGATATGCAATATTTAATATTGCCATCCAATGGGGGGTACCAATTCCCCTGCCCCTATCGAAAAAAGTAGCTTATTTTATTTTTATGGCTCACATCATGTTACTGTAAAATTTCAGGAAAATCGGTTTAGTAGTTTAGGAGTCTATAAGCCAACAAACAAACAAACAAACATTTTACATTTTTATATATATAGATACATAGATAGATTGAGATGAATTTTTGTCCGACAACATTTTTACAATAACTATGTATAAATTTATTAAACAGAAAATTAAAATTTTTTTGATTTAAAGCAAATCGTCGCCTTAGAGTGTAAACGGCATAATAAACTTCACAAATGGCTTGGCAAACATGTCAAAATTTTACGTTTGTACAAACATTTTGTGTTGTTAATTGGCGTGTTTGATGTTTGAACAAACATTTGAAGCTATGTTTGCAGAAATATTAAAAATTTTTAATATATGGCAGACATGTTGGATATTTGTCAAACTTTTTGTGGCGTCTAATGCTAAATGTATTCAGTTCAATTAATTTTTAAAATTATAATAAATTTGTTTTAGTATTATTGCTTTCCACAAAACAGCTCGTTGTTTAAATCACTTTATACTTAAAATTTTGTGTCATTATTTTATAATTTCTTCTCCGTTTTAAGCAAAAAGTAATAAAATTGCCGCAGCACTATTGGCATCTGCATTCATTGAATACAACACAAAAATGAAAATTGATGTTTGTTTATTGGCAAACCCCAAACGGAAACAGCGTGTGTGTGTTTGCCAAGCATTTTGTATGGTTTATTATGCCCTTAAGTCTGCAAACTAAATTTTTTGGAAATTTTACATCAAAAACAAAAAATTTCTAATGTTTTTTATACCTCTCCACTATTGTGGTGTGAGAGGGTATTATGCATTTGTGCTGATGTGTGTAACGCCTTAAAATATTGGTCATAGACCCACCTTAAAGTATACCGATCGACTCAGAATCACTTTGTGAGTCGAACTAACGATGTCCGTCCGGCTGGCTGGCTGGATGTCCATGTAACATTGTGCGCAAAGTACAGATCGCAATTTTGGAGATAGTTTGATAACATTTGGGATATAGGTTCTATTGACACAAGGACCAAGCCTATTGAAAACGGCCAAATCGTAGGACCACGAGGGAAGATAGGGGGAAATTTCTTCCTCTCAGAAACTATCAAACCGATTTTAATGAAATTTAAAACTTACATAGGACCATATCTTCATGGACACAAAAGGGATGTATTTTTTAAAAAATAAGACCACGAGGGGAGATAGGGCAAATTTCTGCCTCTCAAACCGATTTTAATGAAATTCGAAACATAGATAGATCCATATCTGTATGGACACATAAGCTATACAGTTTTTCAAAAATAGGACCACAAGGGGAGGTAGGGGCCCCTACCAAGCTTTTAGCCCGATTTTAATGAGTTTTATAAACATAGAAAATCCATATTTATATGGACGTATAAGCATGATGTGTTTTTTAATACGGTGGTGTAGGGTATCATATGGTCGGGCTTGACCGACTATACTTTCTTACTTGTTATTTCTACCTTAAAAAGCAAAATAATATATATTTGGTTTATTTTCTAATATTCTATAGAGTCCAAAATTCAAGTAAATGTTATTCAATGAGACATCTCTTAATTTTTGTAACGTTGTTTAAAATATATTTAGCTCTAAGCCGACGAAATCTGGGAAAAAAATCATTATATTTCTCAACATAAATTCCAGCTTTTTTTTATTGCGATTTGTTTCCTGAATTTTTTTTTTTTTTTTGGGATTTTCTGAAAACTTCAAATTTTTGAAAAAAAAATCTCCATTTGGTTTTTATTAGGAGCACCCTATCCCACCAAATACTCGCTCACTACTTATTTACATTCGCTTTAAATAGTTTTTATGCATTTAAATAATTTTTACTTAAATAAAAAATTTTCTGCCATTTTTACTTAATGAATGGAATTAAATAATCTGTCCGGATTTTTATTACATGTTCAGTACTTTGTTTTGTTCATTTTTTTTTTTTTTTTGTGTTTGATGTCAGTTTTGTATGTTTTATGTGTATGTTTTACTTAAAACACTTATTGAATTTCAACGCGTATAAATAAATAAAATAATAAAGGGAGAAAATTTCATTATCATTGAAATTTACATGTTTAACAAACAATTAAGTTAAAACACAATAAGAGCGCATGTATTAAATGTACAAGTAAATAATTTGCAATATACCACAAGTACTTTATGGAAGCATGTACCACTGATTTCAATAATATAAATATGTGCATGCACACGCAGAGAAAAAAATGCCACCTCAAACAAAACTATTTTTAACGAAAAAATTTTTTAACAAATAAGTTTTTGTTTGTAGTGCTCAATTCCCAATTTTCATTATAGATAAATACACTGAAATTTATTGTTGGAGGATAAGCTAGTTTTTATGCGCATTTCACTGGTTGCTTAGGCCAGATCGTTAGGGTAAAGGTTCCCAAACTTTAGAAAAGCTAAGGATATTTGATATGCAAATTAAACTGTAGAGTCAATGAGACTTGCAAACACTTAAAATTTTATTTGCAACGATATCAAAGCTTAAACGAAATACCAACAATTAACAGTGAGTTTATCTTTTCTTACATTTCCCACTTTTTTTTATATCATCTCCTTATGTTAAATATGAACAAATAATAGTTACACGCAGAGAAAAAATATGGTTGGGCGCTATGGCACTACGTTTTTTGTAACACTATAGTTGTCGGACACAAAAAACTGTTATTTTTATTTAATACTAGCTGACCCCGCAAACGTTGTTTTGCCATATAACTTATTTCTTTCAGATATTACCCCTCTTGCTTCATTTCAGTCCCTTAATAATAAAAAAATATAAGAAGATATAGGGAGAGGGAGCTTTTAACCCTCTTGCCCTATTTCACATCCTATTCCCTATTGCCCTTCAGATGTTACAGTGTCTTCATTCCAAATTTTAAGAAACCCCGTTCATTAGTTTAGAAGTAGGGATTGCTGTTCGGTTTTAACCGAAATCGAAACCGCGGTTTTGAGTGCTTCAAAACCGAAACCGAAAACCGACAAAAAAAACCTCGGTTTTAGGTTTTACTTCAACAATAAATTTATGCTTGAAGAAATTGCAAATTATTCATAATAATCGTACTTCATTCACAAAAAAGTTATAGATAACAGCCTGCAACAATGACAAGGTATTTCAAAGTTCTTAAAATTCAAAAAAAGTACTAAAAAGAACAAATGTTACCTTTTTAACTCTTAAGTAGACACCAAATTTGAGTGGCACAAACTACCACCTGGGCCTGTCTAGTACCACTAGTATTTTGTATGGAGTTTTCGTGACAATAGAAAAAACTCACACTAACTAGCGCCTGGGCAAGGCTCCCAGCCAGCAAAATAATCCGACGTCGTTCAGATATCTGAGGGAAACGTCGGCAAAAAAGTCGGAATCGTATACGAATTCTGTCAGATTTCTGACCCAAAAACGTATGGTGTGGTTGACTCGAATTCTGACAGACATGTCGTGGGAAATTTTGGTTTTTTATCGGCATTTCTGATAGATATCTTACAAAAATTTAATGAAAAAGGCATGGGAAGTTCTGATGTGTCACCCGAGATTTTTTGCTTTCTAACTGATAGCTGAAAGAAATAATTTTATTGCAAAATATGTACATAATTATAAGTTTTACACGTACGTACCTTTTTTATGCTTTTTATCTTGAACAAATAAAATAAAATTAAAATTATTTCCGACTTAATGACAATTGTCATTATTTTAAAAAAATATTAAGTCTCTTTAGACAAATCTGAATGAGTTCCGTCGGAATTCTTTGGGACATATCTGTACATAAATTCCCCCCGATATATCCATGCGAAATCGATCAGAAATCGGCCAGACAGTAAGAATATTCAATGTCTGACAAAAATCTGAACGAAATCTCTAAGAATGAAGTCAGACATTTGCACGAAATGTCTGATTCCGACAACGTCGAAGTATTTTGCTGGCTGGGCTGGGACTACTAGCATATGTATGGAGTTTTATGGCTACAGCAGGAACATTTTGTTTGGAAATAGATTAATCCTTCGAAAAAAAACAGAAAAGAAAGAATTCTTGTAATTTGTATGCTTTTTGATACGTTTCATTTTGATTTTATTTACTGCAGCACATATATAATAGGCCTGGACCTGGCCAGGCCAAGGTGGATACAACATTCACAAAATTTTCATTTGGCCAATTGCGACGCCCACGGTGTTTAAATTTCCAGTTTTTTCTCATTTTCTTGTAAAAAAACACTTTGATTGAGGAACACATAAAGTTTCGTTCTAATATACTTAATAATTATATAAAAAAGCACTGAAAAAATTATGTTTTTGTATGATGTTTAACTTTGATATTTCAAAACCGAAAACCGAACCGAAACCGACCGGTTTTAATCATTTTAAAACCGAAACCGCTGTTTCACATTTTTACGGTTTTTAGCAAACTCTAGTTTAGAAGATATAAGGAAGTAAAGCTTTTACCGCTATTGCCCTATCTCAGATATGACAGTGTCTGCATGCCAAATTTTAAGAAAATCGGTTGATTAGTTAAGAAAATTGGGGAGGAGGAGCTTTTACACCTATTGCCCTATTTCAAGCCCTAAATAATAAAAATTTTAGGCTATAGTTCTTTCCAGATGTTACACTATTTGCCTGCGAAATTTCAAGAAAATCTATTCATAAGTTAAGAAGATATAGTTTTACCCCTCTTGCCCTATTTCGCGACCTAAGAAAACCGGTTGATTAGTTAAGAAGATATAGGGAGGAGTAGCTTTTGCCCCTCTTGCCCTATTTTGGGCCCTTTAGCGATATAAACTATACTATACGATATATTCTCATACCTAACAAATACACAAACAAAATTTCATATAAATCAGTCAAGCCGTTTCGGAGGAATTCAAAATGGAGGGCATTTTGCTCATGTTTGTATGGGTATGTATAGAAAAATCGAAATGCCATATCTTCGGACACCCTGGGCCGATTTCGTGTAAACTTAACATAAACAGTCTACAGACAATCCCCAACGTACCCTGAAATACTTAAATCGAATTGTAATGATTTTAAAAACTAATTGAATTTCAGTTTTTCAAAATATTAAGTCAAATTCGCAAAATTTCCATGGAAAAAAATACATGTTTCAGAATGAATGCAGATTGACTAAAATGGCTATAACTCATAAGCCAATACACATTTGAATACCGTTGATACATAAAAACCTTGGTATTGACGTCACCTTCCACGTGAACTTTGCTCACGCATTACAGCCCTCCAAGCAATTGGTAGAGTTCTTTTCGATTGTCTACGAAATTTAAACTACTTCGTCGCATTTGGTAGTTAAATAGTAGATTTTGCGGACAACAACAAAATACGTTAGAATCGAATAATAAGTTCGAAAATTATGCCTTTTCGTCACTTTAAAGAGTTATTCAGATTCACAGTTATACAATAACAACAATAGCACAAATGAACATTCCCCATATATTATTGACTTCTTTGCAACGATTTGCAGTTATAAAATTAACACCAAGTACAGAACAGATTTGCCTAAGTTATGACAGTTTTTATTAAACTTGCAATGTGATCGGTGGTACGTGAGTGTAAAATAATTGTAATTGTACTCAAAGTTAGGCCGCGCTGGAATCAAAAGTTACCGAAAAGCGTTCTAGTACAATAAAGTTTTAAAAATGAGTGCACAAAACAGCCCAAACTCATTCTTCGGATAGATTGGGTAATTTTTTTTAATAGTTTCTTATATATTTATTTTTTTAGAGCTAAGAAAAGTGAACTAAAAAATGTATTTTTTAAAGGATTTCAGTGATTGATTTTTTGAACTATTTGTTTATTTAATGACTTTAATAATTTTTGTTGAAAATTAGTGTTTTTATTTAATTTTTCTAGTGAAATTTACTTTATCAGTGAAAAAAATTTATAAAATAAGTGTTATAAAGCATTCACAAAATATGCTATTTATAAATTGATGAAATTTTTAAAGGGTTAGTATTTTAACAAATTTGGGACTTCTGTAAATTCCTTTAAAAAAAAATTGTCCATCGTGGGATTAGCTGTAATATTTTGATTAAATGTACTTAAGATATTTGATTATTTGTAAAACTTTCAGCAAATTTAGTTTTAATTTTACTCAGACTTGCGTAACAAAAACAAACAAAGATAAACCGTAAAATGGTCTAGTTTTTATTATAAAGAACAATAAGAAACAATTTAACTTCAAAAGTGTTCTTTTTAGAGCCAAAAGCGATACTACTAAATTCAATTGATATTCAACTACCAAAGCGCTCTAATTCGTCATAAAATATAGACACTAAGTAGATTCTTAATGTAAATATTACCATAGTGGGACATTTCTTCCCGAACGATGTTACTACATCAATAAGAATTGAATAGCAGAAGCGATAGATTTTTGCTAAATGGGGACACTATTTAGATTATTTTTCGATCGAAATTGTTTGCAGGGAGCGAACATCAATTACTAACACAACTTTTTGTATATATGAGGAGGTCCATAACAAAACGCAATAATTACATTTTTCAAGTTTTTTTGATTGAATCCCATTCAACACATTGAAATCTATATTACCTCTATTCTAAAGATTTCCAAAACTCAATAACTACACTGCAATTCAATATCAAATATAATGGTTCAGACCAAAATGCAATAATTACACATCTTTGCAATAAATCGCCACAAGAAATTTAAAAAAAGTCAACTATAAACTAAAACAAGTTAGAGTGCTATATTCGGCTGTGCCGAATCTTTGATACCCTCCACCGACAGTTCAAATGTTTAAGGAGTAATATCTGTATGATGTTATTATTATCTTAAACTGTGACGATTTGTTATTAATTGTGGATTTAGGCGACTAAACTGTTTTCCGGTAGTAGGGTTTGTATGGGGCCTAAGGTAAATTATGGACCGATCTTCACGAAATTTCACAGTCTTTTTCCCAGTTCTATAAAACTTTGACGTACCAAATTTTGTTATGATAGCATTATTTTTTACGGATTTAGGCGTACTAAACTGTTTTCCGGGAGTAGGGTTTATATGGGGCCCAGGGTAAATTATGGACCGATCTTCACGAAATTTCACAGTTTTATTTCTTGTCCTATAAAACTTTGATGTACCAAATTTTGTTATGATAGCATTATTTTTTACGTTTTTAGGCGTACTAAGTTGTTTTCCGGGAGTAAAGTTTATATGGGGCCTATGGTAAATTATGAACCGATCTTCACGAAAATTCAAAGATTTATTTTTAGTTCTATAAAACTTTGATGTACCAAATTTTGTTATGATAGCATTATTTTTTACGTTTTTAGGCGTACTAAGTTGTTTTCCGGAAGTAGGTTTTATATGGGGCCTATGGTAAATTATGGACCGATCTTCACGAAACTTAACAGTTTAATTTCTAGTCCTATGTAACTGTGACTTGCCAAAATTTGTAATGATATCATTGTTAGTTAGGGTTTTAGGCTTAATATACTGATTTCCGGGAGTAGGGCTTATATGGGGCCTAGGGTAAATTATTGACGGATCTTCACGAAATTTCACAGCGTGATTTCCAGTTGAATAAAACGAATTGTTAAGAAATCTTATATTATTCTGTGCATTTTCCCACCATTTATGTTAGTTTTTGTAACAAAATTATCAATTTTTTTTAGGTGGTGGTTCCACATTTTGGTTCATAGCTCAGATCCTATTAAACCGATTTTGCTGAATTTCAATCCCAAACTGCTTAGGATAACTACAAGCAATTTGACACCAAGTTTGTTGATTTATTTTGAGTTTTTCGAAAGTGAGCGTGTTTTCAACAGACGGACAGACGGACAGACAGACGGACATGGCTAAATCGACTTTAAATTACTCAAGGACCCAGAATATATATACTTTATAGGGTCTGAGATGAATAGTAAAAAAGTTTCACACGGAATGACAAACTAATTGTGGTGGAGGGTATAAAAAATTGTGCTCTGGTGGTAACTCTTAGATAACTGTAAAACGTGAATTTTTGTTTAGTTAATACCTTTTGCTTTTGTCAAGTTGATTGTGAATAATATTTTCATACAGTTCAAAGCAAAATGAAATAAATACTATGGATTCGGACCAAAACGCAATAATTCCAAGTTTGCTATCAAAATAACTTTAAAACAAACTGTCAGATAAAATAATTAATTTGTGATAAATATTATTTTTTGTAGACAATAATACCTCAATAATTGTTTTTTTAAAAAAAAAACTATGTGCTACTTATTTATATTAAAAATAAAATTTTTTTTTTTTTTTTTTTTTTTTTTTTTTTTGACCGAAAAACAATCATATTTCTAACAACTAAATAATGATAACTTTGAAAACATATTACCATTTCATGATATTTAATAGTCATGACATGATAACTCCCCCCCCCCCCCCCCTATCGCAAACAACTACTCCCATGAAAATATTCCCACATTTTTTTATTTCGTATTGTAATGATTCCCATAACAAATTTTTTGGGAATGAATTCCCAAACTTAAAAAATTTGGCATCGCCAATGGTTACTCCCGCGAATTTTTTTAATAAATAAATTCCCAACAAGTGTTGATGTGAACGAGAAGGGAACATGTAAATTTTAATTTGTATTCTAAAGTAGGACTAAATCAAGGCGAATTAACTACAGGTGGTGTCGAAACGGCATCTGATTTTGACAGTTCGGGCTTATTTGTTTTGATTTGTTAGTGTTTTGCTAATAATGGTTGACTTTTCGAGTTAATGACACTAACAATGCAATGCAAAAAACCGAATGTTGTTTCTGTTGTTTTTGCATTGTTGTAGTTCCGACACCACCTGTAGTTGAATTCGCCTTGGACTAAATTAAATTACTTTCTCCTCTAATTGAAGGAGTGTACATAAAGAAAATGAAGATAAACACTATTCATTATTAATTTATCATATTTTTATTAGTATTTTATTTTATATATTTTTTCTTTCACAATACACCACTGACAAGTAACTCACAATAGAGACTTTTGTTTACAAAGCACTGAAAAATAATTCACAATAGAAATTTTTACTCCCAAAATATTTGCGATACCGATTTGTTAGGGATGGGAATTTATGTTTGATCCCATGTATCATATTCCCATAACATTCGCGATAGGGGTGAATATGTTTAAGATGCAATCAAAATATCTTAACTCTTATAATATTTTGTAATTGCCATTTGTAAAATAATTTTGCATCAGTTGTGTTTGACAAAACATCTTAAGTCAAATTTAAAAAGTTGAAAAAATTTTTGTTAATCATATGAATTTTCATACAAAAAACACTTTTCTTTACGTTTTTTAAATTATGTATTAAAAAATAAATTTTTCTTTAGTTTTGGTTTAATTTATTATTTGACAAAATTATATTTTCACTGAGTTTTTTTTTAAGAACTTTTTTGCTATCTTATCTGGACTTAAGATGTTTTGTAAAAATGCCACAGATTTGTTAGTGAGTTGTTGAAACACAATTTAAAAAAAATATTCATTAAAAAACAAGTTTAAAGAAATTAAAAAAATAAAGAAATTGTATTTACATCAAAAAATAAAAAAATTGTAAAGTGCAACAAAATAAAATATCGATGCAAAAAAATTTAGATTTTTACGGATTTAGCAAACTCTACAAAATACATATTAGATTTATTAATAAGAGTTGTGGAAGAAAAAAATATGCCAACCCTTTTTTATTTAATGCAACACATGGCCAAACATTTAACAATACAAACATAATTTAGAAGAAAATACATCAAGATCTTAAATCTAGGGATTCATTTTATTCACCAACCGATGGGGCGTCTGATTTATATTTTTGCTTAAACACGGAATAATTAAATATTAAGTATTCGCATTGAACAACTTTAATCTTTGTATATCCAACAGAGAATAGCTTTTTGCAATTGAAAAAAAAATCGCATTTAATTAACGACAACAAATACACACGCTTACGGTCATACAGTCAAACTCGCGCAACCGCAAATATTCGCTGCTGGTTTGCAGTCATTCAAATAACGCACATCGTGCTTTGTTATTTATACAATCGTTACCTTCGTTTTTTTTTTATACAGATTCTAAGTGTTCTGAGCGCAAATGATTGTTTGGTAAAGAAACAAAAAATACAAACGAAAGAGCCAGAAATCAAACAATCATTACTCATGTATTTATTCAGCATTAACTATGTAGTACAAGAAAAAAAAATTTAAATGAAACTAAACACACATACTTATGTAGGTACACACAATTTCTATAGAAACAAAAAGTACAGTAGTAGTAGTAGTAGGTACAACCCAGCGGGAAAACTCAGAAGACCTTCTTACTTCAGGCCTTTTTAAAGGCCTGCTTAAAAAATGTTTTGATTTAATTACTATTCTTACGTAACTGCTAAGGAATGCCTTATAAAAGGCCTCGGCTCTTTGGTATAAAAGAAGCGAGAAAAGAAGGAGTAACATTTTTTGTTTTGTTTTTTTGCACAAGCAAAAGCAAAAGAGTTCAGATCCCTTTACAAAAACAAAGTAACATATATTGTAAATCATTTTAATTGAAGTTGAAAAGAGAAAGAGTAAAATTTTTTGTTTTGTTTTTTTCGCCAAAGCGAAAGAATTCAGATCCCGTTATAAAAACAAAGTAACAAAGTAGGTGCATATTAAAATACAAAATAAAAACAATAATGTAAATCATTTTAGTTGAGTTTTGTTCATTAAGGAAGATAGGTACTTGTGCTTAAAAGTTTTATTTTATTATAAACTTTTATTTTCAATCTATTTTACAATATTTAGCAAATTTAATTAATTCAATAAAAAAATATTTAGGTATCACATCTAATATGTACATGAAACCTTTTCAGTCTTCTAATTTCATTTGTAAGGAAATATTCCTTAATGTTTTAGACTGATAGCCCTTCAATATGACCTTTAATGCATTTGTATAAGCATGGTCTGAAAGGCCTTTTAAGAGCCATTAATTGAAAGGCCTTTTACCATACCTTTCTTAAAAACCCTTCAAGATAACCTTTTTGCTAAGGCCTTTTGACAGTCATTCTCTGGAAAGCCTTCTAAAAGCCATTTATTTGAAGGCCTTTAAGAAGCTCTGGGGAAGAAAGGAAAGCGGAAGGCCTTCTCCGCAATGACAACGCGTGTAAAAAAGATATGAGTATGGAATGGAGCGAGAAGGGCTTGTTTATCCAAAAGAAGGGGTACAGAGGCCTTCTGGAAGGCCTCCGTACTCCTTCTTTTTCCCGCTGGGAATGTATTTTTGTTATTGTTGTTTTTATTGTTGTTAATTTTGAAAAAGCGTTTCATCGTTGTTTATTGTTGTTGTTGTTAATGTAAACAAAAGTATAGAGAATGTGCTCTTTTGAATTTACTCAGTTGTGTTATATTACGTGAGCAACAAAAATGCAAATAAAGCACTTTCAATAAAAAACGAATAAATGAAAATATCAAATGTGTACGAAAGGAAAAAAAATTACCAACGTTGAACTTTGTTTTGCAAGCTTAGAATAAATGTAAATTTTAGGGTATGAATAATCAACAGAAATTGTTGATTTTGAGTTTCTCTGATATCCAACACACAGTGTTGTCAAAAGGTTTTTGTGAAAAATACCTACGCATATTAAAAAAAATCCGATTTTTCCCTACACGTTGCAAAAATTTCCGTACAAAAATCCCTACGCGTTTAAGTCATTAAAGTCTAAAAAAAATTATTTATATAAACTAATTTCATTCGCATATGTTTAATAAATCTCTAACACTAAAAATAAGTAATAAAACTAAAAAAATTATGTACTTTTAGGCAAATTCAATGAAAACAACAAGAGGTTTTAAAAAAAATATATACCCCCGTATCCATAAAGCTTCGTTCACAATCAAAAAAACCTTTTTTAACTTGGTGTTCATAATACAACAACAATTTCTTTTGTAACTACTCACATTTTGCATCAAGAAATCGTTTGCAAATTTTAGCCACAACAGTATTCTGCTTTTATTTTTATTTTTGTAAACATTTTCTAAAAATTTTCATTCAAAACTAAATAAAAGTATTTTAAACGTCAGACACAATTTCATACAAATTGTTGCTGAAGTTCTAGTTGACTCAACTTAAGTTACATTTTTAAAAAAAATTTTAGTTACATTTTTGTTCTAAAAATGAGAGGAAAATATATGAACTACTTTGGGAAGAAAAAAGATAGAAGAAAAAATAAAATTGTTTTTTTGATTGTGAACGTAGCTTAAACATTTATCAAGTTTAACAAACGTTTTTTTAAGGAAAATTTTCATAGAAAATTTTTTTTGTAAACCTTTATTAAAACAAGTTAGAGTGCTATATTCGGCTGTGCCGAATCTTTGATATCCTCCACCGACACTTCGAATGTTTTAGGAGTTATATCTGTATGATGTCTATTAGACTGGTCGCAATTTTTTTTTTTAATTTAATTGTTTGCGCTGCTTAAAATATGAGGTTTGGTGTAAGAAATCATGATCTAATTTTTCAAGTCAATCCGACGGTGCCTAACCGTGCCGGGTGGGGCCCAAAGTTCCCCATATTATAAAAAAAAACATCTTTTCTATCAGATATTTAACTAGTTGAAAAGCCGAAAATCTAAAATATGGCTTCGTTACGATCTTCCGCAGAGAAAGTACTTCAGTGTGCCAAATTTCAGCTTCCTTTGTCATCAGATGGCTTCAGAAAGTTGCGGAAAGAATAGGACATACATGCAAACATCCTGATATACTAAGAAATTATATATTGTATAGACAGATTAACATATGTTCGCGCAACTCAAAAACGCTTTAGCTTATTGAAAAACTAAAAAAAACCGAAATTCCGCAATAAAATTTACTTTAAGAAAGTCAAAACTTTTTTCTTTATGTTGGCTTTGGTTTTCGAGATATACCGTTATTTCGAAAATTAAGGAGGTTGCACAACATATGTTCGCGCAACTCCAAAACGCTTTAGTTTATTGAAAAACTAAAAAAAACCGAAATTCCGCAATAAAATTTACTTTAAGAAAGTCAAAACTTTTTTCTTTATGTTGGCTTTGGTTTTCGAGATATACCGTTATTTCGAAAATTAAGGAGGTTGCACAACATATGTTCGCGTAACTCAAAAACGCTTTAGTTAATTGAAAAACTAAAAAAACCGAAATTCCGCAATAAAATTTACTTTAAGAAAGGTAAAACTTTTTCTTATATGCGCAGTCGCTTTAGAAACATAATTTTTTTTTTTTCTGGAAAAAAAATATTTTTTTTATTAAAATTTCGGAATTTTTGTTTTTAAAAATTCATAAAAAATTGAAAAATGCAGCTATGCTTCTAATTTTTTGCAGACATATAAAAAACAACATTGCAAACAAAACATAAATGATTAGCAGCTGTTAACAACTTTTGATTTTATGTATTCACAAAAGACGAAAAATTTTAATTAATTTAAGAATTTTATTAAACCGCCACATTTTTTGTGAATACAGTTGTGTACAGATTTTAGTCATTTATAGCTTGTTTTGTTTGCAATGTTGTTTTTTATATGTCTGCATAAAATTAAAAGCATAGCTGCATTTTTAAATTTTTTATGAATTTTTAAAAACAAAAATTCGGAAATTTTAATTAAAAAATTATTTTTTTTTCCACAAAAAAAATTATGTTTCTAAAACGACTGCGCATATAAGAAAAACGTTGTACCTTTCTTAAAGTAAATTTTATTGCGTAATTTCGGTTTTTTTAGTTTTTCAATAAGCTAAAGCGTTTTGGAGTTGCGAGAACATATGTTAATCTATCTATACAATATATCTGTGGCATTTTGACAAAACATCTTAACTCGAATTTAAAAAGTTGAAAAAAATGTTGTTAATCATGCGAATTTTCATTCAAAAACATTTTTGTTTAAGTTTTTAAAATTTTGTATTATAAACGAAATTTTTCTTTAATTTTGATTTATTTTATTATTTAATAAAAATGATTTTTTCACCGAGTTTTTTTAAAAAACTTTTTTGCTATCTTATCTCGACTTAAGATGTTTTGTCAAAATGTCACAGATATAATTAGTATTCTTTCCGCAACTTTCTGAAGCCATCTGATGACATAGGAAGCTGACATTTGGCACACTTGAAGTACTTTCTCTGCGGAAGATCGTAACGAAGCCATATTTTAGATTTTCGGCTTTTCAACTAGTATAACTATAAAGATCTGATAGAAAAGATGTTTTTTTTATAATATGGGCAACTTTGGGCCCCACTTGGCACGGCTTACACCAAACCTCATATTTTAAGCAGCGCAAACAATTATAATCTTTGTAAAAACAGACATCTGCATTACAATTTGTTGCGGTTTAGACCTATATAAAATTATTGATCGACAATCAGAATTAATTTTAAAAAGTTTGAGTAGAATATCAGTTTAAGCTGAACTTAAATGATTTTCAAGAGAACAAATTATATAAAAGCCATGGTAAGCTATTAACCAATCATCCCAAATTCTGCAGATCGATTTCTGGTATTAAAAAATATAAATTTCAATACAGCTGTGCAATTAGTTTAAGCGTTTGCAGTGAATTTCAGAAGGCTGCTAAAATGGACTCTAACATAGCGTTTACATTTGCTAGTACTGGCAAGACAGTAGCAATTCATTCAAACTTTTTCACTAATACATAAACACTTTTACAGCTATTTTGTTTTTGCATTGTTTTGCCAACTAATATGTATATGCTTACTGTCTTGCCAGTACTGGCAAATGTAAAAGCTGTGTAAGGTAAATTATGGACCGTATATCACAAAATTGCATAACATTTTTTCTGGCCATATGAAGCTAAACTGGAAGAAAGTTTACCTCGTATTTAATCATTTTACCAGAGTGGGCTTTAAATGAGGCCTATGTTAAGTTATGCACCGATCTTCACTAAATTTCACAGTGTCATTTCTAGTTCTATAAAACTTAGATGTACCAAATTTTGTTATGATAGCATTATTTTTTACGTTTTTAGGCGTACAAAGCTGTTTTCCGGGAGTAAGGTTTATATGTGGCCTATGGTAAATGATGGACCGTTCTTCACAAAATTTTTAAGTCTTATTTCTCGTTCAATAAAGCTGTGATGTACCAAATTTTGTTATGATAGCATTATTTTTTACGTTTTTAGGCGTACTAAACTGTTTTCCGGAAGTAGGTTTTATATGGGGCCTTTGGTACATTATGGACCGATCTTCACGGAACTTAATTGTTTCATTTCTTGTCCTATTGAACTGTTATGATAGCACTGTTAGTTAGGGTTTTAGGCTTACTATACTGTTTTCCGGGAGTAGGGCTTATATGGGACCTAGGGTAAATCACGGACGGATCTTCAAGAAATTTTACAGCGTGATTTCCAGTTAAATAAAACGAACTATTGCGAAATCTTATATCATTCTGTGCATTTTCCCACCATTTATGTTAGTTTTTGTAACAAAATTATAAATTTTTTTTAGGTGGTGGTTCCACATTTTGATTCATAGCTCAGATCCTATTGAACTGATTTTGCTGGATTTCAATCACAAACTGCTTAGGATAACTATAAGCAATTTGACACCAAGTTTGTTTATTTCCTTTGAGTTTTTTGAAAGTGAGCATGTTTTCAACAGACGGATAGACAGACGGACATGGCTAAATCGACTTAAAATTACTCAAGCACCCAGAATATATATACTTTATAGGGTCTGAGATGAATAATAAAAAAGTTTCACACGGAATGACAAACTTAATATACCCTCTTCACAACTAATTGGAGTGGAGGGTATAATAATATTATTTTTATGAACACGGCAGGTAATCTTTATATAATAATCTTAATTTAATTCAGGTACAATAGCAACAGGCTATTTTTTAAATAATCGGTCATTTAAAAATGAACATTTTGAAAACTCAAAGTTCAAAAAAATATTTCCTTTTAAATACCGGAACAACTTTTGAATTTAAGAAAAGCTACATTGATTTTTACAGTAAATCAGTCTTAAATCTTCGTCCATTTCAATTTCACGTATTTTCGATTTCCACGACATGAAAAACGCTTGAAGCTCCTACTTAGGTAGTTCATTTGTACGGCTGAGCATTTCACGAGTTGTAAAATAATTCCTGCATGAAACTAATGCGAATATTGACATGCTTTCTGAAAGACTCGTGAGATAATCTCTACACACATCTCAAACGCCTAATATAAGCGTCTATCTCTGTGTTGTAGAAGTATCTCACAGAGGAATATGAATGTGCAACAGTTTCTCCCGTGCGAGGAGTCTTTTACGATTTAAAAATGAGCTCTTCGACGATGAAAACGCTATTTCATGAGATTCCTAGTAGACTATTACACAATTAAAAATGCTGGCTGGGATAATACCAACTCCACTATTGTGATGAGGGTATAAACATAACTCTTTTTCCATTGAGTTCTTACAACTATGTAGGTTTAAAAATTTTACTCGTGAATACAATGAAACCTTATCAGAAAAAGATTTCATGAGCAATCGGTCTGCTTCATCTGCACTTTTTATTAAATAAAAAAAGCAAAACTTCTTGCAAATAAGGTGTTCAAAGCACACATTTTTAAATTATTGCATTCCACAAAACACGATTTAAAATTAAAATAAAAAACAAAATGAAATATGACAGCATATATTTTTGACACACAGCTAATTTGTTTACTACAGTGTTGTATAATTTTGACACAACGTTAAAGTAATTTACGGCGGGGTGCAATAACGCCTTAAGAAATAAGGCCTTTAAGGCTTTATTGCCACAGGCCGCCACGCAGAGAAACTGTATTAAGTGAAGATTTAGGTGGCTTTTTCCTACGTAGTGCATAAAGTCCATGGACATTATGTCACTATTCGTGTGTCACAATGTTCATGGACATTATGACATGCCACCGGAAATATATACTTACATGTTCATTATGAGCAATATGTATTATTAGGAGTTGTTTAAAGATATTGGAACTACTAATCGGTCGAAATTCTGCTACCAACAACAACAAAAATCGATAAATTGAACAGTGTAACAAAAGAATCAAAAAATATAAAATAAAGGCTTTATTGCACCATTGGCTAAATTCCAATAAAGGCTTTATTTCACTTTCAATTGAGCAGTAAAGCCTTTTTCGCAAAAAAGGTCTTATTTCTCAATTGAAAGTGAAATAAAGCCTTAAAGGCCTTATTTCTTAAGGCGTTATTGCACCCCGCCGTAATTTACAGTGTTGTATCAATTTTAAAAATAAGACCATCTTGTATGAATTCGCCTTCGGATAAAAGGAAAAAAATAAAAAATTACTTTGATTGCTTTCTTCTATATGACAATTTAGGGATATTGCTTAAATATTTTCTTGGGCGATACCTTCCATTTGTTTGCAGGGGTGTATGTATTTATGATGATGTTTGTAACTCACAATTACATTGCTACTAGACTCATCTATAATTATACCGAATAAAATCACCTTTGAAGACTTTTGTCGCATGTCCCTCCGTTTGTGTGGACATGTTAATCTTGTGCAGGTCGTAATTATAATGAAAATTTGTTGAATAATATGTTTTCGATCCAGTGCTGCCAGAACTTTAAGAGGTCAATTCAGAAAAAAACCAATTTATCATCAAAAAATCTGCAAAATCTGCGCCAAGATTTTATAAATCTTCAAAACATACTTATTACATTTTTTTTTGTAGTTTATTTAGAAAAATATATAACAATTCATTTCAAAATATACGGCCATGCTCTGGAATTTGAAATCGATGGAGATTTTAAATAAATATTTGTTTTAAATGTAGCTTTCCAGATTTTTAAAATTGGTTCTGGTCAATATATGTAAGTGGTCCTCGAAGTAAAGAGTGTCCAAACTTGAGGTATCATCGGTCAGTGGTAATCGCTACAGGGAGATGATCCAAAGCTTTCTGTGGCGGAAAATGAATGAAATGGACGTAGAGAATATGTGGTTTCAACAGGATGGTGCCACTTGCCACACAACAAGATACACAATTGATGATTTCTTTGAAGAAAAGTTCGAAAATCACATTATTTCTCGTAGAGATCGTGCGATTTGACACCATTAGACTGTTTTTGTGTGGTTTTTTTTTAATAAAAAGTGTACAGCAATAATTCCACAACAGTTCAAGTGTTTTAAAATAAAATTATAGAGCAGATATCAATCACTGACAACAGTTTATTTAATAACGTGATTGATAATTTTGATTTGGGGGGTTCACTTTACAAACAGTCACCAGAAAATATGGATGGAAACATGAAGATTATACACAATCTCGTACAAGCCAAAAATTACTTACGCTAAATATATGTGTATCTAAAAAATTTTACTTTATACGAACGAAATAATTTAAAATCAAGAAATAATTATGGATTTTCTTGTTTTAAGATTAAATCCAATTTCAAATGGCTTGATATCATAGTTGAACTATTTATTTTAATCTTTGTGTCTTTCTTTTAAACTTTTCTTGCGCAAAATTGTTTCGCGTGATGTGACAACCGATATATATATATATTTTCAAGCGCAATCATTGTTTAAAATTTTCTATACTATAAGTTCAAAAATCTCTATAAATACCGAAAATATCAACACTTAATAAACACGAATTTTTCTTTCCTGCTTTCTTCCATGAATAGCTGATATTTTTCGATCTTTAATGCAAGTAGTGGCAATAGTAAAAACATAAGTGAAAATCTAAAGAAGTTTCAACCGTGCTAAAAAATCTGCATTTTTTAGCCAAAAATCTTCAAATCTGCCTTTTGGCATTTTTGTGGTATATAATCTGCAAAATGCAGATAAATCTGCACTTCTGGCATCACTGTTTCGATCTATAGACGCACTTTTTGGAAATTTGCGATAACACTGCTCAGCAGCAAAATCCTCCGTTAAATAAAACTATATGGACTATATGGATTTTAATGCGCTGAACTCAAATCCGTTCTCGGTTTTTTTCCACCAGATCGGCATTTTTTTTATGGGCGTGGCAAATTTGTTGCCCTTAATTAGTCAGGTACGGAGACATATTTCATCCTAACTCGAGAACCAGACTCGAGAACCAGACTCGAGATTTTGTTTAATGGGCGTGGCAAATTGTTTGCCCTTAATTAGTCAGGTACGGAGACATATTTCATCCTAACTCGAGAACCAGAAGAAGATGTGTAACAAAATTGTATTTATTTTAGTCGAACAAAATTTTTCTGTATCTCTTATCGTTTTGGAATTATTTAGAAATTATTGGAGAAAAAAAATTTTTTTTTTGTGCAAAATTCGTAATATTTTTCAATTTAAAAATGGAGTTAAAAAAATATAAAGCAAGTATTACACATTTTGCACTTTTTTCTGAGAGCTACTTATCTTAAAAATAAAAAAAGCCATAAACCATAAAAATCGGTTAAAAAATTTAGATTTTATTGTCAATTTACCGCAGGTACCCAATATTGTAATGCAACCAGCCTCACATATGATGATAGCATTTCGCTAGGTCAGCAGCCATAAACCATAAAAATCGGTTAAAAAATTTCATTTATTGTCAATTTACCGCAGGTAACCAATATTGTAATGCAACCAGTGTAGCGGATGGTAGTCGCGAGATTAAAAAAGACATGTTGTTGACTTCCTTTTAACCAACCTCTTAAAGACCTTGCACAGCTACTACAACATATTTTCGGCAGCCAGTTTTTATCTCTATCATCGATATTAATTTCTGAATAATTCCAAAACGATAAGAGATACAGAAAAATTTTCTGTTCGACTAAAATAAATACAATTTTGTTACACATCTTCTTCTGGTTCTCGAGTTAGGATGAAATATGTCTCCGTACCTGACTAATTAAGGGCAACAAATTTGCAACGCCCATTAAACAAAATCTCGATCTGATGGAAAAAAAACCAAGAACGGATTTGGGTTCAGCGCATCAAAATCCAATATAGTTCACATAGTTTTAATTAACGGAAAGACAAAAAATTATTTTTTGCAGAGCAGTGTAATCGGTCTTAGATTTCGCCTTACTGTTAGGAATACAACTCATGGGTGTATTCAATGTGTACCTGGACACTGCATGGTTGATGGAAATGAGGTGGAGGACGAACTCGCGAGAGGGGATTTGAATCTGGACTTAGTGGTAAGAACAGGAGGTAAAGCCTCCCCTATGTTACTACTATGGGGTGATACGGGAAAGATTCCGTGATGACGTTAACCGGTCCTGAAGGGATAGAACGGATTGCAAGGTGTCTAGGAAACTATGGCCCAGATTGGACGCAGGGGTAACCAGGGTTCTACTGGGATAGGGGTGGTCTTAGGACACTTATAGGGTTCTTGACGGGTCATTGTCCTGTTAGGGCTTTTACGGGCAAATTGGACAATACCATACCGGACTTCTGCAGATTGTGCAATGATTCTAAGGAGCTAGAGACGTTCGAGCATGTACTGTGTCACTGTCCTAGGATGCAGGGTCTCAGACAAAAATGGCTGGGAGATAGATTTCACGACGAACTGGGTTACATCGCTGGATGAAATCTTCTGGGGTTTGTCAGGAAAATAGTGCGGTTGTTTCTGTTGAGGGGACTGTAGAGAGGGTAATAGGTCAACGTGGTACTTACCAACTTTCTTAATTCTATCAACCTCTTTTTTCTTTTCTTTACTTCTCTCTTTTTCTAACTTTTTCATTGAAGGGATTCACAATGGACCGCATTGGTCTCCGAGTGGAAGGGCACATAACCCTTCTTAACCTAACCTATCCTAACTCTTTTTTGTCAACTCAGGAATAAGTTCATAATTGATATCAGCACATATCTCAAATTTATTTTGTAAATTTTATTTAACAACATGAAATATATTGAAATTAATTAAAAGGGTCTTGAAGTATTTAGAAAACATCTACACATTTCATCCAATTTTCTACATGTTTTAAGTTAATAGTACGAAAATAGTGCCAAAATAACAAGCTTTAGGATGATTATGGAGCTCCCGCCAGATCATTGGTATCTTAAATTAAATAGTGGGTCATTTTCCAGGTTACCATCGCTGTAAAGACACTGCGCAGTTTTGTCAAACAGTATTGAGCACCTATTGTTTAACTTGATTGGAAATATTCATTTTAAAATATTAGAAATAGGCATATTTCCCGAAGTCTAAAGGTCGACGATACTGTGCAAGAATATATTGACACAAGACTGTCTGGCTTATTTGTACCAAGTGCTTTCTTCGTAGACATTTTGTTATTGATTATTAATTTGACATAAAAACTAATTTATTTTGAACGGGTTTTCTCTATCACGTCAGGTTTTCGAGATACAAAAAATGTTTTTATTCGTTTTTTTAAGATAAAAAAATAATCACTAGTTTATTTAAAAATGAATGAATTTTCAAAAGTGAATGGCGTTATTTGAATGTCGCTTGTATTTTGTTGGTTCGGTTTCACGTATTAGAGTCCAGCAATAGTCTCCCAGCATGCTTTTGTCTCAAAATCCTTGATAAATTCTTTCAATTTTCATTAAATCATGATGAGCACGCTCCCCTTATTCGACGCTCACTGCATCTAGTTTTTTTTTTTTTTTTTTTGAAAAAAAATCTTAATGCGAATGAAGAAAATGCAAAACATAGTCGATGTCCACGGTTTGTCCAAATTTCTGACTGAAAAACCAAAATAATGTAAATATGCATATTTTAATAATTCTGATATTGCATATCCTTTTTTCCAACCAAATCTTCACCACACACAAAGCAAAACTAGCTTGAATCAATAGCACACGATCTCCCTGACTTGCTTAAACGCTACTTTTATGAGGATTTAGAATGAATGTGGGCTTCTGTCAAATAAATAGTTGTGAAATTGTAGTGTCAGTTTTGACTGTTTTACAGTATTTCCAGCACGCAATACAAAATTCACAAGACGTGATTGCCCAACCCAATAAAAAATTTATATCATATTGCGAAGCACTAATGGTACATTTAAAAAAATAAGCGCAGAATTATGCGCTACGCAATAAGACATACAGAAATGCAGTAAAGTAAGTGAAATAACTCTCAACAACTTTTATATAAAAAAAAATAACATTTCAAGTGCTACGGCATTCCCTTACTACGAAGCAGGTTTGTAAGGGAGAATACTAAAAAATAACTGTAATAAAACATTCAGTGTGTAAAGCTGATCGGGAACTCGCCATATAAAATTCATGTCTTCCGTATGCGCAATGGTAAGCACAACTCTTATGTTTCTCCCTTACAAACCTGCTTCGTTGGAAGCTTCATTTTTTACTGGGAAGTTGTATGCCTGATTCAAATTCAGCGCACCCAGATTAGTTAAAAACATGCTTCGTTTCTGCAGTCAATATTTTTTCAAATTTGTAGACCAGTGTAATCTAGAAAGTATTTTAAGTTTTGAAAGACCGTTCGCGAAAAACTGACCGAATAAAACAGACAATGGTGTAAATTCGTCGTTCCGGAGTTATCTTGCCGTATATCACAAAATCGAAAAAAATGAGATAAGACCGTTTCCCGTGGTAAATTTAACAGATCTTTCGATCTGCGTAATCCTCACGTCTCTATCTCTTATGGTCAATGAGATATTACGAAGCCATTTTGTTGTATATCCACTTTTGCGAAAAATTTAATGGGTTATAATATCGTATGTAGCATAATTGTGGATATACGACAAAAAACGTATGAAAACTTTCAATTAAAAAAATCATGCGTTATCTTGTTGTATGTGAACAAAGAATATAAGGCATGTTTCTGTTATTTTAACATTTTTTCGATTTATATTTAAAGATATTTTTCGGACGTAGTACACAACGGCTATTTATATTGATGAAATTATTGCTATATTGCCTAAATTCGTTTTATTGCTAAGCAATTAAAGGTTAAATGTTCAGGGTGGCCCAACCATAATGCACAGTGTTAATTGTAAATAAAACAAAAAGTTTTTAGAGAATTATCTGAATATTTTTATTATTAAAGAAGGATCTATAACAACTTGCGTGAGACAAAATATAGGCCAAATTCTCATCGCGGCTTCGGAAGCATACCTCTGTCCTATGGTCCATATTTTCAATGGCTCTGAGACATTATTGAGGTTCAATGTATTTAATGTGTCAAATTATCTAATCCTTTAGCTCTTGAATTGTTCTTGGCTTATTGTCGTACACTTTTTATTTGAAATATTACCAAAGAAAGAAGGCCAACGGTTTCAAATCATATGATCGTGACGGCCAATTGACATGGCCATTCTTTTTGAACTATTTATCGTCCAGGTCCATATCCTCCATTTCTGGCAAAAAGAAATCCGTTATCAGCTCGCGATAGCGAACACCATACCTCATTTTCGAAGAAGTAAGGCCCGATGATGCCGTCTGGCCATAAACCGCACCAAGCATGCATGCACAGGCGTTTTCACTTTTCCTACAGAGCCGTTTTGCTAAAATTGGCGGACAATTATCCCGATTGTGGACACATTTGATCGATTATGTTGACCAAAAAAATCAAGATGTGTACAAAATGAATTTTTTATTTAATCGTCCATTTTCGTAAAAGGCTTCAGCAATCTTTACGCGCTGCTCAATGCTGCACCTCTCCATGGTTGAATTTGGCACTGATACTAAGAAATGTCAAATTAAGTTGGATAAAAATTGGACGTTACGGTGTGACTGACAGTTAACATCGTGCATTATGGTAAGACCACCCTTAAGTAACAATAAACCTTAAAATTATTCATACATTAGGAAATTCGATAGTATAAAAACTATAAGTATACGTAAATACATTTGTCACTTGCATAAATTTTCGTTTCGAAAATTATTATAACTTAATTTTCAATATTGGTAAAACACGTGAATGTAGGTTTTCAATACCTCATTTTGACTTATATCACACAAACTAAAAAATATATCGCAAAAAGAGGCGTATACGACAAAATTGAAAATTTTTTTCGGACGTGACAATGGCTATAACTTGAAAAATTTTTTCCATGACTTTGGATATTTTTTACATAAATCGATAAAGAACTTCAAATACTATGTCTGACAATAATATTGGACGACTTTTTTCACGTACATTTTTGTGTATAAAAATTTGAACTTTAAGATTTGATTTCCCAAAAATAAATTTTTGTGATATACGGCAAGATAACTTCGGCACGACGAATTGTTCAAATAATATGTATATGTCACTATATCTTTAAAACATAAACTGTTGGAAATAAATCATGACACCATCGTCATCAGCAGATGAAAATACATAAGGACCAGTAATTTTTATTAAGGAAACTTTTTAAAAGCCCTCTTTTGTAGAGCAGTGTAATAAACACAAAATTATATGTGTAAGAAAACGATACTAAGACTGGATTTTCATTATGCCTTTTTTGCTTTGAACAAGAGTCATGAAATTAAATTTTGTTTGCCAATGATTACACTTGCTTTTCTACCCCTTCAAATTGTTGAATCCTTCGCCAACCGAAGTTCAAAGTCAAAACTGTCTCCCTAAAAAAGGTTATAATATATTTCCAGTCGAAGTTAAATTTTTTAAACAATTCAATATTGTATTAATTTAGAAAGTTGTACTTATTTTTATTAAATTTTTAACAAGTACAATACATAGAAATACATATATACATCTTAAAATAAATACATACACATAAACACGCAAACAAACATACTCTCACAATCATATAACAAATCTCATATACCATTTTAAAATAAAGACAATGAAAAGAGTTAAATTGTGTAGGTGGTATGAAATTGTTTGTTTGTTCGCATGAAGTTGTAATTGCACTGGTACATACATATTTGTATTTGTGGATTTTAGATTGCATGTGTATTGCTATGGTATTTTATAACAAAATATACGTACATATGTACTAAGAAAATACAAATTCAATTTGTTGAGCATTAAGAAGGAGCAGCAGCATAAGTACTTTTGATAAGTAGCGAAACCTTCGTATGGATTCAAGTGAAATACACCTTATTGCAAACAAAAAAAAAAAAAAAACTTAATAAAAAAGTGAGACAAAACTAAACGGGCTTGGCAAATCGGTAACACCCACTCACTACCTTCAGTTAAAATGGAAAGACGGAATTTTTAAATCACATAAAAATGAATAATATTCACTCTCAAAGTCATTCCTGTAATGCCATGTAAAATTTTCTCTTATCGTTAGGACTGGAAATCGATCATGAAAAAGCACATCCTAAAATAAAAACATATATATACATATATATATGTTCCTTTCACTCTTCTAGGAAGCATAGGGCCATAACAAGGTTGTTCCAATAATCTCGACCTGCGGCTCGATGCTTGACTTCGTTCCACTTCATGCGCAATCTCGAAAGTTCTGTTGTCAGTTGCCGCTTGCAGAAATGCGCTGGTCTTTCGGCTCGGCTGCTTCCCTGCGGGTTCCAATCTAGGCATTTCTTGGCAATATCATCGTCTGGTTTACGGAGGGTGTGACCTATCCAACTCCATTTCCGCTTACTTATTTCCGTTCTTATAGGCTGCTGGTTTGCCTTCATCCAGAGTTGGTTGTTGGATATTGTTACAGGCCAGAAAATCCGTAAGATTTTGCGGAGGCATTTGTTAAGAAATACCTGAAGGCTTTGTACGTCACGTGGTGCCATGTTCCAGGTCTCGCATCCATATAATAGTGTGGATGTTATGTTGGAATTAAATAATTTGATTTTGGTTTGTTTCGAAATATAAGAAGATTTCCAACCCGGGCTTAACTGGGAAATGCACTCCGTGCCTTATTTATGAGACTGGGTATATCTGCCGCTGAGCCACCAGTTGTATCAATTTTGCTACCCAGGTAGCAGAAGTTCTTAACATCTTCTATGTCTTGATCACATACGAAGAAATGGCTATCTGTGTTACTATTGATACGGAGCGATTTTGTCTTGGGTATATTTATCTTAAGCCCAACCAATTTTGCTATGTCACTTATGGTGGAAATTTGTGACTTCATTTCTGAGAATGAGTGGCTAAGTAGACATATGTCATCGGCATAATCTAGGTACTCTAACCGTTATTGTTATCCCCACATAATACCTCTCTTATGATGGCTTCTAGCCTTCTGCAAATGAAATTCCTTAAAAAGAAACTTCCCTACTGATATTACCGAATTGCGCATAAAGGCTTTTACTGAATATAATTTTATCTCATACATAAACTCTGGCAATTCTTATGCGGTAACAACTAGAAAAAATACGAATATTAAACAGCACTACATTTACACAAAATGAAGTATATACATTTCGTCACCTAAAACGCAGAAGGCCCTATCTAACATTTTGAAAGTTTTACAGGAGCAGTGAAACTATTTAAATTGATAAATCGCCTTAAGCTGTTTTTAATCTGGTAAAACCTACCAGTTGGTTTAATAACATTTTTAACTTTTTACCATAAGCTCAAAAATTAGATGTTTTCTAAGATAAATCGGTGCTGCTGATCACGATTATAGCATTCATTTATTTTTCTCAAGAGCGTTTTCGAGATATAACACGCAAAAACCCTGTTTTTTGCAGTTCATAAGGCTAACTAAACTAAGGCTAAATAACTAAGCACTGTTACAAAGATATATAGTTTTCCTCTTTTAGCCGATATCTATACTGTGTTTATCGGACAAAAATTTACTGAGTTACAACATGCCTTAAGATTGGAAAAAAATGGATTTTTTCTACGTTTTTTTCAAAATTAAAAACTTTCAGTCCTTCCGTTAATAGGCTTTTGACACTGATCAACATCTAACATTTACTATCAAAGATGTAGAGAACGTGAAACACTCGTTTACATTGCTCACATCTAACATCTACCATCAAACAAAAATGTCACCATTATTGAAAAAAAAATGTTTTTAAAATAAAAAATTTTTTTCCTGCAAAAGTGCCAAAATTTAAAAAGAAAACACAAAAAAGTATTTTACGTTCCATTTGTTAAAAAATATAAAAAATACTTAACAAAAATACATTGCTTTCAAAAAAAATTTTGTTTGTCAGTGATGCTTCAATAATAATAGAACCTATTGCCACTTTGCTAGTGATGACACTAAAATAATCGGTGAGTGGTTGCGATCGAAACATGTCATGGTAACCTGCCGGCCAGGGTTCGAGCCCGAGCCACGTCAAGAATGAAAGATTGTCAATAACAATTTTAATTAATTTTCATGTTGTAAAATTCCTTTCTTCACAAAAATAATTTAATAAAAATTAAATTTCATGAACTTAAGCCTAATTAAAAATATTAAAAATTTGGATTAAAAACCATAAATAGTTCAACAAAATAACCACAATACTAATTATTGTTAAAGCTAAGGCACGAGCTCTATGTGTACATTTGTCCTTCAAGTTGTGCTGAAAAAGGTCAACAGAAAAGAGAAGGACAAAGTGAAAAAACAAAAAATGTACTTGGACTTCAAGAAAAATTCTTGACGAAAGTACGAAAAAACAGAAGTAAAAGAAAAAACATGTAAAATCAATTAAAGTGGATAATCATTCAGGAAAGCAAATTTCGATCTACCAAATGTTAAAATACAATTTGGTTTAAGGATTGATGTTTGACTAGTGACGTCAGCAGTCGTCGATGGCTGCGAGTGTAAGACGGCAAATCCATCTGAGGAGATCGAGTGGTTGCGATCGAAACATGTCATGGTAACCTGCCGGCCAGGGTTCGAGCCCGAGCCACGTCAAGAATGAAAGATTGTCAATAACAATTTTAATTAATTTTCATGTTGTAAAATTCCTTTCTTCACAAAAATAATTTAATAAAAATTAAATTTCATGAACTTAAGCCTAATTAAAAATATTAAAAATTTGGATTATAATCGGAAGATGTTGAATAGAATAAAATGAGATAGGAACATCTTTTAAAGATGTTGAAAGATGTTGGTTTTTGGTGCTATGTATTTCTTATGGAAAGATGTTAACATCTTTGCAAATTGATGGCAGATGTTAGATGTAGATCAGTGTAAAAAAGCTATAGGGCAAAATAACCTATTTTTTATCAAAGAGTAATTTCAATTTTTGGGAATACAAAATTTTAATTTCAACCCACTTTTTTATTGTTGATGTGTTTTGTTAAAGCTTTGATATTGTTACAAGTAAAACTGTTGCTATAAGTCTTATACGTTTAACAGTTTTATTTGGTTTAATATCTTTAGTTTTTCTAAAATCTTTATGGATGAAGTTTCCTGATGATCTGGCCTAAGCAACCAGTGAAATGCGCATAGGAATAGCTTATCCCATCAACAATAAATTTCAAGTGTTTTTATCAAGAATAAAAACTGGGAATTAATCACGAATAACAAAATCTTTTGAAATTTAAACATATTTTTTTTTTAATTTTTAAACCCATATTTTAAAGACAATTTTGTTCCAAATATATTTGTAATGAAATCGTTATCATCGGACAAAAAATAAGAAAGGTGCAATATATTTAGCAAAAACATCCAAATTTAAATTTTCAATAAAAAAATTTGTGGTTTCTTTGTTGTGTTGATTAGATAAGGATTAAGTGGTAAGAGACAGTTTAATTTGTTGACATAATTCTATTTTTGATAAAAAATTTTATGTTTGTCCACTTCGATTTATCCTTTTCTGTTGCGATGGCGTTTCACGAATATGCATCCAGCAGTGTTTACTACACTCACAATATTCTGTACGTAAAATTAACTGAAATTGTAATATAAAATAAATGAAACTTCAATTAAAAACCGGTCTACTTATTTTTCATTTATTTTTAACAAAAAGTTCATTTAATTTTTACTGTCAAAAATTCAACACCATATTCAGTAAAAACAATAAAATATTCAGTTATTTCATTAAATTTTCGTTTACTCCACAAAAGAGCCGAATTTCTAAAAAATACCAGACAGACACCTGTCCGCTTGTTTTTCTTATATGCGAGAGAGGGAGAATATTATTATTTACTTACCCTGATACACACGTTTGTTTTACTTTTGTTGTACTGACCACGTTGTTTACAGAAGAACTCTCAATTATAAGACACCAGCAGCATGACCGATATGGCTTCGCAATTATTTTACTTTTAAAATTTGATGTATTTAACTAAATTATATTAACAAATAGAAAATGGGTATTGCTTACACAAAACAAGCAATTCATTTTTTATAAATAAGTAAAATTTAATTTTTGGTAGTACAATTATATAAAATAACTGAATATTTAATTGTTTTTACTGAATATGGTGTTGAATTTTTGACAGTAAAATTTTATAAAATAACTGCATATTTATTTGTATTTACGGAATATGTAGTTAATTTTTTGACAGTTAATTTATATAAGATAACTGAAAATTCATTTGGTTTTACGGAATTCGTGGTTGAATTTTTGACAGTAAAAATTAAATGAACTTTTCGTTGCTTTAAATTACATTTTTATTTAATTTATCATAAAGAAGAATTTAACTCAATCAACGGACAAAATTAACTGCAACTGAAAATCCGTATTTATATGCACTTAGTTTTTTGAATAACTGTTAGAATCAGTTAAAAATAAATTTGCTTGGAATTTTAAATGTTTATTTATTTAAAAGTGACTGAACGGAATATTTCTTAAATAAATTACAGTCCGTTACTGCAATAATATTGTGAGTGTAGGGTATTCATTCGGTTAACCGATTAATTACTAGCCTATTAACTGATCGGTTAATTTAAAATTGGAAATTTTCGATTATCGATTAAACCGGTTAATTTCAGTCGATTAACGGATGTAACAAATTTTTTTTAGTTTTTTGTAGTATTATAACATATTTTTTGTGTTTTTAATTATTTGTTTCGTCTCATATAAAAAAGGTATATGTTTGGAAATATTTTTTCCTGCAATATATTTCCTTCGAGCAATACATTCTTAAAATACAGTAAAAAAAACACAAGCTAGAGGTTCGGAAATACATTTTTTGCAGAATGTTCGGCGCTGAGCTTTGCCAGGATGAGTCAGATGAAGACCTGACAAAAGGAGAAACCCTCGATTGGAACACAAACAATCTTTAACAAAATAAGCCGAAATAATGGCATAAAGGAAGATTTTATGTGTTGAAAGAAGTCCTAGAAAAGGACTGAGAAATAAGATAATCTGTATCATGATACAAAAAAAACAAGATAACGCATTCAGCTTTTAAAAATGAAATGTTTCTGCACATCTACGTCACATCAGCGTATAAGTACAGCTAAAAAATAGAAACACAAGCAAACAAACATGTCGTTACTTTAATATATAAAAGCCCCAACTAATATTTTCCTTACTTTTAAGGAGAAGGAAAAAACTAAATAAAATCTTAAGTTTTGAAGATACAGTAATTTTTTAAACGCAGTTTTTTATTAAATTATCTAAGGAATTTAATGTTATAATAATTTTTTTAAAATTAAGAGAATTTTATGAAATTATATTAGATAGAGCTTTTAGTGATTCAATATATTGAAAGTTTTTGTGAGTTAGGGCTTTTCGTTATAAGTTAAAAAAGTAATATTTTTCGTTTAAAACAGGGTTTTATTAATAGAAAGCAAATATAATATGTATATAAATATTACATATTATGTAAGTATAAAGGAGAAATGTATATTGTGATACAGATAAGATTTACAAGCTGTGGGGTAAAGTATCATAAAAACTATGACAATCGGAAGGAATAAACTTTTTCAGATATTGTAAGTGTTCCCATTTTTTATATTTATTGGAATTCTTTCTTCATATAAGCACGTCGGAGTAATGTCCTTATCGCACTTCCTGGACTTATAAGGAAGTAGTTCATATTACGCATTGATGTTCGTTTTGTAATATAATAATCCAGACGAATCATAACCTAGAGCCCGCAACATATTCACAGTTGGATCTCCACAGCTTCTTCCTATATTTAAACATAAAGGATTTTCTTATACATTTTATTTACATTATGTACCTATTTTAAGATATTTAGTACCTGGCCGTATAGATGTATATCGCTTTGGAATACTTTCGAAATCCAAAAAATAATCGTAACTTAATTGTTTGGCTTTCAAAGGAAATGGATCCTTTCGCACCTCTCTAATGAGCTCTAAAAATTGAGACGGCAAGTTTATTTGCTTTTTATGTATCTTCCGTTCTATTAGCGAATGAGTTGCATCACACTCCATCTGTGTATGGCCGCTTATCAAATATTTTTGCTCAATTGTTATACCAGTTTTCTCGCAAAAGGCTAATAATGCGTTGGATAATGTTACGTTTCTATTTTGATAAAAACATCCATCTGAATAAAGAATTATGTGGTGAATGTATGGTTAGGAAATTTTCCAAATGCTTAGTGATGCACGTTGCAAAAACTGATGCCACGTGATTCCCATTTGTTTCGTCCCATACATAATTGTGGGATTCATGTGTTACAGCATTGTAAATGGTAAAGGTATGTATTGGTACCCCACTAGCGTTTAGTTGGGGTACTAATTTAACAGCTTGAGTATCCATGAAAAACACTGCACATAACAAGGACTCGGCATTTTTTATATCATTTTTCTTTTCTTCCCTCATTATATCTACTTGCTCTCTATGCAGTTCGTAGTCTTCTTGTGGCAAGTTTTTAGCTTTATATGAAACGCAAACATCGCACTCGTCTTTTTTTTTGCTTGAATAAAGATATATTCAGATCTTTAAAGACCTCTGAAAAAATAGGATATGCTAATTTCATATCTCGGTTTTCTTTATCCGAATTGCATTCTTCTGAATAGAGCCTATAAACCTCCTGATAGGAAGTAAAACTGGTATCTAGATACAGCTTTTTAGTCCTCTTTCTACAATAGTGAGATTCCATTTTCGGGAGCGTATCTAGCCATTTTCGAAGAAAGTTTCGTTTTTCTTTATATCGAATGCCAGTAGCGGAGTTTTGTTTAACAGTTTTGTTAATCCAGTTTCGGACCATTTTCTCCTTCAACCCCAGTGTTGAATGGAACATGTTGCGACATACTTGTAAACGCTTTGAATTAATTCTCATAAAATATGATATTGTTTTGGTTCGTGTTGAATTTTGAGAACACTTTTTATCTGAGAAACTTACAAGCCGGTAACATACAAACGCTACTGGTCGCAAGTCATCTCCCAAAAAAGATTGAATATTTCTTTCCGTACGCACTCCGTGAATTTTGTACAGTGTTTTAACGTACTTTTTGCACAGAAACGTGACGAACAAGGTTCTCCCATTTGTCTTTCAGGTTTCTGACAAACTCCTGTTTTTGATAAACTGTTGTATTCCTTACCTTTTATACGAATTTTTATGTTTACATTCTGCTGCCACTCACAAAGTGAGGTCCGCAATTTAAAAACGTATTTAAAAAAATTAAATAAATTCAACGCCTACTATGCATCTGTGAGTCAATATATTTCACATCGTGCAACTTACTATCCTCAGTATAAGTACTTAAGTTAATTTCAAATAATGAGTTAGGGCTTTTATTTTGTAAAAAAAATACTTAAGTGACTTAGGGCTTTTTTATACTGCTTGTATCTTTGTTATTTTTGGACGGATCGAACCAATTTTTCTACCATGAGTGTACTAGAGGATTGTCTATCAAAATATGCAAAAAAAAACGATTTGAAAGAAAAACGACTTAGGGCCTTTGTATATTAAAGTAACGATGTGTATAATATGCTTAAGTGACCTCATATTAAACAGTTGAAATTTGTAAACATGTGCAATGCGTAATCTTGTTTTTATTATTCTTGAATCTGTATTATGCGGTGCTTCCGATTTCTCCAACATCTTCGATAAGTGAAAGAATTTTTTCCAAGTCAAATTTTATGAAAACTAAAGAAAGGAGTCGCTATAATCCTTAACATTTAAACCAAATCATTTTTCCAAAAGATTATTTTAAAAGATCTTAAACTATTGAAATAATTAATAAAAAATTTCACAGTTTATTTTTTAATATTAGCCCGTACTCATAGTCAAAATAATGTATACTTTAAACTAAAACCGATTTTACATGCATGTGAACACCATTGCTCCAAAGTATACTTTAGAAAAAGTCGACTTTATTTTTGACTATGATTATGGGCCATTATGTATAAATTACAAGGACCGGATTTTACGAACGGAAAACACAAAATTAAATTTTATTTTTTAAATAAAAAATTTTTGTGTGTGAAAAAAAGAATATTGTTTTTCTGTGTTTAAAATTTAAACGAAAAAGAAAAAAAAAATTCTTTGAAAACAAAATTTATAGTTTCAAAAAAAGCAAAAACTTTTTTTGTAAAAAAAAACAAATACAAATTTTCAAAAAACTTTTTTTTTTGTTGAAAAATATTTCTTAAAACGTTTTTTTTTTAGAATTTTTTTTCTATGTATGTATTTTTCAAAAATTAAATATGTATGTATTTTAATGAAGTTTGTTTCTTTCTCTCAGAAACTATCCAACCGATTTTAATGAAATTTAAAACATAGATAGAACCATATCTATATGGACACAAAAGGTATGCATTTTTTAAAAAATAGGACCACAAGGGGAGATAGGGGCAATTTCTGCCTCTCAAACCGATTTTAATGAAATTTAAAACATAGATAGATCCATTTCTATATGGACACATAAGCTATACAGTTTTTCAAAAATAGGACCACAAGGGGAGGTAGGGGGCAATTTCTGCCCCTCACAAACTTTCAAGCGGATTATAATGAAGTTTATAAACATAGATAAATCCATATTTATATGGACACATAAGCATGATGTGTTTTAAATACTGTGGTGTAGGGTATCATATGGTCGGCCTTGACCGACTATACTTTCTTGCTTGTTTTTATTGCCTTACTGGAGCGAATTAAAATTGTGAATTTTGAAAAAACAAAAAAAAATCATATTTTTTTCAAGTTTTAAGTCCTGCAGCTTAGTAAATCTTTATCCGACGGACACGGTATAGATATGTGCTGAAAAAGAAAAGAGATATCTATGCAAAAAGGTTAGATCTTGTACAATTCAGTTGAACAGTTCTCGAGATTTTTCGAAATACCTAAAGCAACTGCAGAAAAACACGACTTTCGCGTATATCTCAAAAACGCTTCTTGAGAAAAAAAAAATTAAGCCCATATCTCATTTTTGAGGTTAATTTTTTTGTGGCAAAGTCTAATTGACAATAATAAATATTTTGCAAACTGTTAGAAAAGGCCTTGTGTTTTTTGCTAATAAAACCGCAAAGTTTGACTGAAAGATTCCAAAATTACTTGTCGACCTTTCTTTTGATGCGCTACATGAAAAATTCGTTAAGTTTTGGTTAGTTAGGGTCTTTTGCTTTTCAGGTAACGTTATGTTTGTATTGTATATAATTAAGTATGTGAATATCTGTTTGCCTTTTATATCCATATGTACACGCATAGAAAAAACATTTTTCGATATTTTCGCCTTCAACAAAACAATTTTTTATGAAATTGTTTAAACAAATTGTGGTTACTTTAACCATATTGATGGCACTGGCAACCATATTGGTTAAATCAGTCCTCTTTCAAAAAGCCATTACCATATTATGGCTGCCTCTGAACATGTTTTGGTTAGTAATAACTTGCTTACTATTTATAATATATTATGGTTGGTTTTCCGCAATAACATGTTCTTCTTGGAAAAGAGGAAAATGTTATTGGAAATTTCAAACTTAACAATTTTAAGGGGAAAAAAAAATATTGATATTGTAAACCCCTGCATAAACCCAGGCGACAATAATATGGGTGCAGCTTCTTGCTGAACGACTAATTTAACCATAATATGGTTGCCAGTACCAATAATATGGTTAAAATAGCCATAATTTATTTTTTTATATTTTCGTTAAAAATAGTTTCAAACAACATTAAAAAATGTGTGTTTCTCTGCGTGTAGCAAATGTTTTCGTATCTTTGCAACATATTGTTGCAATATTAAACATTAATGTACTTCACGCAGAGAAAAAATATGTTTGGGCATGGTTACGGCAACAACACTATGTTTAATGTAACAATATATTTTTGTCGTACACAAATAATTGTTATTTTTATTTAATATCAACAATATTATAGTTACTGTAAACATATCAATGTTTATCGCAATTATGAATTTGAGTATTGTTGACCGAAAAATAATTATTTTTCTAACAACTTAATTATGATAACTTTCTAAACATATTATATTTCTCACAACCATATCATGATATTTAATAGCCATAACAAGATAACTTTTTATACATTTATCATATTATGTTAAAGATGCAATCAACCTATTTTTACTCTAATCATATTATGTTAGCGCCATTTGTAAAATAATTTTGAAGCAGTTGTGTCGTTTTTTTTATTTGTGAGCGGTTAAACAATTAAAAGATAAAATTCCATAAAAAAAATAAGTTTAAAGATATTAAAAAATTAAAATATTAGCGGTGTTCATTCAAGTATTAGTGATGTAATAGTGCAAATGCAAAATATCATAGTTTTTTGTAAAATCCAACTACAAAACACACAGAGATTTCGTTATATTTTATAAAAGTGCTACGATATTTCATCAACATCTTAAAATGGACACACGCGGTTGCCCATGAAAACCACAGATTTTTCATTTGCTCTTTTGCAAGCCTTATATTGAACTCCGCTATTTGATTAACATTAAGAAAAATTGTGAAAAGCCACAAAATAAAAAATCGATGCAAAAATATTTTAATTTAATTTATTTTGTATTTTTATGACAGCTATGAAAGGTGCTGTGTCATAATATGATTGCTTCTAAATTTATTATGATTAAAATGATGATAATATGATTACTTCTTAGCTTATTATGATTAACATGACAATAATATGATTAATTTCTGAACTTATTATGATTAACATGTCAATAATTTGATTACTTCTTAACTTAGTATGATTAACAGAATAATAATATGATTATGGGAAAAATATTATGATGACATATTACGAGTATATTTAGTCATAATATGATTCAATAATAATCTTAATATGTTGACTACAATCATAATTCCTATCATAATATGTTGCTCTTAGAATATGTTTACCACAACCATGTTTTTTCTTTGCGTGTTGATTGTCTCTACCTTTCTCAAATAAGAACAAGTCAGAATTGTAAAGAAACGTTTAGCAGTGAAATGCATATTTTAAGGCACATTCCCATTTACACAGCTACACACTCCCATATACATACATACATTTATTGAAATTTCCATAGTGCAACGTATGGTAAACTTGTATAAGTTGTTCACAATTTGCATAAATGTTTATTTGTTTTTTAGATGCTCTTCAACTAGTTTCCACTTTAGCTTTATGATTAAGCCGTTGCGGCAATAACAGACGTTCGAGTATTAATATGAACACCACATGTGTATTAGGGTGGAGCGTCGGTGTAGGAAGGAAAAAAATTTATCCAATAAATTTCGAATACCACCTAAATTATATACAAAAAAAATTTAATTTTTCCAACATAACTTTCAATCCCCTTCCAAAGCTGGAAGTTGAAAAAATTTTATGAATTTTATTTTAATTTGTTTAATTAATAAGGAAACTTATATTTAATATTTCTTTCAAGCCTTTACATGAGCGGAATAAAAGAAACTTAAAATCGAGGTGTTCTGGACAAAAATAAGTAATAGGGTATTCATTTAATCGGGTTTTGCTTAAATCGGTTAATCGCTCGATTAGTTAACCGAGGTTTTGGTTTAATCGGTTAATATTGCTTTTGATCGGTTAACCGATTTATAAAGTTTTGTTATAAATTAAGTAATTTTAATAAATAGAAATGCAACAAAATAATTATTTTTTTTTTTTTTGATCCCGTTACCATTTTTATGTACCTGCTAAATGCTGGGTACACACAGTGCAATCTACATGCAATCTGTTTCAATGCAACCTCAAAATATCAAAGTGTTTTGATGTTGATGCAATCTGGAATGAATGAAAATGAATTTGATTCACTAGATTGCGTAAATGCGTTGCATAGTGCCCAATAAAAAATTTCATCATTTTGCGAAGCACTAAAGGTACATTTAAAAAATAAGCGCACAATTATACATACAGAAATGCAGTAAAGTAAGTGAAAGAACTCCCAACAACTTTTATAAAAAAAAAATAACATTTCAAGTGCTACGGCATTCCCTTACCACGAAGCAGGTTTGTAAGGGAGAATACTAAAAAATAACTGTATCAAAACATTCAGTGTGTAAATATGATCGTTACATCCAACAATGTTTATGTGCGCTGAATAATGCGCTTTATGTGTCAAAAATGTATTGCTTCAAAGTGAGAACTGGCCATATAAAATTCATGTCTTCCGTAAGCGCAATGGTAAGCGAAACGTTGATGTTTCTCCCTTACAAACCTGCTTCGTTGGAAGCTCCATTTTTTATTGGGTGTGTACCCAGCAAAATAAGCAAGAGCGGAAGGCTTTCTCCGCAATGACAACGTGTGTAGAAAATATATGTGTATGGAATGGAGCGAGCAGGCCTTGTATATCCAAAAGAAGGAGTACAGATGCCTTCTAGATGCCTTCCCGCTGGCTAGTTTCGTTTAAATGATGCCTACGCACTTATACTAACAATTTTATGAGTCAGTATGAGTAACGAAAAAAAGATTCACTGCTGATCTCTGATACATATTCGGTATTTATAAACAAATAAACTGTGAGATCATTTTATTAATTTTTAATAGTTAAAGGAGATCTTATAAAAAAATTTTGAGAAAATTAATTTAGTTTGAATGTTTAGGTTTTAAGCAATTCTTCTCTTTAGTTTTGGTAAAACCAGACTTGGAAAAAATTCTTTCACTTATCGAAGATGTTGGAGAAATCTAAAGCAACCCATAACACAGAATATCTAATTTCTCAGACATTTTTTTTCTCAATTTGCTCTAAACATATAAAATCTTCCATTATGCCATTAGAGTACTGCTTTAAATTTATAATAATAAACATCTGGCAAAGCTCAGCACCGAACATTCTGCAAAAAAGTTTATTTCCTAAATTTTGTACTGTATTTTAAGAATGATATAATGAATATAATGAATAAAAATATTTTCTGAACACATACCTTTTGTATATAAGTCAAAACCATGATGGAATAAGGAGGTGGGCTCACTAGGCCAGCTGGTCACAGTGTTTTTCGCCGTTGTGTGACGGTTTATGTAATTTTTTTGTTTATTTACATTAATTTTCGCCGTAAAGCTAAGAGTAATGTCATTTAGTTGCTTGAAGTTTTTTTTTTTTATAAATTTAACTTTTGACAATATTAAAAAAATATAACAGAATTTGTATTGAATCGAAAATGGAATCAATTCCGTGTTTTGGTTATGTTTAAAACCTGGTTCTAATATGAAAATTAAAATACAATTCGATCAGTATATTAAATGCGGAATCAAAATCACTTAACCGGTTAATTACCAAAAATTTAAACGTTGAAATTTTTTGTTGAAAATATCAGGAACGTCTTATAATACCATTTTTAACATTTTCTGAAAAAAAATTTTTTTTCGACTAGTAGTTTTTCCGAAAATTGCCGTGTGTTTTACCACACGCTGGTACTGTTAAGTGTTTTGCAATCTTTTGTTGTGTACAAATTTGTTTAGTTATTTATGTTTTTTATGGTACGTATTCCTTGAACGTGTGGAACAGTGTTGTAAATAAAATTGTTTGACTTTGTGGAACAATTGTATAGGTGTATGTGGACGTTGCACTTCTCACACTAAAATATGGTGACTTTTGCTGTACACATAACGCAACGGCGACGACTGGTGCTTTTAAAAGGAACGAGCAAGCTGTCTACCATCGAAAAGTTTTGTTGCTAACAATTAGTGAATGAATCCTCTGTAGGCGAAGGTTCGATTCCGTCTATTGCATCCTCCGACGAAAGCAGCAGAGACTTGGACACCGAGTTATTGAAGTCAAACTGTAAGATAGGATTCGCGTTTTGCGAAGCTGCTATGAAGAAATGCAGTTTCCACGAATTGACCACAGCGCTACCCATGCATTAGACTTAGAACGGCTTCTATCACTTTTTGCTACGAATGACGATAGAGTAATTGGCAACCGCATTGCCATGTAAATCCACGCCACCCATATGCCCGTTATAATTTTTGTTAGCGAGGTGCTGTTAAACACGAACACGAACGGCTTCTACTGGATCGATTGCGTAATAATTATTTGCGAGTGTAGCTTTAGAATTGCCCGTCCAACGAATTACCAGAACGTTATTTCGTATATCGAATGCAAAGTCGGGAATTGTACTTTTTCAAGGCTTTTTTTTACCAATTTTGAAGGGGCGCCGGTACCCTGGTTGGGTCGAACAGTGCCGCTTGCGCGGAATCCTCTCCCTTTCAACAAGTACAGCAAGTAATGGGAGGTAAACAAAAAATGACAAACTAGAATTGCTTTGCATTTTATGTTCACAATGTGAAAATAGTTCTATTATGGCGGATGCATCGAGTCTAAAACTTTTATTGAAAAAAATCGGATACACGAGTATGGAACAAAAGGAAACATGTAGCCAATGTTCAAGCAAATCGCCCACAGTTTATATCCGAAACGGATTGTTTTTCACGTATCCGAATCACCGACAGTATTATCGGGGGACAAATAAATAGCAGTTTTAAACGCGAACGCTCTTTCACCTTGATGTTCATGTTCATCACCGCTCCAGTAGGGTACTCTTCGCGTGACATTTAAGCCAATCTGACTCTTAATTACAAAACAAATTAAATAATTTCAATTGCTGTAGTTGTTTCTTTGGCCAGAGTGATGAATTTATGAATGTTATTTTTGTCAAGCTAATAAGGCCTAAATTTCTTCAATGTAAATAAAATTCAATTTTTAATTACAATATTTTGTTCCCTTCAATTTCAAAATAGAAGAATAAGTATTAAGGACAATTGGAAAAAAAACAACATAAAATGCAGTCACACAAAGAAAATATAAGAAAATCTTTGTCGAATCAATCTCACTTTCAGTACCAACGTGTGGTGAAACACACGCTGGTATTTACTGCCGCCTAGCGGCACATATATTAACCAGTTTGATGGGCAAATGGCCTTAGGTTGCTTTTTGGAGATATCGTAACACACGGCAATACATATATAATAATTCAGATTATTTTATATATATAATATAATTGATTTAAAAAGAGGCTTTTTTTGGACACTTTTAAACCCACTGTTGTGAAAGGGGGGAAGCTTGCAAAAATTTTCAATAATATTTTTTTTGTTGGTAAGACACCAAACTTTAATATACACGCCACACACATTAAGTTTTTTATACTTATCTGTGATTTATAATTCCTCAAAGTTAAGAAATTATATACGTGTGTTCAAACACACGGCGGTAAGAAATGGGTTAATTGCGTATCTCATTTCGAAATAAAATCTGTTCAATTTTGTATTTACAAGTTTTCAATTAAAAACTCCAATACTTTCGAAAAATTGTATTTTTTAATCAAATCTAAATATCCTATTAACTTTTAGGGTATTATAGCACCTAAAGTGGAAATAACCTCACAGTTTTTTTATTGAGAATAAAGTTTTAAATGTGAGCAACAATTCAAAAAATATAAGAACACGTACAAATATTATGAAAAAAAAAACTTTAGTTCCTGCCAAATTACCCAAAGAAATAAAACCCATAATATATCAAAGACCCTTTACTGTGCAAACAGCTAGATCGGAAGATAGTAAAAACACCCAAAACAAATGCGAAACAGAGAAATTTGTTAATTTTATTTTTTATTTCCAGTTATGCTTCAAATAATACCTATACACCTGATGGTATATGTAAAGTAGAACATGATGGTCATCAGGAAAAATTTGAAGATAGCAATCATGTCATCATCATGTCTCTTATACAAAGAAGTTTTTTTGCAATAAAATAAACAAAAATTAATTAAGTGTGAAAAAGCTAATCCAAGTTAAGCTCATAAGCCGAGTACATATTTATTTTTCAACAAATAATTTGCGTTTTTGTAGTGAGGCCACTTTATTAATACATTTTGAGTCGAAACAAATAATAAAAAACACAAAAAAAAAATGTATAATACTACAATAAATTAAAAATTTTGTTATATCGGTTAATCGACTGTAATTTTTTTTCTTGTAGATTAAGTAATCTATCGTTACATATCTATATATAAATCGGCTAAGGCAAAACAGTTAAGAACACTTTCCTCCTCTGTATGTCAACCGATTTGAACAAAATATACACCATTTAAGAGGTATTTACTCAAAGAAGTGCACAATGTATATTTTATTAAAATCTGTTCAATAATTTCAGAGTTATAAGCGTTCAAAATTGTTACTAACACAAATGCAAAATAAATAAATAAAAATTTATTTTCAATTATCAAATAATAAAAAGTTAGGGTGATCGATTATTCGACATTTTTCAGAAACCGGTTTTCGAATATTTCGACTATATAAATCAGACCAGGCAGAACTGTTAAGAACGCTATCTTCCTTTGTTTGTCAACCGAAGCTCTGTGGGGAGAAAAAGAGGAGAAATATGGGAAACTTAATTTCTTTTTTTTTTACTTTTCTGTGCTTCATGTGATAATTTTTAAATTTTCTATAAAATTGAACTTAGAATCATAAAATTATAGGTGTAGGGTCCTGAGTGAATGATAACCTATAAGATAAAAAATGTTGATACTTTTTCGACCTATAAAGATAAAATTATACATTAAACTGGGAGAATAACAACATGTTAGGGGAGCTTTTTGGTACTTTTTCGTTCAACAGCTGATACTTGGATTAATTTTCGTTAATATGAGACATAGAAACATAAAATAAAACGTGCAACGTCCTGAGTGGATGACAATATATAAAGGAGACTTTTTGATACTTTTTTGTTTTTCAATTGGTATTTTTTATATTGAACTTACAAAATTAAATTAACTCACGTACTTAGAAGATAAAATATGAACCGGAGGTTGGTCCCTCGCCAAATCGATCCACGTCGAAGGAAAAAAATAAATGCTCGAAACATATAAATTCTTATTTACTTAGATGAATTATGTTTTCTTCATATTTAAATAAAAATTTATGGTCGAATTTTGACCATTAGGCGAACACTAGTATTTTTAATTTCATCAAAAGTTTTATTTAATATTTTAAGTTCTTGGTTAAGTGTTCTGCGCCAAGAGTTCTTTGGACGACCGGGGCGTCGGCTGCCTTGAGGATTCCATTCTAAAGCAGTCCTCGTGATGCTACCGTTTGGCTTTCTTAATGTGTGCCGTATCCATTTCCACTTTCTTTTTGTTATTTGGCAATTTATAGGTACCTCGTTCGTCAATCTCCAAAGATCGGCATTGGTTATTGTGTTCGGCCAAAAGATGCGGCAAATTATTCGCAGGCATTTATTTATAAAGACCTGTAGTCTCTGTGCTATGACGCTTGTCATCAGCCAGGTTTCGCTACCGTACAGAAGAGTAGATTTCACACATGCGTTAAATATTCGAAAATTTGTCTTCTTCGAGATTTGGGGTGACCGCCAAGTTCTATGCAAGCGGCCAAATGCTGATCTTGCCTTTTTCAGCCTGTTTGTCACATCTTCTTCCACGCCGCCGTCTATCGACATTATACATCCTAAGAAGCAGAATGAGTTAACATATTGTATGCGATGGTTTTGTATTAGAATGTGGTTGTTGATTGTGTTGTTGATTCGCATTGCATGTGTTTTCGAAATGTTTATCCAAAGACTATAAATATATAAAGATGTTGCACTTAGTACATTTGTAATTTTTAAAAATGTTGTGCTTCTTAACGATGAGGGGGGGAAGTAACAAGAAAGTAAAAACTTCGTGCTCACATTCAGAGAACTAAAGAGAGCAAGAAACCACATGCATTAATCCATACACATGTTTGCTGTTTTTGCCAGCCAAAGTGTGTGTGTGTTTGTGTTTTTTTTCGTTGAAACCGGTTTTTGGTATTTTTTTTAATTGATTTCGTTTTGTTTTCAAACAATTTATGTGCAAATAACCTACGTAAGAGGGAATGCGACCAATTGCGTAATTGTAGGGCAGCAGTATGTGTTTTATTTTTGTAAAAATTAAACTATATCGATTTGCACCGAATTATAATTCCATTTTTTAGATTATTTAATTACGTACTTACCATGTCTGTATGTATACATTAGGGCGGGTTGATTTGTATGGATGAAAAAAAAAATTAAAACTCGTATAGCAAAAACTTAATATACATAAAATTCTAAGAAAATTCTCCGAAGAAACCATGGGTCTAAAATAAAATCCTAATCCGCGCCTCTCTTACTTGGCTAAAAATTTTTTTTTATGTAAAAAAATTTTGAGTGTAAAAAAATAAAATGTGCAAAAGAACTAGGTACGTTACTAAACAATTTTATTCAAAAAATTCGATTTCTTTTTGGAAAAAGCTATTTTTTAAAAAAATTTTTTTTTTTGCAAAGGCGGGCATAGGTATAAATTTTCAAGTCGAGAGGCGCGGATTAGGATTTTATTTTAGACCCATGGTTTCTTCGGAGAATTTTATGTAGATTACGTTTTTGCTATACGATTTAAAAAAAAAAATCGACCCGCCCTAGTATACATATATCAAACGAATTTAAAAATAAAAAGAGAGTTTGTTTCTTACTATTTACTATGAGTATTTATTGATTTTACGTATGAGCTCTTTACAAGTTTAATGGTTTAAAATTTTAACTTTTTCAGTATTTGATAATTTGTATTTGTAAGTTTCCTATGTGGAATGCTTCCGTAATAATAATAAGAACTAGTAACCCAGCAAAAACTTTGCTTACAAAAAAGCAGAAAAATAATGAGAATTTGACGAGCCGTCTACTTACTTTTCTACTAGAAAAAGTACTTATTTTTGTTCGAGATGTCCCAAAAGTAATCCTTTATAATTTAGCCTATTATAATCTAAAAAATAATATTTTTTTTTATACTTAAAATTTTTATAAAAATATATAGTTACGCAAAGTCAATAAAGTAAAAATTTTTTTTTTTTTGTTTTTTAATTTTTTTTTTTTTAATTATTTTATTTTTATTTTTTCTTATTCTATTCTATTTTACTTTATTTTTTATTTTTTTTTCTGTCTCTGGCGGGATTTGATCCCGCAACCTCGGTGCTGATAGACTAGCTCGCTACCAGCTAGTCTACCGGGGCAGTGTAGTTTTTGTATTAAAAAACTATGTTTTTTGACTATAATGACTATAATGACATTTTTATTGTCATAATGAAAATATAAATTTTTCTGTATATTTAAGATATAATAATAAAGTTATTATTTAATATATAACTAATAATCCAAAAAGTGGCGAATAAAGCTACAAAGTAATGAATTCTTGAAGTCATTAAAAGTAGGATTGTAAGTAAAGTTTTTGCTGGGAAATTAAGCATCTCCATCCTGTGTTTATAACATACGTCATTCTCCTCAAACCAAAAATAATAAATTGAATTTTTGGTACAACTCACGCATTGCTCAACAATAAATTTTTTTATGCCTTTCATTTCTTTATTTTGTAAAAATATTTTTTCAAAGACCTTTATGTATATGAATTTTACAAACTTCAAAAAATAAAACAGAGGGGGCAAACAAACCTCCAAAGTGGGATTCTTTTTGATAATTTTTTGCATGAATAAACTTTTCTGAAGGATATGACAAAATTTGCGCTGGTTTTATTATATCCATACGACATTTAACGCATGATATTCGTTGTGCTTAGTAACCAACAAAATATCGACTCGATGTTAATTCTATTGGCACATTGTTGGATGTAAAAGAATCACCATCTTCATTAAAATAATCTTCATTTTCATTGTATATACATATATGCGATTTCTATTTCATGGGTGTGAGTACTCTCTGATGTACTGCCAGTACTTTGAGTATCATCTAAAAAAACTCGATAGCTACTTTGACTGTTTTAATAGTAAAAATTTCTATGATCTCAACCCGCTGAAGCGTGGGTTAAGGCTTAATAATAAAACTTGGGAAGTATTGCAAGAGCTAGTTTCGGACATACGGCAAGTTGAATATTTCGGTAACAAAATATTCTGCATCAGTGGACTAATCGAAACCACCAGTGGTATATTATCGTTAACTAAGGAAATGTTACAAGAAAATTCTAATTTACTTACCATTTTAACCAGCCATTTTAACCAAGACCCATTAGAAAACGTATTTTCATATGTACGCGCCAAAGGTGGCCATTGTAAAAACCCTTCTGTTCACGAATTCAACATCGCAATTACCAAGCTTTTATCTTTAAAAATAATGCAATTTAGTTCCTCAAAAAATTGTGCAGAAGACGACGCAATATTTTTTCCACTTGACTTTCAAAACATTTTAGAAGTTAATGACAGTGTATAGCCTAATAATACAACCCCCTTAATAGATATCGCAGATATATACCAGGAAAATGAAGCATATTTTGATGAAAGTGCCGACAGCTTTAACTTTGTGAATGTGTCAATAGAACTTACTTCTAGTCGATATTTCATTGGCTACATAGCGCAACGAGTATCCTGCACTAAATGCCGAATGGATATGATTAAACCATCTCAAATTTTAACATACCCATCAGAAATGTATATCCATACGAAAAACTATGAAAATTAATCTGATTTTGGAAGTTTATGTTCACCCTCTGATTTGTTTTTCGATATATGCAAAATTAACATAAAAGTTTTTGAAAATTTATTTTTAAAGAACAGAGCAATGAAACACAAAAAAAAAGTTATTATGGAGCAGTGCGTAGAATGTACTAATAATACCATTTATTCGATTTGGTTTGACGAGCAAAATGATTGTTACAACCATCGATTGGAATTTTTAAATTTGCTTATACTGGTTTTACTAAGAAAGCATTCCTCTTGGGAGACATATAAATACGAAACTTCGAATGCTGAAAAAGCTAAAATTTTAAAACATTAATAGGTATGTACTTGTCGTATTACTCGTCATTATAATCCTATCGTTAATAATTTTGTAGATCTAATTATGCTTTTGCTGATCCGTGTACGAGGCTATATCATCAATATAATTATTTGTCTGAATTTATTGATTATTATTTAAGTTGTTTAAGTTGCTGTAAAATATAACACTTTTTACATAAATAAATAAAAATAAAAGTATAATATGCGAACAATTTTAATAATATGGCTTTGATTTTATTGGGTTTCATTCTATATATTGTATGTAGCGAAATCCACATATTTTTTTGTCCTATCCTAATCCCGCGAAGCTCTTCGCTTGTCTGCAGGAAAGAAACCAGAGTATCTAACGGGAATCGAACCCGAACACCAGCGCTGATCGACTAGCTCACTACCCCGGTAGGCTAGTTGGTAGTGCTTATTGCTTTATCTTGTAAAAACATTTTTGCAGACCTTTAAAAGAATTTTACAAACTTCAAAAAGTAAGACGGAAGGAGCACACAAATTCCAAAGCCTGAATCTGTTGCATAATTTGTGATAATAATTTGTTGTAATAATAAATAAAATTGGATTTTTCGGCGGAAACGATTTAATAATTTTTCAAATAATACAATTTTAATAAAAATAAAATTGAAAGAAATTACGTTCATACACATCAAACTGGTGGCAAGTTTTTATGAAAATTAAAATTATTTTGATTACACTACGTGACAATTTTTTGACCAAATGAATTTGACACCCAATCTTTGTGTAAAATTCCGCTGAATCCGAATATGAAATCAGAATTGTCAAAAGTAGAACAGTTTTTGAGATATTCCAAAATAAGTGTTTTTTGTGTTATTAAAAAAGATGATGTGAGTGATATGCAAATATCCAAAACACAAAATTTTAGCCTATTTCAATACGAACATTTTGGATCCACATCGGTGCAAAAATGACAAAGTTACAGAAGATTAATTGAATTAACCCACCACAAATAAATATACAAAGCTAAATTTTAAGTAAAAACAAATATTAAAAATTGCTTTAAACTATTGAATTTTTATGTGGGTTAATTTACTAAATCTTCTGTAGCTTTGTAATTTTTGTACCAATTTATGTCTTGTTGGGCTCATAATGTTCATAGTAAAATGATCTAATGTCGCATGCAATAAAATATTAGGGTTTTTAAATCATGGTTTAAAAAAAATAACTTAAATAGAGCAAAATTTAACAAACTCATAAAATTTTCAATGAAGCTTGAAATTTTGTCCACTGTAACTCTGTCATTTTTTGACCAATATTCACAAGCAATCCATGGTTATTTTAGAAATTTTATTAACTTTCACTAAAAATTAAGAAAAACATAATCCGTTTAAAAATTTTGAAGATATTTGCATTTTAGTCACACCATCTTTTTTAAAAACGCAAATAACGGTTATTTTGGAATATCTCAAAACTGTTCTACTTTTGACAATTCTGACTTCATATTTGGATTCAGCGGAAAATTTTACATAAAGATTAAGTGTCAAATTCATTTGGTCACGACTTTGTTGAAATTTTGTACCGTAGTGTTATCATCAAATGCACATTGAACCATACTTGTGAGTTTTTTATTACTAACTCAATTACAAAATTGTGAGTTTGATGAGGCATGTTAATGTGTGGCCATGTCGCTTTAGTAAATATAAAATATCTTTTATGAACAAAGCAGTTTATTCTTTCAGAAAAAATATTTTTTATATGCCTGCAATTGTTTAAATTTAGACAATAACAGCATTTGAACTTCGGTGCGAATCGATAAAATTTCATCTGTACAACAATAAAACACATATTATTGCCCTACAATTAAAATCTGTCACATTTGGTTTAACGTAGGTTATTTGCACAGAAATGGAATGCAAACAAAACATCTTTTATTATTTAAATGTGTTTTCAACGAGAAACCCAGACTTCTTTTTAGTTTGTTTTTATTTTTTAAATGCAATGTATACACATACAAACACACACACTCGTGTGCACATACATATACGCTAATAAGTGAGAAAAGTTCTCTGAGAGTAATAATAAAGACTGTAATTTACTCTCACAAGTGGATTTAGCGGCTAAATCCACCAGAAAAATTAATATAGAGAGAAAAATGTATGAACTTTGTATGGTCGTGCAATATCTTTATAAATCTATAGTCTTTGGTTTATCTCTAAACCAATTTCTTTTGCCAGTGTTCCCAGATCATTCACTTTGCTCTGCATGTCGGTAAAATTGTGTGACATGAGGCAAATATCGTCAGCGAAATCCAAATCTTCAAGATGTCTCTGTAGGTCCCATACGATACCCCTTTTTCTCCTGCAGAGTTTTAACATGACTTCATCTAATACAACAGCAAATAGTAGAGGAGATAGTGGGCATCCTTGTTTCACTCCAGCGTTTGTCTGAAAGGATTCACTGGTCATGCCATTATGCCGAACTTGTAGAGTTGTGTTGTTGTACATGGCTTTAATTATGTTTATCAACTTCACTGGTACCCTCTTTGCTATTAATGCAGCCCATATTGCACTTCGTCTTATGGAATCAAAAGCTTTTTTGAAGTTAATAAAAACTAAATACAATGGTGTGCGCCATTCAACCGATTGCTCTATTATAACACGAAGAGTGTTGGTTTGGTCTACACAGTTACGATGAGGACGAAAACCAGCTTGTTCGTCTCGTAATACCTTTTCAACATGCTGCAGTCGGTTATTTATCGACTGTAATTAACCGGTTTAATCGATAATCGAGAATAGCCAATTTTTGATTTTTTTACACTTTAAGCTGAATTAAATCAATTTTCTATGAGAATAAAATATGGCTTTTTCCAGACAAAAACTAAAAACGATATAGTTTTTGTCTAAGTTTACAAATTGTATATACCGAAAAAATAATGCCCCTATTGCAGTTCTCCACTCAACTCAGTTTGGTCGTGTTGGAGTCAACCCAACTAATGCACAACCAAACTCATTATAGGTATTGTGATACCCAGCTGTTTTTAGTTGAGTTTGCTATAAAGCTGTCAACTTAAAATATCGATATGCCAACTTTAATTATAACGTTTGACAAGTGAAAATTTTATAAAATTGTATAATTTTTTAAAACAAAATTATTTTTAATTCTTGTGTTGAATAAAAAGTATTTATAATTAATATTAGTGTCGATTTATTTTATGATGATGAAAAGCAAAACTCTTGTATACAAGAAGACAAATTCATACTGATTCCAACCCTCTTGAACTTCCCAGTGTCAAGTAAGAACTTCTTATAAGTAACGAAACTTTCTTTTGCCTGATGAGTTCTTCTTCTGGTTGGGGTAGCTGTTGGTCAATCTGCTGGTTGTATTACACTGCTTTACAAATTTTTAATTTGGAAAAGTACCAAGAACGCCACATGCCTAGATAAGTTAAGTGGGACCTCCTGAACACGAAAACCGCTGTAATTTTTATTTCCTAAGTACCGTTTTTTAGATAACGGTAATTTTGTGTTTTTTGATGCATGGTCCCACTCAAACCCTTGTGGAGCCCAACCGAAAAGTCCGATCGAAATAAATGGCACATCGTTGAAAAGGTAATTGAATACCTTTTCCGTCGATATGCTACAAATTTCTATCTGAGGAAGAAAAGTTACAGCGGTTTTCGTGTTCAGGAGGTCCCAATTAACTTATCTAGGTATGTGACGTTCTTGGTATTTTTTGGCTGTAAACCAGTGTTATTGGTTAAACTGATTCAGTAAAATTGTCACGTGATGGTGGAATATTTTCAACACCAAATACTTTACCGGACTTGCAATACAAGAGCTGCGAAACAGTATCCTCAAGGCTATTTAATGGAACTTCTTGTGATAGCTCTCCCCCTGTCGCTTGAGTGTTTCTTTTATTGTTGGCAAGTTTTTGCCTTGTAGTTTATCCAAATCTGTGCCAAGAATATTATAATTAGATTAAGAAGATTATAAGTGTTTAAAAGAAGTTCTTGTCGTGGTCCCAAACAATTTAACTTTACTATAAACTCTTCCCATAACAGCTTACATGAATTTTTCATCATACCAAACTTTGGTGTTTTCCGCGAACAATTTCTAAGTTTCTCTAAATAAGCTAGACGAGCGCTCAAATTGAGCTTTCGTTTTTATTTTCAAACTAATAAACGTTTATAAAAAAACCGAGAAAGTTATTACAAAAAATTTATACATACGAATTCTCCATTTTGTGTTCGATTTTTACCGAATTTTTAGCAGTTGTGTGTATTTAACATTTTTGTCGACCAAACTTTTACAAAGTTGAAAACGTCAATACCACGAAACAAACAGATACACAACTGAATAGCCAACTGCCAGTTGAGTTGAGAATGGCAATGTGAATTTATCAAAGACAACCAAACTGTTACAAAAATGGAGAAGCGCAATATGGACATAAGATTCCTTTAAAACAGGAACTAAATAATTTTTTTAAATTTTTTCTAAGCAAATATTCCGATTGGTAATTTTTAAATTAAAAACGGCATGTTCTGATATCGGAAATAAATGAAGTTTTAATCAATGGAGTTTTTTAATTATTTTTTTTTTTAAATGAGCGTAGTTTTTCCTGATTTTAAGAGTAGCAAAGATAAGTAGTACTTTAAGTAGGAAGTGCATAAAATCATGCGGAATCGATTTAAGAAAGTTACTGAAATATTACACAAAAGTCGTTTTAGTGTTTCTTAAAACTTGAAAATGAGTTTAATGTTCTAAATTTAGTTTATTTCCACAAATATATTTAATACATATTTAAAAATACGCATTTCGCATGTCGCCAATCGTTTTCAATTGCCTCAAAATAATCGCCAAACGTTAATTTCCATCGCCAAAAGTATTAAGAAATCGCCAACAACAGCTAAAAAGCAGAACACAATTTTCCATGTTTGTTATTTATAACAGGCAAATTAAAAAATATTCCATTTGAGAGTTAATCAATAAACCGAATTTTGTATGGAAATTTAACGGCTAAAACTCTTGTCAAATAAAAATATTTTTTTACGAAAAAAGTTCCGAATTAATAAAAACTTTTTATTAAGTTTCTCGTTAGTTTTTTTAAGGTGGCATGTCATAAGTGTCATAATGTCCATCAGAGCACTGTCATAAAGTTTACAAACTCGAAAGCATAGCCGGCCTTCGCCTGTGCGCAAGGATTTTCTCCTCTAAGGGATAACACCGACAACCATATTATGGTTAAATAAGTTTCTTTAAAAATAGTTTTATTGGTTCGACCATAATAAAACATGTTTTCCTCTGCGTGTATGTAGATCTTTTTATACCCTCCACCACAATTAGTTGTGAAAAGGGTATACTAAGTTTGTCATTTCGTGTGAAACTTTTTTATTATTCATCTCAGATTCCATAAAGTATATATGTATATTCTGGGTTCTTGAGTAATTCTAAGTCGATTTATTCATGTCCGTCTGTCTCTCCGTCTGTCCGTCTGTTGAAAACACGCTCACTTTCGAAAAACTCAAAAGAACAAAAAAAAACTTGGTGTCAAATTGCTAGAAGCTATCCTAAGCAGTTTGGGATTGAAATCCAGGAAAATCGGTTGGGTAGGATCAGAGCTATGAATCAAAATGTGGAACCAAAAACTAAAAAAAACTGATAATTTTGTTACAAAAAGTAACATAAATGGTGGAAAAATGCTCGGAATGATATAAGATTTTGCAAAAATTCGTGTTAAGCCATTAAAAAATGAGTTTAACCATTAGCGATTTTTTTTAGCCATTTTTCAACTTGTTTAGCCATAAATTTTTTTGCCGTTTTTCTTTTAAAAGAATAATTTTTATTTTATTATACAAATTTATAAAAGTAAAATAAACATTTTGAACAATTAAAACGCCTTTAATTTAAATTACAACTTTTACAAATGTTGATAATCGCTATAAACTATGACGCTGAAACATTTTTCAAAATAAAGGAACAGTATTCCACTATTAAATTTATAAAATGGATCAACACAAACATCGCTGTTTCTTGCTGGTTGCAAGTATTTCAATAAAGGGATGCAAGCGGTAACAAAATTGTTTTAGAAATTTCAGAATTGACTATAAAGTTGTTCTCGCTTTCATGGTCTAATGCTGAAGTAGAGAGGGTGTTTAGCCAAGTAAACATCGTTTAAAGTAATTTGAGAAATAGGTTACATTAAGCAACCGTTAATTCGATTTTATCAATTAGGTAATTTTTTAAAATAGATATAGCGTCAGCTCAGAATTGGTTTGGCGCATATGCCAAAAAGTCGAAGTGGAGAAAAACGACAAAGACACGTACATGAAGATTTCTCAAATTGTACCCGATAGAATTTTTTTATATTTTTACCACTGCTTCCGGTATATGTTTTGAAGAAAAATGCAAATTTTTGCGCACTTTCATGAATAAAGTTAGAATTTAATAGTATTTTTTTGAAAATTAAAATTATTGTTTTGTGCCGCATACGCCACTTTTCTAAAAAAAAATAGCTTTTTGTGCTGCATACGTATACTTATTGCTGTGTATTGAGTAACTTGTTGTTGAGATGAATTTTTTTTTATAGTTTTTTTATTTGATTTTACTTTACAAAAACAGAAAAATTAGTTCTACTGTTATGAAAAGTTACATAAAAAGCCACAAATTAAACAACTTAAATAATGCAAAAGTAAAAAGAAAATTTAAAGCTTAATATCGAGTAAATTTTTAAAAAAGGCATTATCAACACGTGGAAGAAATATTAGCAAGTCTTTTATGTCTCTATTTTTATCGCTGGAAATGGATGATGGTTTCGATATTTTCAAAACATTCGTCAACAAATTCTCAGGAGTTTTCAAACAATTTTTTGATGCAGACTTAACCAAAATTGCATTTTTATAATTTTCCTCTCTGGTAGAAGTTTTATAATATATACATAAATCATTATTTTAACTGTATAGAAGTACTTTAATTTTAGCAAAAGGGACTTTTCGAAAGTCCATTTTATTTGCTTCCAACGAGTATGTGCGAAGCATTTCCATAACTTTAAGTTTTGTTTTGTTATTTGGCATTGTTTTAAGCAAATTTAGTAAATGAAGAGGACTTTGAATTTCAATATTCTTTAAGTACCGGTCAATAACACCATGAACACAGTCCACTTGTTGAATTAAAGAATATTCTGGTTCTGAAGACTTGTATTACGGCATCAATATTATTTTGTTTAAAGACCATTTTGATTGCGGTTGCGTTAATTTAATTTTTATTTTGAGGTACGCAAGAATCGCTCCATAATGTCAAAGTTTTAATAAGTGGATAACCTTTTATTAGTGCATTTAAAACTTTAATTTAAGCACTAGCAATATTGTTTCCACTCCGACCGCTATGAGCTTCCGTCAAAAAGGCACAATAAGTAAAAGTTGCTGTATATGACATAATAATGGTTGCTGTAAGATTAAACATATTTAAATTTCGTTTGTAGTAAAATTTTAAAGCATTTTCCTTAGGTAGGCTAAAAACACAAATAATAGCGAACCGTACACTTGGTTGGGTCCATTATAAAACAATTTTTCACAAATTTTTTTTCTTTTTGTCATTTTATTTTGCTTTTGCTTTAACTACTTATTTTTCTTACGGCAATGCAGCAAAGCAACAGTAAAATTTATTTTGTACGTTTTTGTATGAAGAATTTGCTGCAATCGCCAAACAGTGGCTAGTAGAGCAAAACAAAACTTAAAAAATTTGGAAACAGTTGATATGCAGCTAAGTGAATGCTTTATATCTCAGAAACCACAAAAAATTTCGCTAAACTGGTTTTGGATTCAAAAAGGGGGTATTCAAAATATATATACCCCATACCCAACTTTTTTTTTTTTTAAATGGTCGGTAGGTCAAACCAATTCTGAGCTGACGATATATTTACAAATACCGAGATCAAAATGGAAAATGTTTAAATTAAATCAGCTTTGATAACAGTATTATAAATATTCAGGGTTTTTATTTTTGCGAAAAACCTAGAACTGATAGTGACATCGTTGTTTTATATTTATATCGTATGTAGTCCGAAATAGTATATAATTGAAATTTAACTATATCGGTTTACAAAGGGCTGAGATATAAATCATTAATTTAACTATTCCTATAATCTTTTTCTTTTTTACCTGAAATAGACTTAGTAGAATACCTGGTAATTAAAATTAAAAAAATCGGTTCATAAATGAACGGGTCAAAGATCCAGTAAAAACTTCGCCTACAAAATAATGTGTTGAGTAATCAGAAACACATAAAAGCACTACTTGCAATTCTACTGAAAAACCCAATAAATTTTACAAGGGTTGTGCCAAAATGAACGAATTCAAAAGTAAGTCATTATTTTTTATCCAAATACTAGGGTATTCATTCGGTTAACCGTCAACCGGTTAACCGATTAATTACTACCCGATTAACTGATCGGTTAATTTCAAATTGGCTTTTTTCAATTAACGATTAAACCGGTTAATTTCAGTCGATTAACCGATTAACCGAAGTAACAAAATTTTCAATATTTTGTAGTATTATAACATATTTTTTTGTGTTTTTAATTATTTGTTTCGTCTAATATACCAAATGTATTTGTTTAGAAAATATTTTTTCCTACAAACAGTTCAGTGATCTTCATTTTAACCGATTTTCCGTCTACCGATGACTAAAATTACAATGTTTTTCAATGCTATTTATCTTCTTCATCGATCAACAGGAATGTGGCGAAAAATGGGTTAAATATTTGATTGCCAACACATTTTTTTTTTGTTTCCCGTACTTTTTATATGTATGTGTTTAGTTATTTGTTTCTTCTCATATATTCTCATAACAGTCTTTTAACAGAATTAACCGAAACAATGAGAAGTGTTAAAAATTTTAAAAAACTCTAATGGCATAATGGAGTATTTTATATGTTTAGAGAAATCCTGAAAAAGTACTGAGAAATTAGATATTCATCTACGATAAGTGAAATAATTTTTTCAAAGTCAACTTTTGTCAAAACTAAAGAAAAGAATCGCTTTAATCCTAAACATTTAAACCAAATTACTTTTCTAAAAGATTATTTTATAAGATGTCCTTTAACTATTGAAATAACTAATTTATTTTTGTATACATATGAGCCGTTTATTTTGAAAGTGGCATAAGTCATTTCGGTTTTTAAGTCGAGATATTTAAGGGTTTGCGTTTTAACACGTTTAAAAATATGGATGCTAACATTCGAGAAGATTCACTTGTTGATACATCATGATAATGATATTTTTCTCAGTATTTATTATTATTATTATTATTTATTATTATATTTATAATTATCTCGATTTTTTTTGAAAAAGTGACTAATGCCACTTTCAAAATAAACGGCTCATATATAAATATTTGGGGGTTTCACAAGGTAGTCATTAAGTCTTATGTCATAAAATAATTACAGGAAATATATATAGTCGGCTTAATATGCAAACCGGCTAAATCCACTTTTTATGTAAATTTAGATTTTGATTCCGTGTGGTAGAGAAAGATACGCCTCGTCGACCAGCATGTAGTGTTTCTTCTTTTTAAGTCTTGAAGTGTGTAAAACTGACTGTAATTTTAATTTTCTATCAAGCTTCAAATAGGAAAAATAAAAAGTTGTTTTCTCTCCTGTAAAATGTGCTCAAAGTGAATTAGCAGGTTTGTATATTAAACAAACGATATGACTGTTTGTTTGATACCGCTTATAATTTAGATTTCTACTATGCAGTTATGACGAATCAATGAACACAATATTACAATTTTTATTTTGTTTGAAACAAAACAATATTTACTTTAAACAATTTTAAATTTTGTTTAGGATATTATGATGATATGACTTGATACCACACTTTGTGCATTAATGCATTATTTTTTTTTTTTTTTTTTTTTTGTTTGCTCGTTTTAGTTCAAGAATTGTTATGTTTCGTACCTATGTTATTGTTTTTTTTTTTACTTATAAACTCCAAAAAATAAGCAATTAATGCATTTTTATATACTGAAATTACTAAATTATAAAAAAAACTTTATTAATCGGTTAACCGATCAAAAACAAAATTAAAGAATAATTGCTAGGTGACGTGACGTGACAAAAAGAGAGCTTTTCTGTGAAAGTGCCCATATGCGGATTCGTTTATAGGACCGATTTCAGACAAAAAATTGTTTGGTTCTACAAATTTTTTGTTTGAATTGGAAAAATAATTTTTTCTGTGTACTAAATACATCCAGAAAAAAGAAGTTATCGAAGTTGTTATTGAAGAAAGCTACTAAATAACGAGTAAAAGAAGCTATCCATTTTGAAAAAGTTTTTACTGGGAGACAAACAAATTTTTTTCTTGCCGGAATAATGGTTTGGCACAAAAGTGTACATATAAGATAAGAATATCAAATATCAATCATACCCAGTTAAAACTCCGCCTACAAAATAATGTGTTAAGTAAACAGAAAAACTTAAAAGCACAACTTACAATTCTATTGAAAGAACCAATGAATTTAAAAGTAAGTCAATATTTTCAAAAGATTTTGTTATTCGTGCTTAATTCCCAGTTTTTATTCTTGATAAAAACACTTGAAATTTATTGTTGATGGGATAAGCTATTCCTATGCATTTCACTGGTTGCTTAGGCCAGATCATCAGGAAACTTCATCCATAAAGATTTTAGAAAAACTAAAGATATTAAACCAAATAAAACTGTTAAACGTATAAGACTTATAGCAACAGTTTTACTTGTAACAATATCAAAGCTTTAACAAAACACATCAACAATAAAAAAGTGGGTTTATCTCATCTTACATTCCCCCCTACAATTAGTTGAAATTCTCTCAACGTTAATTGTAATTGTAAGTAGGTTAAGAAAAACAAAATAAAAAACAAGTTAGAGTGCTATATTCGGCTGTGCCGAATCTCTGATACCCTCCACCGACAGTTCGAATGTTTAAGAAGTAATATCTGTATGATGTTATTATTATCTTAAACTGTGACGATTTGTTATTAATTATGGTTTTAGAAGACTAAACTGTTTTCCGGTAGTAGGGTTTATATGGGGCCTAGGGTAAATTATGGACCGATCATCACGAAATTTCACAGCGTCATTTCTAGTCCTTTAAAACTCTGACGTACCAATTTCTGTTATGATAGCATTATTAATTATGGTTTAAGGTGTACTAAACTGTTTTCCGGGAGTAGGGTTTCTATGGGGTCTAGGGTAAATTATGTACCGATCTTCACGAAATTTCACAGTATCATTTGTAGTCCTATAAAACTGTGACTAGCCAAAATTTGTTATGATTGCATTATTTTTACGGTTTTTGGCGTACTAAACTGTTTTCCGGGAGTAGAGTTTCTATGGGGTCTAGGGTAAATTATGTACCGAACTTTACGAAATTTCCCAGTATCATTTGTAGTCCTATAAAACTGTGACGAGCCAAAATTTGTTATGATTGCATTATTTTTTACGGTTTTAGGCGTACTAAGTTGTTTTCCGGAAGTAGGTTTTATATGGGGCCTATGGTAAATTATGGACCGATCTTCACGAAACTTAACAGCGTGATTTCCAGTTGAATAAAACGAATTGTTGCGAAATCTTATATCATTCTGTGCATTTTTCCACCATTTGTGTTAGTTTTTGTAACAAAATTATCAATTTTTTTTAGGTGGTGGTTCCACATTTTGATTCATAGCTCAGATCCTATTAAACCGATTTTGCTGAATTTCAATCCCAAACTGCTTAGGATAACTACAAGCAATTTGACACCAAGTTTGTTGATTTCTTTTGAGTTTTTCGAAAGTGAGCGTGTTTTCAACAGACGGACAGACGGACAGACAGACGGACATGGCTAAATCGACTTAAAATTACTCAAGGACCCAGAATATATATACTTTATAGGGTCTGAGATGAATAGTGAAAAAGTTTCACACGGAATGACAAACTGAATATACCCTCTTCACAACTAATTGTGGTGGAGGGTATAACAAACAACAACTTACTTTCCCTCGAAATTTTGCTTTTGCCGATACATTTTTCAGGGAAGAGGCAAACAACTTCGAGGACAATTTTCACAATAGGGATAAAATAAAAATTTAAGCTGCCTTGTTTCTAAAGATATCTTTTTTCTGTGGTGCCTAATAAACAAACATTTAAAAAAAAAATTAAAATTATCTTATTATGAAGACTAAGGGGCTTATAGTGTAAAACGCAACGCCAACAATTTCATTAAAAACAAAAGCAAAAACAAAATCAAAAAAATTTGTTGTTGCTTTCTATCAATTCACATTGTTTTTTCAATTTTCAACGCCACAAAATGTTTGAAATTTAAAAATTCAATATGAATTTCTATAGAAAGACCGCATTTGCATCTATGCAATTAACGCCGAGTTTTTTTTTCTATTTTCTTTTAAAGCAGTTTCAGTTTTCACATTTACATTTACATTTTTTTGAAACATTTCTTCAACTTTTTCAACCTCGTTTTCTTCTCTACACCTCATGCTAACAAACAAAAAGTTGCATGCGAAAGTTGCGGCAAGTTGCGGCGTTAATTGCATAATATAAATATGGTCAAAGTAACAGAAAAATTATAAAATATTTTTTGTTATTCACTATTTTAGAAAAAATCATCAAAACGTCACTTTGTTAATTTTGGAACAAAAAATCATCAAAAGGCGATAACTCGCCAAATCTGGCAGCCCTGTTTTTATTATATTTATTTCTTTTGTTGACGTTTCGCTTTTATTTGACACTTAATTACTGGAAATATTCCAGTTAAAACAGAATCTGTGTTGTCTGTTTTCGCATTCAAATACAGAAACACTTTTTTCTCACAAATCGAGAAACGATGGAATTTTTTGTTTCCCACCTCATGTAAGAAATTTTACGATGCGAGAAATACAGAAACGAGCTACTGGACTCAAAAGGTTGGGTAAATGTTGTCGTGATTATGATTTACCTTCAAATTATTTAAAACTTATGATTATTTGAAACCAATGAGTGATTCCTATGAGATGAACAATTACGACATCGAATTTTTCGATGATTTAATTTTTTAATATTAATTTATTTTAATATAAATTTACGTTCATTCTTATTTGACAAATTGGTCTTAACTCACAATTTCATCATAAACAACTTTTAGGCCGGGTTTTTGAGATGTGAATTATTTTTAAACTTAGTTTAACGTAGTCTGAAACTCTCATTTTTACGGCAAAATATATGAAAATATTAGTTTTTTTTTTATTATTTCATTCAAAACCAATATTTTAAACCAAAATAAGCTGTTGGGTCAAAATTTTGTATACCAAACTTGGAAATTGCGATACAAATCGGTTTTCAGATTAACTAAACCTAGTTTAACTGAGATCTCAAAAGCCCAGCCTTAATGAATTATAACTGTTTTGTTATTAAATTTTAATGGTTTTTTTATGTAAAAAAGCTTTTAGCCATTTTTTAGCCCATTTTTAGCCACTTTTTCCGTAAATTTAGCCATTTTTGGTCACCAAGTTTTGGCAACACTGATAATAACCCTAAGATCCTTCTGAAATTCACTGCAAACGCTAAAACTAATTTCTTCGTTGTATTGAAATTTATGTCTTTTAATACCAGAAATCACTTTGCAGAATTTTGGGACGATTGGTTCAAAACTTACCATGGCTCCAATAAATTCGGATTAAACTGTTACGAGTCATGATATTTTACTCAAGCTAGTAAGAATTGCTAAAAAAAAAAGTCATAAAACTTTCTGATTGTCAGTCAATTATTTAATATACATTAGGGAGATCGATCGAATAGTATTCGACCGGTTTTAACTGATTATTTTAGTTTTGCCCAAGTCGAATAGTATATAATGTCTATTTTTCGAACATCGAATAAACCGGTTATTTTGGTAGAATAAACCGGTTATTTTTGTAATGTATAATTTATATACATTTTCCTTACTTTTGTTATAAATTTACCCTAATTTAAGTGTTTTTCTACTTGAATATTGGGCAAACTTGAACTTTTTATAAAGAATGACAAAACAAAGTGTAACAAAAGTAAAAAAAAAACAAATTATGAGCAATGTAAATACAAATAGCCAGTGTTTAAAAAACTAGACTCCAAATAGCTGTAGCAACGAAAAAACACAAAATAGTCTAGTTAAAAAATGTTAAAAACTTGTAGTCGTTCATTTACTATTACTACCGCTACCGTCACATTTTAGTAGCGGTAATTGTAGTAGCACAAAAAGGAAATAATTGGAGCAGCATAGTAAAAAAAATTGTACTGCTCTCGCTACCTTTTGCTGCTAAAGTAGTTTTATTTTTTTTAATTTTTACTACTACCTACTTTAGTAGTTATAGAAAGAGAAGACAACCTAGTATTTGAAGTAGCAGAAGAATAACATTGAAGTAATTGTTTAAGGCCGTTACACACTATCCCACAAAGTCTTTCGTATTTTATGAAAATGCTTCTCTGATCTAATTATTGTTTATATATTTTCAAAAAACAATATTAACTTATCATGACAGGGTGGCATTTTTATAAAATACGTAAGACTTTGTGGGATAGTGTGTAACGGCCTTTAATAACATTGAAGCAGTTTTAGAATAACATTGAAGTAGTATGTTAATAACATTAAAGCAGTCATAAAATAACATTTTGGTAGCAGTAGAAGTAATAAAAACTTAAAATCTTTAGCAAATTAAGTACATGTGTGTTTTAATCAGTGTTGCCAGAAAATCACCATTTCAAAACATGGAACGAAAATTGGAAACTTTAATCAAATTCATAAATTTATAATTTTTGAAATTGAAATGTTTTTATATAAACTGTTGAGATTATCGATTCTTTTTTTAAATAGCAAAATGGAGTATACAACTATAATTCAAGATTCGTTATTGCAATAATTTTCTTCAAAGAGAAGAAAAATATAAATTAATTAATATTTTAATAATTTTGAAGTAATATTGTTTAAAGCTGCGTTTAAGCCCAATCAAAGGAATAAATTAAAAATTAATATTGTTTAACAAAATTTAACGCTTTTTAAGTTGATGGGAATATTGCACACACATTGTTACATCGTCATTACTACGTTATATTAATTATAGCTGGATTTCAAAACTTTACTCATCGATAACTTTTCTGGCGTATTTTGGGACAAATAACATTGTAAAATTCTACACGGTTACATTAGCCCAATTCACAATCTTGTGCAAATGGTCTTGCATCGTAGCATTTGCAAAATGGAATAGTAAATACCATAGCATACTTTTGGGATTATGGTTAAAACCATAACTATATATCGTAGCATTTGCAAAATGGTATAGTATATTTTTACTCTACACCAACAAAATATACAGCAATGCACTTGCTACTCTTTTGCAAATATGCAACGCCTAAAACCAATAGTTTATATTTACTCGAGTTGATTGCAAAACGACAGCTAACACTCAGTGAACCAAGCCGATCTGAAAAATGTTATAGTATTTACTATAATCCCAAAAGTATACTACAGTATTCACTATACCATTTTGCAAATGCTACGATGCAAGACCATTTGCACAAGATTGTGAATTGGGCTATTGTAGAATGCACTCAAAAAAGCATGGTTCTTTGCAACTGACGTTGTCCGAAAAAACCCGAAATCACATAACGAAAGCAGAAACAGAAATGTGTGAAACAAATTTAAGCGACGATTGTTTATAAACAGCGCCATTTCCTTTGTCAAAAATAGGTCTAATCAACTTTAAAATTTCACTAAGAACTAAATCCGAAAAAATGCTTATTGAAGAAGTCAATAAGCTATATTTTTTAGTATTATGGCTTTATTTTTTTTTTCTAAATCTATATTTTATGAATGTGGACATTATTTTTTAAAGAAACTTTAAAAGTGCCTAAGAAATAGGTAAATTTACGGTATTTTAAAACAAAATTTGTATATTAAACATAAAATTCCAAACATTCCCAGCATTGTGGAATGAATGCTCATAAAATAAATATCACAACATTTTCTGCGAAGAGAGGCAGTCGAAAATGTTTCGCATAGAAATTTTTAAAAAGCGTGGAGTTGCAACACTGTTTATAATCATTCAAACAACAACAACATCACATACGCACTCATTGTTTGGTTTATAGTTTTACTTATTTTTTTTTTAGTTTTTGACTACCTCAATGTTATTATTTTACTACTTCAATGTTATTTACATTCTACTTCAATGCTATATTATTACTACCTCAATGTTAATAAACTACCCAGTAAAAACTTCGCCTACAAAATAATGTGTTGAGTAATCAGAAAAACATAAGAGCACTACTTACAATTCTACTAAAAGAACCAATGAATTTTACAAGGGATGTCCCAAAATGAACGCATTAAAAAGCAAGTCATTATTTTTTTTACCTGCATACATCCAGAAAAAAGTAGTTATGGAAGTTGTTATAGATGAAGTTATAGAACAAAGCTACAAAATAATGAGTTAAAGAAGCTATTCATTTTGAAAAAGTAGGCGAAGTTTTACTGGGTACTGCCTAAAAATTTTCTAGTAAAAAAAAACTCCCAATGTTGAAAGTAGTAGTTATAAATCGAAAACCTCAATCAAACCAATAGAAAATTATTTAGTTTTGTTAACTGCTACTTCATTTTTGTTTTTATTGCTGCTACTCTATTTTCTGGTTTATATTTTGCACGTAGCAGTAGTTTTAAAAAGGTATTGCTACAAAACAAGACAACTGCTCTTTTGCCGCTACTTGTAATTGTTTAGAGTACTAGTTTTAGTAATAGTAAAAAAATGTTTAGGTAATGTAGTTTTTTGAACACTGCAAATAGCTTATAAAAGCGTGTGTTCTTGTAAAAAAAAAAAAACAAAAACAATTCAAAATACTACAAAAAAATATTCAGCTTAAAAAGTAATTAGCAATTTGACAGTATTCTAAATACTACGTATATGTATATATATATACATTTATACATTTATCATCTCAGTGATATATTGTAACGAACGACCACTTAGGGTACTAACCTCCTGCGAACTGCGTTACCAAAATATCCGGCCGTGCTCAGGGAAAATGGGGTGGTTCTTGTCCCCAGAAAGTCAGATTCTAATCATTACTATAGAATTTTAAAATTAAGGTAGCTACTAATTAAAGTCGAGAACAACCTAAAAAAAAAACAACAAATAATAAATTAAAAGGAATCGCGATGTAAAATCAACCTGATAGAGAACTTATGTAACTGTTCTTTTCATTATCTTCGCCCTCCCTACCTTGTTCTCTTTAACCTGGATTCTCAGAAAACCCTTTGTTACAAATTTCTTAACTACCCTTACATTTCGTGAAATAAAAGAACAGTTATTTAACTATCCATCTTTTAGAACAAAAGATAACAGGGACCGAAAATAACAGTTATATTGGAATTTTAAAACAAAAAAAGCACATAGAAGTAAATGTCGAAAAACTGATTCAAGTATACCATATTGTTCCTTATGCATTTGTCAGTGATAAAATATATTGATTTTTAAAATTTTGATTTTTATATTTTCGATCAAACTTAACAGTTATTTTTTTATTTTTATTTTTTTGAGCAAAAATAATAGTTATTTTTTGATTTTTATTTTTTTGAATAAAAATAACTGTTATTTTTTGATTTTTATTTTTTCGAGCAAAAATAAAAGTTATTCTCTAAAGAAATGTACGTGATTAATTTGTGTTAATTGTTCTTAAATCACTTATCGTGAACACGATATTATAATAATAAGGAACGAATTGTGGTAGGTGAAAACAAAACATATCACTTAACTGGTGATAATGAGTTTAAAGTTTCATTACTCCAAAGGCAAGGAAATTGACCAAAATCTGCAGGTTTTAGCTGATTGTGTATTGTTCTATTACTTTGTATAAAGGGTATTTATGATATTAGCATGGTTCGCCCGGGACAATATCTGCGGCAGGCATTATTTTTACCAAAATTTAATGTGTCCATTTAGACTATTTTAGTGACCGGTTACAAAGTGTCATAAAGGTGCCAATTTACCCCCTCCTAGGACATCGCCATGTTAAAATCCCAAGTCCGTTCATATAAAATGTTTAAACTAGAACCAGTCCCTACCACTTTAGAACTGTCACGTGACAAGTTTGGTGTTAGTTCTCTATCCCCTAGGGAATGAACAAACTCCCTAAAAGTCTTTGTTGTTATTCCCTGTATAAGCAAATTAGCTCGTAGCGCCCTAATTTCTGAATATCTTCGAAGCCAGGGCTATCAGATGTTTTTAGAATTTGATCCCTAAATTGTAAATTTTTATCCCCAAAATTCCCAAAATTTCCACAAATCCCCACTAAATACTCTAAAATTTTGTCATAAGACTTATTATTGTTGTTGCATATTATTTGTACTTTTTGTGTTACTTGACATTTCAATTATTATCATCAATTCAATAAATGTTATGTTGATTAACAAAGTTCATAATCAAATTTATCATCCTTCAAAATTTTTTGGTAAATATTTCTTGAATTAAACAGCTTTATTATCTGTGGGGAGGCTTCAAACGTGTAACAACATGTTGAATTAGTTTCAAAATGTGTATTTATTCGTAATAATGATAAAAGCAATTCGTTTTACATTTTTTTTTTTTTTTTTAATTTGATTCCCTGCCGAAAAAAATCCCGTTCAGCGCATGGTTTACTTATTTTCACAGAATGCAGTGTTAATACTAACTTGAATAAATCTTCAAATAGCCGTGATACAGAGGCATCTTGATATTTATAAGCTTATGTCCAAAATAAATTAAAAGTAATAATATTTTGCACGTTAAATAAGCCTTTCTATTTACTAACGTCCGTTTTTCTACATTGTGATTCCTTAATGCCTGTTTAAACATTGATATTTAAAACGGCTTGAAAATATCCCCAATCCCCAATCCCCAAATGATATTTTTATCCCCGTTTTCACTGTTTCTTTAATTTTACTCCCCTATTTAACAAAGTCACAGCAAACCAAAACTGGACGAACGCAAAAGCAATAAAAAAATGTTCAACAGTTGATATTTATTTTCACAGCAGAAGCGAAAGCAGTGGCCGACTTCTCTAATACTACGTTTATACGCAGACTATTCGCAAATAAAAATTAAAAAAGTCGAAAACAACCTAAAAAAAAAACAACAAATAATAAATTAAAAGGAATCGCGATGTAAAATCAACCTGATAGAGAACTTATGTAACTGTTCTTTTCATTATCTTCGCCCTCCCTACCTTGTTCTCTTTAACCTGGATTCTCAGAAAACCCTTTGTTACAAATTTCTTAACTACCCTTACATTTCGTGAAATAAAAGAACAGTTATTTAACTATCCATCTTTTAGAACAAAAGATAACAGGGACCGAAAATAACAGTTATATTGGAATTTTAAAACAAAAAAAGCACATAGAAGTAAATGTCGAAAAACTGATTCAAGTATACCATATTGTTCCTTATGCATTTGTCAGTGATAAAATATATTGATTTTTAAAATTTTGATTTTTATATTTTCGATCAAACTTAACAGTTATTTTTTTATTTTTATTTTTTTGAGCAAAAATAATAGTTATTTTTTGATTTTTATTTTTTTGAATAAAAATAACTGTTATTTTTTGATTTTTATTTTTTCGAGCAAAAATAAAAGTTATTCTCTAAAGAAATGTACGTGATTAATTTGTGTTAATTGTTCTTAAATCACTTATCGTGAACACGATATTATAATAATAAGGAACGAATTGTGGTAGGTGAAAACAAAACATATCACTTAACTGGTGATAATGAGTTTAAAGTTTCATTACTCCAAAGGCAAGGAAATTGACCAAAATCTGCAGGTTTTAGCTGATTGTGTATTGTTCTATTACTTTGTATAAAGGGTATTTATGATATTAGCATGGTTCGCCCGGGACAATATCTGCGGCAGGCATTATTTTTACCAAAATTTAATGTGTCCATTTAGACTATTTTAGTGACCGGTTACAAAGTGTCATAAAGGTGCCAATTTACCCCCTCCTAGGACATCGCCATGTTAAAATCCCAAGTCCGTTCATATAAAATGTTTAAACTAGAACCAGTCCCTACCACTTTAGAACTGTCACGTGACAAGTTTGGTGTTAGTTCTCTATCCCCTAGGGAATGAACAAACTCCCTAAAAGTCTTTGTTGTTATTCCCTGTATAAGCAAATTAGCTCGTAGCGCCCTAATTTCTGAATATCTTCGAAGCCAGGGCTATCAGATGTTTTTAGAATTTGATCCCTAAATTGTAAATTTTTATCCCCAAAATTCCCAAAATTTCCACAAATCCCCACTAAATACTCTAAAATTTTGTCATAAGACTTATTATTGTTGTTGCATATTATTTGTACTTTTTGTGTTACTTGACATTTCAATTATTATCATCAATTCAATAAATGTTATGTTGATTAACAAAGTTCATAATCAAATTTATCATCCTTCAAAATTTTTTGGTAAATATTTCTTGAATTAAACAGCTTTATTATCTGTGGGGAGGCTTCAAACGTGTAACAACATGTTGAATTAGTTTCAAAATGTGTATTTATTCGTAATAATGATAAAAGCAATTCGTTTTACATTTTTTTTTTTTTTTTTAATTTGATTCCCTGCCGAAAAAAATCCCGTTCAGCGCATGGTTTACTTATTTTCACAGAATGCAGTGTTAATACTAACTTGAATAAATCTTCAAATAGCCGTGATACAGAGGCATCTTGATATTTATAAGCTTATGTCCAAAATAAATTAAAAGTAATAATATTTTGCACGTTAAATAAGCCTTTCTATTTACTAACGTCCGTTTTTCTACATTGTGATTCCTTAATGCCTGTTGAAACATTGATATTTAAAACGGCTTGAAAATATCCCCAATCCCCAATCCCCAAATGATATTTTTATCCCCGTTTTCACTGTTTCTTTAATTTTACTCCCCTATTTAACAAAGTCACAGCAAACCAAAACTGGACGAACGCAAAAGCAATAAAAAAATGTTCAACAGTTGATATTTATTTTCACAGCAGAAGCGAAAGCAGTGGCCGACTTCTCTAATACTACGTTTATACGCAGACTATTCGCAAATAAAAATTATTTGCGATTAACTAATAGGGCCCATACACAATACCATCATGATTGTACAATCAAGTGATTGTGCCAGCTGATGGACCGTGTGTGAGCTTGTGGTGTGATTGTACCAGCTGATGGTGCTTTATCAAAAATAGTTTGATATTTTTTTGATTGTACCAGCATGATTGTATCGTGTGCTGTAAAGTTAGCTCATAAATGTTAAATCGTCAAGGCATAAACATCAAAAAATTCAAAATTTAAAACAAAATTTAAATTAAAACACGTTTTTGTTTAATCCTTATTCGTTTTTGTTTTAGGATAATAGCAATAATAACAGCAGCACAAATTTGATTGTTATTCATTACAACCTTTTCCACACAATTTTTGGTAAAAAATTAATTTTGTACCAGCATGCTGGTGTGTTGTGTGCTTCAAGCTTAATTGCACAATCACTTGATTGTACAATCATGATGGTATTGTGTATGGGCCCTATTACTTACTGTTTATATGTCAAGTTTCTAACTGAAAATTCTTATTTTTATGTGATGCCCGATGAAAAATTTATGCATTTGGTAGCACTGTATGTATATAAACTTTTTATTTTTTTTTTAATAAATAATGAAATAATTACAAATTGTGTATTTGTGAATTTTATTGCTACTATTTTAAATTAATTTTACTTTTGTTTATCGTATGAATGTGCCACATCGAATTAAAAACTTAAAACGTTTAAAAGTGTGGCAATGCTTTAAATCTTATTTGCAAATAGTGTCGTTAATCAGGAATTGTTTTCGTGAGTTAGCTATTCGCAAATAAAAATTTAATTCACTGTTTATGCGGCAATTTTCTCTACTTGCAACATATTTATTTGCGAATAAGTGGTGCGTATAAACCTAGTATAACTCGCTAAAGCTAAATCTCTATCGCTAAAAATCTATAAAGATTTTTGTCAACGAATGCAAACCGTAACGTGCCTTCCCTAATTTGGCAATGCCATAAAAATTTAATTCGCTGCAATTTTAGCTTAAAATGTCATCGCTAAAATTTTTAAATTTTGTATTCTCTAAGGCATTTTAGCAACCGAGATTTAGCCTTAGCTAAGCGAATTGCAGAATACGACTGCTGGAGTTTACTTTTTGAACAAAAACCTGTTGCTTCAAAGTAACAGCATTAAAATTTTTTAATTTCTGCTTTTCGGCTGTAAGTTTTTTAAGCACAGCTCAAATATTGAAAATGACATCAGTGTGTGTGTATATTTTCGACTAAACCCATTAAGGACTGATGGGAATTTAAATACCTAAAAGCAAAGCCTTCGTAGAAAAATTCTGGCTAACTTCAGGTAAGAGGTATCGGAAATTGGTTTTTGCAGAAAGATAAAGAAAGGATAGGACCACTTAAACAAATTTTTGATGTTAAATGTTGCCGCCCTTTTTTGGGTAAGTTAGCGGCTTAAAAGGTAGCAGTTTTTAATATTATATCCTTATTACTTGAACGTTTTATTATTTTATTATTTATTAAATTTCTTTGCTCTTAAACTTGAATTATAACCGTCCAGTAAATGAATTTCCTAATTAGTAATTTTACAGTTTGAAAGCCACTGGATTGTAAACCCTAACAAACTTTAAACTAATGTTATTACGCGGATAAAAAATAACATTTACAATTGTCATTTTTACCGCCTCGTAAGATAGCCATATTTTTTCTCTACCCAACCTTCGTGGTTGGTAAACCTTGAAATTAAAAACACTTATTGTTTAATCATCTTAGCATACACATCGTTTCTAAAAACTTACTTTGCACATCCGTTTGTAAATCATTAGTTTTACTGAAGATTAATTTTAAATAAAATTTATACTTTTATTGGAAACTTATTTGACTGCCTCTTTTATTTCCGGATCTTTTGAGTTTGTCATTCCTGCGAGCAGCTTTCCCAGATCCATCTATTGGAATCCTTGGAAACCTGCCTTTCCTGCACTTCTATCCAGTGGTCCCTCTTGGAATTGCTACCCAGTTTGAGTCTGTTTTTTGGGACACAAGTATGAAACTGTGGAAAGCAAGCCTTTGGGTGTAACTTAAATTTTCATTTTGTACAACTAAACTCAGTTTTGTTTCACATTGTCCACGCTTAATAGTTTGGCTTATCATATGGTCAAAGTTATCCATGCGCTTTGCCAGTTTTTGTACATTTGTTACAACTTTTTCTCTTACACGAACACTATTACTTCAACAACGATCACATGAAATAAAATTGACTCATGATGGAGATCGTTCAGCTTTTCTTAGCATGCAGTGTAATTTCCAGGCATACACCATACCAGCATCCAAAGCATTAGTTAGAACGCCTCGGCTCTTTCGTATAAAATATAAGAAACACATTCCACATTCCCTTCTATGACAACAGAGAAGAGAAGGAGTAACATTTTTTGTTTTGTTTTTTCGGATCAACGCTTAAAAGTTATTCAGGCTTTTTATGAAAATGGGCGTTCAAATCAAAATGCATATCAGCTTCAGTGATGAGGCACATTTTCACCTCTGTGGATTCGTCAATAAGCAGAGTTGCCGCATTGGGCCAATGATAATCCAAGAGTGATTGTCGAAAAACTCACAAAGAGTGACTGTTTAGTGCCGCCAGCCCATAGGCGGCATCATCGGGCCGTATTTTTTCCAAAATGAGACCGGTTGGCAGTTACTGTGAATGGTGTTCGCTACCGTGAAATGATAACGAACTTGTTATGGCCCGAATTGGAAGATATGGATGTGGACGATATGTGGTTTCAACAGGGCGGTGCCACTTGCCACACTGCTAACGAAACAATGGCTCTTTTGCGCGACAAATTCAATGGCCGTGTTATCCCACGTGGTGATGTCAATTGGCCGCCAAGATCATGTGATTTGACACCGTTGGGCTTCTTTCTTTGGGGTTATTTGAAAGAAAAGGTTTACGTCGATAAGCCAGCAACAATTCAAGAGCTAAAGGATGAGATAATTCGGCACATTAACGGCATAGAACCTCAGTTATGTCTCAGCGTGATCGCAAATTTGGACCATCGAATGGAGGTGTGCCGCCGAGGTCGCGGCGGCCATTTGACCGATATTTTGTTCCATACATAATTGAACCATACCAATATTATCATAATAAAAAGAAATTTATGTTTTATTAAATTTAACCACCCTTTATATCCAAAAGGAGGAATACGAAGGCCTTCAGAAGGCATCCGTACTTTTTCCTTTTCCCGCTGGGACAGATTCTACGTACAAAGTGAAATAAGCACACAAAACTCACATCAATGCATGCAATAAATGAGTTTTTTAATATTTTTGTTTTCAAAAAATCTTGTGTTTTAGTGGGTAGAAAAATACTCATTGTCTAGGGGTCAAGGTTTGACAGGTAAAAATAAAAAAAAATATAAATGCCCATAATATCAAATGTGTGAAATTTCATCACAATCGGACCAAGACATCGGGGGTCAGTCTTTAATGAGTTATAATAGATTTTTTTGTACAAGAATATGACAAGATTAAAAATGCTTCCAGCTTTTTACAAAACGCTAAAATTAAGAAATTTTTGTAAAACAGGGGGGTTACCGCGTATTTCGATTCGAACAAATTGTACTGTGTATTACGATTTTCGTAATCGTTCGAAACGATGATAGAGGTTGTATTTTTAAAAAAATGGGAAATTAGATGAACAATTATTGTTCGTAATAAAGAGTGGCTTTTAAGAAAGTGATTTTTTGTTTTCAATAAAGTATGAAAAACGTCCGTTTATTCGAAACAAATATTACGAAAATCGTTATACACAGTACAAATTGTTCGAATCCGTAAATGATTTCTTTCGAATCGAAATACGTGGTAACCCCCCTGTAATCATTTTTATATGTTATTTTGTCAAGCTAATAGGGCCCAAACTTCTTCAATGTAAATAAAATTTCAATTTTTAATTACAATAGTTTGTTCCATACGCACAATACTTTGATGTAGAACAAATTTGTTCAAAAATAGAAGGAGTTGACCCAGAATAATAATATTTTGTATGGAGATATACACGATAATAATAAATTAATTTCTAGTTTTGAAAAATTTCCGTTAAAGGATTCATGTACCTTCCATATATCCTTTTTTTTAATTTAATTGGGCAACACTTTTTATGTTGAATTGTTGAAAATTACCAAATCTATCTTAATATAATGTTAAAATTGATGTACTTAATTTTTTATAAATTCTAGCAAGAATTTTTGCATTTTAAAATATCCTTATAATATAAAAACAAGTACAATTTTGTGTTCCAGAAAAAGCACAAAAATGACAATTAAACTCAAAATGTGGTAAATTATCAAAAAGTAATTTCAATTTTTGGGAATACAAAATTTTAATTTCAAAAGATTTTGTTATTCGTGCTTAATTCCCAGTTTTTATCATTGATAAAAACACTTGAAATTTATTGTTGATGGGATAAGCTATTCCTATGCGCATTTCACTGGTTGCTTAGGCCAGATCATCAGGAAACTTCATCCATAAAGATTTTAGAAAAACTAAAGATATTAAACCAAATAAAACTGTTAAACGTATAAGACTTATAGCAACAGTTCTACTTGTAATAATATCAAAGTTTAAACAAAACACATCAACAATAAACAGTGGGTTTATCTCATCTTACATTCCCCACTACAATTAGTTGAAATTCTCTCAACATTAATTGTAGTTGTAAGTAGGTTAAGAAAAACAAAATAAAAACAACAACAACTTACAAAAGATTTTGTCAATTAAGTGTTGCCACTTTGTGGGTAATTACCCGAATTTGGTTAAATTTTTACGGTCGTGGGTAGAGCATGGGTAATTTCTCTTAGCTGTAATTCAGGTGTAATTTGAAATTTTTACTTCAGATTCCTTAATAAAATCAAGATTCGATTTCAGTGATGACATTTATTTCTTTTTAAATAGTAGTGTGTTTAGAGGGGTTCTAAATATGATTTTCCATACAAAGTTGGGAGCCAGTCCTTTTATACTAGAGGGGTTCTAAATATGATTTTCCATACAAAGTTGGGAGCCAATCCTTTTATACTAGAGGGGTTCTAAATATGATTTTCCATACAAAGTTGGGAGCCAGTAAATTTTGTGAGGGATGAAAATTTTACTTGTGCATAAGAATTTGTGGGAAAATTTTTTTTTGTTTATAGTGGCAGGTGTTAAATTTTACTTATACGTGTCTTGAATATTTGTTTATGACTTTTTTTTGCTTGTGCGTATTCATATTGATGATTTACAAGTTGTTGGTGTGAAATTTCTTCGTGGACGTCTCCGTCTTGAAGATTTTAAAAATTTTGTTAGGAATGATAATTTTACTTGTGCGTTTTCGTATTAAAGATAAAACTGATTGTGAAATAATTATTTTTAGTTTTTTCAGTTATTGTGTGTGTGTTTAGAATAGTTAATGACTTTGTTGCATAGGTTTCCTAGTGACTTTTTGCTTTGAATGACTCGGTAGGTTTGTGGGATAGTGAGCTGGTCTATTAGTATAAGGGTTGAATATTTGATTATCACCAGAGACTCTGGTCTGTTTCACTACAACGGACTAATGGGCAAGTAACTATTGATCGGTTGTGTGTGTGTGTATGTATATGATTGATAACGATTATTCATGTGAAAAGTAGGATTCCATCCACTTTTTTTTGTATCAACAGCAACCAGCTGCACATTAGCTATGCTTACATAATTAATCAGTTAGATATGTATAAATACTCAGAATTATATTACAAAAAGTAGAAAGTAACTTCTTGGTTAATATTTGTCCTTATCATACTCTACTCCTCCTTATTTATAACAACAACAACAACAACAACAACAACAACAACTTAGAATAAACTTGAATAGAGCTGACGCAGCTGTAACAAGTCTTACAAACAGAAAACAAAAACTAAGAATGTTTGGTTCTCTGAAATTCTTTAATTTTACTTAAATAAACCCCGCCCCTTATTTATAAATTTTTTTAACTAATGAAATATGACGGGACTGTACCTAAAATATGATTAATTGTGAAATTCAAACTGTTGATTGAACATGCTTAAGCATGTTTATAATTATTTAATATCACAAATACATTAATAAGACTAACCTAGCAATATCAAAACCAAACATGATTGAACATGTTTAAAAGAAAAATTTTTATCTATAATAATAAAGAGATATAAATACCGCATACATTTTATTTAAACAATTAGTATATTGCAATATTTCATAAAGTTAAAATACTATTTTTTAATAATTGTGTTTAATATTTTAATATATTAAAATTTTTAAATTAAAATTAAAATGGTTAAAGAATTAAAATCCGAATGTAGTAATAAAGATTCTCATCATCATTTAAAACAATCTCCATTCACACCACGCTATAGCATGAACGATGATCTTCATAGAGAAGATGAACGTTTAAAAACTTTTATATGTTGGCCATTAAAATGGTTAGATAAAAGGGAATTAGCAATGACTGGTTTGTTTTATAGCGGAGATTACGATAAAACAAAATGTTATTTTTGCGAAGTTGAAATTTGGAATTGGGGGCCTACTGATCAACCTTTAACAGAACATTTGCGTTGGTCACCAAATTGTGCTTTACTGAGAAGACGTTGTACCAATAATGTACCTATTAATTCGAATGTATTAGATCAAATACTACCACCACCCAGCTATGATACCTGTGGTCTAAGAGGTGTAGAAGGGGAAATACGAGACGATCATTTCTATAACATTCCAGAATATAATTATATAGAAGGGAACAACGATGATATCTATAGATGTAAAAATATAACATATTATGGAGATCAAGTTATTGAAATCCCAATTTCATTTGTTGAATGCTCAAAAACGAAATCACAAAACGCTGATTTTTTATCATCATCATCCATAAAAAATATAACAAAATACTTTTTTATTTATCATTTAATATTATTCATCTTATTTATAATTTTATTTGTATTAGAATATATTTTATTTGTTGAAATTAGTAAATAAAGAAAACAAAAGAAAAAATTTAAAATTTTTAATCTGAAAAGATCTATATATCTTTATCTCTTTCTTTCACATTATTATATAAAAATTAATTAAATATACTAAGATCGGTTTAGTTTAACTCATATAAATTCATAGAAATCGATTTAATGTTTTAGTTGAAGAAAAGAAACTAAAGTGAACAGTTATAGAAAAATGGACTCCTCTAAAAATTTAATAAATAAATTTAATTCTCTTGGATATAACAAATCCTTATTACATATTAAGGATCTTATAATGTCAGCTAAATATGTAATTATAAATGCAAGCAGAGTAACAACAAAATATGGTAACACAATTAAAATTGAGCTGGAGGATAATGTATTATTTTTACCATATCGCTATAATACGCTAAGTGACGAAGATGTTAAGAACTTATCTTCTGGAGCATATCTTATATCAAAGGAAGGAGAGAAAAACTTACGATTGAAAGCATTAGAAGAGGGTGACATCTTTATATCCAATTCTAGATACCCCATATACGCAAACTTTAACAATTATTAAATTTTATTTTAATGAAATTTAAATATGTATATCAATATTGTAATAATAATTAAGTTAAAGCTAAAAATAATTAAATAAAAAATATTGTTTTTCTTTTTATAATAATTTCAATTGTTTTATTTGTTAATTTCTTTTTCAGTTATTTTATACAAAAATTCAAGACATAAATGTACACAATTAAATGAATCATAGTTTTGATGTTGATTATAGTTATATTTTATATTTCCTCCTAGGTAATCAACTAGCTCCACTGGTGGTTGTAAATTTCCAAAACTATCATAGTATTCTATTTGTTGATTATTTTTATAGTAAGCTACCCAATGTGTACCATTGCCGATTGTAGAATCCAAATTAATCACTCCACATTCAATATTTCTGGGATGTTTTGGTATTGAGTCTAGCATGAAAATTCCTCTAAAGTGTGGTATATTTTTTGAGAATTTTCGTATATCAATATCAGTCAATGGTCTTTTGGGTAGCTTTTTTAGAAGTTTTTTGCCTTTTCTTCATAAGTTAATCCATATCCTTTCTTATATGGTTTAAGATAAAGTCCTTTACCCATTGCTATGGCTTCCATATTCTTATTGTGTCTAGTCGCTTCATCAAGTTGAAGTTTAGCATTCTTTGCTGCATTAACTGCTTTTGCTATGTTAGCACCTCCACTAGATAGGGTTCCAATTACACCTAATGCAGTTAATATTGGTATTAATGGTAAAACACCTCCAATTTTTGGAACACGTATTATACGTGGTATTACAATTTCAGATTTTTTTCCCTTTAAGGATTTCTTAATGGTTTTGCGTGCAATCTTAATAGCACTATTAAGATCTGTTGGTTTTGCTTTTTTCAAAATTTTTGTTGTTGCTTTTATCGTTGAATTGAATAGTTGTCTTCCATTAACTTTTTTTGATTTTAATTGTCTATTATTATGGCTTTGCTTAGTCATACCCATACCGAATTTAGTTTTTGCTTTCATTGCGTTAGTAACCAAATATGCAAATGATTTTTCTGGAAGACTGATATTTTTTGAAAGTACTCGTTCCCAAGCTCTATTCTCAAGAATTTTATCAGCTTGATGTCTAATATTTAAATCTTTACTTTTTGAATAAGCAATATCGTGTTCTTTGCATGCAGCGTCTAATAGATTTATTCCTTTATCACCTCGTTCTAAACGTTTTTGTAATTTCGTTCCAGGACCACAATATTGATAACCAGGAAGATGTAATTCGAAAGGAATTGAGTTTATTAATTTATTAATTAAACCTCTTCCTCCTCTGACGGTTTTATTGCAATTAACCTTGTTTTTAAAACGTATTACCATTTTATATTATTTCATCCTATAAGAAAGCATAATATTTAATTATTTAACTCAGTTATAAAGATGCGTTTAATAAAACAACATAAAAATATTTTTGTTCGCAATACTGATTCTTCAACGAATATAAAATCAAAGATTAGACATAGTTCTATATTACCGAATTCAATTCGTGCGCTAATTGTAGGTCCTTCAAATTGTGGAAAGACTAACGTTATGATTAGCTTACTAGAAAGTTCTAATGGATTGAAATTTGAAAACATCTATTTATACTCAAAATCACTTTTCCAACCAAAGTATGAATATTTAAAAAAATTAATATCGCCAATTCAAGGAATGGGGTTTTATACGTTTTCAGATAATGATTCCGTAATACCTCCTGATGAAGCACAAAACAATTCAGTTATGATATTCGATGATGTTGCATGTGAAAAACAAAACAATATACGTGCATATTTTTGTATGGGTAGACATAAAAATATAGACTCATTCTACTTATGCCAAACATATACAAGAATTCCTAAACATTTAATAAGAGATAATGCTAATATGATTATTATGTTTAAGCAAGATGAAATGAATATGAAACATATTTATGCTGATCATGTCGGTAGCGATATGAGTTACGAAAAGTTTCGTGAAATTTGTAGAGAATGTTGGAAGGATAAATATGGATTTTTGGTTATAAGTAAAGATGATGATTTGAATAATGGAAGATATAGAAAGCAGTTTGATTATTTTATAACATTATAAATTCGAGAATATATTACATACCATTATTAGTATATCATCAACCTTTCAAGATATTACAACAACAACAACAACAAGAAAACGCCTTGTTACCCAACGAAAAAAAATGAATGAAAAAGTTTTAAAAGAGCTAGTTAAAACAAGAAATGTCTTAAAGAAGAAATTTCGCAGTATAAAAATTGGTGAAGCTGATACTCGTGAACAACTTAAAGATACATTTAAACCCATAACAGAACCTTTGAAAAATTTTATTAATAATTCAAAAAATACCAGAGTAAATTTAAAAATTGAAAAGAATAAAATTAAAAATGAATCAAAACAACAACAACAACAAGAACAATTTAAACCAGATTCAAGTATTCCAATTATAAAACGAGAAAAAAATATATTATCTACTACTGCAAGTAACTCCGAAGATTATGATGATGATGATTTTTATTCTCAACCAGAAACAGAAAATCTAAATAGTAACATAAATTTTAATGATTTGTTATATCTAGAAAAAAGACATGAATTAGACACACTATATGGAATACATAAAGATTCAAACAATGAATGGAAATTTGGTGATAGTAACATTAAATTTAATGAAGATAAGATTCAAGTTGGAAATCAAATATGGGCACTCACTCCAGGTTTATTTTCATTAATGTTTCAAAAAATACCAAAAAACTATGATAAATCCGAGTTAGATATTTATAAAAAGATATTAATTAATACTAATGCCTATAAAAGGGGTTATGCCATAGATGGTAACATAAGGGGTACAAGAGCATATAAATACAGAAATATTATTAGAAAATTGATTAAACCTAAGAACTCATATACCACAATACCGCAATCACCCACTTCATCTGATACATCAACAACAAAAGAAAATTATATGGGGAGTGGGTTAATGGATTACAATTCAAATAAACCAAACTATATATACTGGGATGATCCAAATGAGTTGATAGATCGACTTAGACTCCTGCTCGCATCACAAGCTGCAGGTCACAGCAATCATAATAACGAAATTGTGTCTATTATTGAAGAATTATACGAATCTAACATTATTGAATAACTATTAAATTAACACAAAACAATGTCTATTGATAAATTTGGACATTACATTAACGATACAAGTGATATAATTTCTATGAAGAATGCACCTAAACTGTTTGGGTTCTTTATGGATAGAGATAACAACATTGACGTTCAAAACAAAAGAATCAAACATATGTCGAATGCTTTGGAAGAAAACGATGGTGTCAATAAAATGTTTTTACAATCTCAAATTGAAAAAACAGAGAAGGAGATAATGGATCAATTAAACAAGAATATTAATGAAGTTTATCAAATAATAGAGAAAATTAAAAAAGATTTTGAAAGAAGAATGAAGATCTTGAATCAGAAACTATATAACAGGCTTGATATTAAAAATAAAGAACAGGAGATTACTATATTCCCTTAAGTAAAGAAGGTAAACCAAATAATGCATTCAAGAAAAAGAGAATTAGTAAATGAACTTCATAAACCAGCTCGAAAAAATTTCATACGTCGAAGAGTTGTAATGAAAGGTATAGATGATCTCTGGCAAGCTGATTTAGTTGAAATGGGGAACTATTCTACATATAATAAAAAATATCGTTATTTATTAACTATCATTGATACTTTTTCAAAGTTTGCATGGGGTGTTGCACTTAAAACAAAAACAGCAACTGAAGTATTTCAAGCAATGGAAAGTATTTTAAAATTAGGTCGAGTTCCCAAAAACTTGCATACTGATGATGGTAAAGAATTTTTCAATAAAAAATTTAAAACCCTCATGGACAACCACAATATCAATCACTATTCAACATATAGTATAATGAAAGCTTCAATAATAGAACGATTTAATCGAACTCTAAAAGGAATGATGTGGAAAGAATTTAGTTTTAATGGATCATATTATTGGCTTGATATTTACAAAGATCTAATTAATAAATATAATAGAAAAGTTCATCGCACCATTAAAATGGCACCAATTAATGTAAATTCTAAAAACGAAATGAAGTTATTGAAAACAGTCTACAATCATCTAAAAATATATAAAAAATCTAAATTTAATGTTGGAGATTATGTACGCATAAGTAAATATAAACACATTTTTGAAAAAGGTTATACTCCCAATTGGACAACAGAAATTTTTAAAATTAAAACAGTAAAAGTTACCTTTCCCTCGACATACATATTGGAAGACTATCAAGGCAATCCAATTAAAGGTGGTTTCTATGATGATGAACTTACAAAAACTCGATTTCCTAATACATATCTTGTTGAAAAAATTCTTAAAACTAAAGGAGAAATGGTCTATGTAAAATGGTTAGGATTTTCTAATCAACATAATTCTTGGATTAATAGAAATGATATATTATAGTTTGTAAGAGTAGATATAATAATAAAATTAGTATGTAAGAGTTAATGTATTATTATGTAAGAAAAGAAAAAAAATTATGTAAATAAATTGTTTTTAAATAAAGAATATTATGCTTTTTACTTTATTTATAATTCAACAGTCGAAATGTCAATAACTCTAACGTTAAGCTCTAACTCATCAGAGTTGACAGCTAACTATTTTCCTCCAATTGAGTTGAATGGAAAATATGAATGTGCACTTACAGATTTTCATTCATATAATAGTATTCCAAATATAGATGTATATAATAATATGTTTCATATTGGTGAACAAGTAATTCAAATTCCGGTTGGATCTTATGAATTGAAGGATATAGTTGATTATATTAAAGGACAATATCATCGATATAGTCCTCAAAATAAACTTATCATTGAAGCTAATAATAATACAATGCAAGTTAGAATAAAAAACTCTAATGATCCAATATACTTTAATAAGGAAAATACTATTGGCAAGCTTTTGGGATTTAAAGAAAATATTCTATTACCTAATAAAGAATATTATTCAGATCTTCCAGTTAATATTTTTAAAGTTAATCTTTTACGTATTGAGAGTAATATAGCTGTCAACACATACATGAATAACTCCCAAGCACATACTTTGCATGAGTTTGCCATTAATGTCCCACCTGGCTATAAAATAGATGAGATTCCTAGGAATCTCATTTATTTACCAATCAACTGTCAAGAGATAAACACCCTTACTCTGCGAGTGGTTGATCAAGACGGTGATTTACTTAATTTTCGAGGAGAGGAAATTACAATTCGAATACATTTGAGACTAATAAAATAATGATAATTTACAATAAGAAAACATCTAAAAACCAATTATCACAGTCATCATCTTCTAACAAAATATTGAAAAATAAATTAAATTTAAAGAGTTCATTAAAATATATAAACTTAACAGAATCAAATAAAGAATTTCTTAAATCATTAAATTTAAAATTGAAGAAACCATGAGTTCAATAATAGATGTACTGGATAAACCTTTATCCGATGAAAATATAATTAAAAAGGATTACCATACGTATAGCCCATATTTACAATCTTATAATAATAACGATGAAATTCGTATTACAATACAAAATCAAGACTTGTATGTTTTACCGTCGGAAAGTTTTATATATGTAGAAGGATTTGTTAAAGATGAAAGCAATACAAAATTAGTATCTTCTGTAGCCAACTTTAAATTAAAAAATAATTTTGTAGCACATCTGTTTGATGAAATCCGTTACGAAGTAAATGGTGTTGAAATTGATCAAACGAGACATTTAGGAATATCAAGTACTATTAAAAATTTGGTTTCACTATCACCAATAGATAGTAATGGAATGCAAAATGCTGGATGGAATAAAATTGATGATATTGTTCTCGTAAATGGATATTTTAATTTTTATATACCACTTAAATTGTTTTTGGGATTCGCTGAAGACTATAATAAAATTTTATTGAATGCAAAACATGAATTGATTCTATTACGTAATAAAAATGATGAGGGTCTTGTGTATTCAACTGTTTCCACCGAAAAGGCTAAATTAACAATTTCAAGTATATCGTGGAGAATTCCTCATGTACAACTATCTGATTTTAGTAAATTAAATACTATAAAAATAATAAACAGTGGTACTTCAATACCAATTACATTTAGAAGTTGGGATTGTCATATAAATCCACAACTAAATATGACAACTAATCATGTGTGGAATGTTAAGCTGGCGGCAAATAGAGAACGCCCTCGTTTTGTTTTGATTGCATTCCAACATGAAAAGAAATTTCTACACTGCGAATTGACTAATTTAAAAGTACATTTGAATTCAGAGTCTTATCCATATGACGATCTTAACATAAAGTTTAAGAATGAACGTTATGCAATTCTATATGATATGTATTTAAGATTTCAAGAAAGCTATTATATGCGAGACTCCCAACCTCTTCTCACATCTCAAGAGTTTAAAAATAATGCTCCAATTATAGTAGTAGATGTAAGCTATCAAAACGAATCTATAGTTAGTGGACCTATTGATATTAAAATCGAATTTGAAACAGCTACTAATGTTCCAGCAAACACATCAGCTTATTGTATTCTCATTCACGATCGAATCATTGAATATATACCATTAAAGGGACAAGTTCGGAAAATTGTATAAATCCTAAATCATAAATAAAAAGAAGAAGAAAAAAGATGTATTGTAAACACGTTTTCATTGATTTACAAGGTTTTAAACTAAAATCAAACAAATTTATCGTAAAAGAAGTCGCAATTGTTTTCAATTCAAAGGAATATATCAATTTCATTATAAAACCACCTTTTGATTTCAATTGTTTATCGCAAAAGGAGCAAAAAGAAGCATATTGGTTAATCAAATATTTTCATCATCTTAAGTGGAATATAGGAGTAATATCGTTTAAGAGTGTTTGTAATTTCTTAAAAGATAATTTAAAAAATTGCAAAATATATGTTAAAGGAACAGAAAAAAGCAAATGGTTGGAAAAAATGCTGCAGTTGAAAGTATTTAATATAGAGGATTTTGGATGTATAAATTTAAAGAAACTTAATGAAAAGTATCCAGAAAACCTGTATTGCAGTTATCACAACTATGGAGTTTGCGCCTTGAAAAATGCTATTTTACTTGAAAGAGAAAATCTAATTTAAATAAGAAAAACAATTTTATATTTTTATTTCTTTTATCTATATATACAATAAATAAAATCAATAAAAATAAAAAAAAATCTAGTTGTTTTTCATTTTTATATTATAAATATTTTATTTATTTATTATTTATTATCTTTTTTTTATTTTTTCATATAACAATCTTATATTCTAAATAACAATGATTGATCCTTATAAACTATTTAATAAACATTTACATACTTACAATCTAAATAACAATGATTGATTCTTATAAAATATTTAATGTACATAAATTTACATATTTATTATCTAAATAACGTTAGTTGAGTTTTAAAAACTATTTGGATTTATATTAAATGTTCATTTGACTCCTTAAAACTATTTATTCTATATTAACATTTATATAAACTATTTAATCTATATTTACATTTAATAAGATATCATCATCAACTTCCATCAATTCATTATAAATGTTTGATGGTGTTGATATTGATGGGGGATAATTAAAATCTACATTAAGTAGAATATCATCATCATCATCATCATTTTCCATATATTCTTTATATAAACTTATATTTGTTGATGGTTGTAATGATGATAGTGATGAAGGTTTATTTATTTTATAATGCCCCCATGCATACGTATCAACACCATCTTCTCTTATATAACGCTTATCATCTAAATAACTTAAAACTAACTTACTAATATGTTGTGTATAAATTTGATGGATCTTTGATTTAAATACATACATAGAATCATAATATAATTTCTTATCAACTAAACATTTCCTAAAATCACTTATATTTATCTTATTTGTTACTGAGTGTTTAACACCCTTAATTTTTTTAATTTCCCTATCCTCCCTATCTATTTTTATCGAATACATTTTCGCTCTTAAGCCAATGAATTCCTTTATAACTTTGCCATTGCACTCATCCTTCATCATACCCAATACTTTTTTATTTAACAATGGTATGTCAAAAGCATTATCTTGCGGATATGCAGATGTATCGAAATGGGTGCTAATATCATTTCGAATATCATCATACATGTCATTTGTTCTTACATCATATATAAAGGAATCGGTATCCATGTAGTTCAAACTAATATTATCAAGATATTTCGGTTTCATGTAATCATAATGGAAATTATACATTTTCCATTTTGACAACTCTAAAACTGAAAATCCTATGTAAATAGGTTTATTATATTCAGTCTTTACTCTTCCCAACTCAATAGCAACCATATCGTCATGAATTTTTAACGAACTATGGAAATTGGGTCTAGCTATAAGAGCTCTAGCACCTAATCTCTTACCCCTGCTTTCCCATTCACATACTATTTTAATGTCCTTACGTTTATCAACGTTTTCCATAGTTTTACCGTATACAGCGTTATTTAATAATTTAAAGAAATTTTGTTGGAAAGAGTTTTTTGCTAACGTCCTATGGTGATTGTTCAAGTCAATATATATCTTCAACCAATTGGATTGATTAAATTGAAGAATTCTATGAATTTTCTTTAAAATCAATCCATGTTGAAGACATTGTTGTAATGTTCTGTAATGTATAATATAGTTTGTTTTATCATTTAAGTCCGCAATTAATTTTACTTGTTTCATTATTTCTATTTTTTTATTTGCAACACAAAACGGTAAGTCATTATGATAGTCGTGTAACGCGGATGGATATTCTAAGTCTACTTCCAATATATACCCTAAATCAGAATTTTCTTCAATGTTTGCAATATTAAAATTTTCAACGTCTTCAACCCATTTAAAATTTTTATAGGGGAGATATTGTGACATTGCATGGCCATATAAATTATTCACATCTAAATACATTAGATAATTTGATTCCTTGGTGGAATCATAATCACTAATATATTTATTGTTAGCAATGGAATGACGTTTACTGCATTGTACAATACCTCCCCTAATACCCCGGAAAACAAAATTATACATGTTAATATCAGTTAATAATTCCAACTTAATTTTAGTTGTTTTTAACATTGCATCCCACGATAGACCTGGGATGGTATAATATTGCGAGGGGTCTAAATTATAAATGTTTTTACAGATTTTACGGAAATTTTCAAAAATATCACATAACAAGAGAACATCTACTTTTAAATATAAAAGTAGATAGTCCATTAAGGTTTTACATTGGAATGTAGACCATACCTTTTCGGCATGATTATAATCATCCTCACTACACGACTCATTAGTGAGTTTATTAAAAAATACTGAACGGGGTGGTAGTTGAGTCTCTTGGAGACGATTCACAGAATTCAAATAGTCATACGGAAAGACACCTTTACGTTTCATTAAACTAAATTCATTGTCATTTGTAAAATTAGATTTTATTATATTTAAGTCATCATCGGTTAAATAACTCGATAATTTGTCTAAACTAGATGGCATGAATCTTAATGAATCTAGAAAACGTAATTCAATTGTTTTCTTTTCATTTACCGATATCTTTTTTGATATTGAAATATATAATTCCTTGTTTAAAGGAATTATATTAATATCACCTTCAATTGATGACAGTTCTCTTACAAACAAATGACAATCATATGCCGAAAGATTATGAAAAAATATGGGAATGAAACTGGCGATTTGGTATTCTAAATTACATTTGTTGTGGGCCGGACCTCTATAATCACCAGTTAGATGACAATGGTCAGCTACTCTATCTTCAACAGATAAAAAGTTATTGCAAATATGACAATTTATGTCTTCATTTTGTCTTATCTGTTGAAGTAGTGTCAAGGAATTCATTGGCTTGACAACACTTAAATAATTATTATAAATATCTATACTATCCTTAACTAAACTATTGAAAAAATGATTTGGTGCATTTACACCGCTATAAATTCTAAATATATCTAAACTTGAGTCAAATGAACATTTAATATAATAGCTGTAAGCAAATGGAATGTGCTTTTGTGTTGATTTTACGTTCGTAGAATTTTGAATGTTTACTGTTTCCAGAATACATTCAAAATCAGCGTATACAACAAAAGGCACATCCATTTGCTTTTTGAAATTTTTATAGCTCACTAAACTTTTTTCCGCAGTAGGCATCCTTGTCACAATTTTGTTGCATTCATCTTGGTGCTTTTTTAACGATGATTCAGTATGAAAATGAATTAAACAAGTGTTGCAGATGAAAACTCTACATTTACGTTGCGTTAGTTGATTACGCACCAATCTATAATTAAATGAAAAAAAGAAAATGATTTAAATTAATATAATTTTTACATATAAATACTATTTAAATATTATAAACCTACCTTGAAATATTTTTGATCCATACATAATGGAATCTTTCACCGTCCTCTAGCAGTAATAAGTTGAAGTGTTTGGATTTCTCTTCTTTTGTGAAGTAGTATGGCCCTACGATTACATCACCTTCTAATCCAAACACATTCACACTGATTTGAGGATTATTTACCTCGAAATCTCTAATTTGGCTTACCGCTAGAGGAAAATTCAAATTTTTGAAATTTAGGGTGATTCCATTATTTAGTAAAATGATGTCATCTTCAATATTTTGAATTTTGTATGATGAACATATACTGGTATTGATGGCTACTGGAGAAACTGCTGAAATTATTGCCCACTTAAAACAGTATTCGTCTTTATTTTGAACGTTTATACAAGCTTTTTTTCTCATTATTGTTGCTGGTAAAGGAAGGTATTGCGATCCTTTGATGGAACTATATTTATTGATATTTATTTCAAGATGGGAGATCTCTATTAAGGCCCATCCACTATCTCGCTCCTGAAACTCGCTCATCTTTCTCATAACAATATTGCAATGATCATCATAAAGCTTAAGAATATCATCCGTTGTTGTTGCAGCATTTAAGATAACCATTTTTGTTTGATGAGATTTCATGTCGATAGTGCATGCGTCTTCTTCTTCCTTTACCAGCACATACTCGCAAAATAACTCAATGTTGAATTTTATTGCAGAATACTTCTGAATAATATTCTTCAACAATTGAATAATTTTCGGTTTTATTTCTCCTAGAAACTTTTCGGGCAATAAATTTTCGGTATGTTCGTTCTCTAGTAGATATGTGGCGATTCGGTTTTTAAAAGTGGTCTTAATACAGCTAATATTATTATTGTCTTTAGATTTTTCACAATTAATTTTGTGGTCATTTGTCCTTAAATGATGATTAAATTTTGATTTTGGTATATGTGTATTACATACATCGCAATAAACATTCACAAGTTCACTCATTTCTTTCAAGTGTTCAGTCAAATGATTATGCTTATGAAATTCATCATGGTTTGCGAATTTCAAGTTGCATGTAATACACTTCCATGATGTGGACGGACCATCATGAAATAATCTTATATGACGCGTTAAGTTTTTGTTTTGGGTAAACACTTTTTTACAATAATCGCACACAAAAGAAGGCATTTTTATTTGAGGATATTATTTTTTTTTTTTTATTTAAGTAATTAAAAATTTAAATTTCACTTTATGATTTGTCAAACAAGACTGATTTCGATTGAGAAATAACAGCGGTATTTATACAAAAATTTCACAATTAATCATATTTTAGGTATAGTCCCGTCATATTTCATTAGTTAAAAAAATTTATAAATAAGGGACGAGGTTTATTTAAGTAAAATTAAAGAATTTCAGAGAACCAAACATTCTTAGTTTTTGTTTTCTGTTTGTAAGACTTGTTACAGCTGCGTCAGCTCTATTCAAGTTTATTCTAAGTTGTTGTTGTTGTTGTTATAAATAAGGAGGAGTAGAGTATGATAAGGACAAATATTAACCAAGAAGTTACTTTCTACTTTTTGTAATATAATTCTGAGTATTTATACATATCTAACTGATTAATTATGTAAGCATAGCTAATGTGCAGCTGGTTGCTGTTGATACAAAAAAAAGTGGATGGAATCCTACTTTTCACATGAATAATCGTTATCAATCATATACATACACACACACACAACCGATCAATAGTTACTTGCCCATTAGTCCGTTGTAGTGAAACAGACCAGAGTCTCTGGTGATAATCAAATATTCAACCCTTATACTAATAGACCAGCTCACTATCCCACAAACCTACCGAGTCATTCAAAGCAAAAAGTCACTAGGAAACCTATGCAACAAAGTCATTAACTATTCTAAACACACACACAATAACTGAAAAAACTAAAAATAATTATTTCACAATCAGTTTTATCTTTAATACGAAAACGCACAAGTAAAATTATCATTCCTAACAAAATTTTTAAAATCTTCAAGACGGAGACGTCCACGAAGAAATTTCACACCAACAACTTGTAAATCATCAATATGAATACGCACAAGCAAAAAAAAGTCATAAACAAATATTCAAGACACGTATAAGTAAAATTTAACACCTGCCACTATAAACAAAAAAAAATTTTCCCACAAATTCTTATGCACAAGTAAAATTTTCATCCCTCACAAAATTTACTGGCTCCCAACTTTGTATGGAAAATCATATTTAGAACCCCTCTAGTATAAAAGGATTGGCTCCCAACTTTGTATGGAAAATCATATTTAGAACCCCTCTAGTATAAAAGGACTGGCTCCCAACTTTGTATGGAAAATCATATTTAGAACCCCTCTAAACACACTACTTTAAATATTGTTGCTAAGAAATGCACAGCCTTTTGAACCAAAGTCTCGGTTTCTTTTTAAGAAACGATTTCAATTATTAAACATATATATATTTTCAAATGTTTGGTAATGAATGTCGCAAGATGGACCCTTATGCTAAGTTCACACTTGGGTTTTTAAACGCGTTTAAGCAAAATGTTGATTAAGCTAATCAAAGCCGTTCACATTACATTTGAGATGATTAAGATGACAGATGATTAAGAAAAAAAACACACAACAAACACACAAAAAAACATCAAACATATTTATATTTCTTTAAAGTATTAAAAATGGATAAACACACTTTTATAAAGTTATCAGAAGATTATTTTAATCATTTTAATGATTAAATCGTGAAAATTTATGAATTATTAAAGGAAAAAAATAAATATATTAAGCAGAAATCGTGGCCAGTTGTACACGATCATGTTGGCGATTCTACATTACACTCAGTTTGAGGTATGTTCAGTGGATTCTATGAGGTTTATGAAGTGATTTCGTTGTAAACATGTCAATTTGAAGTGATTAATAAATCACTTTAATGTATGGGTAATCATCTCGATTTTGAAGTGATTAGAGCTTAATCACGTTCGAGCTGCTTAAACGCGTTTAAGAACCCAAGTGTGAACATAGTATTAGATTTTGGATAAAGATGCCTATCATAGTGATTTAGAAGGTGAAGTTTGTTGAAAAAAGTTATTCAAACTAAAAACTTGCCTAGGGGAAGATATGTTTCCAATATTGCAGCATATAATTAATTTTATTTCTATCTTTCTATTTTTTAATGTTTTAGTTTAAAAGATATTTAACGCCTTTTACAGTTGTAAAAGTGAATTTCGAAAGGGACAGTTGTATAAAACTCTGCAAGCATTTTGTTTACTTAATAAGGTATAAAGGCAGGCAACACAAAAAAAAATTTATTTTAATCGCAGATTGATACACGGCATTACCATTTGAAACTGATTTAAAACAAATAGACACCGCGCCTGTCCATTGGAACAACATTGTTTCACCTTATTTTTGTATATAGAACAAAGTACTATAAAACAATTAAATTAGAACAATAATGTAACACATAAACAATATAGACTTACAATATGAAATTTAATCACATTAAAAAGTTGTACATGTACCAAGGAGCATACAAATAAAGGGTGTTTTTTTAAGCCCGATAGAACTTGAAATTGTAAAAAATAACACAAAAATTAAATTGTAATCAAAATTTTTTTTTTATTCGAAAGATCAATACGTGACATTAACATTAACATTTGAAAATGATTTCGGGCATATGGGCACCGCGGCTGTTCTTGACGAAGCGCATTCTGGACGTCCAATTTTGGGCCACTTTTTCGAGCACTGCTGGCCGTATGTCACGAATAACACAAACAATGCTGGCCTCCAAGGCGTCAATTGTTGCTGGTTTATCAGCATAAACCAGTGACTTCACGTAGCCCCACAGGAAATAATCGAGAGGTGTCAAATCGCACGACCTTGGAGGCCAATTGACAGGTCCATTTCTCGAAATCAACTTATCGCCAAATTTTGATTTCAATAAGTCGATGGTTGCGTTCGCCGTATGGCACGTAGCGCCATCCTGTTGAAACCACATCTCCTCCGGATCAATGTCATCCATATTTTCAAACAAAAAATCATTGATCATGGTGCGGTAACGATCTCCATTGACCGTAACGCGAGCTCCGGCCTCATTTTTGAAGAAATAAGGTCCGATGATGCCACCAGCGTGAAAACCGCACCAAACGGTGCATTTTTCTGGATGTAATGGAGTCTGTAGGGTCTCTTGTGGATTGGTCTCGCTCCATATACGGCAATTTTGCTTATTAACAAACCCGTTAAGCCAAAAATGCGCCTCATCGCTGAACACAATTTTGCGATAAAACAACGGGTCAGTTGCCAACTGCTCTAGAGCCCAATCGGCGAAAGAACGACGCATATAATGGTCTCGTGGCTTCAATTCCTGCACCAGCTGGATCTTATACGGGTGTAGGCCGAGATCTTTGCGCAAAATTTTCCACGTAGTGGACGGACAGAGCCCCAATTCCTGCGACCGACGACGAATCGATAAATTTGGATCTTCTTCCACACTTTCGTTTACAGCGGCGATATTCTCTTCAGTACGCACATTCCTTCGACGTGTTGGTGTTATTGCATCCTCTAGAGAGTATGTGGTACGAAATCTATCCACAGTTCGACGAATGGCTTGTTCAGATGGACGATTATGTTCGCCATAAAAATGGCGAAGTCGTCTATAAGTTGCGCGAATCGACGACTGATTTTCAAAGTAAATTTGGATAATTTCGTAGCGTTGTTCAAGCGTGAGTCTATTCATGATGATTTGTTAGAGTATACTGAAACGATAAAAAAAAAAATATTTCATCAAAATTAAATTTTTTGTGTTACTTTTTACAATTTAAAGTTCTATCTAGCTTAAAAAACCACCCTTTATAAGACATAATTTTAATATTTAAATACATGGGTAATTCAATGTCGAAACGACCAAGAGTGGACCACGACCCACAGTGCTTTGTCCCCATATAACGAAGGGACATAAATAGAAGGAGTTGTCAGAAATTTTTGAAATTTGGTACACTAGCATAAAATAGCTTAGTTAAGAAAAATATGAATTTTTGGACAAATCGGTCCAAGGACACGCCTACCTCCCATGTATCCTGAAATGGAAAAATGTAATTTTAGCTTCAATAATGCCCACAAAACTACAAAGAATGGTCATACTGATACACACACTACTAGCAACGTGTGTGTAAATTTTCATTTAAATCTGAACAAGGACTCAAGGTCCTGCCATATATCCTTTTTCTTAAAAATGCTATAACACTTACAAAAATTGTCTAATTGTAATAAAATTTGGCATGAAAATTGATATTTGTTAGATATATATGTATGCCAAATTTTGGTAGAATCGGATTAATAATGTGAAAAATACAAAAACATCATTTAATGAAAAATGAGTTAAAAACGCTTAAAATGCTCTTGCAAAAATAACAAGTAAGAAAGTATAATCGGTCAAACCGGACCATGTGATTCCCTATAGCATAGTATTTAAAAACAAAATTTCCTAGAGTGTAATCAAATTTCATAGAGTGAAATCCATTTGGGCAATCATGGACCCGCCAGAACAAAATTATGTTATGAGGCTAAGATTCGTTTAAAAGTTCTTTCTGCCGAATATTATTTAGATATCTTCATCTACATACATGAGTTTTTTGGATGAGGGTTTATATGGAACCTATGGTTTAATTTGGAACTACCTGGACAACATTTTGTCATGACATAGTAGCTATAGTAAAAGTCATTGTCGCCAATTTGTATGTAAATACTAATATTTTTAGTGATTCTGAGCCGATACTACGAATTATTTGGAATTATTTCTTATTATATTCCTAATTAATTTTCTTTAAACTAATTTATTTATTACATTTACATACATATGGTCATTTTTTTAATTAGAATAAATCATCTTCAGTACTGGATTCTTCCAAAAAAATATTGCCGCTCAACGAAACATTTGTTTCGTCATCTTTAGCTGGTTCATCAACATTTTCTCTCAGTATATATTTCTCAATTTCTTCAAAAAATATATTTTTTTTAGTCTTTGGATTCCTTTTTGAAGATAACAACGGATCAAAGGAAAGTATTAAATGAGTCATTAAATCTTTATGAGTGTCGTCGTGGGACAGTCTGGCTTTTCTCACGATTTTGTGATAGGCTTCCAATGCTTCTTCGGACAAGCACCCTGAAATTTATTTTAGTTATTAGTTACGTTTCATTATAATTACATAAAACCACTTTAATACCTTAATATTTCTTATTATGTTCCTAGTTTATTTTTTTTAAACTAATTCAATCTATGAAAATTTGAGCAAAAATCACGAAAATAGCATTTTTTTAAATACATTTTTTTTTCAAGTTGTGGTAAAATTTTTTCAATTTTTTTTCTTGTAGTTATTAGAAAACAGTCTAAATATTCGAAATCAGAAAAAAACCCAAAGACCATATTTTTCTTTTTTTTTAATATTCCATCATAGTTAAGAAATTTTTAGAGCTTAACTAAATAATAAGCATTTTTCAAACCATTAAAAAATATGTATAGGAGCATAATTCCAGTAAAATTTTTTTATAGATGGTTTAGAATATAGTAAGGTGTTACAGAAAAAAATTTGAATCTCGTAATCCAGAAAATGAATTTTTTACAATTATTTTCTTAAACCAATAAAAAAACCAAGGGCATTTGTGTTTTCAGCGCCCTCTTATGCCGTAAAATGCAGACAAACACAAAAAATGTTTTATACATATTTTGATTTTTGTTGTTTTTTATTGAATGGTATAAGTTTGAACTAATATTTCACAGTATTTGTAGTTAATTGTCTTTTAAACTCCTGAAAACTATCAAAATTTGATGAAAAATCATGAAAATAGCCATTTAAAAAAAAATTTTTTTTTTCAAGTTGTGGTAAAATTTTTAAAATTTTTTTTCTTGTAGTTATTAGAAAACAGTCTAAATATTCGAAATCAGAAAAAAACCCATAGACCATATTTTTCTTTTTTTTTAATATTCCATCAAAGTTAAGAAATTTTTAGAGCTTAAGTAAATAATAAGCATTTTTCAAACCAATAAAAAAACACTTATGAGAAAATAAATCAATAAAAATTTTTTACAGTTAGTTCTAAATATAGTAAACTACTATAGAAAAAAATTTCAATCTCGTGCTTTAAAAAACAACAGTTTTACAACAGTTTTCCTAAAGCATGTAAAACTCAAGTAGTTGTTTGGCCATTTTTACTATAAATTCTCAAACTTTGGCGCCCTCTAGCGCCGCCAAAAAGAGTTAAATCTTAAAAATTCTTCAAAATTCATTTTAATTATTTTGTTATCTATCGATCTGTACATTTTTAAGCACAATATAAGACTTGTTTTTTTTTTGATTTATGTCTATGGGCCAAAGCACTGTGCGACCCCTTCCGATTTTAATGAAATTTGATGAGAAGATTCCTTTTATCTTAAAAGGAACATATATGAACGAAAAAAAATTAAAAAATGTCTTTTTTTTCAAAAGTTATGTCATATTCAAAATGTTAAAATTTCGCCGAATTAGCCGAATGTGTTGAGCTTATTTCTTCAAAATCTCGAAAACTACTTGACATACGAAGATGATTTTAATGCCATTTTAAAGACGAAACCAAAGGATGCTCCTAGATGGGTCAAATATATGATCAACCCCACTTTATTATTTTTTTGCCGAATTTCGGTTTTTTTTTAGTTATTTCAATAAACTAAACCGTTTTTGAGTTACGCGTATATATGCAGTGCAACCTCCTACATTTTCGAAATAACGGTATATCTTGAAAACAAGAGCTAACCTAAAAAAAAACGATTAGCACCACTTAGGTTAAAATGCCAGGTGGGCGGCTGGTCTGTTTTTTGCAACTAGCACAGTGTACTTATTGCTCAAAATTACAATATTAAAATTCTATTTTAAGATTATTTTTTTAAAGGTTGCGAAAAAAAAAAATCATATCTTAAAAAAAACACCTCCTTCAAAGTTTCATAATTTTTAAAGAACAGTTTGAGGTATTATACAAAAAAAAAAAAATCAGACAAATAAAAAAATATGTTTTTGACTTAGTCTGTTTTTTAAATTTAATATTTTGCAGATCGTAGCCCCAAGTATTCTCTTTACAATGACATTCAAATCATTTTCGTACGTCAAGTAGTTTTCGAGATATTGAAGAAATAAGATCAACACATTCGGCTAATTCGGCGAAATTATGACATTTTGTGTATGGGCATTTCCGTCAAAAGGTCCACCGTGACCGAAAACTTAGAAGTTATTAAAATCTGATTATTTTACGATATTTTTATAGAGAAATATTTGGATTTTACTAATTTTATAAATTTACCCATAAATTTGTTCACTTAGATGAACAATCAGACTGCAAAGTTGTGCAAACGTGATATCTTATTTGTAAGAATGTTTTTTTTTTTGTATGTTTCTTTAATATTATCTTCCTTAAAAGAGGTGATATTTGATAAAAATTATTCCAAAAAAATTTTCTTACATGGTCTGTAATCTAAGGAAGAGTTCAAAGAGAAATATGTTATTCGTATTAACGGTATATTTTTATTTTGTTTTAATCATTATTCAGTTAAATTATTATGGAAAAAATTGCACGTTCGAAATGTCACGTATCGACCCAGATTTTGGCTTAAAAAAAATACAAAAGATTTTGGAATCAAACCACGACATTTTAATGTTTCATTGCTACGTTAAATTCTGAAAGTAGTTTGACCAAAAAATGGTACCAGGTTTCGCTGAATTACGTCTTTTTATACATGGCCACAAAAACTACTTCTATTTTTTTTCACGTTCGAACCGCTACTTCTTTTGACATTATCTTTGACCTAAAATCGCGCCCTCCATAAACTTAAGCATAGATAACAGTGCTTTCTTAGTGCTATGATTTAAGGGTTAAGAGAACGTAAAAATAGTTTTTGTTTAAAATGTTATTGCATTTTTAATGCGTACGACTGTCACGTTCAACACTTTGGCACTACCCATATAACATAACGTTTGAAAAAAAAATTTAATTTTTTTTCGTTCATATATGTTCCTTATAAGATAAAAGGAACCTTCTCACCAAATTTCATAAAAATCGAAAGGGGTCGTGTCCCACTCTTGGTCGTTTTAACATGGAATTACCCACATATTACTTTAAATATATTACAGCTTAAGTGATTGGTTTTGCCTAACATTTCCCATCAATAATTTAATACAACAAAATAAACTGAAACATAAATCTTTGTGCTTTTAATACATTTTACTTGAAATTCAACAGAATTTAGACAATCCCAAGAGTTTTATTTTCTTTCATTAAATTTAAAACAATTTTTAGAAAATTAATAATCCCTGTGGTCTCATTTAATAATTCCAAACTTAAAATTTCGTTTGAAATTAAACAATGAAATTTAGTTTTAAAAATCTCTGAACTTTTGTACAGCAAAAAATATTTTTTAACTTAAAAAAAAATATGAATTAATGGAAAGGGATTTTTGATGGAAACGCAACACTGTTGTGTTGGATTTTCATGTAAAATATAAAAAATTTACATTAAGCGTGTGCTTTTGATACAAAAGCAATAACATTTTTTTTTAATACATTTCTTGGAAAATAAAATAATATAATTTTTAAGGTCAGATTTATATTTAAATATTAAAGTAATCACTCAGAATATTAAAATAGCTGACATAATATGAAAAGTTGCTTGCCGCAGCGATTGCGGTTTGGTCTTCATTTGTTGCAAAAGTTTGAGGGACTTAAAGCCAAATTGTTTGCGGCTTGATGTTTTTTTTAACAATTAAGTCAATCGCTTAAATTTATATTGCCATGCAATTTAATATGAATATAAAATATAATAAAGAATAATTGATTTAAAATTACATTTTGAGCTGATAAAAGCAAGTCAGTTCGTCAGTCTCTTTGTTTATTTATGTATATAAAGCTTATAATCGAAGTACATGTATCAATTTGAAGCACATAAAATTCCTTTGTTCAGGGATAAAGCATTTTTAAATTGATGAAAATCGGTTTACAATTTCATCAAGCGTCTTCATTAAGGAAAGTAACAACAGAAGGTCGTATAGCTGTCTTGAAGGATGCATTGCTGAATTAATGCGAACCCTACAGAAAGAGTTTCAGAGGTTGCTTTGTACAAAAATCTAAAATATAATAACGCAGTTCTACAGAGAACTGTTTTACTAAAAGAAATATATTATTGGTTTTCCTAAAAAAGTCACATTTTGTGGTAGAAAAAATCTAATAGCGTTACTCAAATATTTTACTTCGAAAACTGATAAACATTTGCGTGCAACTCAGTGGCTTATTCGTGTAATAGTTTAATGCCGATTTTATTTTATTTAATTTAAGTCAAGTGACCCAATTTTTAATTCGATGTCTTCCGATTAGGATGAAATTTAGAACAAGCTTAGACCTATTAGAAAGTAGCTTAGACAAGAACGGTCAAAAGCTTTCTGAGTTAGAGGGGGTCAAAGTTTGACATTTTGGTCATACAGGTGTTCCTTCTCATCCATCTCACTTATTACCTATAGGTGTCAGCAAAATTTGTCCCAAGTAGCTTCGATAGCTATTTGTGCAATTTTTAAAAAAAATTTTTTTTTGTTTTTTTTAAAAAATTTTTTTTTTTAAATTTAAAAATTTTTTTTTTTTTTTTTTTTTTTGTTGGAATGTTTTTTTGCTCAAAAAAAAGCTTATGTCTTTTCCTTTAAGGCAGTTTTGGTCGCTTTTTGGTGGGCTTATATATAAAAAAATAGTTTCTAACTTTAGACGAGGGTTTTTAATTTTTGACGATTTGGGTAAATCCAAAGTGTTGAACGTGACATTCGTACGCATCAAAAATGCTATAACATTTTAAAATAACAAATATTTTACGTTCTCTTAACCCTTAAATCATAGCACTAAGAAAGCACTGTTATCTGTGTTAAAGTTTATGGAGGGCGCGATTCTAGGTCAAAGGTAATGGCAAAAGAAGTAGCGGATCGAACGTGAAAAAATAGAAGTAGTTTTTGTGGCCACGTAGAAAAAGGCGTTATTCAGCGAAACCTGGCACAATTTTTTAGTCAAACTACTTTCAGAATTTTACGTAGCAATGTAACATTAAAGATTGATTCCAAAATCTTCTGTATTTTTTTTTTTTTTAAGCCAAAATCTGGGTCGATACGTGACATTCCGAACGTGAAATTTTTTCCTTAATAATTTAACTGAATAAAGATTAAAACAAAATAAAAATTTCCCGTTAATACGAATAACATATTTCTCTTTGAACTCTTCCTTAGATTACAGACCATGTAAGAACATTTTTTTGGAATAATTTTTATCAAATATCACCTCTTTTAAGGAAGATAATATTAAAGAAAACATACAATAAAACATTCTCACAAATAAGAAATTACGTTTGCACAACTTTGCAGTCTGATTGTTCATCTAAGTGAACAAATTTATGGGTAAATTTATAAAATTAGTTAAATCTAAATATTTCTCTATCACAATATCGTAAAATAATCAGCTTTTAATAACTTTTACATTTTCGGTCACGGTGGACCTTTTGACGGAAATACCCATATGCAGTGTTCTTTCTCATCCATCTAACTTATTACCTATTGGTGTTAGCAAAATTTGTCCCAAGTAGCTTCGATAGCTATTTGATCAATCTTTTTAGAAAAATTTTTTTTTGTTTTTTAAAATTTTTTTTTTTATTATTATTTTTTTAGCGGGAATGTTTTTTTTTTTAGATGATAAAGAACACTGCACCAAAGCTACCTTAAAGGAAAAGACCTTAACTTTCTTTTGAGCAAAAAAAAAAAAAACATTCCCGCTAAAAATATAATAAAAAAAAATTTTTTTGGTTTTCTTTTTTAATTAGGTTTGAGTTCATCAAATTTTATTTTCTTTAAATTATTTTCACTGAGGAAAGGAATTTTACAACTTGGAATTTTTATTAAAATGTATTGATAATTTTTTCTGTCTGAGCGGGGATTTGAACCCGGGTTGATCTTTAGATGTTTCAAGAATCACCACATTCTATCCTCAGAAGATCTTTGAGTTCTACCCACTGCACCACTGCGGTGCCCGTTAGCCAACAGTCAAACATCAATATTTAACCAGTAGTACTGGTGGTTCGAAATTTGCTGTTATTATCATTTAAATTTCAAATTGCATGTTGCCTCCTTTCCTCTGTTTTTTTCGTATTCTTTCTTTCAAGACTTTGTCTTGAAAACCTGAATACATTTTTTAAAAATTTAAAAAAAAAAAACAAAATAAAATTTTTAAAAAAAAATTGATCAAATAGCTTTCTAAGTTACTTGGGACAAACTTTGCTAACACCATTAGGTAATAAGTTACATGGATAAGAAAGAACACCTGTATGTCCAAAATGTCAAACTTTGACCCCCTCTAACTCAGAAACTTTTTGACCGATCTTGTTGAAATTTTGTTTCTAAGCTAATATCTAATAGGACTAACCTTGTCTCAAATTTCATCCAAATTGGAAGACATCAATTTAAAAACTGGGTCACTTGACATGAAATCCCCCATATGTAAATACTTTTCGATGCTATTTAAGTTACCAATTTAATATTTAAATTGTCACTTGAGTTTTTTTTCGATTATGATTTAAATAAATAAATATGAAGCCTTTAAAATAAATTGTAACTTTAAATTTATTTGAAGAGTTGTTACAATGAAAATGTCCCCTTCTTAAAGAATAAATAAAAAATTTCAACGAAGGCTGTCTAATGAAAGTGCTTTGAAGGCAGGCACATGACTACAGAATTCAGCAGGCTTTATTTAACTTGTAGTCATGTGATCTCAATGAATTTAATTTAATTTTAAGGAGCTCAAATGTATGCTCCAAAACATTTTTAAAAACCTTTGTATGTTTTTTTCTAATATATACATTAGGGCGATAACCAAATTTTTGGCATAGTACCACGGAGAGGCCAAGAATTTTTTAGTAATGAAAACACCTGTCTCCCGTCGTTTTGCGAGAAAAAACTTCACGCAGGGAAGCAAATTTCTTAAACCTTCTAAGAAATTTTGAACCGCGATGAATTGCAAGCCGTAGGAAAATTTTTAAATATAAAGCAGTGGCTAATTCCAAAATAGCATTTAAGTGACAGGTGTATATTTTTTCAAATTTCCATGAGATAGAAAGTGGTTGTTTTCAAACTTCAACCCGATCCCTGCGTGAACTTTTTTAACAATCCGAAAAAATGTTTTATTAATAAATTTTAATGTTCTACATGACTATGCCGTTTTTGATATTCGCAAAAAGTGTTGAAAAGTTATAGCCCTAATATACATACATACATATATATTTTTTTTGGGTGTTAGAAATGTTTTTTTTGTGCGTGTAAAATTACTTTAAGAAATTTTATGTTTTAAGAAAATTTAAATATACCAATATTTTTGTATTTGACATTTGAAATGTCTGTAATCTTTATATGTATGTTTGTACATAACAGTGTGTACTTTTGCATGCGTACGTGTAAAAATAAATTTGGGTTGAAGATTTTTGTCAGTTGCTCTTTTCGGGTCTGTTCAAAAGATTTTATCACGCATGAATGAGTAAATTTATTTTTGTTTAGAAAAGGCTGCAAAATATTAAATCATATTAATATTGTTGATAAAACATTTTTATATTCTAGAGATACATTACATAATAGACGTTATTGTTCTCAATTGAAAGTCAATACAATAGGAATAGAAAGCAGGGTTAAATTTATTAAGGCCGAGCATATGAAACTCTTTAGTACTTTGGTGCCTAAACATGGTTGGAATTATTTATGAGTAATACAAGTTTTTTAAGCTGTATGCTAGGAAAATAAGTTTAAATTTTTTTTAAGTGCTTAATTTTTATCATATCTTTCAATTTGACACAAAAAATGTCAATGAAAATACGACTTTATACCATTTGCTGCTGAGGAGGGTCTTGCAGAAATTCAAAACATGACCCCACAAATTGGCTCTAATATATATTTAAACGAATATTTTCGATATTGGAAATAAATCCGTTAGTTTTAACTTAAATTTAGAAGCAAAACATTTTTCGCATTTATAACCAAAAATTAACCGAAAAAACTAACTGTTTTTTGCTCAGGGTTTAAAAAAAATGCAATCGAAACCAAAAACTGTCGAACAAACAACAAAAGTGTGTGTCAACTTTTCGCTTTTTGAGTTATTTTGACAGCGACTGTTTTCATTTAACTATACACTGATAGAATTATGATTCACAAATTTAATGAATCAATTTCATTAAATTTTTTTCATTAATCCAATGAAAAAGTTCATTACGGGAATGAAATTTTACAGATATAATTAAACAATTTCATTAACACTACGAAATTGAGTTTCGTAATTTCGTTAACATTTTTCATTAAATTAATGACAACTTAATATCTCTTTCAAAAGAAAAATTCAACTTATTGTTACATATACATAATTTCAATAGGTTTTATAAGATTAAAATGAACTATTAATTAAATATTTTTAAGTTAATGAAAAAAAATGATCTTTTGTAACTTCATATTTTCGATGACAAATGTCACTTAATCAATGAAAACAAGACAAGATTCTTTAACTTCAAAAAACTTATAACTAAAAAATTTTCTTCCTATAACTGTTGTAAAAACGTTTTTTTATTTCAATTTCAATTCAATTCAAAAAATTTAAATGTTTCATAACATTAATGAAAATAATTTATTACGTCAACGAAATACTGATTTTAGCTAAACGTAAGAAATTTTTAGGTTCAAAAACAAACAACGCGAAAGAAAAAACAAAAGCAAAAGTTCTCACATTCTGTTTTCTCTAATTGTTAATTTTAATACACAAAATTTACGCAGTAGTACAAGTCAGAAAAATGAAAAGAATGCTGATGAAGGTCGTCGCGGGCTGGAAAATGAAATTAGTACAATTTACTTAAAGGTAAGCTTATGGAAGTAGAACATTACATGATGTTAAAGAAATTAAAAACGAAATAAAATTATTAAAACTTGATGATTTGAAAAACGAATAAAAAAAAATAAAAATTACAACATCTCAAAACGCACATTGAAAAAATTGATAAATCAAATAAAAATTTCATTCAAATATAAAAACTTTTATATTAAAATAATAAAAAAAATTTCTTTAAACGTTTGACATTAAAATAATGCAAAATTTTCATTGATTTTATGAATTAATTCATTAACGGGGGGCTATTGAAGTATTACATAGGTTGACTTTTAATGTAATTTTTCATTGGATTAATGTCAAAATCCATTGGATCTGTGAAGAAATTTCTTTCCATGATCAAAATTTAAACTAAACTTCTAAAATAACCCTTCAAAAAGAGTAAACAGTTTGTTTTGATGAAACTTGACTTAGAAAAGATTTTTATTCACTTATTGTAGATGTGGGAAAGATTGAAAGTAAAGCGTTATAAAAGAAATCCAATTTCTCTGTTCTTTTTTTTTTTTTTTGTAATTTCTAAGTTTTCCATTATACCACTTGAATCTCTTTTTGATTTTTTAACAATTTTAATCATTTTAATGGTCTTGTTAAGGTCTGGAAGAAAGTTGTTTCCATTCGTCTCAAAAAAATTTTCTTCAGCTAAATCATTGTGGTCAAAGTCTTGTCTTGTTTTTGCATAAAAGTAAAAAACTAAAACTTTGAAAAAACTATTAATTAATAGAATGATGCGTTAATCGAAAATAATCAATTTTTAATTATTCGAACAGTTAATCGCCCAAAATTATTCGATTAATCGAACAACGATTAATCGTTTGTATACCCTATTATATAATATGTACTGTGGCGAGCAATTAATCGCCCAAAATTATTCGATTTATCGAACAACGATTAATCGTTGGTATACCCTAGTATATAATATAAACAGTGGCGAGCAATTATGGCTACATGGGTATATTAAAACTAAGAAAATATTTAAAGGCCAACCAGGATTTTAGCATTAACTACATATTCACTACGATATTGTTTATATGGAGTACTAATTTTTGCCCGCGGCTTCTTCGTGCGGAACTTCCTTCCAAGGAAGTACCTAAAGGTTGAAAATATTTATCAGTTTGCTGATTAAAAAATGCCAACTTTCATATTTTATTAGTTTAAAGGAGAGCAATTTTTTAAAAATTTTTATTATTTTCTATTTTATTTGTAAATTAAAATATGTATTTATTTGTACTTAAAGTATCTTTATACACCATGTTATGTGTTCCATCACAACCAGGCTCCTAGGCATTGGCCACGAAAAACTGCCCGTGTTGGAAGAAATCTCCTTTTAGATCAATTCCTGCTGCTTTCAAATACTGACCCTGAGATGTATTAATAGTCATTGCAAAACAGACCTTAAGGGGGAGTTGCAATCCTCTTAACTCTATTGGTGCATTACATCCGTTGTAATTGGTAGCCGTGTTATATAAACCGATTTAACTCGAACGCGGCCAGTGAATAAAATGGCCTCTACTACGTTTTTATTTATACCTTTCCCACGCAATCGGGTCCCATTGCACAACTTAGCCAGATTGAGGTTGTTGAGAACAACCATGGGGCGCGCCTACTTTAAGGATAAGTGTGTGAGACGATAGAGCAGTGTATATAGGAACTCCACAGGATAGTGTTCAGCCTCTTCTTGCAGCATCAACCCAGTAAAAAACGTACTCCAAAAGGATCAGTTTTTTTGTATGAATTCATACCTCAAATCGCTTCAAACCTGCTGATGGGATGCCTGATTTTTGTATGGGGTGTTCCCAGTTTGGATGACTATTTTCTGCTGACAATAAGCGCTTCTTTTAACATGCAAACAAAGCGCTTCTAGAGTGATTTTTTAAGGGCTAACTATATTAACATATTCATTAATGTTTTGCTTTTACTTGTTTAAAAGCCTTTTTTCCATCATTTTCGTAAACCATAATATATTTTTTTTTTTCGTTTAAAAACCTTCTTCGCTGTCAGCACTCAAATATCAGCTTTTTGTATGTTTTATTCGTTATCATTTACTGTTTTATAAGAGCTCTATAATTGAAGCGCTTGAGTATGCGCTTTTTTCTGAAGTGCTTCAAAAAACCCAAATTTTTTTTACTGGGAAACGACTTTAACAAAAAATCATAAATGGTGTGAGAATTGTACACTCCCACAGTCAAACCGTGGTTTTGCTGAGTAAGTTTCGTACATCTGGATATACATGTATGAGTTATTACGTCGTCAAAGGTTAGCACAACTATGAAAAAAATACGTCAAATATCTGCTCTATGCTGATAAATTAGCCACGGTTGATTATCAGGAAGCCGGCAATGCTTGAAAAAGTGTGGTAAAATTGGACCGACCGGACGGCGTTAATAATACGCAGCCGTGGAGGCTATACGCCAGAAATCAATTTTTAACATTAAATGCCATGAAATTTCTGAGCTTAAAAAGACAAATTTGGTCATTCCATTAAAACTGTAATATTTTATTTAAAAAAAAAAAAATCTTGCTACCGAAAATAGTTTTTAGAGCAATAAATTCCTTATAAAACTTGTATTTATTAGGGATGTAACAATACACCTGTTTGCCAACACGATACCGATACTCAAAAAGAAATACCGGCGATACCGATACGAATAATGAATTTAAATTCAAGGTAATTTTAACAAAACTCAATTAGAGTATTTTTTTTTTTATTATACAATAACAGTTGAGAGACGTTTTAATACGGTTTTTAAAACTACAAATTGAATTGAATCAGTTATTTCGAAAAGGGCTCAAGTACAAATATACACAGTGTTCAGGGGGCACATAAAACTGAACATCTCTTAAAGCATTTGACTGTTTATGTTATAAAAGAAAAAACAAAAAATTATTTTTAGTAGTATTTGAAGAAGAAAATTGCCATAACAGTTTCCGTAGATGATTCCCTTTAGAAAATTATTGTTGAATTTTCGTGGTATTTCTTGTTACATTTTACCTTAGCTTTCCGTTGGAAAGAAATAAGGTAATTGTATGTACAGAAAAATTTACAATTATTAGACACCAGCAGAATGCAATGCATTTTCTGGCCCGCTACGGCCTTCGTCAGCATTATTTGTGTCACACTGGATAGTGATACCTTATAAATTGAATGTATTTAACTCAACTATATTAACAAATAGAAACTGGGAATTATTTCCTTCCGAAGGTTACTTTATATTATATTCAACATTTTTTTTTACTTTTTCATTTTTTTTTTTTTTTATTTTTTTATCCAACGGAAAGCTAAGGTAAAATGTAACAAGAAATACAATATAATAGTCTGGTACAAAAGCCGCCTGTTTTTCACCGCTATGGAAGGGGTAAACAACATTTCATTCTCACAATGTATCGTTCTATATGTGTAACTCTAAAAACAGCAAGAAAAAACTCAATTTCCAAAAATTTTTACCTGAGCCCTTTTCAAAAATAAATGATTTATTTTGAATTCATTGTTATCTTAAAAAAAAGTTATTTATTTTTTTAACAAATAAGTCTTAGAGATTGTTAATATTTAAAATTATTTAATTACCGAAAATAAAATGATTATAAAAACTACAAATAAATTGGGATCAGAAAATCACAAATGATTATTTGATGTGATTCATCGGATTCACAACGAGAGTATCATTTATATTCGAAAAAGTGATATAAATTAACTTAAAATTGCATTTATGCCCTTTTGGATTTTGTTTGGATTCTAGAAAAATAAATTGGTTGCCCGTATCAAGTGGTACAGGTGTAAGTATATCAGTTTTATTTAAATAAGTTTTGGCACACTGGAAGGTAAAACAATTTTTACATTCGTCTTTTAAAAGAGCGAATTATGCAAATTGAAGATAAAATCTTATGACTCATTTCTTTCCTTTGTGCCAACACATCACTGATGATATAAAAAATCATTTCGCTATTTGTATTGGCATGTGGCAGTGATAACTCGAAGTTATCTAATTCTTCATTCAAATTTTTAATTTTGGTGGCCTTAATTCAAAACTTTTTGATACCCATCTTTTACAAATTGCCTATTTCTTGTTCTGGAAAATTGATTTCAAAAGATCTCCATTCTTTTAAATAATTTTCTCAAATTAACGTTTAAATAAACGCTGAAGCGACGACTCAAAGAAATTAGGCAATTTGTAATGTCGCCGTATTAACAATTTTATTTTTAATTTATCACAAATCAAAAAAAGTTGCAAATTGTATACGTTTTCGCCACATTATTCAAAATTGCCTACATTTTAATGATTTCAAAAAATCTGTCCTTTTTTCCCTACGGCTATTTTTTTTAGAAGAAAATCTCGACGAATAGGGATTTTTCCCTACGTATAACATCGCTGCTTCCAAGTAACTCAAAATTCTTTTTTTATACTCACAAAAACAATTAAAAATAAGCAGAAAAATCTTTAAACGTACGAATACATTAGACCGGGTCGACCTCCATACAAAAAAAAAAGTTGTGCCAGTCACCCCCTAGAATGAAAGATATGTCAATGAAGTTTCTAAAACAGGAAAAAAATTTTTTTTGCCACGCCCCAAAATACAGCACTTTTGGTTTTTTATATGTAGCGCTGCCATTTAAAGTCCGATCTCATCATATCGCATATCGTTGTTCATGGCTTGAAAGTTGCTTCATTTTTGTCTTTGGTGACTTTTCAATCCGACCTGAAATTCTGGACACCACTTATGCCACCTCGGATCCTTCCCCCAAATGTCCATTTTTTTGACGGTCCAAGAAAGTCCTTATAAAATTACGTATGTATCGATTTTAATATGCTCACTTTTATGACACACCTCCAAATTAAGGCCCTTTTTTCTTTTTCACACACATACTACATTAAACCAAGTAGAAGCCAATACAAACCAAAAAAATGTTCATCAGTCACGCCCTAGAATAAAAGGTATATTTATTAAGTTTTAAGAACTTAGAAACTTCATTGACATATCTTTCATTCTAGGGGGTGACTGGCACAACTTTTTTTTTCGACCCACCCTAGAATACATGCAATATTTATTAATGAGAGACCATTTCACGACTATGGTGAAAAGTAAAATGGTTAAAGCTGCATGTCCTCACTAAGCGTTCAATGCGTGTATCCATCTGTCGAAGAAGAAGTAGTGTAAAATTATATTGACAAGCTACATAGCAAAAGTGTTGAATGCCTATGCGCATCGAAATCAGAAGTAGGGTTACTTTCTACTTTAGCATGCGTCTTGAAAAAATGTAAAAAAAGTTACATACTCATAGAACCCGTGGTGTGGACCTCCTCCAGCTTAAGATTTCAAGGAAAATTTTGAGTATTTTGTTTGATTTTATTCGCCGCATTTGAATGTGTTATTAGTTGTAATGCAAAAGATAAGCATTGAAAATTAAATAAATTGTTCAAAAAAAAACTATAAAAAACACAGATTATCGCCGATATATCGGTATTAGTATTCGTTACATCCCTTGTATTGATATAAAATTTAGCTATGATAACTTTTTAATATCACCAGGAGAGTTTCTTTCAAGTACGCCCAACATTGACCAGGTGGAAATGTACAGTGTAAAATAAAAATTCTTAAGGCCCAACCATAATGTGCTTAAGTTGATTATATGAGGCAAACCATATTGAACTTAAGGAAACTTTTTGCTAAGTTTAAGGAAGCTGTCATTTGCTTAACCAAGGTGCACATTAGGGCTAAAAAATGTTCACACTTTTTGCAAAAATCAAAAACGGCATAGTATATTCGGGTAGAACATTAAAAGTTATTAATAAAAAATATGATAATTTTTCGGATTGTTAAAAACGTACACGCAGGGATTGGGTTGAAATTTGAAAACAACCATTTTATCTCAAGGAAATTTTAAAAACAAGTAAGAAGGTATAGTCGGTCAAGCCCGACCATATGATACCCTACACCACAGTTTTTAATAACACAACATGCTTATGTGTCCATGTAAATATGGATTTATCTATGTGTATAAACTTCACGAAAATCGGTTTGAAAGTTTGTGAGAGGCAGGAATTGCCCCCTGCCTCCCCTTGTGGTCCTATTTTTTAAAAACTGTATAGCTAATGTGTCCCTATAGATATGGATCTATCTATGTTTTAAATTTCATTCAAATCGGTTTGAGAGGCAGAAACTGCCCCTATCTCCCCTCGTGGTCCGATTTTTTTAAAAATTTATATATTTTGTGTCCATATAGATATGGTTCTATCTATGTTTTAAATTTCATTAAAATCGGTTTGATAGGTTCTGAGAGGAAGAAATTTCCCCCTATCTTCCCTCGTGGTCCTACGATTCGTCCCATTTTCAATAAGCTTGGTCCTTATACCAATAAGAACCTATGACCCAAATTTTATCAAATTATCTTCAAAATTGCGACCTGTACTTTGCGCACAAGGTTACATGGACAGCCAGCCAGCCAGCCGGACGGACATCTTTAGTTCGACTCAGAAAGTGATTCTGAGTAGATCGGTATACTTTAAGGTGGGTCTAGGACCACTATTTTAAGGCGTTACACACATCAGGACAAATGCATAATACCCTCTCCACTATTGTGGTGTGGGTATAAATATACATCTGATATTTTTATATATTTCTATACGTATCACTTAAATGTTATTTTGGAATTTATCCACTGGTTTAGATTTAAAAATTGTTCCTACTGTATACAATTCATCGCGGTTCAAAATTTCTTAGAACGTTTTAGAAATTTGCTTCCCTGCGTGAGGTTTTTTTCGCAAAACGACGGGAGACAGGTGTTTTCATTACTAAAACATTCTTGGCCACTCCGTCGTACTATGCCAATAATTTGGTTATAGCCCTAGTGCACATTCCGTACGGAATCAAATGTTTTTTTTATTTTTTTTTTTTTTTTTTCTTAAGTACATTTAGAGACTTTTTGTTAATTTTTGACAAAAGGTTAAGCAAGGCTATGCATATTATGGTTAAGCCTTAAGTTGTTATTTCTTTGTTCAAGTTTTACTACTTATTAAAGCAAATTATTTAGTCGACCGTTGTACAAGTGTTTGCTTAATACTATTTATTTTAATACTACCGTTAAAACAAAAAGACTCACTCTTAATTTGCCAATTAGTGAAAATATTTTTTAAGATTTTAATTAAATATTAAAAAAATTCTTCGATTTTTTTCCCAACCAACCATTTCCAATTAAATTTAATTTGGTTATTTTATTGTTTTTAAAAATTTTTACATACAAACTGTGTGTATAATAAAAAAAATTTTATTTTACGCTGAGTATGCAACAAATTTATTAGAGCATAAAAAGTATTTGTTGTTTTAATGTTTTTTTTTTAACTAAAAGAAATTGCAAGACCAAGCAAATTAATAACTATAAAAAGTCATGATTAAACAAGGAAAATTTCTAACAAAAATATTAAAATAAAATAAAAAAAATTTTTTTATATCATAAAATTTGCATTAAAGATTTAAGCTTTGAGATTACATAGGGGTTTTTAGTTTGATTCCTAGATATAGAAATTGTACACATGATTCCAAGAAAAAATCATTAAAGAGTATAAAATGGAGTTAAAGCTAATAATGTTGATAAGCAATTTAAATATTTTTTGTTAATAATTCACAAAAAATTGTAGTTAAAAAGTTAAATTTTTGTAAATTTGAGTTTTGGTTAAAATAAATTGAAATTAAAAAAAAAATTATTGAATTTAAGTAACTCATATAACGAAAATTTATTCATTTATACTAAGAGTTACTGCTGAAATAAATTAATGATTGGTTCTATAAATCGTAGTTATTAAAAATCTTTAATTTATATGATTTCAATAACAAAAATTAATAAATTAAATTTCTTCAACTCTATGTATGATTAATTTAATTAGAATATGTTTAAAGTGATTTTCTTTCTTTCACATTATTAACATCTTATTTCCAAGTTCTGGTTCTTTTGCATCTTAGGGCGAGCCAAGTAATACATTTCCAATAAATTATATCATCTTTTATACAACTTTTTACCCTCCACCACAATTAGTTGTGAAGAGGGTATATTAAGTTTGTCATTCTGTGTGAAACTTTTTTATTATTCATCTCAGACCCTATAGAGAATATATATTCTGGGTCCTTGAGTAATTTTATGTCGATTTAGCCATGTCCGTCTGTCTGTCCGTCTGTCTGTCTGTTGAAAACACGCTCACTTTCGAAAAACTCAAAAGAAATAAACAAACTTGGTGTCAAATTGCTTGTGGTTATCCTAAGCAGTTTGGGATTAAAATCCAGCAAAATCGGTTCAATAGGATCTGAGCTATGAATCAAAATGTGGAACCACCACCTAAAAAAATTGATAATTTTGTTACAAAATCTAACATAAATGGTGGAAAAATGCACAGAATGATATGAGATTTCGCAACAGTTCGTTTTATTTAACTGGAAATCACGCTGTAAAATTTCTTGAAGATCCCTCTATGATTTACCCTAGGCCCCATATAAGCCCTACTCCCGGAAAACAGTATAGTAAGCCTAAAACCCTAACTAACAATGCTATCATAAAAAAAAAAAATTTGGCACGTCACAGTTAAATAGGACTAGAAATGAAACTATTAAGTTGTGTGAAGATCGGTCCATAATTTATCATAGGGCCCATATAAAACCTACTTCCGGAAAACAGCTTAGTACGCCTAAAAACGTAAAACATAATGCTATCATAACAAAATTTGGTACATCACAGTTTTATTGAACAAGAAATAAGACTTTAAAATTTTGTGAAGAACGGTCCATCATTTACCATAGGCCCCATATAAACCTTACTCCCGGAAAACAGCTTAGTAAACCTAAATCCGTAAAAAATAATGATATTATAACAAAATTTGGAACATACAAGTTCTACAGGACTAGAAATAAGACTGGGAAATTTCGTTAAGATCAGTTCATAATTTACCCTAGGCCCCATATAAACCTTACTCCCGGAAAACTGCTTAGTACGCCTAAAAATGTAAAAAATAACGCTATCATAACAAAATTTGATACATCACAGTTTTATAGAACTTGAAATGACACTGTGAAATTTGGTGAAGATCGGTGCATAACTTACCTTAGGCCTCATATAAAGCCCACTCTGGTAAAATAATTAAATACGCGGTAAACTTTCTTCCAGTTTAGCTTCATATGGCCAGAAAAAATGTATGCAATTTTGTGATATACGGTCCATAATTTTCCTTAGATTCCATTTTAGCAGCCTTCTGAAATTTACTGCAAACGCTTAAACTAATTGCACCGCTGTATTGAAGTTTATGTTTTTTAATACCAGAAATCGTTCTGCAGAATTTGGGATGATTGGTTCATAGCTTACCATGGCTTTTATATAATTTGTTCTCTTGAAAATCATTTAAGTTCAGCTTAAACTGATATTCTACTCAAACTTTTCAAAATTGATTCTGATTGTCGATCAATTATTTTATATAGGTCTAAGCCGCAACAAATTTTAATGCTGATGTCTGTTTTTACAAAGATTATAATAATAAATAGACATCATACAGATGTTACTCCTAAAACATTCGAAGTGTCGGTGGAGGGTATCAAAGATTCGGCCCAGCCGAATATAGCACTCTAACTTGTTTTTGTTATTGTGTTGAAAATCCATAAATTACCAAAATTTGATGGAGTATAAAAAAATATTTTATTAAATTAGATATTTTTTGTTTCCTTTTAACAGCGTATTCAAAAATTAGTGTCTATTTTTTACCACAAGTTAAAAAATACGTTTTTTGAAATGCTAAATTCATGTTTTTTACCCAAACATTAAAAAGTTGTTTTTTTACTTCATTAAAAAGCATTTAAAAAAATCTAAAATCTTCAGTAGGCCATAAAAAAATAACTCGAGCTAAACTTGTTGCACAGTGAATTTAACGGTGGCCTTAAGTTATGTAAACCAACTCCTAAATAATAAGTAAGATTCAATTAAATTATAAATTAGATTCTGTTTCACATTTAAATTACTGTTGTAAAGTGTAAGTTGTGATTGTCTTCGATTTTTAAGTTTTTGTTTTCATATTTTTGTCTTGCTTTATTATATTTTTTTTTTTTTTTTTCTGTTTTTTATATTTTTCAAATTAGAGATGAAGCGTGATACATTTGTTTTTAAGTTACAATACAAGTGTGTGTAAAAGTAACTATATATTTATTAAATTTTTGCGAGAAAAAATTTTATTTTCTATAAAAATATTTTGTAAACGTAGTGAATACAACTTTAATTCCATATACCATGAGTGATTGCGAGTACTAGTGTCTCTATTTGTAATGTAAACAAGGTTAACAAAATAAATTAGTCAATTCCACTGTGCAACAAAATTCGGGTCATCGCTGCCAGCCTCAACACTTGCAACGCGAAATGAAAGTAGACTACTACTAGAGTAAATCTGCCAAAGGGTTTTGAAAAGTTTGCTCGGGTTCCCGAAATATGGGCCCCTAAATTTTTCGAATTTTTTGAAAAGGCGTTTAGAATAAGTCAAAAAAATATGCGAAATGTACTCCTAAGCTAAAAAATAATTTCAGATGTCTTCAATAGAATTCTTTTCTTGGAATTTATTAACCCTCTAACTCTCATTTTAAGGGGTTATTTTTGTCCTTTTTCCCAACTCTTACACAAAAGTACGAATACGAATATTTTCTGCATCAAATTTCACTAGGGGTCTTCTAAAACCAAAAGTTCGTGTGATGTATTTAAAACGGATTTTCAGAATTTCAGAAGTACATTAAGTATATTTTTTTGGCTTGTACCAAACGCCTTTTCAAAAATTCAAAAACTTTAGGGGCCCATATTTCGGGAACCCGAGCTAACTTTTCAAAACCCTTTGGCAGATTTGCTCTACTAGTAGTTTACTTTCATTTCGCGTTGGAAGTGTTGAGACTATTTTTTTTTTTTTTTTTTTGTTGCACAGTGTTATTAATTAAAATTTTCAAAATAATAGTCTTAAAAATTTTTAAGTAGTTCTTTCCCAATAATCAATTTCGCTGGAAATCAAGTGCAAAACAACTGGTATTCAAGTTCGAATTTCAAGTTTTAAGGGTTGAAGTTAGCGTTGCCAGATGGCCTGGAATGGTCTGGGTTGTCAAACCCTTTGGCAGATTTGCTCTACTAGTAGTATATTTACATTTCGCCTTGCAAGTGTCGAGGCTGGTTTTTTTTTTGTTTCACAGTGCTATATATCTGTAACATTTTGACAAAACATCTTAAGTCGAGATAAGATAGCAAAAAAGTTTTTAAAAAAACTCACTGACATAATCATTTTTAGCAAAAAATAAAATAAGCCAAAATTACAGAAAAATTTCGTTTATAAAACTAAATTTTAAAAAAGTAAACAAAATGTTTTTTTATTGAAAATTCGTACGGTTAACTAAATTTTTTTTCAACTTTTTAAATTTGATGGCCCTAAGTCAGTTATTACAACTTGAAGTTAGCTAAAGTTAAGATTAAATTGACAGATAATAATGTGTTATCTGTCAAAAAGCGTCTGTTAACTGTCGGATAACAGCTTACGCCAAGTTATAATAATGGCCCTTAAGATGTTTTGTCAAAATGCCACAGATTTGTTTTTCTTTTAACTTTTTTTGTATATAATTTTTGTTTCAAAATCCAATCCAAAGAAATCAGTGGTCATATCTACACGCTGTAAAAATCTTAGATATATTTCTCCAGTATTTTGCCAAAAAAAAATACAATTGTATCCCCCTCTGTAGTATAAGAGCAAATATAAAAATAAAACAGTTTTTTGTCTCTGCTGAAAATTAAATAATTTTGAGTAACCTCCCTTTAGAGGAACCAGTGCGATACAAATACGGGAAGAATTTTTTTTTTTTGACTGAAGTTGATTTTTAAGTATCTTATCGTCGGTCGATATTAATGAAACATATATCGTTTAAAGGTTTAGGATAAAAGTGCTTAAAAAGAGTTAATTTATCTTGCAAACACACACATGTATTAATGCTGCTTTTTTACAGAAAATGGCAAATGGTTAAATTTCGGCCACAGGGCGAACCTACAAGCTAAGAAAAAATTTAAGAAGATGTGAAGGTGTTTATTTCAATAAATTCAAGCAAATTTTAAATGATATTAATGCCCTTTCTTCGCGCACTTATTGTGTCTCATTTGACGAATTTACGCAACGAATTCTTGCTGACGAATTCGTCATGCTATGCGTAGTTCGTTGTTTATCCCAGTTGTGTTTATACCATATCACAGACTTTCTTTATCTTAACTCTATTTATACCCACACCACAATAGTGGAGAGGGTATTATGCATTTGCGCTGATGTGCGTAATGCCTTAAAATATTCGTGCTAGACCCACCTTAAAGTATACCGATTGACTCGGAATCACTTTCACTAACGATGTCCGTCCGGCTGGCAGGCTGTCTGGCTGGCTGGCTGTCCATGTAACCTTGTGCGCAAAGTAAAGGACGCAATTTTAGGCTCATAGGTTCTTATTGGCACAAGGATTAAGCCTATTGAAAATGGGCCGAATTATAGGACCACGAGAGAAGATAGGGGGAAATTTCTTTCTCTCAGAAACTATCCAGCCGATTTTAATGAAATTTAAAACATAGATATAACCATATCTAAAGGGTGGTTAAATTTCAAGGGCCGATGTTGATTTTGAATAAAACACAAACTATTTAGGAAATTATAGTAATTTTATTTTATTATGATATATTGATATTACTCAATTATGTATGGAACAAAATATCGGCCAAATGGGCGCCGCGACCACGGCGGCACACCTCCATCCGATGGTCCAAATTTTCGATGACCCTGAGGCATAATGGAGGTTCTATGCCGTTAATGTGCCGCATTATCTCATCCTTTAGCTCTTGAATTGTTGCTGGCTTATCGACGTACACCTTTTCTTTCAAATAACCCCAAAGAAAAAAGTCCAACGGTGTCAAATCACATGATCTTGGCGGCCAATTGACATCGCCATTACGTGAGATAACACGGCCATTGAATTTGTTGCGCAAAAGAGCCATTGTTTCGTTAGCTGTGTGGCAAGTGGCACCGTCCTGCTGAAACCATATGTCGTCCACATCCATATCTTCCAATTCGGGCCATAAAAAGTTCGTTATCATCTCACGATAGCGAACACCATTCACAGTAACTGCCTGACCGGCCTCATTTTGGAAAAGATACGGCCCGATGATGCCGCCGGCCCATAAACCGCACCAAACAGTCACTCTTTGTGGGTGCATTGGTTTTTCGACAATCACTCTTGGATTCTCATTCGCCCAAATGCGGCAATTCTGTTTATTGACGAATCCACTGAGGTGAAAATGTGCCTCATCACTGCACGATATGCATTTTGATTTGAACGCCCATTTTCATAATAAGTCTGGATAACTTTAACACGTTGTTGGATTGTGTATCTCTCCATGGTTCAAATTGAGTAAGTCTGAAATAGAGAAATGTCAAATAAAATTCTGAAAAAAACTTGGCGTTTAGGTGTGGTTCACATTCAACATCGGCCCTTACAATTTAACCACCCTTTATATGGACACAAAAGGTATGCATTTTTATAAAATAGGACCACGAGGGGATATAGGGGCAATTTCTGCCTCTCAAACCGATTTTAATGAATTTTAAACCATATATAGATCCATATCTAAATGGACACATAAGCTATACAGTTTTTCAAAAATAGGAACACAAGAGAAGGTAGGGGGCAATTTCTGCCTCTCACAAAATTATAAACCGATTTTCATGAAGTTTATAAACATAGATAAATCCATATTTATATACCACATAACCATGATGTGTTTTTAAATACTGTGGTTTAGGGTATCATATGGTCGGGCTTGACCGACTATACTTTCTTACTTGTTTTATAATGATTTGATTTTAGTATGACAACAATTTGTCGCTGATAGTTTTCAAGAGTTCACTACAGTCTCCTTTAATTTGTTTTCAAAAGAAAACTGATAAGGTAAGTATCGCCCATATATACATACTAGAGCGACTCAAGTTGTATGGAAGCAAAATTCGTGCTCGATGTACCCTCCTAAAAATGAACCTTGAACTTTTTTAAGAAGACATTTTTAATATTTCGGCTCCAGCTTTGACCTCTCGTGAGCTGGACCAGTTTGAAAAAGGGTCTATTTTTGCATGTTTTGTTAATTTAAGAATCTGTTTCCTTACCAACATATACAAATTGGGTATCGTAAGAAAGGTTTTTTTAAGGCGCGTCCAACTGTGAATACAATTTTTCCAAGGACGATCATCCATGTCCTTTTTTTTAAGGATTTTCTGTAAAAAAAATACTGTTTTTGAATTTTTTGTTCGGTGTTGTTTGTTATAAAAGTGCCAAATTAACATATTTTAATCTTTAGTCGATTTAATTAAATACGTGTCTCAGCTTTTTTTGAAAATCGTGCTAGTTCGCGTTTTGACAAAAATGCAACGGTGTGGCAACCCTTCGTTTAAAAAAGGGCAATATGGGTATCAAATTTTATCTTTTGGCAAGTATATCATCTTTGTATGTAAATAGTTTAGATTTTTGCAAATTAGATGCATTTTACACGGTGCTCTGGAATAAATATAAATGCAATTTTGTAGTAACTCTAATATGAAACCGGATTTAGTTTCTAGATCATGTATGGAAGAAAATAGGCTTAAAGAATGAAAAAAAGAAATGATCCACGACCAAATCCGGTATCATATTAGAGTTACTACAAAATTGCATTTATATATAAACCAGATCCCCGTGTAAAATGCATCTAATTTGCAAAAATCTAAAATATTTACATACAAAGATGATATACTTGCCAAAAGATAAAATTTGATACCCATATTGCCCTATTTTAAACGAAGGGTTGCCACACCGTTGCATTTTTGTCAAAACGCGAACTAGCACGATTTTCAAAAAAGCTGAGACACGTGTTTAATTAAATCGACTGAAGATTAAAATATGTTAATTTGGCACTTTTATTACAAACAACTCCGAACAAAAAATTCAAAAACCGTTTTTTTTTACAGAAAATCCTTAAAAAAAAGGACATGGATGATCGTCCTTGGAAAAATTGTATACGCAGTTGGACGCGCCTTAAAAAAACCTTTCTTACGATACCCAATTTGTATATGTTGGTAAGGAAACAGATTCTTAAATTAACAAAACATGCAAAAATATACCCTTTTTCAAACTGGTCCAGCTCAAGAGAGGTCAAAGCTGGAGCCGAAATAATTAAAATGTCATCTTAAAAAAGTCAAAGGTTCATTTTTAGGAGGGTACATCGAGCACTTTTTTTGGTGAGTCGCTCTAATACATACATACATAAAGTTTCTAAGCGCACCAAATAAAATAAGTTAGAATTTTTTTGAATTTAAAATCATTCTTTATTACCCAGTAAAAACTTCGCCTACTTTTTCAAAATGAATAGCTTCTTTAACTCATTATTTTGTAGCTTTCTTCTATAACTACATCTATAACAACTTCCATAACTACTTTTTTCTGGATGTATGCAGGTAAAAAATAATGACTTACTTTTTAATGCGTTCATTTTGGGACTTCCCTTATAAAATTCATTGGTTCTTTCAGTAGAATTGTAAGTAGTGCTCTTATGTTTTTCTGATTACTCAACACATTATTTTGTAGGCGAAGTTTTTACTGGGATATTTAACTAGTTCGGAGCTTGTAAAACATTTGGTATAACAATTAAAATTCAACCAGCCTACTAAAATGAAAAGGGTTACATACACACAAAATACATAAAATTTTCTTTAAAAATAAATTTTATTTATTTTTTTTACACTGGTTTTTAAAAAAATGTTTCCACGTACATTTATTTTCGCATTATTCTTGTTAGCTGGTTTCTTAGAATTCAACTTTGTCCACGAAGTCAAACAAAAACAAAAACAAACCATAAAACCTAAAACTGTAAAAACAACATCTTTTGTGTCTAGTTTGAGGGGAAGGCAATGAAAGGAGCCAGCTAAATGACCAGAGTAACAACAGAATTTCTAACAAGCTGGTTTTTATACCCTACACTACAGTTAAGAAGTCACTACACATTTTTTTGGTTTTATTATAACATCCAAAGGTTAATATTAAACTTAATAAATTTTTGATCAATTCAGTTAAGATTTTTCAATTTATTTTCCTCTTATTATCTTAAGCCCTTATGACACTTCATTTTTTATTCATTGAATTGATAAAAAGAAACAGTATATGTTGAAAAGAGAAACTAAAAAAAATATAAACAAATTTTTTTCAGTTATTCTTTTGTTATGATTTTGTTTATTTTTTTAAATGTTGTCAACTTTTTTTATAATAAACATAAAAACAAAAACAAAAAGCGGTGAATTGCTGAATTTGCCCCTTAACCTCTGATTCAGCAACACTTTTAATATTTCAAGCTTAAAATGTCAATTTTATGTTGAACAGTTAAACTTTTTTTTTTTTTTTTTGACATAACTTCATTTTTTATCTATAACTTTTTTAAAATATTTGCCAGTTTTTAATTTATCTTAATACAGCTGAGCTCTTTGCACTTGGTAAACTTTTCTTTAACATTATATTTGCACTGTTCACCAAAACTTTAACAATGCATTAAAAATGAAGTGTCATGACAGTGTTAATGTTAATTGAATGAAATTTTAGTTGATTTAGTTGATAACAAAATTGTTTAAATCATTGCAACAAGAGTGTGTATTCATACTAACGAATTTTTTGCTTATTTCCAATAAAACAAAGTTTTTGCCAAAAAAAAAAAAAATTGTAAAAAAGCACGATGAATGTCTGAAGTTTTTTACTCTATTATTTGGTTTTGTTTTTTTTATATTGATAAAAAAAATTTAAATATAATATTTTTTTAATTCCCTATGCTAATCCCAGCGAAGCTCTACGCTTGTCTGCAGGAAAGAAACCAGAGTCTCTAGCGGGAAATAAAACTAATCAAGTTAATTTTAAAGAAATTTGTTTTAAATCTTTCTTAACTTAAACAAGTTTGGAAAAGTTTGTCAATATCTATTTAAAAAAATCTATATCGGAGTTCAATATAAGGCTTGCAAAAGTGCAAATGCAAAATAGCGTTGCTCTTTTGTTTAATCCAAAAACAAAATACACAGAGTTTCTATTAGGTTTCATTAAAGTCCAAAGATATTTTGCATTTGCCTTTTTGCAAGGCTAATATTGAACTCCGTTTATATATTTCAGCAATGGTTTAATAATAATATTTCTTACCTGTTTCATGCTATTCGACGTTTCTTTGCAAAAATATTCTAATTTTCTTTTGGTGTCCTTCGAAAACTTTTAAGAGTTCAGAGGTTACGTTTTTTGTTGCAAGCTACATTTTGACGTTACGGCTTGAATTTTAATTTGACTATTTAGTTTTGAAAACTTTTATAAATCATATGAGCAGGTGAGTTGCAAAATTCGTTCGTTTCAAAAATTAAAAATGGAGATAACTTTTCCTTTTCAGTGCTTTTATGGGACCTTAAGTAACAGTTGGTAACAAAACTGATTCGTTCCACTCACCCGACATTTTCAGAACTATATCTTTGCATTTTCTGTAACAAAACTCGCTGGTTCACTGTTTTAACCTTAACATTGTGCAAGCTTCTTCACAACCTTAGTCCACAATCATCTGTTTCATGAAATATTTTTGAGTCTAAGTCCGGTGTATTTTTCTTCATTCATTTTTTGAAACTTTTAATCAAAATTTTTTTTCAGTTTTAACCTTTCGCGACTCTTTAGAAAATTTTTGTTCTTTAGAATATCTCTTAACTTAAAAAAAGCCTCATAAAACAAATTTTGTTCTGGCGGGTCAAAGATTGCTTTTAGGTCTACTTTCTTTCCTTTCTATCTTTTTAATCTGTCTTATGCTTTCGCTCCTTATTTCACCTGATTTCCAGTTTTTTTTTCATATCTATCTTTAAATAAGGCATCAGAATGGACCTAACTGGCCTCTGGGTGAAGGTGTGAATGAGAATTCACTTTAGCCTTTCTACCTGCCTACATACCATAGGTCCCATATAGGGCACACTCTTGAAAATTTGTTTTTATATACTGTGGTGTAGGTTAACATATGGTCGGGTTTGACCGACTATACTTTCATACTTGTGTTTTCATTTCTCTTAGTACAAGTATTCAAAAACAACGTTAATGTCAACCGTGCTTTATAAAACAGCAGCAAAAACGAAAACATGAATAGGAAACAACCAAAAAAACCAACCAACAGCAGCAACATTTTGTTTTTAAAATGGGCAGGCAGGCTTTGTTTGCTATTTTAGGTTAAAAGAAAACATTCAAGAAAATGGGTTTTTGCTGAAATTCAACAAAGCCATTAATACACACACACTTCTTAACAAATCTACATTTTTAAAAGGAATTTTTTGTAGAACATCCTTTGAGTAAAAGTTTGAGCATTCTGATTACAAATCTGTTAAGTTTTAAAATTGCACGGTTTGTTTTTGAAATATTAGAATTGTTTTATTTAAATTTGCTTAAATATACAAAAACAAAAAATAGTAAATTATTCTTATACAGTCGAATCCCAATAATTCGGAAGGGTTCAGCCATTTTTAGCGAATTAGAGTGTTTTTTGATTCAACAGGATTCCGGCTTAACGAGGCTAAAATAATAATAATACAAATAATTGGGGTGTTTCAGTTTAAATATTTTTACACAGAAAAAACTATCAGTAAATTTTATCAATAAGCAAGTTAGAGTGCTATATTCGGCTGTGCCGAATCTTTGATACCCTCCACCGACAGTTCGAATGTTTAAGGAGTAATATCTGTATGATTGTATTATTATCTTAAACTGTGACGATTTGTTATTAATTATGGTTTTAGGTGACTAAACTGTTTTCCGGTAGTAGGGTTTCTATGGGACCTAGGGTAAATTATGTACCGATCTTCACGAAATTTCACAGTATCATTTACAGTCCTATAAAACTGTGACGAGCCAAAATTTGTTATGATTGCATTATTTTTTACGGTTTTAGGAGTACTAAACTGTTTTCCGGTAGTAGGGTTTATATGGGGCCTAAGGTAAATTATGGACCGATCGTCGCGAAATTTCACAGTGTTATTTCTAGTCCTAAAAATCTGTGACGTACCAAATTTTGCTACGGTTTTAGGCGTACTTAACCGTTTTCCGGGAGTAGTGTTTATATGGGGCTTAGGGTAAATTATGGACGGATCTTCACGAACTTTTACAGTGGGATTTCCAGTCAAATAAAACAAATTTTTGCAAAATCTTATCTCATTCCGTGCCTTGTTCCAGCATTTATGTTATTTTTTGTAACAAAATTATCAATTTTTTTAGGTTTTTTGATTCATAGCTCTGGTCCTACTGCACCGATTTTGCTGGATTTCAATCCCAAACTGCTTAGGATAACGACAAGTAATTCGACACCAAGTTTGTTTATTTCTTTTGAGTTTTTCGAAAGTGGGCGTGTTTTCAACAGACGTACAGACGGACAGACGGACAGACGGACAGACAGACAGACAGACGGACATGGCTAAATCGACTTAGAATTACTCAAGGTCCCAGAATATATGTACTTTATGGTGTCTGAGATGAAAAATAAAAAAGTTTCACACGGAATGACAAACTTAATATACCCTCTTCACAACTAATTGTGGTGGAGGGTATAAAAAATTGTTTGAAAAGGATTTCAAAATGAAATAAAACCAGTGTGGCCATATCCAAAAACATTTTACAGCTAAATCGGCATTAAAGTAATGCTAAATTTTTATTTATTTTTTTTTTTTTTTTTTTTTTTGTTATTTTATTTAATATATATCCTTTATATATGATTTATTTTACATACGTTTTCCCTATGAAATCACATCATATCAATAGAACAAACTGTTTAAAAAATAACAATAAAATATTTATTAAACATAAAAAGTCTTAAAACTCTAAAAGAAATATATATTTCAGTCTTTCCATACGTACATAAAAAGTTTTTAAACGAAATTTACCATACCATAACAAAATATCAAAGGAACTTGACCCATAAATGGCTTTTATTTAGTATTTAAATAAAATTTATATAACATTTTTAATAAAAAATTTCATTTTATAAATTAAATACGTCATCAAATGAATTTTCTTCTTCAGCTTCTGAAGAATCGATCGAGATATCATTATAATATACATATGTTCTTATCGCATTTTTAAATGAGATCGTAATATTTTTTTTAAACTAACGCAACATTTTAAACCACATCCAATATTAAGTAGTTAATTCATAGTCTCTAACGTCATTCCATTTCGAATTTTCGTTTTTAAGAGATTTATACCACTAAAAACCTATTTTAACATCCGCGTTGCTAAATGGCAAAACCAAGAACATTATTTCAAAAGAAGCTAATGCACTGAATGAATTTTCATTTAATGCATTTTTATATATTTATTCAGAATTCAATAAGAAGTAGAATTCAATTCAATAAGATATATCGATATTACCATCGACTGAATGTTTGTACTTTGGGTATTTGTGTTGTTGCATGCGCAGCAATAAATGCAAACAAAGCACTTTCAATAACAAACTTACACATGCACAAATCAAATGTGTACAAAACGATTGTAAAATTACCAACGTTGAACTTTATTTTGCAGGCATAGAGTTAATGTAAATTTTAGCGTATGAATAAATCAAGAAAAATAGTGATTTTGCAGTTCTCTGGTTCGCAGATAGCCGCGATCTGGAAGATCTGCCTATTTAAAGGCCACAAGACAAGCTCGAAAATTACCTGAGACTTCTACGCTTAGCCCAAGAGGGGCGGGTTCGAAATCTATTGCTAATTTTTAATATTTAAACAAGGTTTATTGAGTGTAATAAGACTTAATAAGGTCGAAATTTTTATTTATGTTTAACTTAATGAGTGCGTAATTGTTGGTTTAAACAAACGCATTTTATCATGCAACAGTTACTTTAGAAATATTTGTACAAGTTAAAACCCTTTAGAAAACTTTTACCAGCACATTTTAATTGATGTTGCTTTCACCTTCAACATGAAATACTTTTCATTTGCAAAGTAATTAAAATTATAATATTTCACACAAAATACTGCAGAAAACAACATCAGAGTTTTTTAATTTGTTAAATTTTATTATCATTGCAAGTTGTAAACTTGTGGGATTCCTACCAAAAAAGAACCCTCCTCCACTTTTCTGTAGTTGTTTTTTTTTTTTTTTTGTCGATTTCTTTGTGTGCAAGTTGAACTGAAATGGTGGCAGCACAACATCTTTTTCAGTAAATTTTAATGAGAATATTTTACAAGTTTATAAAAGTTTTGTTGTTATTTGACTGTGTTTAACATTGCATTTCGCTTGTTTTATTTAAAATTATATAGAAGTTAAAAATTTATTTGAAAAACTTTTCGCGTTCCTGGTTGGCTTTGTATAAGAAATTACCCAGGTAGAATTTGAAAAATCATTTTATTTTAAAATCAGTGAGTGTTTTTCGAGTACTTTTGGTAAATTAGAAGTGATTGGATTTTTAGGTTGCAACCACACACACAAAGCAGAAAACAGTTTTTTTGACTAATACGACGACAGAACATTAGCCCTTATGAGACAACCCACACCAAACAAAACAACCGCAAAACTAGTGTTGGTGCTGCTGAGTTGACAATCTTTGGTCTGTGCATAGGCTGCAAGTCGTGAGCGGTCCTGTTACAACAATAACAACCACAAAACTGTCTTTTTTACTTACTGCAACAAAACACTGGTTGCAGAAAATACGTGTGGTTTGATATAATCTACCCACACAGAGTAAGATAAAGCAGACTGAAACGAATATAATTGCGCGCTTTCCTATGATGTAGCCCACAACAATTAAGACGAGTTAAAAAAACGAAAAAAGACAGAAAACGTTGGTTGATGTCTTTTAAGACAAAAACTATTTTGGTCGTTTTTGGTGTGGATTAGTGTCTTTGACTTAAAACGTTTTTGTCTACCGGTGGTGTGGGCTCAGCCTAGCACTTAGGCGTTTTAAACAAAAATTCGAAGTTGATTCACAGTTGCATACAAAAGGCACAAACTGATCACACAAGACTTGGAAATATGATTGATCTGAACGTTGTTTTGGAATGGACCACCCTAGAATGTGGTGTGGACAGAGGCGACGGTGAACTCGACAATTCGCCTTAAATGTACGTAATAGTGGAGTGGAAATAGCTGCGGTTATAAATACGACAATTTTGAACTGGAGAATTGATTATACCTCCCCAGTTTTTGTTCACAATACTTATTACAAAACGATGATATCAAGCCGGAATGTGTAAAGAAAAAGTACTTTTTCTTTCACGGGACGCTGTTTTTAGGAAGGCATGGACAGCGACTGAAACTATGATTACTTTCGTCTCTGCGATGACGAATATGATGAGGAGAACGTAGAACACCTTCTCTTTCACTGTCTTGACTCTCCGAAATCAGATCGCGACCTTTCACGGATTTAATGATATCTCTGGCGTTGAACTAAAGTGCATTTTTAACTTCGTTATAAAGACGGACATGAAGTCCAAGATTAAAAAAACGGAACCAATTAGCATGTTATCCAATCCAATTCCGTTTTTAATCTTGGACTTCATTTCCGTCTGGCTGTCCGTCCGTCTGTTCTAGAGTCGGTTTTCGAGAAAATTAAATTTTTCGTATGGGGACCATATGAAGGGTTGGAGATAGAGGATAAGTTTGTTCTAGAAAAATATTGGGGATGCAAAAATAATGCGGGTTGCCCCTACATTTAACAACTCTAGGGGTGACTCCTCAGTAGTTACGGGCGTTTTTCTCTCCATTTAGCCCGAATTTCATTCTCACACATTTCAATGCGCGTGCTCATATTTTTACCAAATTTTTTTTACCTTAACCTAATACAAAACTGGTCTACTTTTTTGAAACAGATAACTTTTTAAATTTTCCCTTCGTTGATTGTCCACTGTAATGAGTACAGACAGCCATTTCTACCTAACCTAATATATATATGGCTATAAATACTACTAAAAAGTTTCCTTTAAAAAATCTACAAATTATTGAAAAAACGATTCAGAAATAAAAAGAAAACAACTTAAAGAAACGTGTAATACGTATATAAAGTATTATTTTACCCCGGCTAAATTAATGATATGAATGACTATTTTCATTGTACAGATGAGCCTTAGAAGTCTCACGTTAATCATTTATTTCATTAAATGCTCACTGGGTATACTATGTTTGTATTAAGATGGTTGGCGCAAGAAAGTTAAACACCAATTAAAGATGATACCATGGTAATGTTAATCAAAACTGGGACGCATTTTAAAAAGTATTTGTTAGGGTTTCCCTTTTATAAAAAGAAATACGTAAAGTTAAAACAAAGGCACAAATTAATATGCAAATGTATGTTATTTATTTATTTATTTATTTTTTATTTATTTATTCCATTCTTTCAAACTTTAAATAATAAAACTTTAAAATAATAAAACATCTTTTGCTAAAGGTAGCATTTTATCTGCAGTATATATTATATTTACTTTAACCTAAAGTGAGCGATAAGTTAGAAGAAGGTAGGATGATCTTAATCAATATTTTTTTCCTGTAAAGAAAAAAATGAATATTTCTCAAAAAAAAATCCCAATTTGGACAATTGTTAACAAGGTTATGAACAAAATTTACCAGTGTACTAAAAAATATCACGAAATTAGGAAAATAAAACAAATTGTTTTAAACCACCCAATTTGGGGTGGAATCTCCTATATGTGTAAAAATTTTACAGTCCGACCTAACGTTCGATTCCGAAGTTGGAGTTGGGCCTTAAGTAAAATTTTTGCCGAATACCACACATTTACCGAACATTTAAAAAAAAATAAACATGTCGTGGGTACACAGAAAAAATTATTTGCAGTTTTTTTTTAATGAATAGTGATCTTTGAATTTTAAAATAAATTTGATTACGTTCTTAATTGATTGAATTAAAAACAAATATTTTTTTTCATTTAATTATAATAATTTTTGATTTAATTATAATTATAAGTTTAATTGAATCAATCAACTCGGTTGTTTGAATTGAATACTTTGTTGCTTTCCTCCCTCATCAACAGTTTGCAAAAAATTTTACAAGTGCAACCAACATCTTTATAACTTTATTGTCTTTGCCCTTACATGTACATACACACAAACACACATGTTTTTGTCATCAAAAAGAACAGTAAGCTTCGCGTGCAAAAAAAAACTGTCAACAAGTAAAAAATGAACTGAGATTTGTTATAGACGAATTACAATTATGACCACCACCAATGTCAATAATGAGCCTACATACATATGTTTATTATGCATAAAATAAAAAATCGCCTTGTGGCTGACCACATTGTTGACGGTGGTTATGGTCGCAATCGATATTTGGTCTTTATTTTCTTTGTTTGTTAATTCTTGAATTATTTTTGGCGTCATTTCATGTTGTGCTTTTAAAGTGAATAGGTGAATAGGCGAAAAAAAGTACAGCCAAATTACACAACAAAAACAGTTTTTATTTTCAATCTTAAATACCCTGAAGAATCAGAGTTATTCTACAATTTTATACAAAGTTGTATGTATGAAATTCCTTTGTCAAAAAAATCTTCCAAAATTTGTACAATTAAGCATGAGCTATTACAATTAAACAAATAAAACAAGTTTTTTTTAAACCATTTTTAAATAAACATATATTTTAACTATTATTATTTTGCTTCATTTAACCATCAACTGAATTGATTTAACAAACTTAATCAATTAACAATTTGTTTGATTGAATAATTTGCGTAATTGAATTTGAATTGTATTTCAAATACACTGTTTAATTTATTCAATTAAAAATTTAATCGATTTAATGCAAAAATTAAATCACTGCTGTAATCAATACAATAATTAATTTTCTTAATTGTAAAATAATAAATTTTCTTAATTGTAATCAATTACGTTAGTAATTCATTCAAATAAAATATTGATTTTTTTTTAATTTATTTGTTAGTTCATTCAATTAAAATATTGTTTAATATTAATAATTTTTTCAATTATTTTTGTAAATAAAATGTAAAAACTTTTTAATTGGAAAAAAATCCTTGTGTTGCAATTTTTGCAAATTTGAGTAATTGGTATAATCATTTCGGTGATAGATGCAAAATTAAACACTTTTTTGCTTGTTTCAATTATTTTGGTGATCAAAACCTTTTTTTACTTTTTTCTGTGTAGTTGCTGGTTTGTCGCTTAGCGGTTTCTTGTCAAAATTAAAAAGAAAAGAATTTCTTCATAATAACTTTCTTATATTAAAACGTCCGAAATAAATCAAAATGAACGTATAGAAATATTAAGCATTATGGAAAGAACATGACTTTACACCATATTTAAAAGATCCATAAGAGCATTAACATTTTGTTGATAATGAAATTTATTTGATTGGATCCTTCATTTCTAGAAACTCAAATATATATGAACACTGGGTCGAGGCAATTTATAAACCTTAAGGCAGTAGACAAAAAGTACATAACAGCAACACCGACCGCTGACAACTTTGTTCTAACCGAAGATGCAATTTACATAGCATAACAGAAGAAGGTTTCCTTTTTAGTGTATTATATTTTTACTCTTACAAACCAATTTAGAAGTATCGTCTTACTGAAACAATGCAATGTTAGAGCGAATAACAATGCAATGATTGGCTTTATACAGAGGGCAATCAAAAGCTTAAATGTTCCCCTAGTAAAACAATGATATTCCAAGGCCTTGAAATATATTTTATAAAACAACAAAATCATATAAAACCCTCGCAAGACATGTCTTTCAAATTCAAGCTCTTGCCAGACTTCCAAGAGCCGATTTACTTATTCTAGCGAGAAACTAATGTTACAGTTTTCCGATTTAAGGTTTTTCAAAACAACGTTTTTAGCAGAAGGCGTTAATTATATAATAAGGGTAAAGTTTGTTCGTTGGTTAGAAAACAAAAAAATCTAATCGGTACATTTGTCCATTTCGTAAGTTTCGTCGTATGGCTTATTGTTTAAAAAATACTTGTGAACAGACAAATTATGTTTTATCGCATTGCTAAATGCCAACAATAAAACATTTCAATTCAATGTAATCAATGCAATTCAAATTTCTTTCTCACCTAAAAATATGACAATTAAAACCAAAAAGGGAATTTAATAAATTTCAGCAATTATTTTTTACTTTCCCAGCAAAAACTTGGTAATGACTTGCTATTACTGAACAACTTACTTTTCAATGACTACTTCATACCATCTGCATTACATAGAAGTAGTTTAGTTTAGTAATGGCTGACATATAATCTGATACCTATGTAAGTACTTGTGTATGAGTTGATTAACGAAATTTATAATTCAGTCATAATAAAATGCATCTACGGTTTAATTTTTTTCAAATCTAAAACAAATTGGTTTTAAATATTTATTCTTACAATTTGTTTATTTTTTTATTACACTGAAAGAAAAATGCTGCATATATTAAATGAATCACTTTCATAAAAAAAATTTCCTTGGGTAAATGAAATTTTCATTGTCTAAATGGAATTTCATAGTTATAATGAAGTATTTTCGTTGAAATCGCTTCATTGGATTTCGTAATTACGTTAAAAATTTTCATTGGATATATGAAAACTTAAGTTTGTCCAAGTTAAACAAAAAATTTTAATTGGGAACATAAAAAAACAATATACAAACATAACTATATTCATAAATTAATACAAAATTATAGTTTCCTTAAAAAAAATGTTTAATTGTTAATTAAAAAATGTAAGATTTAATAATTTCATACATCTAATGTAACATGTATGCCATTAATTTTATGAATTAAAAAATTTTTTTTATAAAAGCAACATATTTCAATAATTGCCTTCATAAATTGAAATTTTAATTATGACAATAAAAATGTCATTATAGCAATGAAACAAAAACTTTCAATCCACTTTCAATCATTGTTTTTATTGTTATTATGGACAATTTAATCTTATATTTACGCTCTTAATTGAGTAAAAAACATAGTTTTTTTATCCAAATACTACACTGCCCCAGTAGACAAGCTGGTAGTTAGCTAGTCTATCAGCACCAGGGTTTCGCGATCGAATCCCACCAGAGACAGAAAAAAAAAATAAAAAATAAAACAAAGTAAAATAAAATAAGAAAAAATAGAAGAAAAAAAAATAAAATAAAATAAAATAAAATAAAAAAAAATAATTTAAAAAAAATAATAAAAAAAAAATTTTTTTTAAAGTCATTACATGTTAGTTTTAATTTTGGTGACATCGGAGTAATAAGTTATTTAAGTCCCTTTTTGTAAGCGAATGTGGTAATGACTTATTTAACTCCCTATTTGTAAGCGAGGGTGGTAAGTACTTGCCTCCAATGACATCACCGTGTTAAAATAATGAGTTAAAATGCCAATGTATAAGTAGTGAAGAGTCCGTTATATTAGCTTTTTAACTCATTACTTTGCAATGTAAGTTTTTGCTGGGTTACTCTTGGTTTTTATTTATTTCTTTTTCTTTAATAAATATTTTTCACTCGCAATTTTTGATATCATAAAATTAAACCAGGTATGAGAGTTTTAATTTGAGTTGAAAACGTATAGGTTGGTTAATAAATTTGTTTTCATATGCCATATATATAAAATTAATTTTATGATAAATTTTAAACTTTATTATATTTATCATTAGGAAACATATAGTTTGTGGTGTTTGTAATCACATTCGAAAAAAATTTTTTACAAATTCACCAAAAAAATCAAACATATTCAGTCCTGGTATGAATACAAAATTTTCCAAAACATATATCGGGGGAGCACTGGTTTAAACAGCTGACGCACGTTTCGTGTTTTGTTTCACTGTCAAACATCTTCAGTTTGGTCCGTAATTTAACCATGAATCATCTTACAAACGAACAACGCTTGCAAATTATTGAATTTTATTATCAAAATGCGTGCCCTGTTAAGAAAGTTTATCGCGCTTGTTCCATTTTATGGTCAGTCTATTCGTCCACTGAAGGGTACGTTAATAAGCAGAATTGTCGATTTTGGCGTGAAGAGCTACCAATGCATCCAGAAAAAGTCACAGTTTGGTGCGGTTTATGGGCTGGTGGCATCATTGGACCGTACTTCTTCAAAGATGATGCGAATCGTTACGTAACTGTGAATGGTGAGCGCTACCGTGAGATGATATCCAACTTTTTTTTGCGCAAAATGCAAGAGCTTGACTTGCATGACATGTTTCAACAAGACGATGGCACATGCCACACAGCACGCTTAACAATGGACTTATTGAGAGGCGAGTTCGGTGAACATTTTATTTCACGTTCGGGACCGGTCAATTGGCCGCCTAGATCGTGCGATTCAACGCCTTTAGACTATTTTTTTGGTGATATGTTAAAGATCATGTCTATACACACATGCCCCCTTCAATTGACGCATTGGAAGACAACATTGAAGCATTTATTCATGAGATACCGGCCGAAATGTTGGAAAGAGTATGCCAAAATTGGACTAAGCGTATTGACCGTTTGAGGCGCAGCCACGGTCAACATTTGCATGAAATAATCTTCAAACATTAAATTATATGGACCGTACTATCGATTCAAATAAAGATTTCATGCATTTTTCTGAATTTTATGTGTATTTTTTTTAACTTTCCTATAGCTCTTAAAAAATCACCCGATACAAAAACAATCGTATAATTATACCAAACTTTTGTATAAAAATTGCCAACCCAAAAAAATAGCATTGTATAACTATACGATTATAGAATTAATACTACGATAATGCTAGCTAGTAGTGAGCTAGTCTATCAGCCCCGGGGTTGCGGGTTCGATTCCCACCAGAGCCTTTGGTTTATTTCCTGCAGACAAGCGTACAGCTTTGCGGTGATTAGCTTAGGGAATTAAAAAAAAGCTTGTGAATTGGACAATTATTCTACACGAAAGTGTTTTGGAACGATAAGGTCCGCAACAGTTTTAGATGTCTGTTTGCGCTTTAATATACATATGCCTTCCTTTAAACCATAAAATAGTGGCCTTTAAATTTCAAAAAAAAAATCAAACGGTACGTATGAGTAATATTTAATATTTTTATCAAACGGCACGTATGAGTTGCATTTTGTTATATATATTTATCAAACGATATCTATAAAGCTTCGTACAGACGAACGGTAGTCAGATCTTACAATAATATAAGGTCTGGCTTGTGCTGAAAATATACTGCCAAAGCAAAATTGCCACCAATATTAACCTATTAGTTCAGACGGTTGTAAGAAAGCCATACAATTTCATGGGCTTACAAGTGCCTGACAATAAATTTAACTGCCAACAAAAATTGTTTTTTCACACGGTTCTCAGATAATTGCACGGCAAGATTGTCAGATCTGTTTTTAGACATTCTCAGAAAATGAAAAATGCGTGTGTTTTATAAATTGATAAGAAGGAAATATTTTATTGAATGAAAAAGCCAAAAGCAAGGATTTCAACTTTTTTACAGAAGGCGACCTAATTTTCGATTTGGCGATTTTGTTGGCTATTTTTGATGAGCCATGAATTTGTTTTGAAATTCATTTAATTGAATACGAAAAAATATTAAATTATTATATTATCACAAACACGAATATTCCGCCTAGTAATTTATATAGGAGCTACTTAAATTTATGGTTTTTCCCAATATTTAGAAGATAAAGTCCTTGAAAATAAAACACCTTTTGTCTTAATTAAGACACCCAAAAACTTAAAAACTAAATATTTTTCTTAACGGAGTCTAATTTTGTTCTGGAAATCAATGGTGTCAAACTTACAGTCAATCAAATAGTAACTGAAATCGAACAACTAAAAATTCTTGCAAAAAATTTCCCTGTTATTTGGGTTACGCTTCCACATCGTTTAAAACTAAATTACTTAAACATTACAAAAAAAAACTAGTTAAGCATTTGACACTTCATATCGATAAGTTTTTGCAACAATTAAAAACTATTTGAAGCATTTTATCACATAAAAACTTTGTATGTATCTAAATGACAATGTCAATATTACTAACCCACTTTTCTAGCACAAAAGTTATTTAAATCCGGCATAAAAGTAAAATGAAAAAACTAAACAATACTGCTAATAACTTTTTCCATTATGTTATGCCATCAGATCATGATGTAAATCAGTTAAACAATCAAAAGTCAGCTTTAACTACAGACAATTTAAAAAACTTTTTTCTTATTCGTTAGCATGCATTTGCATGTTTGTACATCTGTACATAAATATGCATGCGAATGTGTGGTTATGGTAACGTTAATTTACTTTGCTCTTCATTTTATGGCTGAAAGTTTAAAAAATAATAACCATATGAGAACACAAGTTCAAGTATGAATCTACTAAAATCCGGAGAAAAAGTTTACCACTCTCACACACACACACACACACACTCACATGCAGTTAACATTTGTACAGACAAAATGCTGATTTTGCACTTATACGGTACTTAATTATGGGTACAAGCATTTATAAGTGTACATATGACAGGGTCATATTGAGTTCTTCTGTTTGTTTTTTAGCTTGAAATATATTTTTTAGACATCAGCAAAAAAAAATGGAAAAAAAGGGATGTAAAATATTTTTTTCATGCCGTTTGTCAGAAAATCGGCAAATTGTTTGAGAAATGTTTTAGTAATTTATAAATTTTTTTAATCGTTCCTGCTGTTTGTTTTCAGAAAACTTACTAATTTTAATTCGTTAAAAATATATTGCACTTAAGCAATAATTTATATTGAGTTTTGTAAAATTCAATTTGTAAAAAAAAGTGGTTTAATAATTATAATTGGTAAACCACTTTTTCTTATTTTCCAAATATAACCATAATTTTTCACGAGAGAATAAACTTTTTAGTAAGATTGCTGTATTGAATAAAGTTCTACGTGTTTTATAATCAAATGTATTTTATTAATTTAAATAGAAGTTATTTACAGTGGCAACCTTGCGAAAATTGATAAAAATTTTATCAAACGAGTAATTATTTGATGTAAATTTTAAAAATGTAGAGTTTTTGAAATATCCCAGTAAAAAACGTGCTCCAAAAACTTCTTCGTTGTCAACACTAAAATAGCAGCTTTTTTGTATGTGTTATTCTTTATCATTTACTGCTTTATAAGAGCCATCTAGTTGAAGCGCTTGATTATGTGCTTTTTCTCTGCAGTGCTTCAAAATACCCAAATTTTTTTACTTGGATGTTGCCCTTTTAGTGTTAAACTTTGATTAAAGCCAAAATAATTTCAAGTATTGGCCATCATTGGCTATGAACTTTCCCATCTTCTTGGCAACTTTTGAATTCCACGCAAAAAGAACAGCCAATTTTGGAAACCCTTTTTCAAGTGAGGCGTATTCCGCGAAGTGCGTGCTGCATCGATCGAAACGTCGATCGGGTAAGGTTGAACCTGTATGACGGGTTAGCCAAACACCATATAAAATTCATGACTTCCGTAAACGCAATGGTAAGCGAAACTTTTACAAACCTGCTTCGTTGGTAGCTCCATTTTTATTGGGGTTATTAACTGGCCTTGCAACAGGTTGTCGTGATGGAATATTGTGGCAAATTTTTAACGTTAAAAGACTAATGGCCATTTTCTCAATGTATCGACAAACTGTCTGTTACTTAATGTCAACATAAATTTATTGGACCGATAAACTGTCCGTTAACGATTTTGGGTTTCTCAATATACCGACAAAAAACTTTGTTTTCAGTTGGCAACACCACTCAAAATACATGTAAAAGTTGGGAGTCAGCTGATTCAATTTATCTGTACGGCAAATAAAAGGAAAATTAATAATTGGAGGATATGTACCGGTTAGCTTTACGATAAAATCGAAGCAAATGAGACATTGAGAAAACCAAATTTCTTTAATGTGCAGTTTTTCGTTGGGAAAAAAGATAATCGCCTAATGAGAAAATGGCCACAATTCTCTTTCTCAAGTCTGGTTCTCTATTCAACACTTCACGTGAAATGCTACCAAAACTCAAATGAAAAAAAAAAATTGGGCGAAATATCTATGAAATAATTTTGATAGATTTGTATTCTATTTATTTTATGATAAAGTTACGAAATGTTTCTGGCAACATTTTTGACAACTGCGAAATAATATAAGCTGCACTTATTTCTTATGGGATTTTGAGCAAAAGAATTAAGAATTAACTTAATCAGGGGTGTGCTGGAAGTCGGAAACTTAAAACGCAAGAATTTTTAAAGTCGTTTTTTATAAGATTTCTGTAATTAAAAGATTTTCATGACAAATATCATACAAATATTTCTCTATCAAACAGAATTTTATAACAAAAATTAAAAAAATAAGATTAAAAGTGTGCTAAAAACAACTTCCAATTTCTGGCGTTTTACATTTACGATTTCCCGCACACCCCTGAATATTAAATAAGAAATTAAAAATTTAAATAAAACAACCGGTAAAAAGTGTACTTTAAAAATCCTGCATATAAATTTTTTTCTACTTTCAGATAAAAATCGCAATGCCAGTCCATCCATTTCAAGTGATAAGAAATCCAGCCTAGTTGACGCTGTCGATCCAGCCTCAAGTAGTGATGCAAAGTTAAAACCTAGATCAAGGTAAAATAAAAACCAACATAATTTTGTTATGTAAAGTTTTTAAAATAAAAGTACACGCAGAGAAAAAATATGTACGGATAACTTGAATTGCTCGCAAACGAAATGAACACTATGGCTTTTGCAAACCAAATGTGATTCAACCAATTCTTTTAATATCCATAGAAACTACTTTATGCTTCTTTAAGAAAATTTAATGGTTTCAAGAAATATAAGACAGTTACTTACAACTATATATTATTTGGATCTAAAATTATTAAAATATGTTTATTATTTAATTGTAAGCACAATAATGGTTTAGGGTCAACTAAAAACCTTTTCTCCAATATTTTTGAGTCTTGCTCAAATGTGACTCTGGTAACCCATTAATTCGTAATATAATTGCGGCAATAGCCGTGTAAAGGTTTTTCTTTATAAACCTGCCGAAGGGCCTACTCCATGTTGGATCTTAACCACTGGGTGGCAAACAATGCGATTATCAACCAACCCCGAGGGTGAAAGCAACCAGCACACCCAGGTAGCAATTCGAGTACATAATCCGGCAAGATTATACACTCGCCCCTTACTTTAGAGCTGGAGCTATTTGATCTACATTGCTTTTGGAAAATTGTTAACAGCCACTGCTAAAGAGAAACAGCATCTAGGGGAAATCCTCTCTTAAGCCGAACTCCCAGCAACTATATTCAAGACTTTTCCTATCTGAACTCTCCCTTTAAAGGGACAAATTTTTTCAGCAATTCTTATGTATCAGCATGATCACAAATGAAAAGTTCCTAATGCTTAAATTACATATAGTACATTGTATTATCTTAGCGCAATGGAGCCTTGATTTTGCTCACTGGATATAAAATTCTTAACTGTCCTTTAAATTTTTGAAATAAATCCATTCTTTAATGACTAGATTAAATCCGTTGCCAAAAAAGTTTTTTTGTGTGTATAATTAGTTTTCGACACCACCAGCTTATGTTTATGACGCATCTTATTCCTTTACTTTTAAAGATTTTCGATATTCACATTCACATAAAAGGAGGTAGGAGGTTTTGCAAATGCGCCTTGAGGAACACCTTCCTCTTGCCTTTGCAGTCTTGGGGGAGGATGATGCAGATCTACGCAAAATCGTCGCTGATTAGAGTCCTATCAATACCCTTCGGCAAACGGGAGCGAAAATAGGGATCGTTAAAATATAATATTAGAGTCGGGTTTTTTGTTCATGATTTAATTAAGTTTGACCCAGTAGTGCATGATGACCTTGTATGTTATTTTTATATGCTTTAGTAGAGAAGGTTAGACTGCCAGCTCGTAAACAAGGGTTAGCCCATACCCCATACCATCACCTAGAAAAATGTTAAGCAAAGTATTCGTTATAAACTTCCACAAAATTGTTTTGATTTTTTTAAATCACCTTTTAAGCCAATACAATGCAAAAATACCTTTTCAGTTAAAATATTTTTATTTTTATTAAAAATATTAGTTTGATGCTAGAAATTAAACTTCCGGCTGGTACAGCTGAGCCTAAACTGAGACATGAATCAAAAACACAAGACTGCGCATTGCCCAGGTCCTTTATTTTTGTGTGAGACGAAGAAATAGAATTTTTGTATGTGCATTTGTGTGTGTCTTACATTTTGTAAAACAAATACAGATATTTAGTCTATGAAGCCGTAGATGTTCATTAAACAATTTTTTTACGGCTGAGTGCGCAATCTTGATTTTTCGATTCATGGAGCTGATACACATAAGCCGAGTGTGATTTGAGTGCCCCGAAAGCGAAGATCCAATTATTAGGAGAATAAATTTCAGGAGTGTAGCTCTCAGTTCTCAAAGAGCGCGAAATTATTTCTTTTAGCAATAATATTTTTTTTTTTAATTTTTGAGATCCACCTTAATTTTTCTCTGTGTATACATAAATTACACTATGCAACAAGCAAAAATTCCCTGAATAACCACTATATTTTTTTTGATCCGCTATAGTCAACTGACTGCAAAAATCATCATTATTTAAATTCTATGGTAAGGTTTTTTTAAATTTTTTTTCTAAAATTTGAGTTTTTTGAAGATGCTGCTCCATATATCTTGTCGTTTCTTTGGAACGACGCCCTCGATTTTGTTATGCAATACGTCAAAAATTTTAAATTACACCAGATTACAGTCTTTCTCATATAACTTTTTGATTTAGCCATTATTTTTGGAGCTATTGAGGCCGAAGTGGCAAAATATATATATTTTTTTTTTTTTGTTTGCTTTTTTTATAAAATTTTTGAATTCAAAAAATTCATAAAAAATTTAAAGCAACAAATACTTTCCAGTTTAGGTACTAAATCTTAAAGTTGCATCTTTAAGAAATAAAATAAATTTTATTTCATGAAAATCCATGGACAAATTCCTGTTTTATTCCCGATAAACTGAAAGTACCTAGTTTTAACCTTTTTTTATCGTAAATTTCTAAAAATCACAAAGTTTTACCTTTTAATAACACATTATTTTTTTAATCCTTTACATTAATTATTTGTTCATAAAGCTGCATATAAAAGAAATAAAATAAATTTTGTTTCATGAAAATCCATGGTTAAATCCGTTTTTTATTCCCGATAAAGTGATAGTATATAGTTTTGACATTTTTTTTATCGCAAATTTCTGTCGAGCAACATGTTGCAAACATAACATTAACATGTTGCTTAACACAAATTTGCGATATAAAAATGTTAAAACTTAGTACTTTCACTTTAATAGCCTTTTCACACTTGTCAACATATAACATTTAACATCAATTTGCGAAGATGTTGAAGTGTTAAAAGTTAGTGAATAGCACTACTGTTCAAATTTGTGAAAAATGTTGAGCAACATTATTTATTTCACACGAAAATTTTGACATGTATCAATTAGGTAACATTGATGCGAGTTTGTACAATTTGACGTTTTTATTCCTGCAATGTATGCGACATTGTTTTGCCTATGTAAACAAACCCCACATGTAATTTACTAAAAACTATTTTTTTTAAAAAAATTTAATAAAAAGAAAGTTAATATGTATAAAAAACTGTTACCGGTTGTGTTATTTTAATTTTTTATTTCTTCTTGAATAATCAGTTCATAGATACTCTTTTGCTTTTGCTTAAAATTCCACGTGAAATAAGTGCAGCTTACATTATTTCGCAATTGTAAAAAAATGTAGCCAGAAACATTTCGGAACGTTTTCACAAAATGAACAGAGTACAACTCTATCAACATTATGTATTTCATAGATATTCCGCACAAGTTTTTTTCATATGCGTTTTGATAGCATTTCAAGTGAAATGTTGAACAGAGTACCAGGCTTTATCGGGAATAAAAAACGAATTTATCCGTGAATTTTCATGAAACAAAATTTATTTTAATTCTATTATATGCAGCTTAATGAAAAAATAATTAAAGTTAAGGACTAAAAAAATTAAAAAAAAAACACAAAAAATATTTTATTTTGCCTCAATAACTCCAAAAATAATGGCTAAATCAAAAAATGATATTTGAAAGACTTAAATGGGTGATGGAAGATGCTCAGCAAGGTTCAAAGAAGTGCATCTCTTGGCATCACAGGCGCAAGGAGAAGCACTCCGCAGGCAGCGCTGGACATCCTACTATATCTATCCCCTATTGAGCATTATGTGAGGAGTGTGGCAGCTTGGAACCTACTTAGACTTTACGAGTCTTCTTAAGTTAGACCTAGGCGGGATGATCACACGAGAATTTTGTACGAGATGGGTCTGCTTGGTTTGTGTTTCTCTCGAGGGAATTTCGGATCATAAGACTATGACCCTGGACTTCGGTGCAACACCACCAGTGGAGTTCCCGGATAGGGAAATTTGGAGTGGATCCAATGGACTGTTTGAGGGGTGGACAGTATTTACGGATGGATCCAAGATGGAAACCGGCACTGGTGCCGGTGTATATATCGCGGACACCGAGGTGAGAAGGTCGTTCAGACTCCCCGATGAGTGCAGTGTCTTCCAGGCTGAGATCCTAGCGATCTGGAGGGCGACGGAGGGTATACTGGAAGACATCGTGGGTGGTTCTGTGGTGACAATCTACGTCGATAGTCAGGCGGTGCTGATGGCATTGACAAATTAAACGGTGCGATCGTGCCTGGTCGCTCGGTGTAGGAATGCTCTTGGTGAACTCATGGAGGCATTCAATGTAAGGCTGTGTTGGGTACCTCGACACTGCATGGTTGATGGAAATGAGGTGGCTGACGAACTTGCGGGAGAGGGTTCGAATCTGGACTTAGCGGTAAGGGACAGGGGGGTTAAGCCCCCCTATGTTACTACTATGGGTTGATACGGGAGAAATTCCGTGATAACGTTAACCGATCCTGGGGGGACAGAACGGATTGCAGGGTGTCCAGGGCACTATGGCCAAGATTGGACGCGGGGGCAACCAGGGTTCTACTGGGATTGGATAGGGGTGGTCTTAGAACGCTTATAGGGTTCTTGACGGGTCATTGTCCTGTTAGGGCTTTTGCGGGCAGATGGGACAACGCCATACCGGACTTCTGCAGATTGTGCGATGATTCAGAGGAGCTGGAGACGATCGAGCATGTATTGTGCCATTGTCCCAGGATGCAGGGCCTCAGACGGAAATGGCTAGGAGATAGGTTTCACGACGAACTGGGGTGCATCGCTGGATGTAGTCCGGCGGATCTACTGGGGTTTGTCAGGGAAATAATGCGGTTGTTTCTGTTGGGGGGACTGTAGAGGGGTCAATAGTTCTACGCGGTATTTTCTACAACTTACTAACTTTCTATCTTTCTTGATTTTATCCATCTTATACTTATTTTCTTTACTGTCTTCTCTTTTTTCTCTTTTTGAAGGGATTCACAATGAACCATATTGGTCTCCGAGTGGAGGTGTGCCCTTGGGCGCATAACCCTTCTTAACCTAACCTAACCTAAATATATGTGTTCCTCTAACTCCCATTGGAGCATAGGGCGCCAAAAAAATTTTTTAACGTATTGTATAACAAAATCGAGGGCGTCGTTCCAAAGTGACGACAAGATATATGAAGCAGCAGCTTAAAAAATCTCAAATTTTAGAAAAAAAATTTAAAAAAAACCATAGAATTTTAAATAATGATGATTTTTGCAGTAAGGTGAATAGCGGAACAAAAAAACATATTGGTTATACAGGGAAAAAAAACTTCCCATTTGTTGCATAGTGTTATTAGCTTAACGAAATCGTTAAGCCCTTAAATACATTAAATCTATTTAAAAAAAATGCAAACAAATAATTTAACGAAATCATTTTAATTAACAACAACAACAAAAAACTATTAAATTCTATTAAAATTTCAGATCTCTGATTAGGCGGGCATCACGCAAAACAAAACAACAAATTAACAATGCTTCCGAGGATTGCAATTTGCAGTAAATATATAAAAAACAAACAACAACAGCAACAAAAACCAACAACAATTTACTATTATTATCATTTTAATGTTATTTTAAATAAAATAACAAACAAATTTAGAAATATAAATTTACTTTACACTAAATTAAATTTAATTAAACCAATAAAAAAAATTTAAACAAGATCAAAAATATTTATTGAAAAAAATCAAAAAAAAAATTTAAAAAAACTTTTAATTATAATAAATTTTACATTAAATTAGAAATTATATTAAAATCAAAAGAAGAAGTTTAATAAAAAAATAAAAAGAATCCATAAGTGTATTTGTTGAAGATTTAATGTATTTAATAATTTATATTCAAATGACTTACAAAATAGCAAAAGTATTAAAGTAATTTATTTAATAAATATTACAAAAAAAAAAAATAATAAAAAACATTTTTTATATATATTTGGTACTTAATAAATGTAATAAATAATTAAAAACACAAACGTTAAATAAAAATTAAAAAAGTTGATATTTAAATTTCATTGATGTTGATGAAAAAACAAAAAAAAAATCCTTTTCAAATTAAAATAATTGTTATTTGTTAAAACAAACAAAAATATAGTAATTGATTTCAACACTATTATTATTTAATATTTAGCCGTTCTTTCAATTATTAACAGAAAAAAAAAGAAAAAAATTAATTTTAACATATAAAAAAACGCTGCAAAACAATTTACAGTCTGTTTAGATTTGAAACTGTAGAATTTAAAGAAGGGATTCTCAGTACGAGAGCATAGAAAGAGAGCCTTTAGTTCTACTCTTGAGAACGTGTGAAAGCAGTGATGTGAACTTAGCCATTTTGGGGCTAAAATAAGCCCTTTTCAAAGTACCCGGATCCTAAACTAAAAAAACGAGCAAATTTAGCAGTTTTCGTCATTTCACTTAAGCCCTTTTAGCCCGTTTTTACTTTTAGTTCGGTATGATTATATTTTTATGTTTTTCTGGCAATATTGAATTGTGAAAACTGTCCTAGAAATTTAAAAACGTGCGAATGGAAAAACATTAAAACAACGCTTTAGTTTTGGATCGAGGTTTAAAGTTGCAGAGATGCGATTGGTAACAATCCTTTACTTAACTTTCTAGTTTTGCTATAAAAATGCAGATATAACCGAACTAAGACGAAATTATCAATTAAGAGTGATTTATTTATAAATAAAATATCGTTGAAGACGATTACTTCATATTGAAAATAGTCTTAAAGAAGTTTATAGTTATTGATCAAGCTACGAAATACTCCACCAGTTATGCTGAAAACTATTTCTGATTTATGGATTTATAAGTGCTGCAAAAAATAAATAAAATAAAACAGTGACAAATTATAAAAGGATGTATAAGTTTCTTAAAGCTTCTGTTGTATTTAAACACTTTATTTTTTTTTTTTTCTATTTAGCCCTTTTTAGTGTTTCTAAGAATTGCTATCACTGATGCTAAGTTTACAATTTACGGTTTTTGTAGCTGCAATTTTGTTTCGTTTCTTCTTTAAAGTTGTATTTGCGTCCTACTCTACGTATAAGGCGAAGTGGACGCTGATAAAGCTTCAAGTGAGGGACAGAAAGGAAAATATTCACATAAAAACTCCACAAAGTTACTCCTAGAGGGGTAAAATGTTGGAACGATTCCCCTTAATTTTTCCCGAACATATGAAACTTCAATTCAATGAAATTGTAAAAAATTGGAGTCCACAGTTCCTACACTGATATAAAAAGGCTTCATAACGCTGATGTATTTTGACATCAGTACTATGACAAGTGTCTTCGTTTTTGATCCCATGCCACTTTTCATCATGGTGATGTCAATCTTAACATCACTTGACCACAATGCCAGCAGGGTAAATATGAAATTATGTCATCAATGGGAGGACACATTGTCATCACAGAAATGACGAACATGTCTTCAGTGCGATGAGGCAGTAACATCGAAGAAAGGACACATTAGCATCAATTTAATGACAGTTTGTCATTAAGTCAAAGTGAGAGAATATTATTCTTTACTTACCCCATACCTATGTTTGTTGAATTACGACCTTTGTTTACAGCAGAACTCTCAATAATAAGACACCAGCTCCATGCCCCATATGGTCGTTGTATTTATTCTACTTTGATGTATTTAACTATTTTTGCTTCTTATAATACATTGTAATCATAAAAATAATGTAAATAATATACAAAATGTGGCATCGAATTAATGTCACAATAGTCACAAAATAGATGACACGTAAAAAATTACAAAATTGTACGAAGACGCTAGTCATTGGATTGATGTTACTTTTTGCATCATTAATGCCATTTGTAGTAACATTGATGTCACAATTCTGATGTTAGGGCATCATCAATATGAAGATGGATTTTTCTTTCAGTGTAGGATATCCCCAGACGGGTAAATTGTAATTCATCCACAACAATTCTTTCTAACATATCTATCCCGTATTTCTATTCCTTAAGGGGGCTCCCATACAAAATTTTCAATACAGACTAGTAAAATATTGGACGCAAGTTCCATTACTGTATAGGAGTCCCCTCTAAAGCCTGGTACTCTGTTCAAAATTTCACGTGAAATGCTGTCAAAACGCATATAAAAAAACTTGTGCGGAATATCTATGAAATAATGTTGATATAGTTGTACTCTGTTCGTTTTGTGAAAAAGTTCCGAAATGTTTCTGGCATCATTTTTTTACAACTGCGAAATAATGTAAGTTGCACTTATTTCACGTGGAATTTTAAGCAAAAGGAAAAAAGTATGAACTGTTTATTAAAAAGGTAATAAAAAAATAAAATAACCAAACCGGGAACAGTTTTTTATCCATATTTACTTTCTTTTTTATTAATTTTTTTATTATTTTTAGTAAAATACATGTGGGGTTTGTTTACATACGCAAAACAATGCTTCATACTTTGCTGGAATAAAAACTTCAAATTGTACAAACTCGCATCAATGTTACTTAATTGATACATGTCAAAATTTTCGTGTGAAATAATTAATGTTGCTCAACATTTTTCACAAATTTGAACAGAGTACTAGGCTTAAGGGGGGCATAATATATGACCGACTTTTTTTTTTTTTTTTTGACAACTACAAATGAATTGTAGTGGTTTATTTTATTTGGACATAACAAACGGGGGTTCCCATACAAATATTTTGCCGTCATCATCATCATCGTCCGCGCTATCATCATTTTAAAGTTGTTTTTACATATAAAAATTATTTATGCAGGTTCAAAAACTATTGCCGGAGTTAACTTTTATGAAAGCTATGAAATAATCTGTTACCAAAGTTTGTGTATAGAAGATTTTTAAGTCAATCATAAAAGTATCTTTGTTGATTTATAAAGCCCGTGATTGTTAACATTGCAAAATTAAATTTATCATAAAATAACCTGTGACTTTAGTACAAAATATCACATAAGCTTCAAAATTAGCAGCCTGTTCATCGATTTCGAACGTTAACGTTCGCATAGAAAATAATATTTAAAACAAAAACAATATTCGAAAATTTGTTTTTGTTTTAAATGTAATTTTCTATGCGAACGTTAACGTTCGAAATCGTTAAACAGGCAATAGGTTTTAATCCTTTTTATACCCTACACCACTAGTGGTGAAATGAGGGTATGCAAAATTATTCATTCCGTGTGAATCTTTTTTATTATTCATCTTTGACCCCATAAAGTATATATTCTGGGTCCTTGAGTAATTCTCAGTCGATTCAGTTATGTCCATTTGTCTGTCCTTCTGTTGAAAACACGCTCACTTTCGAAAAACTCAAAAGAAAATAACAACATTGGTTAAAAATTGTTTGCAGCTATTCTTAGCAGTTTGGGAATGAAATCCAGCAAAATCGGTGCTATAGGATAAGAGTTATGAATACAAATGTAGATATGCCTCCTGAAATATTCTAACTGCCGGTGGAGGGTATTAAAGATTCGGCACAGCCGAATATAGCACTCTAGCTTGTTATATATAAAATCTACATTATCCAGCAAATTTTATAACAAATGTGAAAAAATAAAAATTTTGGTTAAAAGTGTGCCGAATATGAAACCAAAATGAGTGATTTCTACTTGATTTCTTGTTAAACACCAAAAATTAACATAAGTTCTTTAAAAGAAAAACAAATGACACTACGTTTTCAGCTTAATTTTATAAAAGTTTTATACTTTACACCTTAAATTTTAAAAACCTTTATTTCTGGACAGAAGCCGATAACAAATTAAAATTGTATTACGGCGGCATGAAATAGCCCCCCATGAAATAAGTCCCCAAAACGGAAATGAAATAACTCCCCAAAAAAATATATGAGAGGCAACAACAACGTTTTTTGGGGATTTACTTCATTTTTTGGGGACTTATTTCATTTTCATATTGGGGAGTTATTTCATATGAAATAAGTCCCCAAAAATCTGAAATGAAATAAGTCCCTAAAAATATTTTGGGTACTTTTTTCATTTTCAAATTCCAAAATCGTCAAAAATGCAGATTATGTCCCGTTATAATACGTAAACAAAACTTGTTTTAATGAATGGTCAAGACCACTCATTCATTAAAAATAATACTTTTTGAGAAATATACGTTTGAGAAATAATTTTGCGGTAAGGAATAAAATAAAGCCATAATGGTATTATTGCCCATTTAATTTTTTTTTTTTGCTGGAAGCAATGAATCCAGGTTTCCCATTCAAAAGAGAGATAAAGCCTTTTATTTTTTTTTTCATTCCAATGGGAGGCAAAGCCATCATGGCCTTAGGACACATTAGTAATATTAGGAAATGGCTTTATCTCTCATTTCAGTTTTGAAAAACTTTTCCATTTTACATTGATTAATAGTTTTCTTATTTTTATAATTAAGAGCTAATGATTTTTCCTTTTACTAAAGTTAAGTATTGAAATCTGGCTTCGCATACTAAAGTTTTCCTGCGGCCGCGCTTAGGGTTTTTTTCCTCCAGTAGGACGCGGCAGGTGGCTTCGCTGAATAAAGTTTTTCTGCGTGCGTCACAAGAATAAAAAAATGGTTTTCAATTATAATTAAGGATTTTCCCTTTTACAGAATGTTTACACCATGCATAACAATATTCTGAAAAAATATGGCTTTATCTTTATTTGCGAAAAAAAAATGTCTATATCTCTCATTTCGCAAAATTTTAAATATGACCTTACCTCTCAATGATTGGGCAATAAGACCATTACGGCTTTATCTCCCATTCAATTGAGCAATAAAGCCATCATGGACTTACCTCCCATGGTTAAAAAGCACCCCCCCTCCCCTATTTTAATTGATTGGATGTTTTGAATACTTTTTGGCGATTTATTTCATTTCAGGAAATGGGGACTTATTTCCAATGAAATAACTTCCCAAATTTTTGGGAATTTATTTCATTTTGATTTGGGGAGTTATTTCATTTCTTTGGGGTTTCATTTCATTCTTAAATTGGGGGTTTATTTCATATGAAATAAGACCCCAAAAATTGGGGAATTATTTCATAATTTTGTTGGGGAATTATTTCGTGGGGGGCTATTTCATGCCGCCTTGTATTACATGAATATTAATCTTAGTGTTTTACTAACAAGAAAATTGGCTTAAAATTTCTACAATTTCTTAACGACTAGAACGATAATGACGATTTATTTCAACATATTTAATTGAAATTTAATTTTCCAAATATTAATCCTTTCCCACTGTTTTATGTACCATATTGTTCAATGACTTCGTTATGCATTCTTTTTAATCATCTAACTGCATAAAAACTAAAAAGTGAAGCATACTTCAGGGAGTTCAAGTACACTACATACATATTTTGCAAATGAAAGCCACTCTTTTAGAAACATGCTAATTGAGTTTAACATATGAAATACATACATACATAAGCAGGAATAAATATTTTCTCTAGTTATAAAATTAAGGTAAATTCTATACAAAGTTATAGGAAAAAATTGCAAGAATTTTTTTTTTAACCACTTTAGATTTGATTCAAAAATCTAAACAGATTGAATATTTTTTGCAGCAATTGTTTAAAATTAAATTAAATTTAACTCTAAGTTTACCTTAAATATTATTTATTTAAAACTTATAAGTCTACATACATTCAAGCAAACAAGTATTAATTAAATTTTTATACAATGGGGACCAGAAAACTTACATTTATACGTTTTTTTATAGTTATTGAATGAATGAGAAAATTCAATAACAACTGTATCAAGCAGAAAATTTCATTTAAATATAATCTCTTTTGTAATTATTATTTTTCCTTCATTAACATACTGAATAAATTTATCATGTTGGTTTTTTCGATTTAAAACATGTAGACAGGAGGTCATAATAAGTATTTACTAAACTCATGTCATTAATAAATATCTTTTCTTTTATAATGTTATTTTTTTTTTTTTTTTCTTGGATGAAAAATGTTGTTGTCATGTTTCATTTTAATTTAAAATGTTTATTCTCTTAGATTAAGGGAAAGGCTGTTTTCCACATGAATGAATTTCCTAAGAAGTAGAAACAAAAAGTTACAAAACAAAGCTCTCTTACGATCAGTGTTGCCAAAAGCAGGGAAAAATCTCTTGCCATAATATAGTAGCATGAGGAAATTAAGACGCTTGTTAAAAGTAACATATTAAATTTTTGGTACTATTTAAAATTAGAATTTTTGTTGTAAAAAACTTGTTTAAAAAAGCGTTGTTGTCATTTTTTGTAAATATGTATGTGTCTAAAGGCCATATTCTGACAATCCCACGATTTGAGATCGCGAAACGGCAAAATTTATTTGATGCTATTCTAAGGGTACTGCTACACGTTCAATAAATATCTTGATATTTGGATCGCGATCTATTTTAAAATATTGATGGATCACGAACGTACATGTTACATATTTACATGTTCAATATTTATATTATCTTTGTGCTGTGCGGGTCGTTTATCAATGTCGCGAGAAAATCAAAAGAAAGGCTGTTTAGCTATTTTGCTTGAACCCACTCGATTTTACCGTCTTCTGCCATTACCCTTTATTTTAATAAACTTTACACAAATTTTGTCAATTGTTTTACTTTTTATTTGCTTAATTTTTTCCACTGCGTATTTTATTTCTTTTATTTTGACACTTTTTACTGACGTATCATGATTATTTAATATCATGAAAATGCTACACGTTCAATATTTATCACGCGATCCACGATCCGCGATCTGGATTTCATATTTGAGGGCACTGCTACACGTTCAATAAATATCGTGATATTTCTAGTATCACGATATTTATTGAACGTGTAGCATGTAATATTGATGGATCGCATTCCATATCGCAGAATGGCCTAAAATATGAAATCCAGATCGCGGATCGTGGATCGCGTGATTAATATTGAACGTGTAGCATTTCCATGATGATAAATCATGATACGTCAGTAAAAACTGGCAAATAAAAGAAAATACACAGTGAAAAAAATTAAACAAATGAAAAGTAAAACACAATTGACAAAATTTGTGTATTTTTTGCTCCACATTTTTCTTTCCACTTTTTTCTTCAATGGAAAAACAAGCAAACTAGCTAAATAGGCTTCCTTTTGGGTTTCTCGCGACATTGATCAACGACCCGCACAGCACAAAAATAACATTAATACTGACGCGATAAATATTGAACATGTAGCATACGCCCGTGATCCATCAATATTTTAAAATGGATCGCGATCCAAATATCACGATATTTATTGAACGTGTAGCAGTGCCCTAAGGCCATTCTGCGATATGGATCGCGATCCATCAATATTGCATGCTACACGTTCAATAAATATCGTGATACAAGAAATATGACGATATTTATTGAACGTGTAGCAGTGCCCTAAAACTTGTGCGTTTTGATTACGGTCTGCCCTAGTTTATTGATAATATTTTAGTCACAGAGCACACAGGGGCGTCACGAGACAGAAAATATTGTATTTTTCTGTCTTTTTCTTCGAAATCTGCCCTTTTTGCATTTTTTGTTTTGATTACGCAATTCGTGTTGATAGTAGCGGCCTGTTTTTACACATTGCCCCTTCACTACCAAAAAACGTTTTCTTCCTCTTTCTTCGAAAGCTGCCCTCGCAAATGGTTTAGACATTTTTTCATACTTCACTTTTTTCATAACATACCTTTGAAATTTGAAGACGCCAAACATCTTGCGATTATGATGCACAGAACACCTATCATACGATTTTAAGTCAGAGTCGCAAATGTTAAGCGTTTTGCGATTTTCAGAACATGTCCGTAAAATGGTTATGTAAAATTAATAATCTTTTTGGGTTTCATACAAAAACGGATAGAGAAGGGTTGAGGGATTCATGGGGGTCATTACCTCCCCTGGGCAGTTTTTTTCTAAAATCATTAATAAATAAATGGTATGAATACAAAGAGCCACACGTTTAGCTGCATGTAAACAAATATTTTTACAAAAGTCAAGCTATGGTCACTAGGGCTATAACTTTTTCACACTTTTTGAGAACATCAAAAACGGCATAGTATAGTCGTGTAGAACATTAAAAGTTATTAATAAAATATATGATAATTTTTTCGGATTGTTTAAAAAGTTCACGCAGGAATCTGGTTGAAGTTTGTAAACAACCATTTTTATCTCACGGAAATTTAAAATATATACATCTGATATTTTTATACATTCCTTTACGTATCACTTAAATGCTATTTTGGAATTTATCCACTGCTTTAGGTTAAACAATTTTCTTAGGATTTACAATTCATCTCGGCTCAAAATTTCATGAAAGGTTTTAGAAATTTGCTTTCCTGCGTGAGGTTTTTTTCGCAAAACGACGGGAGACAGGTGTTTTCATTGCTAAAACATTATTGGCTACTCCGTGGTACTATGCCGGAAATTTGGTTATGGCCCTAATGGTCACACTTTTCACAAAATTTTACGCCAGACTAAGCAATATTTTTCTCAAACATTTATTTGATTTTACATAACGTTTGATAAATCAAACAGCATTGAACATTTATTAATAAAAATATGCTTTAATTTTTTTTTTTTTTTTCAGTAATATAATTTTGTAGATAAACAAAAATAATTTAAACGAAAGTTGTAAGTAGATCAATTTAGTAGTTAGTTAGTAAGGCATTTTTTGTTTTTTTCAGTCAAAAGTTCGTTAAGTGTGAATATACCTTAAGTCGTATAAGATAAATACTGTAAGGTTTGCAGGTATATAAATAACATCAATGCTCTCAGTTATGGTTTCAAAAGCAAAGTAAAAGAGCTTCAAAAACAATTGTAGATGCTGAACGCTACCCTTGCAGAATAACGATCTATGGAACTCTTAAGCGTCGTCGTGCAGAGCAGTTTATTGCCGCAACACCACGGGCAAAATGAGAAAAATGTTACTTTTTCGCAGTGCATATCCTAAAGGCCGATTTATACGGTAATACAATGATGTAGAATGAGAAAAATCTTATCATATAAAAGCAAAATGTATTAAGTAAGAGAGAATACGAATACAAAATCTGACAAGCGGTCGGTAAATGCTTTTTTCTAAACCATTTTAGAAACTTGTGTATTCTCATCACACCAGAGGTGTATTTTAACAGTGTATATTGAAGGTGGTAGCATTTTTATACAATTACAAAAACAGCTAAAATCAACTCAGGAAATTTTCATGTTGTTTTTGTAAAAATTTTAAACTGCAACCATCTGTTTTTTGTTATTATTTTTGATTTTACTTATACCATCCGTGTAAACATGAATTATACTTACAAAAGATTTTTATTTTTTTCTTTTAAGCACGGAGAGAATTTCATAATATTTTTGTTCTACAAAGTCGTAATACATTGTATTACCGTGTAAACTGGCCTTAAGCGGCATAACATTTTTAAAAACAAAGTTGGAGTTGCAATGCAAGATATCTGTAAGACACGTTCGGTTGAGATGCATGATGTCTCTATATTTATGGAGTGCCCCGGTAGGCTAGCTAGTAGTGGGCTAGTCTATCAACCCCGGGGTTGCGGGTTCGATTCCCGCCAGAGACAAGCGTCAAGCTTCGCGGGGATTAGCATAGGGAATTAAAAAAAAAAAAAAAAAAAAAAATATAATTTCAAGAATATGACTTGCTCAACATTTTTAAAGTCGCGAAGATATCCGTTATGGAGAAATGGTGGAAAAATTCCGAGTACAGCTTTGGATACAGCACAACCTTTAGAAAAGTATACGTTTACTTCCTATTCCAAATTTGGAAACTTTTATAGTAAAAGTTCTCCAGCTATACTGTAATTTAGATTGTCTTTGTATTGGAGGTGCCACCCCAATTTCTCTTACCCTTTAAAAGAGGTTTTGTAGTAATAACCAAATTATGTGTTCCAAATTTGGGAAATTTTGCTTTAACCATTCTCAAGATGCATATACACAAAACTATATTGTCTTTTTATGCATAGTGTAACGCTCATTTCTCCAATCCAGCCCACTCTTGGGCAGGTATTGAGTATTAATAACCAAGTAATTTTCAAATTTGAAAGCTTTAATTTTAACCGTTCTCCAGATAAAAGGTTATTCTTATTGTTTTTGTATGGAAGTTGCCACGCCCATTTTTTAAATTTACCCTTCTTTTTGACAGATGTTATGTTTTGATTATCATTATATTTGTAGTGAATTTAAAAATTGTAACTGTTCTTTAGACATACAGAAATCTATATTGTCTTTGTGTCGAAATGCCTTCTTGTCGAAACCAGCCCACTTTTTGGCAGATGCTATGTATTGATAACCAAGTTATTTGGTTATTAAAATTGATCGAAATTATTTATGTTGGTATCATGAAACTCGATATCGGATGAAAATTATGGAATTTGAAATAATAGCATTCGTTATCGAGTAACTCGACACTACATGTATCGAGTTTTCATTTGATACGTCAGTGTCTGTCGTATGCAAAAACGTTCGATAGTTTATTCGATACGATAGTATCGAATGCGGTGGTTAGACCCCTGAAAACTTTTACTGCAGTAGCTCTCCAAATATAACGCGATTCATATTATTTTTGTAAGGGATGTGCCATGCCCACAGGGAAACGTTTCCATTATTTTTTTTTCTATAAGAACCATTTTCCGAATTTTTCAAATCATAACAGAAAAAATTCCGAAATTGATCCTGCCGAAATTAATGAAGTGCGATCGTCAACGCATATCATTTCATATTTGTATATATGTATGTGTAGGTTTTTCTTTTATATTAAGACAATTTTGACAAGTCGGGTATTTTTATAGAGCAGCCATGGCTACACTCCCAAATGAGTCTACCTCGTGTTAATGTATCTTGCTAATTTTAAAGGAAACTTTCCAATATCAGCACCAAAATCTTATAAAAATTCAACAAAACAATAATTAAAAACTTTATTTTATTTTAATACATACTAATGTTCTTGTTTTTATTTGTTGCGTACTTGGGAAAATATTTTTTATATTATCAAAACTCATTATCAAATTTAAACATGGCTTATGTATGTCAACTTGTATAAGCTGTTAACATGGTACAATTTATAAGGTTGCCCCAGAAGCCCAGCTAAATATTGTTTATGAAACTTACATTATGTTACCATAGCTTTACAATTTTGTTTGTGTACAAGAGTACTTATCGTTGCTTAAACTACACATATTTGTGACAATCTTTCGTGTTTATCTACCAACAAAATACATTTTGTTTTTGCCTTGTTTTACTTGTTGTAGAACTAGGGTTGCCTTATTAAATGTACCATGTGTGCTAATGTTTTTACACAATTAAAAGTGACACGTACATAATTATATTTTTAAATGAAAAATAAACTTTACCAAAATTTATTTGTACAAACAGTATCACACAAAAGTTTATAAATTTAATAAAAATTTTAAAAATTTATTGTTTTTTTTTTTAAAACATAATTTAATCTTTTATTTAAAAATAATGACATAAATCAGAGTTTTCATGAAAGGCTAAAACAAAAAAATTTCTAACAAAAGTTTATAAATTTTTAAGGTTTTTTTTTAACTTTTAATTAACTATCCTTCGGCTATTATTCGACCGATTTTAACCGGTTATTTTAGATTTGCCTAAAGCTTCTTGCAGATAGTGGTCAGATCTTACAATAATGTCAGGTCTGGCAATGTGCTGATAATTTACTGCCAAAGAAAAATGGCCCCAAGACTAAATTGGCAGATCAGTACTGAAATTCTGTAACTTTTTAACGACAAAAAATTGTCGTTAAGTAGTCAAAATTCGTTAACTAACGAAAATTGTCGTTAAGAGCTATTCTGTAATGAAATTTTAACAATTTTTAGCGGCAAAAAATGTCGGTAGCTAACGACACAAAAAAGCTCTTGTTAAATAATAACGACAATAAATATACTGTTAACAGATTAAAAATATATAGTAAAGTAGCCAATTTTTAACACAAAAAAAGTAAGAACGTATAGTCGATCAAGTCCGACTCTACATTGCAGTATTTGGGCGATCATGGTTCCACCAAAAAGAGTATGTTGTGAGGTTAATATTCACATAAGACATTTTTGTGCCAAATATTATCTAAGTATCTACTACCGTTATTAGTGTATTCGTATAGGATCTGTGGTCAAATATGGACCAATTCTAAAAAAATTTGTTCTGGTGATTTATGTAGGTAGCGACAAAATATTTTTGGATCTTATTCAACTCAAATGTCTATAATACAAGATGGCTATTAATAGGCGCAAATCCCTATTCTGGAAAGAAGTTTTCACTGCTTCTCACCATTATACAAAGTCTTCGACATTGTGACAATATTTTTAAAATTGCAACCTGTTATTTGTGCACAAGGTTATCTTGGACAGACAACCAGCCATCCTGATAGAAGCACGGGCTTCGTTAAATGGATTCTGACACAGATTCTGAGTCAATCGGTATACTAAAAGGCAGGTTCAGAACCTTTATTTAAATGTGTTACACACATTCGTACAAACACATAATATCCTCTTCACATACAGTAGTGTAGGTATAAAAAGTAAGAGCAGAATGTTGTGCTAGAGTGGCTCAGCCACCTGGAAATTTTTCCCTATGTATAAAAAGATTTAAAACCAACATATTTGTTTAGAAATATAATCAATATTTACACGTTTTCATTCATGTTTAGTTAAAATAAATGCAATAAAGCAAATTTATTTTGTATTTTTTATTAATGTTAAAAAATTTTCACTTTGACGTTCTTATATTTTTACCGATATTTGTCGTCGATATTTCTAAACAAAAAAATTTGTTTATTTAAAATACAGAATAACAAATTCGTTAAAGCAACTGAGATTTCTCGTTAATTAACGATATCGGTAGTTCAAATCAAAAAGTTACAGAATTGAGGTACAGACGATTATAAGAAAACCATACAATTTCATTGGCAAAAAATCTTCTTACAAAAGTTTATAAATTTTTAAGGTTTTTTTTTAACTTTTAATTAACTATCCTTCGGCTATTATTCGACCGATTTTAACCGGTTATTTTAGATTTGCCTAAAGCTTCGTACAGATAGTGGTCAGATCTTACAATAATGTTAGGCAGACAACTGTCTTAGTCTGTGTTCATACGGCTCATGTCTTATTTACAAGATTGCTACTTTGTAGACGAGAGGGACGAGGGGAAAAGAAACGAGTACACAGATGCATGTACTGTCTTTACGTTTTGCTTTCTTATTCGTTGTTTAATTTTGTTTTTGTTTTCAAAATCAAATAAAACAAAATAAAAAACATGTCGTCAACATGACATGAATCATATAATAAATTCATCTGCCAACAAAAATTGTCAGCTCATACGGTTGTCAGATAATTGCATGGCAAGAACTGCCAGATATTTTTTTAGAAATGGTCAGTATATGAAAATTGCGTGAATTTTTATAAATTGGAAAATTGGAAATATCGTTATTAAAGGGAAAACACCAGTTGCAAGAATTTTAACAATTTTATTTTGTTTAAAATATGTTTCATTGAGTTTCATTAACGTTAATTAAAATTTTGCAATATCAAACTTTTTTTTGTTTTTCTTTTCACTCATGCATATACAGGATGGAAACTATGGCGCAGGTGTACTTGTTGTATACATTGGTGGCTATCTTTAAAAAAAATTAAGTAATTAAAAAAGTCCTTTTTCTAAATATACAAATACCAAGAGATGAGGCAGAAAATATAAAATTATAAAAGTAAAGTTGGTACAAAATCCGACACCTCATTTTCCATCCCTGCTACGTATGTATTTGTAGTGTTGCCAATAGAAAAAGTTCTCTGACAACGGCATCATTGTATGCATAAACTTTGCACAACTGACAATAAGAAATAGCTTCCTACGTCTGATAATGATCTGGCGGCATGAAATAACCCCCCAAAATATAACCCCCAAAATAATAATGAAACAACCCCCCAAAGTGTTTATTTCAAATGAAATAAGACCCCAAATTCTGAAATGAAATAAGACCTCAATATGAATAATACAGTAATTTTAACAGTTTAAGGTTTAAAGAATTGCGGAAAAAGTAGCAGGAGTTCGGCCGGAGACAAGCATTTCCTCCTTCATGATATACCAAACACCGGCTTCGCTAACTAAAGCTTTACTGCATAGCCGGCCTACGGCCGGATTCAATGAATGGCGGTATGAACTAAGTCCCCAATGAACTAACTCCCCAAACTCAAAATAAACTAAATCCCCAAACGACTGTATGTGAAAAAACAAATATCAATTTTGGGGGCATCGTTCATTTTATTTTTTGGGGAGTTAGTACAAATGAACGAAGTCCCAAAAAAGTAGTAATAAACTAAACCCCTTAATTAATTTTTGGGGACTTAGTTCGGCGCTGCGAAATATGGCCCCAGGAAATATGGCCCCAAAAAATAAATGAAAATTGACCCCAAATTTGGGGCTATTTTTCATAATGCAATATGGCCCCATTTTTTTAATGAAAAATTACCCCAAAAAAATGACCCTAAATTTGGGGTTATTCTTCATTATGAAAAATCACCTCAAAATTTATAATGAATTTTAACCCCAAAAAAGAACACAAAGAAAGTGACATTAAACATTTTCGGTGGAGTTCATATGCCCAAAACTAAAAATCCCAAATTTAGAATCCCGATTTCAAAATCCGGATAATTATACAGTTTTGGTTTTAAAAATCGTACGATTGATAGCACGGTTGGGCTTTCGGCCATGCACAAGGATTTTTTTTCTCTATGGTATAACGAACACTGGCTTTGCTTGCTAAAGCTCTACGTTATAGCCGGCCTTCGGCCGGGCGCAAGGATTTTTTTCTCTATGGTATAACGAACACTGGCTTCGCTAACTAAAGCTTCTCTGTATAGCCGGCCTTCGGCCGGGTGAAAGAATTTTCTTCTCTTTGGTATAACGAAAACTGGCTTCGCTAACTAAAGCTTCACTACATAGCCGGCCTTCGGCCGTGCGCAAGGATTTTCTTTTCTATGGTATAACGAACTCTTCTCGTAATAGCCGGCCTTCGGCCGGGCTCAAGGATTTTTTCCTCTATGGTATAACAAACACCGGCTTCGCTAACTAAAGCATCTCTGCATAACCGGCAAGGATTTTCTCTACTTTGGTATAAGAATTCGGGGTTTTTATGTTATCCCTAGAAACTTTTACACAGAATTTTATATAAATTTGTGTAAAAATGTTTGGGGTGATTTTTCATTTCTTTAAACTTGCATTTTTTATTAGTAGATGAAAAAAAGCCCCAAAGTAAAAATTGTGATTTTATTTGGGGCCATTTTTCATTCCTTGTTATTGGGGTCATTTTTCATTCCACTTAAAATGCAAAAACACCCTTACGAAAAAATGAAAAATAACCCCAAAAAAAACAAAAAAACGGCGCCAAAATTGCGTGTTGTTGTGTCTCATGTAAAATTTTGGGGCCGTTTTTCATTTTCCTTTTGGGGCCATATTTCCTGGGGTCATTTTGCGCACCGCCACTTAGTTCATTTCTTAAATGTTTTTAAATTTAGCAATGAGAAATATTTTTATTGCAAGGTACCGTTATAAACAAAAAATTTGTGTACTCAACTTCTATTGAGTGAAATGCGGCAGCGCGTCCGGCGGGCGATTGTGGGGCGTGCGGCTGGCCCGTCACAACATGTTTCCAAACTCCAAAGCATAGCCGGCCTTCGGCAGGGCGCAAGGATTTTATCCTTTATGGTATAACAAAGACCGGCTTCGCTAACTAAAGCTTTTATGTATAGCCGGCCTTCGGCAGGGCGCAAGGATTTTCTCCTATATGGTATAACAAACACCGGCATCGCTTACTAAAGCTTCTCTGTATAGCCGGCCTTTGGGCGGGCGCAATAATTTTCTCCTTTATGGTATAACCAGTACCGATTTCGCTAAGTAAAGCTTCTAAAATCTGCATTGTTTCCGAACGAAGGCCGAATACACAGAGTAGCTTTAGTTAACGAAGCCGAAGCAAATCCTTGCGCCCGGCCGAAGGCCGGCTATGCAGAGAAGCTTTAGTTAGCGAAGCCGGTTTTTTTTTTATACCATAGAGGAGAAAATCTTTGCGCCCAAAAGTGTTTTTGTTATAATTTTATTGTATACACCCAGAGAAAAAACAGCAAACAAATTGTTATATTTTTTTTAATTTGGGGACTTAGTTCACTTTTATTAGAGGACTTTTTTCACTCTTGTGGAAATTTGGTGAAACTGGGGTCTTATTTCATTCCTGCTTAGGGGCTTGAATCACCTGTTTGGGGGCTTTGTTCATAATGGCTTTCTCGGGTTTTTTCCATAAATGAACGACGTCCCCAAATTTAGGAGCTTAGCTCATTTTGGGTTTGGAGAGTTAGTTCATTGGGGACTTAGTTCATACCGCCTCAATGACTTTCTTCTCTGTGGTATAACAAACACCGGCTTCGCTAACTAAAGCTTCTCTGCATAGACGGCCTTTGGCCGGGCGCAAAGATTTTCTCCTCTATGGTTTAACAAATGGCGGTGCGCAAAATGACCCCAGCAAATATTGCCCCAAAAGAAAAGTGAAGAACGGCCCCAAAATTTAACGTGAGACACGCAATTTTGGGGCATTTTTTTTTTGTTTTTTTGGGGTTCTTTATTTTTTCGTTGGGGTACTTTTGCATTTTAAGTGGAATAAAAAATGGCCCCAAATAAAATCACAATTTTTACTTTGGGGCTATTTTTCGTTTACTAATAAAAAATGCAAATTTTGAGAAATGAAAAATCACCCCAAACATTTTTCGCAAATTATATAAAATTGTATGTAAAAGTTTCTAGGGATAGTATAAAAAACCCGTATTCTCAGTGGAGAAAATCCTTGCCGGCTATGCAGAGATGCTTTAGTTAGCGAAGCCGGTGTTTGTAATACCATACAGGAAAAAATCCTGGCGCCCGGCCAAAGGCCGACTATTTAGAGGAGCTTAACTGAGCGAAGCCAGTATTCATTATGCCATAGAAAAGAAAATCCTTGCGCACGGCCAAAGGCCGGCTATGTTGTGAAGCTTTAGTGAGCGAAGCCAGTGTTCGTTATACCATAGAAAAGAAAATCCTTGCACCCGGCCAAAGGCCGGCTATATAAAGAAGCTTTAGTTGGCGAAGCCAGTGTTCGTTATATCATAGAGAAAAAAATCCTTGCGCCCGGCCAAAGGCCGGCTATAACGTGAAACTTTAGTAAGCAAAGCCAGTGTTCGTTATACCATAGGTGATACAGCCCTTGTGCATGGCCGAAAGCCCAACCATGCTATCAATCGTACGGTTTTTAAGCCAAAACTGTATAATTATTCGAATTTTGAAATCGGGATCTTAAATTTGGGATTTTTAGTTTCGGGCAAATTTTGAACATAACTTTCTTTGTGTTCTTTTTTGGGGTTAAAATTCATTATAAATTTTGAGGTGATTTTTCATAATGAAGACCCCAAATTTTTCATTTATTTTTTGGGGCCAAATTTCGCAGCGCCATAACAAATACCGACTCGCTTACTTAATCTCATTAAATCAGCTTTGTGACCGACCGAAGGCCATCTATGCAGAGAAGCTTTAATACGCCAAGCCGTTGTTTGCTAAACCTTAGAGGAGATAAATTATTTTCCCGAAAAGGATTTCGTTATAAATTTGAAGGTGAGAGGAAAGACTTTAGCAGGAAGGTTATTCCACATACGAAACACATCCCATTGTAGTACTGATAGAACAGGCAAATACAATCAACATAGCGGCGGTGCTCAAAGGATTGAAAAGAATTGAAAAAAAATTTGAAGCACCGGTCCACGCATAAGAGCTGCATTTCATTTGAAGCATATTTTCAAAAAAATTTGAAACTTTTAGTATTTGGCTGACATGTTGGAGTTTTGTCAAACGGTATGTTGTGTCTAGTGCTTAATGTAATCATTTAAGGGAAAACTTTGCAGAGTGAAGACGTTGATGTAGAAGCATTCAAATTATTTTCAGAAGTAAATTCAAATTTTTTTAAGCCGCATTGCTTGCCACAAAAAAGCTCGTTGTTTAAATAATTCTTTACTCAAAATTCTTTTCCTAAATTTTACATATATTTCTACTCCGTTTTAAACGAAGAGCAAGTAAAATTGCCGCAGCACTATCGTTGAAAACAAAACAAAATTGAAGAATTAATGTTTGTACGAAATATGTTTGTGTTTTTTATTGGCGAACACAAAACGAAAGCAAAGTGTGTGCAAGGCCATATATTTGTTTTTTTTTCCCCCTTAATTTTCTGTTATGAATACCTATTCTGAGTGTTTGAGGGTTAATAAATTCTAAGAAAAGAATTGCCAAACGATTCTACTGAAGACATCTGAAATTATTTTTTAGTTTAGAAGTACATTTAGTATATTTTTTTTTTGACTTATACCAAACGAATTTTCAAAAAATTCAAAAATTTTAGGGGCCCATATTTCGGGAACCCGAGCTAACTTTTCCAAACCCTTTGACAGATTTGCTCTACTAGTAGTTCACTTTCATTTAATTTCATTAATTAAAATTTTCAAAATAGTAGTCTTGAAAATGTTTAAGTAGTTCTTTCCCAATAATCAATTTCGCTGGTAATCAAGTGCAAAACAACTGGTATTCATGTTCGAATTTCAAGTTTTAAGGGTTGTAGTTAGCGTTGCCAGATGGCCTGGAATGGTCTGAGTTGTCCAGTTTTTTTGGGTCTTGTCCAGTTACCAGCTCAAAACAAAAATATATATGCATGAATGGATCTCGTTTGTATTTTCCACACCAATTTTCAAGCCTTTTGCGAAAATACTTTAAGTATTTGAAATAATCTATACTCACAACAAAGGAAAACGAGGTCCTTTGGAAATTTTAATAAGACTTAATTTTGTTAAAAGTTTGAAAAATGTTCAAAAAGTTAGTAAATTCGGTAAACCGTAAGCGACACACAGTACTAGATGTATGAACAAAAAAGGGAATTGTTCTGGACTTTGTAAACGGTAAGTCCGATTGAAATTAAATTCCAGATGCGTATAAGGGACTTGTATTCCAGTTTAAGTAAAGGATTAGGGATCTTAAGACATATAAGGAAAGCCACCAGAGGTTCCCCAATTAGGGTACCTTAAGTATTACAAAAATTAAAAACAATATAGAATTCTTAATTTAACTATTTCGAACCGACAAAAAATTGCTGGAAATGCAATATTGGCACTAGGTGAACCTTAAAGACTAGAAAAAAGTTAATAACTTTACCACGCCAGAATTTCAGATTTCGTCACCAGAGGCGCTGGGGGCGCTGGGATATATAATCCCAGTCGCTGTTCTTAAATTAAAATTTGGGATATAATGTCCCATATTAAAAAAACTCACTAGAAAAAGTTTATCAATTTTATTGATTTATCAAAAGATTTACATATGATAGGGTGTAAAACACTTAAAACATAGTGGAACTTCGAGGAAACAATTTCAAAAAAGTTTCCAATTCACTGGAGCCTCGATTTGTATCGCAAAGCACAGACGGATTGTATTCGGGAGGTAATTCTTTTCGTGGCTGGGAACTGCCGTCAACCGTCCATATATTCTCAGAAGCAGGTGTTACTGCAATAAGGCAATCTTCTTCCACGTCGTCAGGACCGATATCGTCATCAGAACTGGACTCCATATCGCCTAAACACTGTTCTTCAGTTGTAGATGAATCGTTGTCCTCCGACGCTATATATTCAGATCCGCTATTTTCAAATGGCTCCGACTCACCTGAGGAATCGTAGAGCACATTTTCGATGTCATCGTCAGTAAGTCCAGCTCTCTTGCTGGTCATTATACCTATTGGGTATAGAAATTTAAATTTACCATTATTGAACTGATATGCAGTTAATATACTCCTGGGATATATAGTCCCAAGTAAAAATACTACTGGGACATATAATCCCAAGAACACTAAACCTTAGTTATATCATGAATTAGTGAATTTCTAAACTTGAATTGAAAACACATAGCACAAACACTATATAAATACACGGGAAAGAAAAAAATATTTAACACTTATTGCTTTTTTCGTAGTAATTCGTATGCTTTTTTGCAAAATTTTCCAACACGTGTTCACTTCTTCAATAATTACAAGCAACTGCAGCTTCAAAATTTCAAGCAAGCATCGTCAAGATGTGTTGAATGTCATAAAAAACGAAAAAAAATACATTTGCATTCACATTCTTCATCAAATATTACCAAGAGGTGTTTTTAAACTTTTTTGGGATATATTGTACCGACTGGGTCGAAAGGGTTAAGCCTGATTTTAGAAATCTTATTTGTGAAATGTACTGTTCCATTGACACACGTATTGGACAAAGATCTTAAGTCGTGCACACATCATTTTTTATTTTTGGATAGTTTTTAAGATAATTAGAAAAAATCCTCTCCAGTAAAATTCGTATTTAAGCGCTTACGATTATTTTGCAAAAAAAAAGTCGATTTTGAACTTTTTTGTTACTTAAGCCCTTTTTGATTTAAGATGACGATATGAAATATGACGTAAAACTTAATTTTCATTGTAACGTTTCCTCGTTTTTTTTAATGTTATGGTAAAAAAAAATTACACCAAATTTTATTTTTTTTTAAACTTTTTAGATTGTCCAGTTATTTTTACAAATTTAAGGTGAATTTTTTATTTGTATTTAAATATTGGTTTCTGGCAGCCCTCGTTGCGGTAAGCTTTTGTTACAGCTTTCTCCAGTAAAATGGGAATTTGAAATCAAGTGAATATAAGTAAAATATTTTGAAGCTTGAAAAGCATTTAAAAATACGTTTGAACTCAAGGCGAATTCAACTACAGGTGGTGTCGAAAGGCCATCTGATTTTGACAGTTCGAGCTAACCATTTTCTATTGTTATTTATTCTTTTTATATTCTTATTTATATTGAAATAACAGGCTTTTAGAATTAAAATAATTTTTAAGACAATATTTAATTGTTTTTAAAAGTTTTTTATATAATTGGAAAACAAAACAGTGACAAAAAACATTAAAATAAAAAAAGTGAAAAAAATAAACTAAAAAGTGTTAAACAAAAAACTAAAAAACAGCCAAAAAAGTAAGATAAAAAAATGAAGTGTGGCTCTATAAAAAACCAAAAAGCTGGAAGTGGAAGTTTTTTCCGTGTTCCGAACGATGATCGCAGGCTTAAGTGGAGCAATATTTGCAACCAAATATTGCAAACCAGTTTGCATCATCAAGTGTCTTCAAAACCTCATTTGTTCATTTGTAAAGGTACGTTCAGACGGATGAAATATTTGATAGCAAACATCAAATATTTCACTAACGTAGTGCGAACACAAAATATTTTTGAGTGTCAAATAAAATAACAGCTGATTTTGAGCAAATAAAAGTATTTGCCGGCAAACAAATATTTGTCCAATGTGAACATAATGTGAACACAAAAAATCAAATATTTTAGTAGTTTTTGAGCAAACATTTATTTGATATTACAAAAAAATTGTAAGAGCAAACAACGACAAATAATTTTAGCTATGTTACCTATAGAAGCAATTTTTCTTGTAATTTTTCGGATTCTTTACAGTTTTAAAGATTTTTTATAATTATTAGGCTTTGCTATCATGCCGCTATTGGCAAATTTTTGCGAATTTCCGCTAATTTAGCAATTTTTATAGAATTTTTGCCATTCCTTATAGTTTTAGGCACTGTAAATTTATTTTATGGTTTTGTTTGAAATCTTAAAACTGTTCGCGAATTTTCGCTATTTTTGCAAAATTTTTTTTTTTTTTTTGTTTTACCCGACATTTTGTATTTTTTAACCGATTAAGCGATTTAAAATAAATTTTAAGGTTTGTTTTCAAGTTTGCAATTTTTCGCGAATTTTAGCCATGTTCGTGATAGAAGCGATTTCTTGCTGTGATTCTTTGCAGATTTAACGATTTTTAATAACTGTTAAGCTTTCCTATCATGCCGCTATTAGCAAATTTTTGCAAATTTCCGCTAATTTGGCAATTTTTACCGAATTTTTGCCATTCCTTATACTTTAAGGGACTTTTAATCAATTTTATGGCTGTTTAAAATTTTAAAAATTTTCGCGAATTTTCGCTTATTTTGCAAAAAACATTTTTTTTTTTTTTTTTTTGCTATTTTCCGACAATTTATTTTTTTAAACGATTTTCAAGTTTGCAATTTTTCGCGAATTTTAGCCATGCTCGCGAAGAATTTTTAATAACTATTAGGCTTTGCTATCATACCGCTATTAGCACATTTTTGCAAATTTCCGCTAATTTGGCAATTTTTACTATTTGTGAAATATATTTTAATTTTTGAACACTTTCATTAAATATTTCTTTGATGCAAATATTTGTCTAAGTCTGAACGCATGGCAAACATGATTTCCTTTATTTTATTTGACACTATTTTCCAACTGTTTTAACAAACAAAAATTGTCCAATATTTGAGCTTAGTGTGAACATTAAACAAAATATTTTTTTGTTTCACACAGTTTGAAGCAAATATCAGAACAAATATTTTTGTCAAATATTTCATTAGTCTGAACGTACCTTAAGAAAGTATCGTCGGCCAAGCCCGACCATATGATTCAAGAGGGATCGACCTATGTTTTTAATTTCATTAAAATTTGTTTGATAGTAGACACAAAGACTCTATTCCGAAAAGCAGTTTGTATGGTGCTATATGAAATTGTGGACCGATTTGCCCCATTTTCAATAGGCTTGGTGTACCAATTAGAGCCTATGTACCAAATTTCATCAAATTATCTTCAAAATTGTGACCTATACTTTGCGCACAAGGCAACATGGGCAGCCTGCAAGCCAAGCGGACGGACATCATTAGATCGACTCAGAAAGTGGTTCTGAGACGATCTGTATACTTTAAGGTGGATATTGGATTTAATTGATGAATTTTAGATAAAAAATTATATGTATGTATGTACATATATTTTATTTAAGTTGTCTTATAACCAATTGAAGTAAATTAATGAAATTCGGTACATAGGTTCTAATTGTCATGAGGATTAAGCGTATTGCAATTGGCGATAACTTCAACATAAATCTAAAATTGCCAATGGTGCCCAAATGAGGTACAATCTCTGCTTGACCGACTATACATTCTTATTTGTTTATAATGGATATTGGCAAACAAAAAAATAAATTGTGGCTGACTTCATAAATATATGCTTCATAAACTCCACAACTTTTCTGTAGACAATGCTTTGAGTTCATTATTTTCAATCACTTGTGTTTTGAAAAGAGTACATTAGCAATGGTTATAACATCCGTTGCAGGGGCGGAAAGGCTGTTTTAAAGATTTTCATGCCTTTAAATGGCACTTGCTATATATTGGCTTCATCCGCGGTTATGCTGGTTTCAACAGTAGCGATTATTGTGGAGGCATAGGCTGCAGTGCTAGCTAGCTGTAGTAATGATACCAGAAATACACGTTTTTATTTAATATTTTTTGAATTTATTTTATTTTGCTTTTACCTTAATGACTATTTTTTAATTTTGTTTAATGTATACTATTTTTTTATTTAATTTTGTTTTCTTTGACATATTTTTGTTTACAAATTTTAAATTTTTGTTTTGTTTGTTTAAAAAACCCTGTTGTTTTTGCAATGTTGTACTTGTTGTCGTTCCGACACCACCTGTAGCTAATTCGCCTTGGTTTGAACTCAAGTTTATTTACAGTTAAATTTTAAGCACTTGAAATTTTATTTTTGAGTGCTTTTCGGGTTTATACATTTTTGCCTGTTAGTTTTTTTTTAACGAAGTAACTTTAAAATTGACCTCCCGTTTTATATTTTTAGAACATAATAAATTTATTGAATTATAAAAACATTTTAAAACTAGATATTATAAGTAGTTTTTAGTAGCACTTGAGTTTATTTCAAAACTAAATGTTACATTTTTGCACTAAAAATTCTTATAAGGTTTTGTTCTGAAAACAATTTCTAGTTTATACCAAAATAAAAAACAAAATCTTTTTGCTCTTGAGCTTTTAACTTATACAATAGATTAAATCTAATGCAGTCATTAATTAATTAAAACTTATTTAAAGGACTTTTTTAATTTATGTTTTTAAAGGATTTTTCTTACCCATACAAATTTTTGAAAATGCAAAAATTTTTATATGAAAAATTTCTCAAAATAAACATTTTAATTTTTATTAAAATTTTTAATATTTTTTCTTTGTGCTTTTCGGTTTTATAAACAAAACTTGAATTTGAATAGTGATTGTATTTGATATTAATGTCTAATTACTAAAGCACTTAATTTAATTGATTACAAACACTAAACATATATTTAATAAGACTTATACTATAAATTATTTAAGTAAATTATTAAAACACATAATTACTGCTATTAAAATATAAAAAAAAAAATTTCAAATGAAATAAACAAACAAATACTCCCCCCATTTACACTGAAAATGAATCTATTTTAATACAGGACTTATTACGAAAAAAAACTGGCTTTAACTATGAACAAAAACAAAACAATTTAATTATTATGATTAAAATTTAATAAATAAATTAATTAATTACAATTTAAATGCAAATAGTGAAAACAAAGTTACTTTTAAATAAATTGTTATTTCAACAATAAATAAATTAATACAACTTCAACAATATAAAAATTAATCCGTATTTATTTGCATTTGACAAATAAATTAAGTAGATTAAAAGAGTTTTATGACCAACATTTTTTTAAGGTTTAAATTAAGCAAGAAAACAGTTTTAAGAAAATTAAAATAAAAAATTTCGTTTATTTTTAATTTGTTCAGATGTGTTAAACTCTATGAGTTTCTTGATTAGCCATTATTTAAAATTACACTTTCAGTTTACCACTCACAGTGGCGTAAAATTAACAAAAATGATTGCAAATATGAAAATTCAAGATACTTACTGAATTAAATACTTAAGAGCCTAATATTTCATATTGTTATATCTTAAGCAGTGTTGGAAAATAAACACTAAATATCGTTTTTTAATGTTCGGTTCGGTAGATTTGTGGAAAACACAAACGCTAACAGAGCTACCTAAACAAGAGCGGCAAGCGTTTTTTAAACATGCAAATTCGATTGCCAATACATTTTCAATAAAATAAAACGACCAAGCGAACTATCAAATAAGATTTTCCAGCCGGGTGGTGTTAAATTCGCGTTCTAAAGGTTTGTTTCGTATAAACTGTATGAACATGAAAAGTTTTGACATAAAACAGACGCTTGCCGCTCTTATTTAGGTAGCTCAGTAAGTGTTTGTGTAGAAAATCATTAAAAAAAATAACGTTTCCCTGTTAGTCATCTTTCGACACACAAAAATATTACTGTTTTTATCAAACACAACAAAAGATGTGAACATTTAATTCCGTTCGGTTTTTTTTGAAAATCCACAAACTTCAATGTGTTCGGTTCGGCTCGTTAATGTTCGTCCCTTTTGGCTGGTAAAAAAAACATTTTTACAAAAACAAAATACACACACGAAAAAAACATTATAGAACATTAAAATATTATGTTTGTCTACAGTATCACTACAATTGTTCTGGTTTTTAACGAAGAACCGAACATTATATAATGTTCGGTTCTTTCTTCAAAATAGTTACGAACGGTATTAAGGGTTGTGTATGTCTACACAATCACTAAAAAAAAATAGATATCGTTCCTGGGTATGTGAGCCGAACGTTAAATAATGCACTGTTTATTTTCGAACACTGATCTTAAGACACTTTGTTATAACACAGGTTCGATTCGAGACTCGAGACTTTTAAAGATAACTCTGTTCTCAAACAATGCAATAGTCCAATACAAAGTCCTCTCCAACAAATTCCTTATGCCATAGAAAACGACTAAAATAGAAAGAGAGTAAAAGAAAACTAACTTTGCTGACTAAAACGCTTAAGGCCTTATACAAAAAAAATTAATAAGAAAAAGATGTGTTCACTTAACAAAAAAAAAATTTATGGGAAAGTGGTTTTAACGGACAGTTCAAATTCACATTCATTTTTTTGCATAAGGCAGTAGGTCTATGATTGTGTTAGTAACAGCCGTACCTAAAGAAGAGCAGAAGGCGAACGCTCTCTTCCACTTAAGCTGGAGCTCCACACCACGCATTACTCGCTTTTTCGCAGCATACGCAGCTGTCAAAAAAGTAGAATCTGTGTAGTTATACGTAGAAAGTTACATGCACAAAAGCGTAGATGCCTTGAGGCGAAAAGTAGGTTTACTTTCTACTTTTGTAAGCGCCACAAGCAGCGTTCGAACAAATCAGCTGATTTTGACAAATTAAATTTTATTTTTACTTATGCTGCTGCTACATAAAAAGCATTGCATGTAACTTGAAACGTAGAACGCAAGTAAGGTTATAAAAGCATGCGCTGCGTGGAGGCGCAAACGCGTGGAATGGACCTCCAGCTTTAGCTTTTACCTAAACAAGAGCGTCAACGTTTTGTTACGTGTCAACTTTCTTGTTTAATAAAACCCACATAATAGAAATAAAAAAAAGAAGATAAAACCTCTAGATAGACCAATGACTAACTAAATTGCCATTATTTATTAACAATAGTGGCCAACTTCACTTTTAAACGCGCTTTTAAAATCGGACTTTACAATTGCAAAACGTTGACGCCGCGCATGCATCATACAAATTGTATGAACACGACAATTTTGGACAACTAGAAAACCCTTGCAGCTTTTATTTAGGTACGGCTGTTAGAAATGTGTTAACTGTGGTGTAGTAGTTATACATGTACGAAATTTTAAATGATAACAGCGGTATTCAATGTTTGGTGCCTTTTAGGTTGCAACGGTTTGGTAGTGCAATAATTTTATCATTGACAGTGAGCGGTATTTTAAGCAACTTTGCAATGCTAGATGCAAATAAGATAACACCTGTTTTACAGAATTATTGGTAGTGAAAATTTACAAAAAGGTGTTTGATTATTTTATGAAATTGTTTTAAAAAGAACTACGCCAATCGTTGGCCTTTTTATTAGATGCCTTAAGTTATATCCCAGGTTGCATCGATACTGCTTTTTTCAATAAATTTTTTATACAACATTTGAGCTGTTGGTGTCTAATGTCTAATAATTTTATTTTTTGTTTTATTTTTTTTTTTTTTTGTTACATTTATTTAAATTACAATCTATCCTAAGATAATAAGCAATTTTGAAGAAATATGTAAATTGACATTAATAGATGTACTCTAATAAGTACAAATATAAGTTCAGAATAAACTTTTGTTTCACAGTAAATAGCTAACAATATAATAACAAAAATACATATAACTTAATAGCAAATTTCTAATACATATTAATAATAAAGAAATTGCTTTTGAAAAAATTACGGACTTTTCTTAAATACTAACCTCAATGTTTTCTGACTGCTCCTAATAATCCAAAAGTTTTTATTTCATCTGCCGTCCACTTTTTGTTGGGTTTTATTTTTAGATTTTTCGGCTCCATATCTTAAATTTTTTTTTAACGATTCTACATTATTGTTCACAAATCGTCGTTCCGGAGTTATCTTGTCGTATATCGCAAAATCGAAAAAAATGAGATAAGACCGTTTCCTGTGGTAAATTTAACAGATCTATCGATCCGCGCAATCCTCACGTCTCTATCTCTTATGGTTAATGAGATATTACGAAGCCATTTTGTTGTATATCCACTTTTGCGAAAAATTTAATGCGTTATATTATCGTATGTAGCATAATTGTGGATGTACGACAAAAAACGTATGAAAATTTTCAATTAAAAAAATCTTGCGTTATCTTGTTGTATGTGAACAAAGTATATTAGGCATGTTACAAAAAAGAGACTATCTTGTTAATATTACTGTTATTTTAACATTTTTCTTTTTATATGTAAAGATATTTTACGGACGAAGTACACAACGGCTTTTTGTATTGATGAAATATTGCCTAAATTCACTTTATTGTTAAGCAGTTAAAGGTTAAATATTCAGGATGGTCCAACCATAGTGCACAATGTTAATTGTGAATAAAACAAAAAGTTTTTAGAGAATTATCTGAATTTTTTATTACTATAGAAGGATCTATGATAACAAGGTGTGAGACAAAATATCGGCCAAATGCTCGTCGCGGCTTCGGTAGCATACCTTTGTTCTATGGTCCATAATTGCAATGCCTCTGAGACCTAATTAATCTTCAATGTCCTTAATGTGTCAAATTATCTAATCCTTTAGCTCTTGAATTGTTCTTGTCTTATTGACGTACACTTTTTATTTTTAATATTACCAAAGAAAGAAGGCCAACGGTGTCAAATCATATGATCGTGACGGCGAGTTAACATCGCCATTGAATTTCTCGAGCAGAAGAGCCATTGTTTCGTTTCGTTCTTTTGGAACTAGGTACTTATCGCCCAGGTCCATATCCTCAATATCTGGCAAAAAGAAATCCGTTATCAGCTCGCGATAGCGAAAACCATTCACAGTAACTGCTTGGCATACCTCATTTTCGAAGAAGTAAGGTCGATGATGCCGCCTGGCCATAAACCGCACCAAGCATGCATGCACAGGCGTTGTCACATTTTCTACAGAGCCGGTTTGCTAAAATTTGCCCACAATTATCCCGATTGTGTACACATTTGATCGATTATGTTGACCAAAAAAATCAAGATGTGCACAAAATGTATTTTTGATTTGAACGCCCATTTTCGTAAAAGGCTTTAGCAATCTTAACGAGCTGTTAAATGCTGCAAATCTCCATGGTTGAATTTGGCACTGAAACCAAGAAATGTCAATTTAAGTTGGACAACAATTTGTCGTTACGGTGTGACACACAGTTTTCATCGTGCAATATGGTAAGACCACCCTTAAGTTTATACGTAAATATATTTGTCACTTGCATAAATTTTCGTTTCGAAAATTATTATAACTTAATTTTCAATATTGGTAAAACACGTGAATGTAGATTTTTAATACCTTATTTTGACTTATATCCCACAAACTAAAAAATATATCGCAAAAAGTGGCGTATACGACAAAATTTAAAAATTTTTTCAAACGTGATAATGGCTATAACTTAAAAATTTTTTTCCATGACTTTGGATATTTTTACATAAATCGATAAAGACTTCAAACATAATATCTGACAAAAATATTGGACGACAAATTTGAACCTTAAGATTCGATTTCCCAAAAAAAAAAATTTTGTTATATACGGCAAGATAACTTCGGCACGACGAAATGTCAGCTGTTCGAGTATCAGTTATGTAAACGCAATACATGTAACAAAAAAAAGCTAAACAGTTTTAGTGTTGCGCAAAAGCAATGATGTGACAATTGCAATTCTGTATATTTTGTTGTTGGATTGCAAACAAAAGTTACATTATTTTGCATTCGCACTTTTGCAAGACCATTCGCATCAAACACTGAACTCCGCTAATGTTTTATTTTTTGCTGTAAAAGTCTCTCCTTAAGCTGTTTTTGCCCAAGTAAAGAGTAAAAGTCTTTCAAAAAAATAATAAAAGAAAATTTTTCTCATATTGCACAGATAATATTTTCAGTAGTTTTTTTTTAACAAACTTTTACTTAATTCATTGAACAAACATTGAATCTTATTAACATTTTTATTGATTAAAAATTAATACATTATTAAGATATTAATTAAATAACAAGAAATCTTAATTAATCTTTTCGTTTAAATTAAAATAATTTACGGCCAAGTTCACCACGTTCAGCTATAACTAGGGATGAGATTTTCATGCACTAAATAATGGAAAATATGCACTAAAAACTTCAAAATATGCATTAAAAATAAGAAAAAATATGCACTAAAAATTGGAACATTTTCAATAAAAAAAGCGTTTGTTCTTTTAACTTTATTTAAAACAAAAAAAAATAATAAAAAGTTCTATTGTTGTTTTTATTCTATTATTATTCTTAGGTAAAATATTTTTTAAAACTACATAATTTTATTTTTGTTTGCATAATCCAAAAAAAAAACTTTTTTATATCTCAGCATACTTGAAGGATGCCAATTCATTTGGAGAATATTAATTTTCTAATTCAGATCCCACATTTGATTGCAGATTAAAAATAGTTCAAATTTGTTTTATTTTTGCAAAACATTTTAGATTTTTTTTGTTTGAGTGGACTATTAAGTGAACTAAATCCTAATTGGTAAGCTAGCTTTCCCTCAACAATAAATTTCAGTGTATTTATCAAATATGAAAAATTGGGAATTTAGCACGTCATACGGAAATCGTAATTGGTTTTTGTTTCACCAATATATCCGAAGTTGGAATATACAAATGCTAATTGACTTTTGATGTTATTTAAATTTTATATTTCTTTTACTTTTCTAATTGCATAAGCATCGGTAGCAACAAGTTAGGGAATGGTAAATGGATTCTAAAATCGATTTTCGATTTTTGGACCAACTTTTTTTATTTCGGTTTTTGCAATCGATTAATCGAAGCTCAAAATCGATTTTAAAATCGATTTCCAAATCTTTAAAGATTAAGATTAAACCAGCATTTGTATGGCAAACTACTAGAGAAATTGAACTAAGATGTTTACAGTGGGTATTTATGACTATTGTTTATTTTTTTCCTGCAAAAAGTGAAAATGTGTAAATTTTAAGATGGCTTTTAGAGGAACAAGTGTGATATGTATGTAGTACATTTCACATGTTAAAATTGTGTTCTTGTGTAGTCTGTCAGGCCTGTCACATAAATCAATTCCGATCGAAAGTGATTTCGTATCTTGCTTCACATAAAACGAAATCATTTTTTATCGAAATTGATTTCTGTGACAATCCTAAATGTTTTGGTAGTACATATTTCAAAGGATTTTGACAATTTTTCCTCATCGGTGGCGAGTGTTTCTTTGTTTAGTTACTATAAGTTAGTTTTAGACAACAAACGTTTGCATTTCGTTGATGTCGGAAAGATGCAGATTTATTTCCTTGTAATTTCGAATTTGTTAGGATAAATTACATACTTTTTGTTGTTAACTCTGTGGTGCGATTCACTAACTTTTAACGATCCGACAATCGTAATATTTGTCGACATTTATATTCGCTTGCAGTAACGATAGTGTGATTCTGTAATTTTTTTTAACGATCTACAAAATGTTAAAAAAAAACGAAAAGCACAAAAGAGAATAACATAAAAACATATGAAATTGTTCTTAACCCCCCTTGTTACACATATTTTTTCATTTAAAATGCACTGAAAAAGGTCTGGCCAGACTCATAAGTAAGACGAAGGGTTAATTTGTGGTTTTATATTTTTTTTTTTTGTGAATTTTACATTTAGAATTTTATTTTTGTTCTTAATTTGCTTTCTTATTGCAAATTTTAAATTTATTATTTTGTTTTTGTTCATACATATACATATGAATATATCTTTGTATGTATGTAAGCTATTTTAAACATAAAAAACATTTTATCGATAAAATAAACACAAACTAAATTATTGTCGCTAAGATAACGACAAAAAAATTGCTTAAAGTAACAGCTGACTTTAAACGACAGCGAATATCGTTAAAAATTTTACAGAATAGCATATTCGATAAATTTTCGTTATACTTATTTTAACGATTCGATTTTCGTTATAAAAGTTAGTGAATCGCACTACTGCTTATAACTAAATTTAAATAATGCCCACATACTGGTCTGTTTTGATATTAGCGTATTTCCACAGGAATGCCATGGCTTAATTCACCTGTTGTGTTTCTATAATATATTTTTATAAGCTGACTTTCAGTGTTTGGTTCGGTACGGTGTGTTTGGACTGTTTTGTTCACTGTGCATTGATGACTTCAAAATCTGAAGAACAAGAGCCCTTATATTAAAGTTGAAAGTATACCAAGGGTACTAAAAGGTAAATGCGTAAGACTACAACTTTAAACTTGGAAAACTGCGTAAACATACCACCTACACACGTTTGTATGCACAAAAAAATCTCAAGTTGTATTGTGCATGCCCATAATTTATCGATTTAATTAAGATTAAAATTAAAAATTTCCAAAATGTTGATAAAAATAAAAAATCGATTTTAAAAGCCCAATAATCGATTTCAGTATAAAATCGCATACGTAAATTCGATTTCAAAAAATCGATTTTTTTACCACAAAATCGATTTTCGATTGGAATCGAAATCGATTTAATATTCCCTACAACAAGTTCTTCAATAACATTCTTAAATCTAGCCAGGGTCCCGTCTTCTTAATACATTTCATTAAAAATTTGCAACTCGTGAAGGAGTCTTTAAAAATATCTTTTCCCGTATGAAATCAATATATCCATGTGCCAAGCAAGTTACATTTTCGTCAATTGGTCCAACAGACTGGTCCTGGGTGTTGTGAAAATAGAACAATTACAACAAAAAAAAGAACTCATGGCCAGTGAAAGGAGAAGCAATCATTTAACGTGCTTATGCAGGTTAAAAAAGTAATGAATTACCGGTGATGTGATACATTTTTTTGGGACTTTCTAAAATTTAATTCTAGGGCTTGTTTTATTGAAATAATACCAGATTGTAGTAACTGACACTAAGCATATCCATTGCGAATAGATGTGTGACCGGTCACATGGTGTCAATTGGCCCCCTCCAATGACTACCCCATGTAAAAGTGATAGGTCTTATTCTTTTAAAGTGTTATAACTAGAACCGGTTTCTACCACCAAAGACCTATCACGATACTACTTTGGTGTCAGTTCGCTTTCCTCTAGGGATGTAACAGTTTTGGATAAATTGTTTAAGGCAAATTGGCAGTCTTAACCATGTGCTGCATCGGTTAAAAATTGAGATTCTTTTGTAGTAATCTTGTATTTTAAGCAGAGCTCCAAAAAATTAATTTATTGAATTCAAAGTTTTTTTTTGGAAATTTTTTTTTTTATACAATTTTGAAATTTTTTGAAGAACCCAAAGTTTTAAAATATGCAAAAATATTAATTTAAACCCAAAAAATGCAAAAAATATGCATTTTCACCAAAATATGCAACAATATACAAAAACAAATCGATGCCATTTTAACGCAAATTTAATGATGCGGAAAGATATTTGGTCGACATCGATATTAGACAATCGACAAAAAACATGCATTTGCATGGAAATCGCAACCCTAGTTACAACTTATGTGCTGTTTTCACAACACAAGTGATTGAACGTGAAGTAAAATGTATATGAAAAGCACTCAGTTTTTTGGGTCTTATATGAAAAACACTCATATAAATTTTACTACACTTATTTTTTACGCCACTTTGCAGCGTTACAATGCAATTAATTATTAACCCAAAGTCAACAAAAACTAATATTCGTGGTTATGCAAGAAAATCATGGGACTTTTATTAATTTTTCACCAAAAAAATAAGTTAATTAAATCAATAGACTTGTTGTCTTAATTTGTGATTGATCTGCCGTATGTGACGGTATTTACATATAAAATATAAAACATCTGACACATTTATTCGTAAGCAAAACATGTGAAGGTGATGCGAACTTTTTGTTTTAAAAACCGTTTAAAAAATAACAACAACAATATCGATTAACATATAATAAATATACAACAAAAAAATTATATAAATGTGTCTGTTAAATTAGTTAGAAAAAAAGTATAGAAAGTACTTTTTTGCAACCGAATTAAATAAATTATATAACAGAATAAATATTATTTAATACAAATGAACAAAACTATTTATATTTCACATATATAATTTAATTAAATTATTTCCTAGTACATAATTATAAAAACTATTTTTTTAAAATTATTAAAATAAACAAAACCAATGCAAAAGTGAATTGTGATGTATGTAAGTAGTGAAAATTATTAAATTGAAATTAATTATTTCAACAATGAATTTATATTAATAGTTATTGTTTTTAGTTTTATTATATTACCACAAAAACCAAAAAAAAATGGGTTATTATATTTGTTATATACACAAATTAAATATGTATAACTAAAAAAAAAACAATATGTTTGAAAAAAATGAAAAAGCCAAACGGAAACGAATGTGGCAAAAGCCGGTGAAATGTGATTGGGATATTTAATGACGCAGTGCAACATTTTTTAAAGTTATTAAGGACAAACTCCTTATCGTATGGTATATCTCGAAGTACTTATCGAAACTAAAAAAAACCCAAAATAAAACACCAATTTTAGTTTGGCGAGTTTAAGCTGCTGTTCGGAGTTTTTTTTTTCTTAATTCCCTATGCTTATCCCCGCGTGGCTCTACGCTTGTCTGCAGGAAAGAAACCAGAGTCTCTGGCGGGAATCGAACCTGCAACCCCGGGGCTGATAGACTAGCTCATTACTAGGTAACCTACCGGGGCCCCATGTTTATTACGACTTAAGCTTGATTTTTTGTTTTTCTGTCTTCGGCACAATTGTAGCTTTGGAAACGGACAAAAAAAACTGTAAAACTAAATAACCTGAAAAAACTGCATCTAGTCTCTCAAATGCTTCGAGAAATTCCACAAGGAGTTTGCATTTTATGTGTTGCACTGTTATTACACAGCAAGGCAAGTTTTTGCTTAACAAAATAAGCTTTTGTGTATCCCAAGTTTTTTTTAATTTAGCTCCTATTTTGCAGTTTAGCAACCAATAATATTATATTGTTGTACTTATAGAGGTACCTTGAGGTTAATCTCAAATTATTGAAATACTATTGCCAAATGTTGCCTCTCTACTGGCACTTAGTCCTTCTTTAATATAAATTCAATTGAGAGGTGTAATAATTGACACATTCTGTTTAAGCACTCAAAAACAAATATATTTTCTAGGGTTCACACTCTCAACTTAAGCTCCTTAACTATCGAATTTTAAGAAGAGAAAAGATAAAAAAAAGGGAATTGGTACAAAGATGAGTGTACCTATCAGCAATTTTTGTTATTTATTCGGGGGGGGGGGGTGGGGGGGGTGCCAGGATGACTTTATCTCTCATTCAATAGAGATATAAAGCCTTTTTTTCATTTGAATGGGAGAAATCATGGCCTTAGCTCACATTAGCAATATTTGCTTTATCCCTCATTTCAGTTCCGGAGACACTAAAGTTAAGTATTGAAATTTGGCTTCGCATCCTAAAGTTTTTCTGCGGTGCTTAGGGGTTTTAGGGGATTTTTCCTCCAGTAGGACGCGGCCGGTGGCTTCGCTGAAATAAGTTTTCCTGCGTGGGTCACAAAAATAAAAAAATGTTTTTCAATGATAATTAAGGATTTTGCCTTTTACAGAATGTTTACACCATGCATAACAATATTCTGAAAAAATATGGCTTTATCTTTATTTGCGAAAAAAAAAATGTCTATATCTCTCATTTCGCAAAATTTTAAATATGACCTTACCTCTCAATGATTGGGCAATAAGGCCATTATGGCTTTATCTCCAATTCATGGCCTTATCTCACATGGTTTTAAAGCACCCCCCCCCCCCCCCTTTATTCATGATTATATCTGTGACGTTATGAAAGATTAGCTTAAGTCGATATAAAATAAAATAGCATTATTAGAAAGAATGAAAGATTGTCAATAACAATTTTAATTAATTTTCATGTAGTAAAATTCCTTTCTTCATAAAAATAATTTAATGAAAAATAAAATTTCGTGAACTTAAGCCTAATTAAAAATATTAAAAATTTGGGTTATTAAATATTTTTATATTTACTAAAAAAATGTTAAACATCAATATTATGAAAGATTTGCTGCATAAACTTTCTTTAATTCTCTTTTGAAACTGCATTCGTGTCCATACAATAAAACTTTTGTTTTGCAGCATTAAGTCATTTTGTATGACTTTTCTCTTTCTTTTAATAACATTCTCACCTTCTTTCAATAACAATTTCACAAAAACTCCTTGTACATAAAACAAAGTACACTTTTCCACTCGTCTTTCCGCCTTCATCTTCAAACTGTCAACATCAAGTGTTTCGCAGTAAATGTTTCATAATATGAACTAGGACTCAGTTAGGCTTGGGCTTATCAAATTTAATTTATATTAAATTATTTTACTGAAGAAAGGCATTTTACAACATCAAATTAAATAAAATTTATTGATAATTTTTATTCTTGGCTGAGCTGGGGATCGAACTCGGGTTGAATTTACGTTTAGAGAATAACCAGAATTATTTGCAGTTCTATCCTCTTGGTCATACATTTAACCCATCTATAGGCATCCTAGGCGCTGCAGGGGCCAAATTTAAGAATTTCATTAACATGCTTTTGTAAGTTGTTGTGGCTTTTATATTGTTTTTCTTAACCTACTTACAACTACAATTAATGTTGAGAGAATTTCAACTAATTGTAGTGGGGATAAACCCACTGTTTATTGTTGATGTGTTTCGTTTAAACTTTGATATTGTTACAAGTAGAGCTGTTGCTTATAAGTCTTATACGTTTAACAGTTTTATTTGGTTTAATATCTTTAGTTTTTCTAAAATTTGTATGGATGAAGTTTCCTGGCCTAAGCAACCAGTGAAATGCGCCGATTTGTATTAAAAAAAGTTGGAAAAAGTGCCATATAAAAAATTTTGTAGAACAAAATATAAACATCATCAAAATTTCAGTGTTCATCAACTTCAGTGGACTGCATCTTTTAAGCGCTGTGGAGCCCTGTGGAGCGCTGTTAAATGAGAGATGTCAAATTACAGCATGAAGAGCTAAAAGTTTAAACAAAATTCAGCTGCACCTACCTGCTCCTTTCCAAAAAAAAAAACAGTAAAAACTATAAAATGATAAAGTAACAAAACATGAATTTTCGTTTATGCTGGTTGTTGTTGCCATAATTATTTACTGTTTAAAATTATTACATAATGTAATATGTATACATACATACTTGTCAAAAGTGTTAAAAAAGAATAAGCTTCAATTGAATTTGAATTTATTTGTATCAGATATGCTGTCTGAGGAAGCTCAGGAAGCGAGGAATAAAGACTATAGAACCTATAAATTACATCATTCGCGAAGAGTTGGACGTGTAGCCACTAATGAAGACGTAATGCATAATCCTTAATTGTTTTCAGACCCATTTATAAATAGATATCGCTCAAAGCTGCAAATCAAAAAATTGGAGTACGATAATGATGTTAAAAAATTATTAAAAGACTATGCATAAATTACTTATTCATGTTTTTCCTACGGGAGGTAGTCGTAAAAGTGGGCGAATCAGGTATATATTTTCAGGAGCCCATTTTACAATTAAAATATTTAGTTTTTGTGAAAATTGAGTTGGTGCATTAAAAAGGCAGTTATGCTACTTTTTTCAATACGAGTTGTAAGTGGGCGTAAAAGTAGACGGATATTTTTCAAATTTCACACAGATGATTATGAGTGTTTAGAATTGCTATGTGCCAAAAAACAATGCCGTAGGTTAAAATTTAATTTTCTCTTTGTATGGGAGGTGGACGTAAAAGTGGGCGGATCATTTTTTGTTTCCATTTTTTTCTTGATTCAAACGAAAAATGCCTCCGTGCCAAGTTCCATTATCCTTCGACAACTTCTTCTATTTTTTGCCGCTCGTTCTATGAACTTCAACCAATGTGCGGCGCCCTGATTTTGCCAATCGTTGATATCAAATCACTAATAATTCTTAACAAATCTGTGGTATACTTTAGGAATCTTTATTGTTATAAGCATACGTGGCGTATGATTAATGTGATGATAATATACACTGCATAAACAGATAGTTGCATATAGATCATACGTATTATAGATGAACATTTTAAAGAAAAAAAATTAAAATTTAAAAATTTGTTTGTTAAAATTAAATTAGTCAAATGTAAATAAAAAAAATTAAATAACCAAGGTGCTTTTAAAATATTTAAGCAAAAAACACTCAATTGATTTATTTGGTCATAAATTGCATTTTATTACAAAATATAATTATATTTCTAAAGGAATCAAATAGTTTACTCTCTACTACTCTTACTATTTTAAGCAATTTGTTATTGCTGCCTTTCTAGCACCCATCATATTCACTGGCATTTTCCTTTAACCAGAGTATTGGTAGTTTTAGTTTTAATTAAGTTAAATAAATAATAATTGTGAGTAAGTTCATTAGCATTAATTGTTTATAAAATTTAGCAAATAAGTTTTCTAATTGGTAAAGTACATAGTTTTATAAATAAGTTTAACATTTGATTTAAAATCAATTGAATTGCAAACAACCCAAAACTCATTGTGTTAATATTAATTGATATTTTATTTACTCGTGCATATAAATTTCCAATAATTATTAAGCTGTAATGGACAATATATTATTTGTTATTAGAAAAAGAGATGTAATTTTCAGGCTTGGCAAAATAAGTACAATTGTGCTGTTTAAGCTGTTTGATATCAACAAGTTCAATGATAAATCAAATAATACTTTTATGCAATCCGGCCAATATGTTTCCTTTGCACAGGATATAAATAATGTTGAATCAATCGCATTAATAGTAAAATATGGGCATTTCGCCACAATGGTCTATCAGGATGAAAAACTAAAATGTTGATAATCATCGTCTTTTATTGCTTATTATTATAACGTCTATGTTTTTATAAAAGAATGGTTTCATAGCATATCTCAGCTGTTTTATTTGAGGAAATTGCGCTGGAAACTGGAAAATTTTATATTTTCTTTTTTAGCTACTTCTAAAGACATTTTTTATATACTTATTTTACATGCAAAAAATATGTTATGTTTACACTCTTTCCTCATAATCTCTCCATTACAATCAATTGTAAAAGGAGTATTAAGTTTTTTATTAAGGAAATTTGAAGATATTTATGGGAAAATGCATGGTGATAATAATAAGAATACATATGTAGGCAACAGATGAGCAACATAATTTTTACTTATAATATTAATACTTTAAACTTTAAAATAATTTATAATCTAGATACTTTCGACTTTTGAAATTTTAAAATAATTTTGTAAAATAATAAATTTGTCAGTCTGAAAAAATAAATTGAGAAAAAAGAAACAAGAAAACTAAAATTTACTCAAATAATTGTTAGTTGATATTTGTTTCAATTGGTGACCCCGACGTGATAAAGATGCCTGTAACACGTTCTACGACTGAGCAAAGTTCAACATCATCCGATGTTCAGAATCCTGCAGCTGGTGATGCACGCACCCCAAATTTATCTGTTGCCATAAAAATTCCTCGTTTTTGGAAAGAGAATCCGCTCCTGTGGTTTGCACAAGTTGAAGCTCAATTTGTGTTACATCACGTTAAAAATGAGAGGACAAAATACTTTATCATCTTGGCTGACTTGGATGCAGAAATACTTAGCCAGGTGAGTGATATAGTTATGAATCCTCCCACTGATGCATACAAGCAGATTAAGCAACGCCTAATTGATCATTTCTCTGTTTCCGAGGAAAAACGCATCAAGACTCTTCTAACAAACGTGGAAATTGGAGAGAAGAAGCCAAGTGTTCTGCTTCGAGAAATGGTGGTGTCACTGCAGATTTTTTGCGAAATATGTGGTTACAAAGATTACCATCTCAAACACAAGCTATTTTAGCAACATCTTCAGAGCCTATCGATAATATCGCAAAAATGGCCGATAAAATTGCTGATATACAAATTCCGCGAAACACATATATGTCTGAAATTATACTACTAGTGAACTTGCTGAAATTAAAGCACAGATTCTTAGCATTAACGATGCTCTACGTAATCTCAAAACATCTAGGAGAAGCAGATCGAGAGGATCTTACCGCAGGAAAACTTACAACCCGGTCACTAGATGCCAATAGTGACCGGGGAAATGCAACCAATCGCCTTTTTATGTACGATAATACTGAGGGTAAATATTTTCTCGTGGATACGGGCACCGATATATCCGGCTTGCCAGCGCGTAATCCATCAAAAGAAAAATGTCTAAAATACAAACTCTTTGCCGCAAACAACTCTCCTATCAACACGTATGGAGAACAAATTTTATCCCCATCATTTGGACTTAGAAGGAATTTTCAGTGGAAATTTGTGGTTACTCAAGTTTCTCATCCGATAATTGGAACTGATTTTTTAAGGAATTTTGGTCTTATTGTTGACATAAAAAATGTCCAACTAATAGATTCGACGCCCGGCTTGTCTGCAAAAGGGAAGATTGGTAATATTTCTAAATACAACGAAATCAAAATAGTTCTAAAAACTATTTAGTATCATGATTTACTTTTAAAATACCCCGAAATAACTAATCTTTCAACTGCTGTTGGGAAAAAATCTCATAACATTTAACACGTTATTGAGACAACGGGTCGTCCAGTAACAGCAAAACCACGACGTCTTCCTCCAGACAAACTTAAAATTGCAAAACGAGAGTTCAACTTTATGATGGAGCAAGGTCTATGCAGAATTTTTAAAAGTTGCTGGTCGAGTCCACTGCATTTAGTACCCAAGAAGAATGGTCAGTGGCGCCCTTGTGGAGACTACCGTCGTCTAAATGCTCAATCAATCCCCGACAAGTACCCTATACCACATATTCATGACTTTACTCATGGTCTTTATGGTAAACGCATTTTTTCGACTATTGACCTGGTAAGAGCATATAATCAAATACCAGTGGCTGAAAATTATGTCCCAAAAACAGCAATAACAACTCCATTTGGTTTGTTCGAGTTCCGTTTAATGACTTTTGGTCTTTGCAACGCAGGACAAACCTTCCAACGTTTCATTCACGAAGTGCTCCGAGGAATTAATTTTTGTTTTCCTTACATTGATGATATTTTGATCGCTTCCGAAAATAAGGAAATGTATTTTGAACACCTCAATCAAGTATTCAAACGTCTTCAAGAATATGGAGTTGTAATTAACATTGAAAAGTGCGTTTTTGGCCAGAATTCTGTAAATTTGTTTGGCCATAATGTCAACGAAAATGGTATTAGGCCACTACCGGAAAAGGTTTCCGCTATTGTCCAGTTCCCTATGCCTAAAACCGTTAAAGAACTTGTACGTCGCTTTGTTGCAATGGTCAATTTTTACAATTACCACTTCTTGCTTATCAAAGGGGAAATAAGAAAAAGGATAACACCCCAATAAAGTGGACTCCAGAAGCCGCATTTGAAGAATGCAAAACAGATTTATCTAGTGTAACACTTCTAGCTCATCCTTCTGAAAAATTACCGATATGTGTTATGGTCGATGCATCAGACGTCGCTATGGGTGGTGTGTTACAACAAAAAACTCAAGATGGTTGGCAACCCTTATAATTTTTCTCAAGAAAACTAAATGAAACACAGAAGAAGTATAGCACTTACGATAGAGAACTTTTGGCAATGTTTACAGTCGTAAAGTATTATCGTCATATGCTTGAAGGGAGAAAATTCATTATATTTACAGATCATAAACCATTGACGTGTGTTAGTTGATATTTGTTTCAAATACATATGGAAAAATCGTACGTTCGCGACCGGTGCATAAGCCAAATCAACAAAAACCAATTTTGTAAATACTGGATAGCGACCTACATTAACACACTTTTAAAATAGTTTAATCACATTTCACTGCTGTCAGCCAAATTTGACTTCTATTTTGCGTACGTTCGTGACCACATGTTTACCCCAGGAAATGCCCATATAACAAACAGTCTATGTTTTGCTGCATTGAGTTCTTGTCAAATTATCTTAAGATTTCGAAACAGTTGAAATTAAGGTTCACATGTTCAATGTAAATTTGTTCCACAAGATGTACAAAAGGAAAAAATTTGGATCAATTAAGCTTAAAAAAGTGCAAATGCAATACATTTTCACCGTTCGCCTCTCTCTTTTTCTTTTTTCCCAATTTGTTTATGCAAACATTTTTAAATATCTGCAGCTGTACTCTTCGAAATTTTTTTAATATTCCTCTAATACATCAGCACATCTCTGTTAGAAGTCTTTACGTTAGAAGTTATTTTACATTTTTACACTTATATTGCATACGAAAACGTTACCGTTACATATCGACTGTGGTTTAGTCAAAGCTTGAGTAATATTAAATGTTATAAAATAAATATTTAAAAAAAATTGGTTTAGATATCGAAACTGAATATTTTAACTAATCAAATTTAAGTTTGAGTCGGGGGCTAATTCCGGCAGTCGTGACTTAATACTTTTTCGATTCAATATTCGATACTGAACGAATCGAAACCATTTTTTCATGGTAGTGAAATTTCAAATTACATGTTGCCTCCTTTTTCCTCTGTTTTTTCGTATTTTTTCTGTCAAGACTTTGTCTTGAAACCCTGAATACATTTGTTTATTATGTTTTTAAAGTACAAATGTAAACATTAGAGCTTGTGCCATAGCTATTTCTAAGAACAATTTTTTTTTTTTTGATTTTTAGTTGAACTGTTAATTTTTAATTCTTGATATTCTTTAATTAGCCTTGAGTTCATCAAATTTAATTTTCATTAAATTATTTGCACTGAGGGAAGGAATTTTACAACTTGGAATTTTTATTAAAATTTATTGATAATTTTTCTTGTCTGAGCTGGGATTTGAACCCGGGTTGATCTTTACATGTTTCAAGAAACACCACTTTCTATCGTCAGAAGATCTTTGTGTTCTACCCGCTGCACCACTGCGGTGCCCGTTAGCCAACAGTCAAACATCAATCTTTAACCAGAAGTACTGGTGAAAATTCCTTCCCTCAGTAAAAATAATTAAATGAAAATTAAATTTGATGAACTCAAGCCTAATTAAAGAATATCAAGAATTAAAAATTAACAGTTCAACTAAAAATCAAAAACAATTGTTCTTAAAAATGACAAATTGTATTACGAAAATCAATTTGACATTCCATACGACTTCATCGTTTTTGAAATTTTGCGATTTTTTGACAATCGCAACAAAACTCATTAGATTTCTATCTCACAAAGTATTATGGAATACGAAAGACTTATATGATAGTGTTAACTAGCCCTTACCGGTACTCGATTAAATACTTTTTATAACACGAACATTTTTGGAAAATAAAAACAAATTATTTTATGTTATCTTTCATATTTGTTTGTCTTTTAATTTATTTGATTTTACTAATTTGTTTTCAAAAGAACATGCATAATTTTTTTAACTATTGATTACTTCAGTAACCAAGTACTTCACACTTCTAAAAAAATAACGCAACAAAAACAAGTTTCAAAAGTTGGTATTTAGCCATATAAAAAAGTTTAATTAATTAATATCACTGGTTTAAAGCCAAAAAATACCAAGAACGCCACTTGCCTAGATAAGTTAATTGGGACCTCCTGAACACGAAAAACGCTGTAATTTTTTTTCCTAAGTACAGTTTTTCAGATAACGGTACTTTTGTGTTTTTCGGTGTATGGTCCCACTCAAACCCTTGTGGAGCCCAACCAAAAAGTCTGATCGAAATAAATGGCATATCGTTGGAAAGGTAATTGAATGCCTTTTCCGGCGATATGCTTTTTAACTGATAAGAAATGGCTGAGAAAAGGCACCTCAAAGTTAAAAAATAACACATTGCAGATCTTTCATGTGCTATTTATCGCAGCAATTTTATTCATGATTTTTTTTTATCAAAAAGTAATTTTTATAATAATTGGGAATACAAAATTTTAATTTCAAAATATTTTGCTATTCTTGCTGTTTATTGTTGATGTGTTTTGTTTAAACTTTGATATTATTACAAGTAGAACTGTTGCTATAAGTCTTATACGTTTAACAGTTTTATTTGGTTTCATATCTTTAGTTTTTCTAAAATCTTTATGGATGAAGTTTCCTGATGATCTGGCATAAGCAACCAGTGAAATGCGCATAGGAATAGCTTATCCCATCAACAATAAATTTCAAGTGTTTTTATCAATAATAAAAACTGGGAATTAAGCACGAATAGCAAAATCTTTTGAAATTTTTTTTTTTTTTGCATTTGTTGAGTATGAAAATATTGTCGTTCCACAAAATCCTTAATAAAAACTTTATTTTTCATCCGATTTTTTTCAAATTACACTTAAAATGTTGGTAATCAAAAAATAAAAGATTCCAGTTATTCAATATAACGTAGAAAAAAACGAAATAAAAATGAAAACTTTTGAAAAAAAGCGTAAAAAATAGGCAAATTTGAGGTGCCATTACTCAGCCATTTCTTATCAGATAGAAATTCAATTACCTTTCCAACGATGTGCCATTTATTTCGATCGGACTTTTCGGTTGGGCTCCACTGGGGTTTGAGAGCGACCATACATCGAAAAACACAAAAGTACCGTTATCTAAAAAACGGTACTTAGGAAAAAAAATTACAGCGGTTTTCGTGTTCAGGAGGTCCCAATTAACTTATCTAGGCATGTGGCGTTCTTGGTACTTTTCCAAATTAAAAATTTGTAAAGCAGTGTATTTATTCACTTTTTGTTTTCTATTTAAACTTTTCTTTTAATAAAACAATTTGTTCAATTTTTGTTTACCTTTTGAAACATATTTCTGCAGTAAAAATTTTTAAGTACTCAGTGAGAACTATCACTTTACGCTCTCAATTTGTGTTTTCATTAACTCTATTTTGTGTACGCGAACGCAATTTAGTAAAATGCAGTAAAGTTCAGTAAAAAATAGTCAAAACTTTTGTGTTTTCAAACGCAGCTATTGACATGAGTCAACTGACAGATGCCTTTTGACAGGAACAGTGTTGCCTTTTCAGTTAAGAGGTGGAAAATACAAAAGAAGATCTATTGAATAGCACTGGTAAATGATATATTTTACATAGAAATAATTTTTTGCTAAATTTTACATAACTTGACGTTTTGGGAAAGATTTTTCTATTAGCAGCATATAATTGTAAACCAAAAACAATCAAATCTTTCTGTAAATATAAATCACCAACGATATACATAATACTTTAAGCATTCGTACAAACAAAAGCAGAGTTCAGTAATATGGCCATTTTCTCAATGTACCGACAAACTGTCTGTTACTTATTGTCAACACAAATTTATAAGACCGATAAAGTGTCCGTTAAGCTGTTATGATACTTGCTATTTTTTGTATTTTTTCTATATTGGAGAACAGTGCAAATATATTTGCATAGGAAAACTGACTAAGTGTAAAGAGTATGATTATATCATAAAAAATCTTGAAATGTCAAACAAATAAACATGTGTTATCGATAAATAATCTAAGACTGTCAAAAAAAATATAAAATTTTTTAACTTAAAATTGACATTTCCAGATTAATTGTTAGCACTGTTGCCAATTTTTTTTAGTTTTTGATCGAGAGAAACGGTTTTTAACTTTTTTTTGCGATTTTTAGCTTTTATGACGGTTTTTTGGGGGAAAAAACGTGGGCAGTATTGTTTGTTTTGTTTACATTTTATCAAATTGTATTTCTTGTTTTTTCTCGCATTTGTTGTTTCATTCAGTCAATCCTAAAAAAATCCAATACAAAAAATAGCAAGTATCATAACACCTTTAACAATTTTAGGTCTCTCAATATACCGATAAAAAAACATTGTTTTCAGTTCGCAACACCTCTCAAAATACATGTTAAAGTTAGAATTCAGCTGATTGAATTTATCTGTACAGCAAACAAATGGAAAATAAATTATTCGCAGATAAGTGGTGGTTAGCTTTGCGACAGCATAGAAGCACAGAAAAAAATTTTGCCCCAGTAAACGCATTAATCAAAAATAAAATCAGTTTTAATTAAAAATTTAAACAAGTGAATTAAACGTTTAATTAAGAGAATTAAACGTTTAATCAAGTGTATTAAACGTTTAATTGACAACATTAATTTGCACCAGTTTACAAATTAATAATATCAATTAAACTTTTAATTCACTTGATTAAACGTTTAATTCACTTGATTAAATTTTTAATTAAAACTGATTTTATTTTTGATTAATGCGTTTACTGGGGCAAAATTTTTTCTGTGAGCAAATGAGACATTGAGAAACCCAAATTTCTATAATGTGCAGTTTTTCGTTTGGAAAAAGATAATCGCGTAATGAAAAAACGGCCATTAGTCTTGCAAAAGTGCAAGTTGCAAAATATAGTAGTTGTTTTGTTTAATCCAACAACAAAAAAGTGCTACGATATTTTGCATTTGCTCTCCGCTAATATACGTGTTCCCGGCACCGAGAACTCGCAGGTCAACTTTTTCATTGATAGTCAGGCGGCGATCAAGGCTCTAACCGCGGAATACTCATACTCCTCTGTCGTCCAGGAGTGTAGGGACTCGATAGATAGACTCTGTGTCAATAGAAGAGTGCATATCTACTGGGTTCGCGGTCACCAGGGCATAGAGGGCAACGAAGAGGTGGACGAATTGGCGAAACGGGGGGCCCGTTTACTACACGATATGATGGTGGCCATCCCGGCTCCAATTCAGAATATAAGGAGAGATACGGACTCTGCTATACGGAGGAGTACAGAGGCGTTTTGGGAAAACACAAGAACGTGCAGGGTTTCCAATGTAATGTGGGGATCCTACGATCCGGAGTCGTCGAGAATTCTTCTGTCGCTATCGAGAAGGGACTGTAGACTTCTGATAGGTTTTATAACGGGTCATTGTTGGACTGCGGTATACGCCTATAGGGCGGGGCGGTTGAATAGTGACAATTGTAGATTTTGTGGGGTACCAGGGGAAAAGGAGACGGTAGAGCACCTGCTATGCTACTGTCCGGCACTCGTGCGCTCCAGGGCGAACTGTCTGGGAGATCATTATCTCCAAGATCTCAGGGAAGTCGCTGGAATTGGGTTAATGAGACTCCTGGCATTCGTCAAGAGAGTGTGGGGTACTCTGGATACCATCACATCTGACTGACCTTTTTACTTTCTTCTGTGGGTTATCGTACAATTGTGGTAACGCTAGGGACCTATTTGGTCTATGCGGGGTCTTTGTGACCGGCCACTCTAACCTAACCTAACCTAACCTCCGCTAATATATATAATTATTTCCTAAAAAAAAAACCTTAAGGCTCAGTTAGCCGGGAGTAACAGTAACGTTGCAAATCAGCTGTTTCTTTTTGTTGTATGTAAAGCAATTAGAACGATTATTGTTAGCAGTAAGATGTTACGTCTCAATCTGTAAGAAATAGATTGGTCTTACTTTTTTACGGTAAGGTTACTGTTACTGTTACTCCCGGCTAACTGAGCCTTTAGTGTGTTTTGTTCCACAGTAGTTTTTTTTATTTTGCACTTTTTTAAAGTTGTTGAAACTACATCTTTTTTTCTTATTTGAATTTTTGTATGTACCTTAATAAAAGCAAAACCAAATTAAAACAATAATTTGCTAGTAAATAAAAGTACATATCGCGCTTGATCATTCAGGGTATTAACTAAAAATTTTAAGATTTTAAGTAGAAGCAAACCAATTTTTAATTTAATATTAAAGGCATTTGTAAAAGAATTATTAAGCCAACCGTTTCATTGCCAAATATTACGTGTCGGTGTTTTCCAAAAAGCAAACAAATAAAAATTTTGAGTTAATACACTTTTTATGATCAAGTGCGATATGTAAATATGTACGTTTATTTAATAATCAAAATTTCGAAAAGGAAATTAAATATTTTACAATTTTTTATTGTTATTAGGTAATATCGAATCATTTGGTTGTTTGTTGAAATGTTAATATAGTTTAAATAAATTAAAAATTTATAACAAAAATAAGCAGAAGAAAAAGAAAAGAACTATAAAAAAATGTATTAACTGTGTGATTAAAAAGTAACAAAATAAATTGAAATGTTTATAAATAATACAGTAACGCCCTGCAAATAAAATTGGACCACCTGATCCATTTTGATAAAATGGACTACTCCATGGACTGGTCCGATGTAATGCAAGCATGGACCATGTCATTGTTAAAAAGTGTTTGTAGTGAGACGACATGTCTTCGTTTTTTAACGACATTCTTTCGTTTTTAAACGACTTCAAAACTATAGCTCTTGAGTATACCATGGAGTAGTTTTAAAACTATTCCTAAGTGGTCCAAAGGTGGGTTATATGGTCCTCTCCTAGGACATCGTAATGTTAAATAGACCAGGTTTTTTCCATACGTTTTGGTTACTTTTGGACTAGTCCTGGTCCCTTGTGGACTACTCTTGACACGCGTGCTTGGACTGGTCCTATTATTTGCAGGGCGGTTATTACAGACAAACGCACACACACATACACATCCTATAATACACCAAAACTGTATTTGTATTTTTTGAATAATACAGCGAGTGAGTATTTGTTTAATTGTATTTAAATGATCATAATGATTAAAACAATAAATAAACTAAAATAAACCACATTTGTTGTAAAATTATTTATATTTAATAATTCATTGTTATTTAATGTAAGTTAAACCCATTTACACCTACACACTCAAAATGATACAAATATAAAGAGAAAAAACTACGACAACAAGAACAAAAAATTAATTAAATTTAATTAAAAAATATAAATGAATGTCTGTTCGAATAAGAAAAAAAAACTATTGCGCAAAAATAATAATAAAACTATTGTATTAAAGAGAAATAAATGATATCAAAAACAAAATAAACTAAAAAATTTTATGAATTGAAAGGTAATATTTAACTCGAATTGTTTTATTTTGAAATGGAATAAAAACTTAAGAACCAAAAAAGTTTTATTTAAAAAAACCTATACTATATTAAACTGTAACGTTACTGACCGATTCATCATCGCACAGCCTAAACGCCTGAATCTAAAAAGTTTAAATTTGGTCAGGTGGTTGGTTGGTCTCTCCCCAAATGGATCTACTTAGACGGAATTTTTGAAAACTATAATGTTTAGGGGGTAAAAGAGATGAAAACGCGTAAATTCGGTAGCCCTTTATATCTAGAACAAAAAGAGATACAAAAAAGTGTAAAACTTATCGTTGTTCTTTAAAAAAATAAGCGGACAGGTGTCTGGTACTTTTTGAAACTCGGCCCTTTTAGGCAGTAAACGGGTGAAACCTGTATTTTGAAACTTGTTTGTCACCCCATCTACCTTTTAAGCCAATAAACATAGAAATAAAGTTTATATCACATTCGAAACTAATCTAAAAAGTGCAAATTCGAATTCGGTACTTTTTCGAATTTCAAACGATTCTTTTTTTACAAAACATTTTATTCTATTCATTGACAGTATGTATACGTATTAATTTATGGGCTCCCACTACAATATTGAATTTCTTGATCCTTTAATGAGAAGAAAAAAGTACTAAAAAAAGGAAATACGGGAAATTAAATATCAGGAGCGAATACGCCAATTTATACCAAATTATTTTTGGCTCGATAGGTCGACTCAAACAGAAAATTTGTTGATAAACCCCCTAAAAACTAACTTTGATATGGTTTATGAAGACTATCGGCTCTAGCGATAATCTCCCGTGAGCCAAACCGCGTCAAAAAAAGGGTCCAAAAATTTTATTTTTTCATGAATAAAAATTTCGGAAAATTTTTTTTGTCCAATGAATGACCAAATCTGATCGATATTTAAAAATTCCTTGATTCTGCCTTTAAAATCTTTAAAATCCAAATGTCCTCTAAAAATGTTGAACATGAACGGGTTATTTAATAAAAGCTAAATATATTAATAAAACGTGTTTCCTGAACAAAGATATGCTTTTTGTGGTTATAAAATGGGGTTTTAATGCTATCTAAGTTAATGTTATTAAAAGTAAGGCGGTGCAGTTAAGGACTAAGTTTTGCTAAAATCCCAAGCGGTGGTCATTACCTTTTTTATGACGCATTGGAAATGAAAATGAAAAATGAAAAAAATGGTTAAGTTATTAAAAATTTTCATTAAAATCGAATTGAAAATTATCAATTTACTATCGAAAATCGATGGTGAAAAATACATTACAATTTAACCCGTAGGTTAGAAATACGTTTTAAAATTATGAAAACCATAGATACCTATACACAGCTAGATACAAATTTGTAGAAATTACGGGCATAGGCTAGGTTAGGTTATGATATTGTTACAAATAAGACTTTGAGTGTTTGGAATTCTTATTCGCTTTAGGCCCGTTTTCACAACTTACTGATAGCTAAAGTAGGCTTTTGTCGGCCGTATAAAAAGTGTCCCATTATTAAAACTTTACATAAACCTACCAGGTCGGATTAACCATAATTTACTTTATCGCTCACGTTAGGTTTAAGTAAAGTTTGAATAACGATACACTTTTTATAAGGCCGTTTAAAGTCTACTTTAAGCTACCAGTAAGTTGTGAAAACGGGCCTTAGGGTTTTATTTGTATAATATTTTTAGCTTTTCTAAAATCTTTGGAAAAGGTTTCCTGATGATCTGGCCTAAGCAACCAGTGAAATGCGCATAGAAGCTAGCTTTCCCTCAACAATTAATTTCAGTGTATTTATCATATATGAAAATTGGGAATTTAGCACGTCATACAAAAATCTTAATAATAAATTTTGTATTCCCGGAAATAACTTTGATAATATACTTGCATGTGCCCGTGCATAAAACTGAATTTCCAAATTGGTTTTTTTTTTTTGTTGTTTTCTTGCGAAGACAATAGAATGAAACAATTTGTTTTTTAATTTTGTTTTTTCTTTATACCCACTTACAACTACAATTCGAGTCGGAAAGAACCCAGCCAATTGTAGGGGGATGTAAGAAAAGATAAAGTCACTGTTTATTGTTGGTGTTTTGTTTGAGCTTTGATATTGTTACAAATAAGACTTTGAGTGTTTGGAATTCTTATTCGCTTTAGGGTTTTATTTGTATAATATTTTTAGCTTTTGTAAAATCTTTGGATAAGGTTTCCTGATGATCTGGCCTAAGCAACCAGTGAAATGCGCATAGAAGCTAGCTTTCCCTCAACAATAAATTTCAGTGTATTTATCAAATATGAAAAATTGGGAATTTAGCACGTCATACAAAAATCTTAATAATAACTTCATCTCTCTTTTGGCCGTTTAATATCGAGTGTTGATTGTTCTGATATCATAGTTAATCATCTTGCTGAATAGGCACGTATCGAATTAAAAATTAAAATTAAGGTTTCATTAACATCATTATTAAGAAAACAAAGGGCACGGCGCACAATGGTTGAAGAGAGGCATTAATTAATTTTTTTCATGTTCGCCCATTTGGATAATTGTTTGGTATTTTGCTGTCAGATATCGGAATATTATGATTCCGTAATATTAGGCTGATATATTTATTATTTGTTTGGACAGACACGCTCAAAGTTTGTACATGCTCGCTTGTTTAAAATGGCATGCAAATTTACTGTATATTTACAGTCTAATTCATAAACGCATAATTGCAGCTTTATAAGTTATTAATAAGCAAAAGTCGAAAAAAGAGTATTTATAAATGTCTAATAGCCTATTAAACGTTTAATAAACATTTCATAAATTTGAAATATTTATAGTAGCCTTTACCCTACTTTAAGCGTTTAATAAAGTGATATTTCAATGTTTGTTAAAATAAAATTTTAATAATTGCATGAAAAATTAAACATTTTTGTTTTCCTCTTTATTTTAATAAAAAATTTTAATACGCATTAAAATTTTTTAAAGAAAACCGATAACCAAGGCCCGGATTTTTATGCAAATGCATATTTGTTCTCGTCAGTCGGAGAGAACCGTATACAAAATATCTTTGCGTATCAAGAAATTTGCAGTGAAATGGCATCGATTTGTTTGTGCATATTTTTGCATATTTAGCTTTGAATGCATATTTTGCCATATATGGCTGATATTGCATATTTTTGTTACATATTTTGAAAAACTTGTTTTAATTGCTGTATTTTGCCATGCACCCTTTCCGCAAAAGAGATAAAAGACAACTTCGATGATATTTATTTATAAATTTCTAATGGGAAAAATATTTTGTAATCTTAATTATCCAGATAAATGTCTTCCTCTACAGCCAATAACAACCAGATGGGGACGTGGTTGAAAGAAATTATGTATTATGGTAAAAACTTTTACCAATACAAAGATGTGGTAAAAGGATTCAACAATGGTGAAAAATAAAAAACAGAAATTTGCAACGAAATTAATGTATACGTACCACATTTTATACACTTTTCTGAAATTTGTTTCCACGCCCTTTCCTTCACAAAAAACCATCTCTTTTATCATAAAGACACTTGTGGTTTTTAACATTTTCAATTCAATTTTCAATAAAGTTATTTTCCTTATCCATTTTGTGAAATTTGTTTTTTATAATAATTTTAAATAAACGAACAACAGCTGATTCCTTAAGCAAAGTGCGAATAGCATCGCGCTTTGCTTAAGCAAATGACACTTGAAGAAACTTAACGAAAAGTTACTTAAGTACATTGTAGTTGTACACATTTGATTTTATGTAGTCGCACATTTGCTTAAGTAAGCTTAAGCACATTATAGTAAGACCTTAAAACGCCCGTAACTACTGAGGAGTCACCCCTAGAGATGTAAAATGTATGAGCAACCCCCATTATTTTTACGCATTACATTATCGAAAGGTATCAAATGATAGTTGGGTATGTTACATACCGTCGGAAAGGTTAATTTGTCTAGTTTCTCTGCATTAGTTATATTTTTAAGGTTTTACAAGCACTTTTTTAAGGTGGTTCTATAAGTCCGCCATTTGTGAATTTGAGAAAATTAAATTTTTCGTATGGGAACCATATGAAAGGTTGGAGATAGAGATAAATTTTTTCTAGAGAAATATTGGAGATGCAAAAATAATAGGGGTTACTCATACATTTTATATCTCTATGGATTACTCCTCAGTAGTTACGGACGATTTACTCTCCTAATTTCATTCTCACAGATTTCAACGCGCGTGCGGCACGGCAATTTTCAACCGATCGAGCTCATATTTTTACCAAATTATTTTTTACCCTAACCTAACACAAAACTGGTCTACTTTTTTGAAACAGATAACTTTTTAAATTCTCCCTTCATTGATGGTCCACTCTAATGTACATTATACTTGAGCCAGTCACCCCCTAGAATAATTTATGAATTAAAAACAATTCCAGAAATATTTTTTTTATTATTTTTTGCCACCCTAATTTTCAGTGATTTGCACGTGGCAAGAAAGCCGTGCTAAAACTAAGTATATCTGGCCATTGATATACCCACTTTTATAACACATCTTAAAATTTAGTCCCTTTTTCTTTTTCACATACATGTCACATTAAACCGAGTCGATCCCAATACAAGACAAACTAAAAATTGCACCAGTCTCGCCCTAAAAGCAGTTTCTAGAACTTTAAAAAATGTGTTTTTGCCACGTCCTTAAATACATCAGTTTTTGTTTTTTATGTAAAACGCCGACATTTAAAGTCCGATCTCAACATATCGTATATCATTGTTAAGCCACGTTCAAGCCTTAAAAATTGATATGCGAAAAGGGTCTGTAGTTATGCGCTTGGAAAAATAAATTTTTCAAAGTTGTAGAAACTTCATTGATGTACCTTTCATTCTAGGGCGTGACTGGTGCAAATTTTTTTGTTTAGTATTGAGATTGACGTGGTGTTATGTTACATTTATGTGAAAAAGAAAAAAGGGACCCAACTTTGAGGCGTATTATAATTGATTTACCATGTAAAATAATGTTTACTGTTTGAAAATGATATCATGTAAATGTTGGCCAAGACTACTTCTGAGGTGGTTCATTCGGAAGGTCCAATTTCGGGCGACTCGACTAATATCTAGCGAATTATACAAAAATGTTGGCTTTCAAAGCGTCAATAGTAGCTGGCTTATTCCTGAAGACCTCAAACTTTACATATCCCCATAGAAAATAGTCTTAAAATGTGATGTCGCACAATCTAGGTGGCCAATTTACTCTAGCAAAACGTGAAATTAAGTGCTTACCAAAATGATTTCTGAACAAGATCATTGTTTCACGCACTGTATGGCTCGTAGCGCCATCTTGTTGAAACCAGCGCTCACCGAGACCATGCGCTTAAATTTTAGGAAGCACTCAGTCTGTGAACATGGTGCGATAAGGATTACCATTGACGGTAACATTCTGATTTCCCTCATTTTTAGGAAATATGTCCCATTATTCCAACAGCCCATAGGCCACACCATACTCTTGTTCTTAATGGATGTAATGGTAGCTCTTGGTACTCTTCAGGTTGCTCATTAGCCCAAATACGGCAATTTTGTTTATGTAAAAAAAAACTATTGAAAATCAAGCCTCACGATGAATCACCCTTTACTAAGTTTTAACGAAATCCGAAATGGTTAAGTGGCAACGCAGTGTACAAAAAAAGGGCTGTATCCAGAGGAATTTCAAAAAATTAAAAAAATGATTTCTGGAATTGTTTGCAACTAATCTATAATCCCAAGGGGTGACTGGTTTAACATTGTTCCGAACCGCCCCACAGTGCGAAATTCAGGAAGTTTAGCGGAACTTTATTAAATTTTGGAAATACATAAAATGCATAAGATTATTCATTATTTCGGTTGCTTAATATCCCACCTCAAAAACCTCATACTCAGTTTGGGGATTTACCCTGCGAAACAAATGCAAAATACACCTGAAAGTTGCATTTCTTATTCAATTATACTTTTTGCATACAGAAAGATTTTCGATTTGTTTCAGTTAATAGAGTGGTACATACAAACGGCAGTGCAGTAGGCCATGATTTTTACATAATTTATTTTATGAGAAAATTGTAAATTTTTGGCATTTAAATAATTGCAAAATCGTTTCGTACTCATGTGTGATTTGTTCGTGAAAAAAATGATTTTTAAGAAGTAAGTAAATTAAATTTTTTAACTTCGTTGGAGACTTTAAAAGGTGATACCACATAATACCATCTTAAAACGCACAACATTTTAAAGGTATGTTTTTCCTCTATTGGGAACACAAAATATCTTCTGCGATCTTCTTTTAAATTAAACTTTTTCCAGAATGACTTTGCAAATTTCATATAACTGTATTTTCCAAAAGTGGAGGGAAGAACCGACATCGGACGCCATCATTGGTTTTGTTTTGGAAAAAATAGGCTTACCAGTGCTAACATCTGACGCTCTTTGCAGTTTAAAGGCAACTGTTCGTGCGCTAGTTTGTAAAATACAAAAAAGGTGGAAGGAATCCAGTCGAAATTTAGCATCATTTCTAAATAAAAATGCAAGCTGGCTTGAAAATAATGTACAATTTTCAACTACTGTAAGGGATGCATTGCCTTGTGGATCGAGGACCAATGCAGGCAGACCTAAAAAAGAATTTAAGGATTGTCATCCTTAGGTGCAATACAGAAAAGTGCATCATCTTTTGCAGTCCGCTAGTCAAAACGAGTTAGCCAAAGCAACTGCAACAAAGCTATACCATTCTGGAAAACAAAACTCTGCAGCGATTGTCAAGGAACTGGCATCTGCTTCTCCAGAAAGGGATAGCAAAATCAAGAAGGCTCGCATATGTTCCTCAAACAGCCCAACAAAATTAGCTTCAGACCAGGCTCTGGCGCTTCTTATTGATGCAAACTTATCGTCAAATCAGTACAACATTGTTCGACATCAAGCAAAAAATCACCGTTGCACTTTTTATCCACCTAATTATATTGTAAAAGGGGCAAAGAGGTTGTGCTATCCAAAGGACATAATCATAACTGAAGTTTCAGCTGAAGTATCAGTTCAGTCGCTTATAAATCATACCGTAGAAAGACTTTGTATGGAGCTAAAAGGGGTTCTTACAAGTTTATCAAATCTTAAATATTATCGTGAAGTGGGGTTGTGATGGGGCTGAACAAGCTAATTATCGACAAAAGTATATGAACAAACATAGCTCTGATGATAGTATGTTTAGTATATCAATGGTACCAATTCAAATGTGCGTCGTTAATGATAATGGTAAAAATCACTCAGTGATTTGGAAAACCCCTGCTCCTTCTTCCACACGGTACTGTCGCCCTATTAAGTTCGTTTTTGCCAAAGAAACAGTCAGTGTAATAACCTCAGATGTAAACAAAATGAAAGAACAAAAATCACAACTTTCTTCAACCACTATACTTGTAGATGCCAAGCAATTTTAGGTAACAGCAAATATGATATTTTGTATGATAGACGGTTAAGTTTGCAATGCTGTATCATCCTGTGCATCATCACAAACATTCTACTTATGTGGGGCTAAACCCAGTGAAATGAACAACATCTGCGATATACCTCAAAAAAATATAAATGAATCCTTTTTATCCCTTAGACTATCACCTCTCCATGCATGGATAAGGTTTTTAGAATGTATTTTACATATATCGTACAAACTGAATATTAAGACATGGCAAGCTCGTGGAGCAGAAAATAAAAAAAAAGTTGCAGAGAAGAAAAAATACATTCAAGAAAAATTTAAAGAGGAGCTTGGCTTGCTAATAGATATGCCAAAACAGCAGACCGGAAACGCAAACGATGGTAATACCGCAGGGAAACTCTTTAGCAATGCCGAAAAGTCAGCCGAAATAACTGGCGTTAATTTAGATTTGATCAAGCGTTTTCATGTGCTGTTGGAGTGCCTAAATTGTGGTCTTAAAGTTGATTCAGAAAAGTTCGGCGAATATGCAAGAGAAACTTTGGAGTTGTATTTGAAAGAATATTTCTGGTACTCAATGCCTGTTAGTGTGCATAAAGTCCTTTGTCGTGGAAAGGATATTATAGCCTCTTTCATTCTTCCGATTGGACAATTTTCTGAAGAAGCTCAGGAGGCAAGAAACAAAGACTGCAGAAAATATCGCGAACTTTTTACTAGGAAAACATCCCGAATTGACACAAATACGGATTTATTTAATCGACTGCTTATTTCATCGGATCCGTACATCGCTAGTCTTCGTAAAGCACCTAAAACCAAGCGTAGTGAAGTTACACCAGAAGTTTTAGAGTTGTTATAAACATTTTCAGACCCATGCAATGATGACAAGTCTTCAGACGATTGCAATGGGACTAGTTCTGAATAGATGTTCAAAATGTTGTTAGAAAATGTATGTACATATGCATGTTTTTTAATTGTTCTATAATTAAAAACGTAAATAAACTCAAAGACTTAAAAAAACACATTAATTTTTATTAAAAATTTAAAAAAATCACCAATAGAACTGCCCAAGCAGAAATAACGACTCTTCTAAATATTTTGTACCGCCACAACCCTGCAAATACAAAATTGTGACTCTACCAAAAATATGGTACCATCACAACACTGTAGATACAAAATTACAACCTTAGTTTTTTAATACCGTTTTTAAATAAGATTCAACACCGGTACAACACACTAAATACAAATAAACGACTTTAGTTTTTTAAAGTCGTATTTACCAATAATCAGTATTGTGGTTATTTTGTTGAACTATTTATGGTTTTTAATCCAAATTTTTTAATATTTTTAATTAGCCTAAAGTTCATCAAATTTAATTTTCATTAAATTATTTTTATGAAGAAAGGAATTTTACAACATGAAATTAATTAAAATTTATTGATAATTTTTCGTTCTTGCCTGAAGCTGGGCTCGAACCCAAGCATTTTTACGGACAGGTTACCCTTACATGTTTCGATTGCAACCACTCAATCTCCTCAGAGAGCTTGCCGTTTAACACTCGCAGCCATCGACGACTGCTGACGTCAATAGTCAAACATCAATCCTTAAACCGAATTGTATTTAACGTTTGGTAGATCGAAATTTGCTTTGAATGATATTTACCATAAAACTATGCCGCTACAACACTGTGTATACAATAGTTAAACCTTTATTTCCCAATACCGTGTTTTTAATAATTCAATACCGCTACAACACTGTATATACAAAAATTTAGTCTTATTAATTTAATAGTGCCGTATTAAAATGAAAACACAAAAACTATTTAAGGTTAGAAAATATACAAATTTTTGCTTGTTTATTAGCGAATTTATATATGTAAATCCAACATTGTAAATTTAAATTTACAGTACTGTGACAACACTTAAAAGAAGAGTCGGAAGACGCACATTCGGCGTTAACATTTTAATATTGGGACAACATTGAAAATTTGGTAAACAGTCGGCACAGCGTCGTGGTGATTGTCTTTTTCTGCCTGGGTGGTTTACTGGTTTAAATACTTAAGTTCCGCTAAACTCAAGAAATTTCGCACTGTGCGCCCTAATGTAAATATGTATGTGTGTAAATATTTTTCTATTTGTTATCAACACTTCTTTTAAATACCAACTTCCGTATTTATAATAAATTTTTTTAGTTACAAAACGTTTATAAACCGGGTTTTGTATGGAAATTCTGTTCAATAAACCTTTGATGAATTTAAACATTTTTTATGAATACGGGTGGGCATGAGGATACAATGTGATGTCCGATGGACTGAACATATATTCAAGGTGTCGAAAGAAGCATTCAAGTGCCTCGGTTTTCTAAGACGGTGTAGGATATACTTCACTCCATCTGATCTCCTTACTATTTATACCACCTATATCCGACCGCGTATGGAATACAACTCTCATGTGTGGGCCGGTGCTTCAAAGTCTATTTTGGAGCTTCTCGACCGCGTGCAGGAGAGGGCGAGGGTTCTCATTGGTGACAGTAGGGTTACCAAATCTATTGACTCCCTTGAGCACCGTCGCAATGTGGGTTGTATTTGCCTGTTTAATCGTTACTACAATGGGATGTGTTCCGACGAAATCAGGGATCTAGTTCCCGAAACCCGTACATTTGTTTGTGAAGAGGATATTATGTGTTTGTACGAATGTGTGTAACACATTTAAATAAAGGTTCTGGGCCTGCCTTTTAGTATACCGATTGACTCAGAATCAATGTCAGAAGCCATTTAACGAAGCCCGTTCTTCTATCAGGATGGCTGGTAGTCTATCCAAGATAACCTTGTGCGCATATTACAGGTCGCAATTTTAAAAATAATTTTATAAAATTTGGCACATATGCGTTTATTGTCATATGTAATGGTGAGAAGCAGTTATTTAATTTTAATATCCCACATGAAAACTTCTTTCCGGAATAGGGTGTTGTGCCTATTAATAGCCATTTTGTTTTATAGACATTTGAGTTGAATAAGATCCAGAAATATTTTGTCGCAACCTACATAAATCACCAGAACAATTTTTTTTTAGAATCGGTCCATATTTGACCCAGCTCCCATACGAATACACTAATAATGGTAGTAGATACTTAGATAATATTGGCACAAAAATGTCTTATGTGAATATTAACCTCACAACATACTCTTTTTGGCGAAAACATGATCGCCCATATACTGCAATGTAGAGTCGGACTTGATCGACTATACTTTCTTATCTTTTTTGTGTTAAAAATTGGCTACTTTACTCTTTATTTTTAATCTGTTAACAGTACATTTGTTTTCGTTATTATTTAACAAGAACTTTTTTTGTGTCGTTAGATACCGACATTTTTTGCCGATAAAAATTGTTAAAATTTCATTACAGAATAGCTCTTAACGACAATTTTCGTTAGCTAACGAATTTTGACTACTTAACGACAATTTTTTGTCGTTAAAAAGTTACAGAATTTCAGTACTGGTACTTATTATACTATGATTATAGGTTAAATTTGTTTTTGATATTTAAAAAGATTTTCAAACAAATAATTAAGCTAAATCAAACAAAAAAATTTATGAAATTTTTATAAATTTCAAGCAAAAAATTTTGCTGAATCAAACAAAAAAAGTTTCCTATTGTTGCACGAGCAATGACGCGCACCCAACCAAGCAATGAAAGCAGACGATGAAGAGCAGGAGGCGAGACGTTGGCTTTTAATTTTGAAATAATTTCTAAAAACTATCCTCCTATCCGTCTAAAAAAAACACAATGTTTGCATTTCACTAGACGTTTCCTTATCCATTGCTTGGCTAAAGAAGAAGAAGAAATCTCATACAAAAACTACAACAGAACGGCCCGACATGGTTTTCGTCATCATTCTATTATTAAAATTTGATGTATTTAACTAAAAGATTTAAAAAATAGAACATGGGATTTTTTACACTTTTTTTACCAACTTTGTAACCAACCAAAAATTCATTTCTTTACTAATAATATTGTTGTTGTTGTTTTTGATGTTTAAAGGCTAGTTAAAACGGTAATACAATGTATTACGACATAAAGTAGAATGAGAAAAATCATATCATGTTAAACCAAAATGTATTGAGTAAGAGAGAATACGGATACAAAATTTGACAAGCGTTCGGTAAATGTTTATTTTCTAAAGTCCTAACCATAATGTGCTTTAGTTGGATTAAGCAAATATGCGAATACATGTAAATCATATCAAGCAAACTATATTGAACTTACAGAAACTTTTTGTTAAGTTATATGAAACTGTCATTTGCTTAAGCAAAGTGCGAAACTGATCGCACATTCCGTACGGAATCAAATGTTTTATGATTTTGTTAAAGGCACAATAAATATAAAGGCACAATAAACCATGGAAGCGGAAATGTAATGATGAAGACCTGTTTTTCTAAGTCTGTGTTCATACGGCTCATGTTTTAAGGACATGATTGCTACTTTATTGGTGAGAGGGACGAGGGGAAAAGAAACGCGTACACAGATGCATGTACTGTCAGTACGCTTTGCTTTTTCATTCGTTGTTTAATTTTGTTTTTGTTTTCAATATCAAATAAAACAAAATAAAAAACATGTCGTCAACATGACATGAATCATTTGAACGCCAATTCATGTTCAAAGAAGAAAAAGGAAGAATCATGTCAATAAGACATGAGCCGTATGAACTCAGACTAAGAGTGCAGTTAGCACTTTTGACCGTTTCCTTTCTAGGGACTTGTTAGCCAACTAAGTTCTTCAATGGGCCAAATGCGAAATGCCGCTTCAATTGGCGTTTTAATATGACAATGGGCCGTGTGAATGAAAAGGTAGCCATAGCTAGTACTAGAAATATTGATGTATAAACTAGCTTTGAGGTGAATAAAAATTTAAGTTAAAGCTAGTAGAAACTAGTTTTTCTAGCGTTGACTCAAACAAAGTGTAAATAAAAACGAGTGAATGCTTAAAAATACTAGTTTATGCTTTATTTTGTTTAAGCTTATAATTGAGGTGCTTGAAGTTTGTGTTTTGCTACTACAGTACTTTTCACTTATAGTAACATCATTTAGTTGTAGACAAATCGTGGACTATATCGCTAATGTGACTATTAGCATAATTCTTAAATATGCCACTTTGAGACCTACATATAACCGAATATAATGAATTTATGTGAATATAGAAAATAAAAAATTCATATTTATTTCTCCGACAGAAGGTTTTGGACCAGAATTGCAAACTGTATGGGTAATTCCATGTCAAATCGACCAAGAGTGGGACACGACTCCTTTGAATTTTATTGAAATTTGGTGAAAAGGTTTATTTTATCTTATAAGAAACATATATGAAGGAAAAAAAATGTTAACATTTTTTTTCGAAATGTCATAATTTCGCCGAATTAGTGTTGAGTTTATTTCTTCAATATCTCTAAAACAACTTTACATACAAAGATGATTTTAATGTCATTTCAAAGAGAATACTTGGGGCTACAAACCATATATTGAAAAAAAATGTAATATCTGCAAAATATTAAATTTAAAAAACGGAATACATTCACGGTTGAACTCTCATTCCGACAACACCTTTCTTTAATTGCGTTTTTCTTTGTAAATTATCATAAATAAATTTAGTGAGCAAACAAAGAATTCTTACTCTCTTTTAAAATTTACAAAAAATAATATAAAAGATCATAAATCAATCTTGGTTACATAAATAAATAACAATGAATAAACCACCTAATATTGGAACACAATTTTCTCTTCATTCACCATCGTTGGAATTAGACCATAGCAAGCAAATGAAAGGCACATCATTAGGTCCGAAATACCTCATAATGGCTAGGAGTGGAAATACATCTAACACCGAAAACGTATCTACCATCAATGAAACCCTTACCAATGTATCACCATTTCTTATAAAAAAAATTGATTGATAGTGTCTGTGGAGAGATTTAATTATGTAAAAAACTGCAATCGGGAACAATTTGTTTAAAAACAAAAAATTTTACACAAGCCCTGAAACTGATCAAATTAATGTCCCTCTCCCCCACAATAAAAGTAGAAGTGTCAGAACACAAAACACTAAATAAATCAAGAGGAGTTATATATTGTAACGATCTAAGAAACCTAGACGAAAATGAAATACTTGAAGAACTCAAAGCACAAAACGTGATCGAAGTGAAAAAAATCTTAAAAAAACAAAACAAAATTACAACAGAAAACATTGAAGACAACAACAACCTAGTCGAAACCGGTCTTATAATAATAACATTTGCGTCAATCAGCCTTCCAGAACACATGTTCATTGGATATCAAAGAACCAGAGTAAGGAGTTTAATTCCATTTCCATTAAAATGCAAAGATTGCTTCCGTTTTGGTCATTTATCAAAATTCTGTAAATTCGACAAATTGTGTAGCAATTGCGGAGATATTGATCATCTAGCAGAAAATGAACTATGCAAAAAGATACAAACTTGCAACAACTGCAAAGAAAATAACCTACCCAACACCAATCATTCATCTGTTAGAAAAATTTGCCATATATTCAACAAAGAAAAAGAAATAGGTACAAGCAATAAAAACTTTAGATAAAGTTGACCACAAAACAGCTATCACAAAATATAATGAAAGACATATGTAATCAAACATAATCTCTTACTCTAGTGTAGCCAGACCTCAAATTGTAAACGACCTACCTAATCAAACAGCAACAACATCAGAAGCAAAATCAACTAATAAAAAACAACATTCCCTTTCTGAACTCAACAAACAAAAACAAACAACAAAAATCGACAACAAACAACACAACACCAACAAAAGCAGAAAAAATTAAAATATTACCCATAAGTACATCGAGACGTACAAGAAGCCAACTTAAGAGAGCAGCAAAAAAACTTAAAACATCGAATGAGAAGGAAGGCCAAGAGAGTGAGGGTACTGATAATACTACAATGGATGACTTAATAAATTAACACCTTAAAGGCAGAATTAGTCTTCACTTTCCGTTCTGTTACGAATCAGCTGATTATTTTTTGTTATTAAAAACCCTATGAAATTGATTAGTTTTTCTGTGGCTGTAGGAAATATCGCCCAAAGAAAAATCACCCAAATGAAGAATCGCCCAAGCGAACATGAAAAATGACCCAAAAAGGTAGATATGAAATTTTGCCCAAAAAAAACGAACAAGGGCCCAAAAAGAAAATGAAAAATGACCCAAAAAGCAAAACCGAATTTTTTCCCAAAAAAAAAAAAAAAAAAAAATTACTCAATTTGCAAAAAAGTGTTTATTATTCATATAAATTTAGGTGACATGTCATAACGTCCAGTGTCGTAGTGTCCTTGGACTTTATGACACTTATAAAAGTGTCATAATGTCCATCGAAGAATTATCATAACGACTTTGCAAAGTGTCATAACGTCCGCAACTTAACTTATAATCAAAAATGTGAAAATTTTTTTTTAAAATACCGTTAAAATTTCAAGTGATTTTTTTAAAGATACTAATTTAACCATAATATGGTTGTCGGTGACAAAGATTTGGTTAAATTAAACATAATATGGATAAATTATTTTTATAGCTTTTACTCCGGGTGTATATATATAATATATATATCCAAAATAAGGATTTCATCTTCTGTGGTATAACAAAGACCGGCTTCGCTAACTAAAGCTTCTCTGTATAGCAGGCCTTCGGCCGGGCGCATCGAAAATAAGGATTTTTTCTTCTATGGTATAACAAAAACCGGTTTCGCTAAGTAAAGCTTCGAAAAACTGCCTTGTTTCCGAACAAGGCCGACTACGCAGAGAAGCTTTAGTTAGCGAAGCCGGTGTTTGTTTTACCATAGAGGAGGAAATCCTTGCGACCGGCCGAAGGCCGGCTATACAGAGAAGCTTTAGTTAGCGAAGCCGGCAAACAATTTTAGTGAGAAAATAAAATTTAGACATAAGAAAAAATTTCAAGAACTAGTTAATTTGCAGAAAAGAGAAATAGGTATTAAATTAAATAATAAGTGGTTTGTTAACAAATCCAACATAAATATACCAATGGAGGCACAATGGGTTCTCTCACTAGGTCATAAACACATACTACCAACAGAAAAGAAACATTTTCCAATTTTGAAAATTATAACTGAAGGAGAGGATTTAGTGCAGACACTTAAGGAAAAAGAGGAACAGGAAATAGCGAGGACAAAACTGACTACAAACATAGAAAACCACATTAATAAAATGAGACTTACTAATAGTGATAAGTTTATATTGGACAAAGTTAGGGAAACGAATAGATTTTTGAGGTCTAATAGAGACATTGTTATCTTAAATGCTGATAAAGGAAATACAACGGTGGCAATGAATAAAGTTGATTATGAGTTAAGAATTAATGATATTGTTAAGGATAGTTCGAATTATAAGAGATTAGATAAGGACCCTACTAATAAACTGGAAAAGACAAATAATAATTTAGTTCAGGAACTTTTTAATAGTGGAATAATTACAATTATGGAGAAGAACAAATTTAAAACTAACACAGCAATAGCACCTAGGTTATACGGTGTTCCAAAGATTCATAAAGTAGATTTTCCATTGAGTCCCATATGTTCAATGATAAATTCTCCGTCATATGAACTATGCAAATATATAACAAGAATTCTTAAGAAAATTACAGAAAATTCAAAATACAATATTAAAGATTCTCTTCAATTTAAGGACAGAATGAGAAATATTACATTGACTAATAATGAAAAGTTAATTTCTCTTGATGTAGTTTCATTATTTCCAAGCATACCAATAGATTTAGCTCTAAATATAATAGAAGAAAAATGGAATACAATAAGAGAACATACGAATATAGAAAAAGATTTATTCTTACGTATTCTTAGATTTTGTATAATAGATAATAGATATTTTCAATTAGATAATCACATATATATTCAAATGAAAGGACTTCCTATGGGTTCACCAGCTTCTCCAATAGTAGCAGATGGAAAAATTATTAGATGTATGTGTAGGAAAGTTAGGTATAAAACCGAAAATCTTGACCAAATATGTTGATGATTTATTTTGTATAATTCCGGAATCGGGAATGGATCAAATGTTGGATGTTTTTAACTCATTTCATTCGGATATTAAATTTACAATTGAAATGGAAGTTAATTCAAGAATATCATATTTAGACACCTTGATAATTAGAAATGGAAATGGAGTATCAATAGATTGGTATCAGAAACCAACATCTTCTGGTAGAATTATCAATTATTTTTCAAAACATCCAAGGAGAATAATAATTAATACTGCTAAAAATTTTATAAAAAGAGTTCTTAAAATTAGTGACTCAGAGTTTCATAGGGATAATAAAAGGAAGATTTCAAAAATTCTAACTGAGAATAGTTTTCCTAAGCAATTAATAACAGATTTATTAATACAACATAATAATTACAGATTAAACAACCAGAATAGTACTACAGAACAGAAAATTTATAAATCAGTAACATATATTCCAAAATTTTCAGAAAGATTGGCAAACTCAGATATATATGATAACAAAATATACAAAATAGCTTATAAATCTTTCAACACAGTAGGTAAACTATTTACAAAAACAAAAGACAAAATTAAGAGGATGGAAATGTCTAATATTGTTTATCAGATACCTTGTAAGGGTAATAATAGTGGACAGTGTAATATGGTATACATAGGTACAACAAAGAATAAATTGAAAACTAGGTTAGCAGGACATAAGTCAGATCAGAAGTATAGAAATATTTCACAAAAAACAGCTTTATCAGCTCATTGTGCTAATCTAAACCATTATCCAGATTTTGATAATACAAAAGTTTTAAGCACGGAAAATAATTACAAACGTAAATTTATGTTGGAAATGTTACAAATTATAAGAGTACCATCAGTGTCGAGAATTAATTTTAAGTCAGATACTGAAAATGTAGCACAAAATTATAGACATTTAATTTATAAAAATAGAAACGGAAGTTAATAATTTATGTAAATTGTAATAGATCTAGTTTGTATTGAAAATTATTTTCATATTCAATTACAAAAAATTTTTAAATTTTTGTCATTTTATTGTTAATTCTGTTTTTTAAAATTGTTAATTTTGTTGAAAGAAAAAAACCCTGAAGAAGGCACTCAAAGAAAGTGCCGAAATATTGGTGAAAATAAATTTTATAAAAAAAAGTTTTTTATATAAAACAATAAGACCTTAAGCTTGAACATTTATTTTACATATTATACATATATTTAATATATACACCCAGAGAAAAAGCTACAAAACCATTTTTAAAAAAATTCTACCCATATTATGTTTAATTTAACCAAATCATTGTCGCCGACAACCATATTATGGTTAAATTAGTTTCTTGAAAAATAGTTTTGTTGTTTGCAACCATAATAAAACATGGTTTTCTCTGCTATGTAAGATTATGGTAGAATTTAAAAAATGAAAAATACAACATTTTTGGGTGATTTTTCATTATTTCATTTAAAAAACGAAAAATCACCCAACAATAACGAAAAATAGCCCAAATTTTGGGCCATTTTTCATATGAAATCAGGCCCAATTTTGCATGCAATTTTTTTGGGCGATTTTTCATTTTTTTTTTTTTTTTTGGGCGATTTTTCTTTGGGCGATATTTCCTACAGCCTTTTTCTGTTCTGTTTCGGTTCAGTTGTTTAAATCAAAAAATTGTTAAGAATTTGTAAGTGACAGCAAAAAAAATAATAAAAAAATACATATTTTTATTGAAATAAACTGTTTTTTGATTTTAAGAATTCATAAAATTTAATTTCTTCAATTTCATGTGCATTTAAGTTATTGAAATAAACAACGAACGGTGCAAAACTAATAAATTTGTCATAAATGGCTGATAAGTTACTACAGAAAAAGTAACTACCACAATTTCGTAACAGAACGGCACGGAACAGAACAGAAACAGAAAGTAAAGACTAACTGAGCCTTTAGGGACATTGACATTGGGGCTGGTCTGGCACTCATGCCGGCTTGGAACTAGCGGTGGCTGCATCGGGGTTTGGAATTGTATAAGGATGTACTTGTGCATTCAAGTGCGGCTCCGAATACTGTTTGTCGCCGTTGCGTCCTGCGTTGGTTATGGATGCTGGGCGATCTCTTTTCTGCCAATGGCCTACTTACATACACATTATAAATACATACATATAAATATTGTAATCCCATTTTTATATAACACTAACATTGCGTAGTGCAAAATCAAATAACTTTCTACTAATATCATACATTATTTCTTATACTTTTATTCCTCATATCACTAACAGTTATACAATGGAATATCAAAGGTAACATTAACAACTTTAACGAACTACAAATTCTCATTAAAAAGTACAGCCCAAAAATAATAACTTTACAGGAAACGCGCATTCAAAATAGAGCAAACATAACGAGTCATAACCGCAAAAAAAGCTTAAGTGACAAAAACAAAATTTTACAGGAGAAGGTTTTTTTTATTTTATTTCATAAAAATTTTGTATGAATATTGTCGCTTGAGATAAAATTGTTTTTGCTATAAAATCGTAACGGTTCTTAATGTGACCATGACATTTTAGGAGATGATGCAAGTGTTGCCAATAAAGTCGTTTATTAAAAAAAACGAAAATGGAAAATGGTGTTACTTAAGCTTTTTTTGCGGTTATGACTCGATAATAACTTCCATTTCCTACAAAATTTACTTATCACCCGCAACCCATAATTCTTTTGGTGGATCAGCTATTCTAATCCATAACTCCATTCAACACGAAATATTGACCTCCGTCAGTTCCTTCTATTCTTCAGCTATTTTGATTCAATTAAAAAAAATCTTTTATTATTTTTAGTACCTATATACCTCCAACAAAAGCTTTTAGTTTTAATCATTTAGTGGATTTATACGAAAACAGCCACTACCCTTGCGTAATAACTGGCGACTTAAACCGTTGGCACATTAGCTGGGGATCTGGCTCTAGCAATAGAAGAGGCAAAATACTATCTAGGTATATCACTTATTCAAGATTGACCATTTTGAACAATGGCTCCCCAACTTATTACTCTACCCGCGGAACCTTCACAAATATAGACTTAACCATAATATCTACAGTTTTGGCCATCCACGCGCACTGGGAAACTGAAACAGATCTTTTGGGCTGTGACCACTTTCCAATGATTACATCGCTATTCCCAAATAACGATTATGTAAATAGTCCAAATTTTAGGCCGCGTTTTAACTTGAAAAAGGCAAAATGAGAAGTCTATAAAAAATTCTCAGAAAACTATAGAGCTTCACGCGCAATTAGCTCTAATATTAATAAAGAGGCTGCCAATATTCACAAAATTATTCTACAAAACACTTACCAAAGCATTTTACAAAACAAAACAATCACATATAATCACTCAGTCCCATGGTGGTCCAAAAAATTAGAAACCCTAAAGATCACAAAAACCCATTTATGGAACAAATTTAAAAGAAACATCTCAACGGAAGATGAGTTAAACTTCAAAAGAGCTAGATCGCTGTGCAAAAGAGAGTTAAAAATAGCGAAAAGAAAATCAATTCACACATTCACTTCTGAAATAAATCCCTCAACACCAACCTATAAAATGTGGAGTAACATTCAGAGATTCTGTGGTTTAACACCTAAGATTCCCATACATTCCGAACAGCTGACTCCAGAGAAAAACGCTTCTACAATTGAAACAAATATTAGTATTATGAAGCTATCCATGGCACTAAATAAATTAAAGGGCAAAACGCCCGGTTTAGACCGTATATCATATCCAATGATAAACAATTTGTCACAACAAGTACTTAAAAGAATAGTACTACTATACAACAATATTCTTGAGTAATATGTCCCTCAGATGTATAAGACCAGTTTGATTATACCCATATTAAAACCTAATAAAGATAAAACTATCGTATCATCCTACCGTCCAATTTCACTCAATCCAAGTTCAAAAGTCTTAGAACAAACAAACTTTTAAATAGCCATCAATATGGTTTCACAAAAGGTAAATCTATTTCAGACCCACTTGTATACTAAGATTTTAAAATAAGTCAAACACTGCAGAACAAAAATCATTTATTTATTATCTTCCTCGATTTTGACAAAGCATTTGACAAAATCGGTATACACTCTATACTAAACCAACTGGAAGAATGCAAAATAGGCCCAAAACTGTATAACTACATAAAAAGTTATTTAACTAATAGAAAAATTATTGTGAGAAATAACTACTGCTACTCAAAATCCCAACCACTTTACAATGGAATACCACAGGGCTCACCACTCTCAGTTGTATTATTCTTGATTGCATACAACAAACTTTCACAAATAATATCATTTCACAAAGAGCTTGACTTTATTGCTTACGCCGATGATTACATTATTATAAAAAAAAAACTAAAAAGGTCTAAGAATCAGAACATTGACTTCAACTCGGTTATTTCAGACATAAAAAATTGGTGTAACTTCTCAGGAGCTAAGTTATCTTTGAAAAAATGTAAACAATTGCACATATGTAGATAACAGAATTGTTCTCCTATCATTTACAGTGATAATACGGCTATTCTCGGAATTGTTTAAAATAACCGATATAGATGGAATTCCCATATCGACCACTTAAACTTATCTCCCTCCAAGAGACTCAACGTTATTAAATGTCTGTCATCAAGAAAATTTGGCTGTAATACATCCTCTCTTATTCATGTACTCAAATCGATTATTGTAGCGAAAATCAACTATGGTATATTCTTATTTGGGCATTCACCTAAAAGTACTTTAAACAAATTAAAAACAAACTTTAAGTCAGCCTTGCGTCTCTCGCTAGGAGCTTTCAGAACCACCCCAATAAGAAACATAATTTTTGAGGCCGATGTATTATCAATTGAACAAATGAAAGAGTTTGCCACTACAAAACTTTTCAAGTCTATAATAGGTGCGTTTGAGTACTTTTACAGTAAAATGCAGTAATTGAGTAAACTAAAAAATGTTCTCTCGAAAAAGGCTGTTGTACAAAAAAGTACGCCAACTCAAAATTTGTAAAAATTCGTAAAATAAAGGCAACAGCTGATGGCAAATAATTGAAGTGTTGAAAAACATTGACACTTTTGACTACTTAACTCGTTTTCTTATCGGTACTCAATTAAATACTTTTTATAACACGAACATTTTTGGAAAATATAAACAAACTATTTTATGTAATCTTTCATTTTTGTTTGTTTTTTATTTTACTAATTTGTAGTGGGTTAAATTATTTAAAAGAACATGAATAATTTTTTTGCTATTGATTACTTAAGTACTAGGGTATTCATTTAATCGACCTTTTGCTTTAATCGGTTAATCGCGCGATTAATTAACCGAGGTTTTGGTTTAATCGGTTAATAATCGATTAATTTTGTTTTTGATCGGTTAACCGATTAATAAAGTTTTTTTTATAAATTAAGTAATTTCAGTATGTAAAAATGCATTAATTGCTTATTTTTTGGAGTTTATAAGTAAAAAAAACAATAACATAGGTACGAAACATAACAATTCTTGAACTAAAACGAGCAAGCAAAAAAAAAACAATTCATTAATGCACAAGGTGTGGTATCAAGTCATATCATCATAATATTCTAAACAAAATTTAAAATTGTTTAAAGTAAATATTGTTTTGTTTCAAACAAAATAAAAATTGTAATATTGTGTTCATTGATTCGTCATAACTGCATAGTAGAAATCTAAATTATAAGCGGTATCTTACAACAGTCATATCGTTAGCTTAATATACAAACCTGCTAATTCACTTTGAGCACATTTTACAGGAGAGAAAAAAACTTTTTATTTTTCCTATTTGAAGCTTGATAGAAAATTAAAATTACAGTCAGTTTTACACACTTCAAGACTTAACTAGAAGAAACACTACATGCTGGTCGACGAGGCGTATCTTTCTCTACCACACGGAATCATAATCTAAATTTACATAAAAATTGGATTTAACCGGTTTGCATATTAAGCCGACTATATATATTTCCTGTAATTATTTTATGACATAATACTTAATGACTACCTTGTGAAACCCCCAAATATTTATATATGTATACAAAAATAAACTGAGATAATTTTATTACACCTAATTTTCACGATGATTTAAAAGACATGTCTTTTTTGTAGTTATTTTTTAAAGAAACTTCCAAAAACATGTTAAATTTTCACTATGTTTCTTATTTTGTTTAATTTTTTTTTTATTTTCCTTATATATGTATGTATGCATTGAATTGTTTTTAATTAAATTTGTTTATTTTTTTATATTTTATTAAGCAATTGTAATTTTGAAATAAAAATACAACATAAATTAAAAAACAAAATTAAATGCAAAGAGGAATGTCAAAAAAAACACAGAAAATACGATTCATGTCTTTTTTTCTACCCTGCTTACTTCTCTCCCCCGCTCGCTTTCAAACTAAAAAAGACATGTTTCAAAAATAGGGGAAAAAATCATCATGAAAATTGGGTATTAGTTATTTCAATAATTAAAGGACATCTTATAAAATAATCTTTTAGAAAAGTAATTTGGTTTAAATGTTTAGGATTAAAGCGATTCTTTTCTTTAGTTTTGACAAAAGTTGACTTGGAGAAAATTATTTCACTTATCGTAGATGAATATCTAATTTCTCAGTTCTTTTCCAGGATTTCTCTAAACATATAAAATACTCCATTATGACATTAGAGTTTTTTTAACATTTTTAACACTTCTCATTGTTTCGGTTAATTATGTTAAAAGACTGATATGAGAATATATGAGAAGAAACAAATAACTAAACACATCATATAAAAAGTACGGGAAACAAAAAAAAAAGTGTTGGCAATCAAATATTTAACCCATTTTTCGCCACATTCCTGTTGATCGATGAAGAAGATAAAAAAGCATTGAAAAACATTGTAATTTTAGTCATCGGTCGGCGGAAAATCGGTTAAAATGAAGATCACTGAACTGTTTGTATGAAAAAATATTTTCTAAACAAATACATTTGGTATATTAAGCTGGGATCACACGATTGCCGCAATGCACCAATTTTCACACTTTTTAATACACCAATCGTGTGACTGCACAACCAATTGGCTCGAGTACCAATCGAGGACAATATTGTGCTTACTTTTACCAATCAAATGCAACCCTGATGCGGCAATCGTGTGACTGTTTGCTATGCAACCGCGCGTCAATAAAAATAACAAAAATGCACCAATATTTATTGTCTTCTTGTGCGGCAATCAAACAACACAATACGCGCCAATATTTGTCTTTTTTTAAAATAAATTTTACGTTTTTGTGTTTCCTTTAGTAATTAATGAAGATAAATGTGTAAATATTTATTATGCATTTTAATTTTTGCTATTAACAAATACATATGTATGTTCACAAGCATACTATGTATCTGTTAAGTCCGAATATTTTTATTAAAGATATTTAATAAAACTTTTCTTTTACTCTTTAACGGATATTTGTCATTGATATTTCTTAATGAAAATACTTGTTAACTTGAAAACGAAATTAAAAATTTGTTAAAGAAGCCGAGATTTCTCTTAACTAAATGATATCGGTAGTTAAATTAATAGAGTTACAGAATTTAGTTACTGATATTTAAATAATATTATTTAAATTGTATTATTTCATACAAATTTTCTATTACGTTAACATTTAAAATTGTTGAACAGACTGTTAATCTTTGGAATTTCATAAATTTTTCTTAAAATGTTTCAAATAAACCTCTCTCTTTGTCCTTCTTTACTCCTCAATGGAGCATAGGGCTTCAACATGTTGATTTCTCCAACGTAATCTGTCTCTAGCTTCAACTGCGGCATCGTCCCACGTGAAACCATATCGGTTAAGTTCGTTTTTCACTGATCGTCTCCATGTGTTGTTTGGACGGCCACGTTTTCTAGAACCTTGGGGATTCCATTTAAGTGCCATTCTTGTTATATTTGTGGCCTCTTTTCTCAGAGTGTGGCCTATCCACCTCCATTTTCTTCTTTTTATTTGTTTGCCAATTTCTTCTTCGTTCGCTAGTTGCCAAAGATCTTGGTTGCGTATAGTGGCTGGCCAACATATTTTATGAATAATTCGAAGACATTTATTTAAACACACTTGCAGCTTCCTGGTCGTGTCTATGGATACCAACCAGGTTTCACAACCATAAAGCAAAATGGATTTGACACACGCTTTGAATATCCTCAGTTTGGTGTTCCTAGATATTTGTGTTGAGCGCCAGACCGCGTTTAGTCTACCGAATGCTGCTCTATTATGCTACCTAGGTAACAGAATTTGTTGACGTATTCGATGCGTTGCACAGTAGCGCCCGTAGAGCAAACGAGGTTGCAAAAATCAAAATTTTCATGAGCACCGACGAAGTTTTGAATAAACTCATGTTATAGGAAACTTTTCAACGATTTCAAATCTGCCACTCTTAATAATATCACATTTTTAGTTTAGAAGATATAGCCGTTCAAAGTTGACCGACTTTCGGTTTTCAAAAAAACACACAATTTTTAGTAAATTTGTTGCGATTTCAGGTGTAATATCACGAAAAATAGGTAACGAATCGCCTTATTTTTTGTTTGTATTGATTGATGCATTTATTAAATGTGTAATGATAAAAAAAAAATGAACTGTTTGCTTTGTGTTTCTCCTGGTAAATCACTATTTAAAAACTATCCGTTTTTTCACTATTTTTCAACTTTGACGGAAAATAACAAAAATCTATATTTTTCTATATTTGCCATATTTGCAAAATCTGTTCTTTGATTATTTCTTTACATAATTCAAAAATTTTATCTGCCCGTACGTGCCCGTTTGGCTTCTAGAGGTAAAAAAGGTTAAAAAGACATGGTTGCCATACTAATATTGCGGTTTAATAAAATTCTTTAATTTGGCCCCTACAGCGCGTAGGATGCTCCTAGATGGGTCAAATGTATGACCAACCCCACTTTATTATTTATTGCCGAATTTCGGTTTTTTTAGTTATTTCAATAAACTAAACCATTTTTGAGTTACGCGAATATATGTGTGACATGGAATTACCCATATACCGAAAATACAGAAAATTGAAAAAATAAATTTAAAAAAAAAAAATTTTTTTTTTTAATTTGTTGGGTAATAATTTAGAACCCTAAAGAAAAAAAAAATAAAAACAATCTAAAAATGTAAAAATAATTTTTTTTTAGGTACCATAAAATTGATTTTTCTACTAATTTTAACTTTGATAACCCATAAGTAGGCCCCTACACAGCGTAGCACCCTTTTCAAATGCACATTTCATAGGCTGAACAGTTATCTATCATATGCTGTTTAAACTGTTCAATTACCTTATTCGGTTCAAAAGATATGATTTTTGCAACGAAAAAACTCAAATGGCGCCACTGTGCGTTGGTTGTTCAATAAAATATGATGTGAGCTATTGTTATTTATTCTCATAGCCTTTGTTTTCGCAACGTTGATTTCTAGGCCAACTTTCTTTGCTAGTTCTTGGAGGTGGTCTAACTTTGATTGCATATCACTGATCTTATGTGATAACAAACATATATCATCCGCAAAGTCAAGATCTTCGAGATCACTGCTAAATGTCCAAGTTATCCCTCTTTTGATGGAACACACTTCTCTCATTATTTCATCCAATACAATAGTAAAGAGTAGTGGCGAAAGAGGGCAACCTTGTTTTACCCCAGCATTTGTAGTGAAAGTGTTGCTGCAGGTGCCGTTGTGGAGGACTGATACTTCAGAACCATTATATAACGCTCTAATGATGTTGATGAGTTTGTCGGGAACACCTTTCTTTTTAAGACACGCCCATATTGAAGACCTGTTCATCATGTCAAAAGCTTTTTTGAAATCTACAAAAACCATATATAAAGGAGTTTGCCATTCAATACATTGTTCGATGATTATTCGAAGAGTGTTGGACTGGTCGATGCAGCTTCTGTCAGGACGAAACCCAGCTTGTTCTTCTCTTAGGCTACTCTCTAGTTTTCTCTGTATTCGCTTCTGTACTATGTTGGCAGTTATCTTATAAATCATATTCAGAAGAGTTATGCCCCTCCAATTGCCGCAGTCACGTAGATCGCCTTTCTTTGGAATTTTTATTATAACGCCTTTTTTCCACGTAGAAGGGAAATGTTCTTCTTGCCAGGCTTGTTGTAGGTGGGGATGAAGAAGCTTAGCTGCCATATGAGGGTCAGCTAGTAGCAGTTCTGCATACATACTATCTTCACCAGCAGCTTTGTTGGTTTTTTGTTTGCTTATTGCTTCTTCAATTTCACGGACTGTTGGTGCGCTGCAGGGTATTGCAAGAGTGTTGTTGTTGTTTGGTAAAATAAAGTTTGGTGTATGATAACTCTGTGGTACGGAATTACTCGTTTCTTCGAAATGCTGTCTCCATCTTTCCAACTGTTGTTCATTGGTGGTAAGTAGAGTGCCATTTCTATCCCTGATTGGTTGTTGACATTTCGCCTTGCGATTGGTGAGTTCGCCTATTATTTGGTGGAGCTTCCGCATGTTGTTGGTCGCAGATGCCTCTTCAGCTTGTTCGGCAAGGCTATTTATATAGTTACGTTTATCTCTGCGGGCGGCTCGTTTGACCATTTTGGCCACATTTCTATATTCCTGTCTTAGGGAGTTATCGTTGTTGTTCTTGTTGTTATTGATTTTCAGTTTAATTTTGTTTCGTTTTTTAACTTTATTCCATGTATCATCTGTTAACCACGATTTCCTCTTCGGCTCTTGCTGTCCTAGAGTTTGTATGGCTGTGCTGTTATAGATTGCAGCTGTTCCGTCCCATGAGCGGTTTGTTGATGTTGCAGATGAGATATTGCCGTTAAAGGTTTCTTTTATATTATTATTCTTTAATTTCGCGAGGTTTGGCTTCTTTCTTCTAAGATGTTTCTGTTGTTTTTGGCCTTTAATCTTCATCTTAATGATGGCAGTGACAAGTTCGTGATCTGTATCCATATCCGCTCCTCTTCTAGTTCTTACATCGATTAGTGAGCTTCTCCATTTTCTGCTTATACATATATGGTCTATTTGATTCTGCGTGCGACCATCTGGTGATGTCCATGTGTATTTATGGATACGTTTGTGTGGGAATATAGTTCCCCCTATGACCATTTGCGATGTTTGACAGAGGTCAATAAGACGATCACCATTATTGTTTTTGTCACCTATTCCGTGTTTACCCATGACTTTTTCTGTGTTATTGTTGTCACATCCCACTTTAGCGTTTAAGTCTCCCATGAGTACGATGACATCTCTCTTGCTTGTGGAGTTTATTGTCTTAATAAGATGTTCATACACTGAAAGAATTTTCTTCGAAATACCAATGAATTTTGACATTAATCCCATGAAAAATTGCATTATAAAGGAACCTATGCAGCGATTCGTTGGATCAATGAAACCTGTTTCATTAAAAGGACTTAATGAAACATTACATTAGATCCATGAATATTATTCATTGGATGAATACTTTCAATAAAGTAAAAATTTTTTTTTTTTATATTTTTTTTAATTATTTTTCTTTTTTCTTTTTTCTTATTATACCCTTCACCGAAGGTAAAAGGGTATATATAACTTTGTCATTCCGTTTGTAATTTCTACAATATTGATCCTACACCCTATAAAGTATATATATTCTGGGTTCTTATGAAAAGCGAAGTTCAAATCCGGTTGTCCGTCTGTCCGTCTGTCCGTCTGTCTGTTGAAATGGGTTTTCCGAAGCCCCCAGATATGATGGGAGCTTCGTTGGGGTATCTTTCTGTCAGGTATTCTTATTATAATTTTGCTATTGAAATTCAGCCAGATCGGTCCACAAATGGCTGAGATATGAGCAAAAAACCACGACTACCTCTAATTTTTCCCAAAAATCCCTTGTGGTTGTTGTATTTTTATTACTTTTTGCTGTATAACTGGGGAACGGCAAAAGCCAAAGTTTCCAAATTAGGTACACACATTTAGGTTGCCAATACACACCATTCTACAAAATATGGGCGGGATTGGAGAAGTGGGCGTGGTACCTCCCGTACAAAAAAAATTAAAAATTTTATAAAAACCTAAATTTTAAGGCTGCCATATGTCCTATGGATATGATTTATATACCAAAATATCGGAAATTTTTAGTAGAACATATTTTACATAAGACTCGGGAAAATCGGTTCAGATACAAAAAAGTTTTGGCCAAAATTAAATTTTTTTTATTAAAATACCCACTTTCGGGAACCATAGATCTCCCCGAGTCCAAGCTTTATAACTAAAGTAAACGGTAAATTTATTCTTTAACACGTCGGTAAATTAATCTGTCAAATCGGTTAAAAAATGGCTGAGTTATGAGCAAAAAACCACAACTACCTCTATTTTTTTAAAAAAATCCATTGTTGTTGTTGTATTTTTATTACTTTTTGCTGTATATCTGGTGAACGGAAAAAGCCAAAGTTTCCAAATTAGGTACACACAATTAGGTTGTCAATACACACCATCCTACAAAATGTGGGCGGGATTGGAGAAGTGGGCGTGGTACCTCCCGTAGAAAAAATATCAAAAACTTCATAAAAACCTGAATTTGTGCACTGCTTTATGACCGATGGTTACATCTTATATATCAAAAGACCGGAAATCTTTAGTAGAAAATATTTTCTGAAAATTTCGGAAAAATCGGTTCAGATGCAAAAAAGTTATGGCCAAAATAAAATTTTTTTTTATTAAAATACCCATTTTCGGGAATCATAGATCTTCCCGAGTCCAAACTTTTTAAGTCAAGTAAATGGTAAATTTCTTCCTTAGCACGTCGGTATTTAAATCTTTCAAATCGGCTTAAAAATGGCTAAGTTATGATCAAAATACTGCAATCCCAAAAATTATTTTTTTTATACCCTTCACCGAAGGTAAAAGGGTATATATAACTTTGTCATTCCGTTTGTAATTTCTACAATATTGATCCTACACCCTATAAAGTATATATATTCTGGGTTCTTATGAAAAGCGAAGTTCAAATCCGGTTGTCCGTCTGTCCGTCTGTCCGTCTGTCTGTTGAAATGGGTTTTCCGAAGCCCCCAGATATGATGGGAGCTTCGTTGGGGTATCTTTCTGTCAGGTATTCTTATTATAATTTTGCTATTGAAATTCAGCCAGATCGGTCCACAAATGGCTGAGATATGAGCACAAATCCGGTTGTCCTTCTCTCCCCCCCTTAACAGTTGTTTACATATACTAGCATAACGCTCAATATGATTTTCGTTATCATCCTTCTATATTATTTCATCTATTTAACCAAATTATTTTAACAAATCGAAACTAGGAATTTTTGTGTTTTTTGCTACTTAAAAACTCCCCAAAATGATAAAAGAAAACAAACACGCATACTTACATGCCACAAACTATTTTGGTGAATATGTTTCCATATTTCAGTTCTCAACTCAAATAAGTTTTATGGTTTACAACTTTGCTATTGTGGTGAACAAAAGTAATTACAGCCCTACACAGTGAACATAAAACGGGCCATATTTCATTTTAATGATATTCAAACAACGTTCCTTCATAGTTTAGTTGTCTAGGGGGTTAAGTTAGAAACTGTGAGTTGTCTGGTTCGAATCTGGTTTTTTTAAAAGAAAATTTTTTTTTTAATTTTTATTTTTTTATGTTCTAAAAACGATTTAAAAAAAATATTTACCAGTTTTCGCTTTTTAAATTTAATTTATAATGGAGTTTAAAGTATTATAATTATGTATGTATACATATGTAAAAATTATTTAGTTTTTGTCTAGTTGCTCTGTATTCTGCTCCCACAATGGTGAAGGGTATATAAGATTCGGCACAGCCGAATATAGCACTCTTACTTGTTTTATTTTACTTTATTTTATTTTTTATTTTTTTTTCTGTCTCTGGCGGGATTCGAACATGCAACCTCGGTGCTGATAGACTAGCTCACTACCAGCTAGTCTACCGGGGCAGTGTAGTTTTTGTATAAAAAAACTATGTTTTTTTCTCAATTAAGGGCGTAAATATGAGATTAAATTGTCCATAATAACAATAACAACGTTGATTGAAAGTGGATTGAAAGTTTTTGTTTCATTACTATAATGACATTTTTATTGTCATAATGAAAATTTTAATTTATGAAGGCAATTATTGAAATATGTTGCTTTTATAAAAAAATTATTTGATTTCATAAATTTAATGGCATACATGTAACATTAGATGTATGAAATTGTTAAATCTTGAATTTTTTAATTAACAATTAAACATTTTTTTAATGAAACTATAATTTTGTATTAAGTTATGAATATAGTTATGTTTGTTTATTGTTTTTTTGTGTTCCCAATTAAAATTTTTTGTTTTACTTGGACAAACTTAAGTTTTCATATATCCAATGAAATTTTTTAACGTAATTACGAAATCTAATGAAGCGATTTTAACGAAAATACTTCATCAAACCTATGAAATTCCATTTAGACAATGAAAATTTTCATTTACCCAAGGAAAACTTTTTTATGAAAATGATTCATTAAATATATGAAGCATTTTTCTTTCAGTGTAGAATTTGTCTTTGTCATCATCCTCAGCATCTTCAGTGGGTGCATAACATTGAATTGTGGTCAAATGTCTAACTTTTCCTCTAAATCTTGCTAGTATAATTCTATCTGATATTGCCTTCCAGTTGATCAGAGCATCAACATTTCTCTTGCCTATAACAATTCCAACGCCACTTTCAGCTCTTGATGGTTTGCCACTAAACAGTACTTTATTGCCATTTGCTGTTGTAATTTCACCACTATCAATCCATCGCATCTCACTAATACCCATAATATCAATTCTATAGGTTGTCAGTTGTTTTTCTAGTTGTGCTAATCTGGACGTTTCTCTTAGTGTTCTGACGTTCCATTGTCCTATCGTAATCCGTGTTCTTATGCCAAGTTCCGTCATCAATGTTAGGGGTTTGTTGTTTTTAAATCTTGTTGAAGTTTCTGTAATCGCTGTTGTTTTTCTTCTGGATTGGTGATTGGCCAATCGCAGAATATCCTAGATGATGGGGCTGCCACCTAACGTCCTCTAGGAATGACATCGAGTTACTGATAGCTAACTTAGCATAATTTAATTACCATGCATACTCCCCGAGACGCCACATTTTCATGTAAGCCATTCGGACCAACTATCAGATAAATAATGCTTCAAATAAACCTATTCAACAAAAAATTGTATAGTAGGTGCCTATATGAACAAATTTTGCGTTTTTAATGAACATATGTATCAACTAGAACTTCCAAACAAATGAAAAAGCTACCACAACAGCTGTTTTCACAGTTGTCAAGTAAGAACAATCATGTGACTGTGCTGCGGCAATTGTTGTACCCATTTCACTTTGTACCAACTAGCGGCAATTAAATTTGTATAAATCAGGGCAATCGTGTGATTTCAGGATATTTGATTGGTGCAATTTCATTATTGTGCGTCAATAAAGCACAATCAAAATTGTGCCATATTGGTGCATTTGCGGCAATCGTGTGATCCCAGCTTTAGACGAAACAAATAATTAAGAACACAAAAAAAATATGTTATAATACTACAAAATATTGAAAATTTTGTTACTTCGGTTAATCGGTTAATCGACTGAAATTAACCGGTTTCATCGTTAATCGAAAAAAGCCAATTTGAAATTAACCGATCAGTTAATCGGGTAGTTATTAATCGGTTAACCGGTTGACGGTTAACCGAATGAATACCCTATTAAGTACCCAAATACTTCACACTTTCACAACTCTAAAAAATTAACATAATAAAAAAAATTTCAAAAGTTTATATTTAGCCAAATAAATGCTTCACAAACAAGTTCAATTAATTAATATTTATTCACTTTTTGTTTTGGTTTAATTTTTATTTCAACTTTTCTTTTATTTAACAATTTTTTCACAATTTGTATGCTTTTTATTTGTTACTTTTGTTTGTTTACCTTTTGAAACATATGTTTTTTTGATTTACAAAATTTTACTGCAAAAATTTCTGCAGTAAAAATTTGTAAATACTCAGACAAGAACTGTCACTTTTCGCTCTTAATTTATGTTCCCATTTCGTAAAATGCAGTAAAGTTTAGTAAAAAATAGTAAAAACTTTTGTGTTCTCGAACGCAACTAATAATAAACGACCAGTGTCAGCTTTCAAAACTTTTAAACAAGTGTATCAAACAAAAAAAATTTTTCGAAATTCCATCAATATTAACACGTACATTGCTAATTACTAAAAATCTAAACATTCCTTTCAATGTTACTTAAACCTCTCCTATAAAATATCCTAGTTGGACTCTTGATCTGGAAACAACCGACACATCCATGAACGTAAACAAAAAATCTATAACGAACACCGAAATATATAAGCAACGATTCAGTGAAATACAGCACAAATTTAACGACCATATGTTTTTATAAGCAGACGGCTCTAGAACCAATAATGGAACAAGCTAGGGTGTTGTAAAAAATGAAAAAACTTTGATTAACTTTGATTTAATTAATGACCAAATATATCCTCGTTTGATTCGTCAAGCTATCATTGAAAGACAACCCTACATTAAACTTATTTGGATTCCAGGACACGCTGGAATTAGAGGCAACGAAGCAGCAGATGAGTGTGCAAAGGGTGCACACTCTGCACCTCTCATAACTACACCTAATCTTTCTGCAGATGACATATCAAACATCTTACAATTAAAATATCAAACAAAAAACTAGACAACTGGTTCCAGACCACAATATGGTACAGAAATAATAATCCATCAAAAATAAATGCCAACAGTATCTTTAAAAATATTAACGATAACGTTCTCTCAAGAAAATACCAAATCAAGATAATACGATAATACACATCATGAACAGAAATATATCAAATTCGTGTACCTTTTGCGGATTCAATCCGCTAACCATTGATCATTTATTTTCAAATTGTGCCCATGTAAACAAATTTAAAAATACCATACTCTGCAATATAGACTTTTTCCAATTGATCGACTCTACAATGACAGACAACAACATCAATCTCTTAATGAAATTTTTAAAATAATGTAACCTTTATAATTCTATTTAAAATAAAATGTTACTGCCCTTTGAGCTTAAGGCCATCGATGCCAGAGCTCTTCCTTTTATTATACTAATAATTTAGATATAAGTATAATTTTGTAATAAATAAATAAATAAAATAAAAACGGACTAAGTCAAAAACCTTTTTTTTTTTTTTGCTGATTTTTTTTATATAATACCCCAAACTGTTCTTTAAAAATACTGAAACTTTGAAGGAGGTGTTTTTTTTAAGATTTAATTTTTTTCTTTCGCAACCTTTAAAAAAGTAATCTTAAAATAGAATTTTAATATTGTAATTTTGAGCAATAAGTACAGTGTGCTAGTTGCAAAAAACAGACAAGCCGGGCACCTGGCATTTTAACCTACCGTTTTTTTAGGTTAGCTCCAGATATACCGTTATTTCGAAAATGTAGGAGGTTGCACTGCATATATTCGCGTAACTCAAAAACGGTTCAGTTTATTGAAATTACTAAAACCCCGAAATTCGGCAATAAATAATAAAGTGGGGTTGGTCATACATTTGACCCATCTAGGAGCATCTTACGCGATGCAGGGGCCGGAAGCTTACCTAAAAAAAATGGTTAGCACCACTGGATTCACCGTGCCCCAATTAGGTTAAAATGCCAGGTGCCCGGCTTGTCTGTTTTTTGCAACTAGCACACTGTACTTATTGCTCAAAATTACAATATTAAGATTCTATTTTAAGATTATTTTTTTAAAGGTTGCGAGAGAAAAAAAATCATATCTTAAAAAAGAAAAATAACACCTCCTTCAAAGTTTCAGGATTTTTAAAGAACAGTTTGAGGTATTATACATATAAAAAAAAATCAGCCAAATAAAAAAATAGTTTTTTGACTAAGATTTTCATTCAAAAGATTATTTTGAATTGAATATTTTTTAGAAAGAACAGCTTAAATGGTAAAATTGCTGTAAATATAGTAAGTAAAATTATATATGTACATATGTTATAGTTTACCAAAATGATTTTACTTAATTTAAAAAAAAAAACAAGTTAAACAATAATAAATAACAATCAATGACAATGACGTTTTTTATGATCTACCCCAAAAAGGTCGGTATGTATAAACTTCTGCCATAGAAAGTCTGCGTTGCATTTTTTAGATAAAATGAAAAGCTTTGTATAAAAGAAAAGAAATGTATAAAAAAAATAAATATACAAAAATATATTTCATACATTCTCATACAAACTTAAACATTTACAGGGAAGTTTTTATACCCTCCACCACAATTAGTTGTGAAGAGGGTACACTAAGTTTGTCATTCCGTGTGAAACTTTTTTATTATTCATCTCAGACCCCATAAAGTATATATATTCTGGGTCCTTGAGTAATTCTAAATCGATTTAGCCATGTCCGTCTGTTGAAAACACGCCCACTTTCGAAAAACTCAAAAGATATAAACAAACTTGGTGTCGAATTACTTGTAGTTATCCTAAGCAGTTTGGGTTTGAAATCCAGCCAAATCGGTTCAGTAGGATCAGAGCTAAGAATCAAAATATGGAACCACCACCTAAAAAAAATTGATAGTTTTGTTACAAAAACTAACATAAATAGTGAAACAATGCACAGAATGATATAAGATTTTGCAAAAATTCGTTCTATTCAGCTAGAAATCACGCTGTAGAATTTCATGAAGATCCGTCCATAATTTACCCTAGGCCCCATATAAACCCTACTCCCGGTAAACAGTTTGGTACGCCTTAAACCAGTTTTAATGCTGATGTCTGGTTTTGTAAAGATAATAATAATAAACAATTCGAACTGTCGGTGGAGGGTATCAAAGATTCGGTACGGCCGAATATACCACTCTAACTTGTTTTCTATGCAAAACAAGTAAAACAGGTTCTTATGGTTTGAATATTAAACAATGTTATTTTAACAGTGAATAATATTAAATAAACGTGATTTAAGTTTATTTTCATATTTTTCATTTAAAATTAATATGAAATAATGATAAATTTAAATAAAGGGCATACTTTTGCAGAAATTTACTATGATTATCAATCAACATTTCGCCATGTTAATTTAGAATTGGTATTATTTCTGTGTGTATAATATTAAAAAATGTAAATGGGTTGTATTTTTGTTTTTTAAAAAGCGTTCTTAATGTTATAAATAATATAAATAAGACTTTTTAACGTAAAGGTTTTCAAATTCATAAAATACACAGTGAGTTAAAAGAAGATTATGCAAAAATCCGTTTCAAGAAAATAATTTTGTTGACACTTAAAATTTTTAACTTGGGGTTTACCTTAAAGAAAAAACTTCTCAATTTGCAATTAATGTTGAAGCTCACAATTCATTTGTTGATAATTGTGTGGCATTCTATGTTGAAATATGCATCCAAATAAAAAATGATTTGATTTCGGAAATTCTGTAACGCTTACTTGATACTGTACAAAACTGTACACTGTACAAAATTTACTTACATTCATTTAAACGTTATTAATTACGTGCTCTGTTGTTGTTTCTTAAAAAAGAACAAAAAAGCTGTGTTTTGTTTGTAAACATTAACTAATATTTTTTATTTACAATTTGCCTGCAAACTATTAAAAAGCAATAGAACTAGTACATATTTATATTTTTATTAATTAAATGCGTAATAAATATGTACTGAAATACATAAATAAATAAAAGAATTATTAAGTAAATAAAAAAATTTTTTTTTTTTTTTTTTTTTTTGTTTAATTTTAGCAATGTCTTCTATGGGCCGTTCTTGAAAAATTTGAATTCATCCAAAGTGGCACTAAAAAATTTTGTTAAAAAAGAACAAAAACATCTGTGTTATTTTTTTTTTTTTTTTTTTTTGTTTGTAACCAATTTCTTATATATACAATAACAGTTACATACAAATAGAATACGAGAACTATTCTTTCTTTTTTTAACAAAACTGAATAAAAAACAAGTAAGAGTGCTTTATTCGGCTGTGCCGAATCTTTGATACCCTCCACCGACAGTTTGAATTATTTATTATTATTATCTTTATAAAAACAGACATCAGCATTAAAATTGGTTTAAGGCGTACCAAGCAGTTTTCCGGAAGTAGGGCTTATATGGGGCCTAGGATAAATTATGGCCCGATCTACACGATACTTCACAGTGGCATTTCTACTCCTATAAAACTGTGACGAGCGAAATCTTGTTACGATAGCATTATTATTTATGGTTTTAGGCGTACTAAACTGTTTTCCGCGAGTAGGGTTTATATGGGGCCTAGGGTATATTATGGACCGTTCTATACTAAACTTCACAGTGGCATTTCTAGTCCTATAAAACTGTGACGACTCAAATTTTGTTATGATAGCATTATTATTTATGGTTTAAGGCGGGATTATGGTTTATATGGGGTAGACCGGTCGCATTTTTTTTTTTTTTTTTTAATTTAATTGTTTGCGCTGCTTAAAATATGAGGTTTGGTGTAAGAAATCATGACCTAATTTTTCAGGTCAATCCGACGGTGCCTAGCCGTGCCGGGTGGGGCCCAAAGTTCCCCATTTTATAAAAAAAAACATCTTTTCTATCAGATCTTTATAGTTATACTAGTTGAAAAGCCAAAAATCAAAAATATGACTACACTACGATCTTCTGCAGAGAAAGTACTTCAAGTGTGCCAAATTTCAGCTTCCTATGTCATCAGATGGCTTCAGAAAGTTGCAGAAAGAATAGGACATACATGCAAACATCCTGACATACTAAGAAATTATATATTGTGTAGATAGATTAAAGTATTTGCTGTTTAATATTTTAGTATGATACGAACGAAAGATTTTTAACTAATTCGGGGTCGCTGAATCCAGTGGTGCTAGCCGTTTTTTTAGGTTAGCTTTAGTTTTCGAGATATACCGTTATTTCGAAAATTAAGGATGTTGCACAACATATGTTCGCGCAACTCAAAAACGCTTTAGTTTATTGAAAAACAAAAAAAACCGTAATTCCGCAATAAAATTTACTTTAAGAAAGTTAAAACTTTTTTCTTCATATTGGCTTTGGTTTTCGAGATATACCGTTATTTCGAAAATTAAGGAGGTTGCACAACATGTGTTCGCGTAACTCAAAAACGCTTAAGCTTATTGAAAAACTAAAAAAAACCGAAATTCCGCAATAAAATTTACTTTAAGAAAGGTAAAACTTTCTTCGCACGTAAAAAAATTGGACATTTGGGGGAAGGATCCGAGATGGCATAAGTGGCGCCAAGAATTTCAGATAGGATTGAAAAGTCAGACAAAAATGAAGCCACTATCAAGCCATGAACAACGATATGCGATATGATGAGATCGGACTTTAAATGGCAGCGCTACATTTAAAAAACCAAAAGTGCTGTATTTTGGGTCGTGGCAAAAAAAATTTTCCTGTTTTGGAAACTTCATTGGCATATCTTTCATTCTAGGGGGTGACTGGCACAACTTTTTTTTCGACCCACCCTAGTGTACATTAGAGTGGACCATCAATGAAGGGAGAATTTAAAAAGTTATCTGTTTCAAAAAAGTAGACCAGTTTTGTGTTAGGTTAGGGTAAAAATAATTTGGTAAATATGTGAGCTCGATCGGTTGAAAATTGCCGTGCCGCACGCGCGTTGAAATCTGCGAGAATGAAATTAGGGCTAAATGGAGAGTTAAACGTCCGTAACTACTGAGGAGTCACCCCTAGAGATGTAAAATGTATGAGCAACCCCCATTATTTTTGCATCTCCAACATTTCTCTAGAACAAATTTATCTCTATCTCCAACCTTTCAGACGGACATGAAGTCCAAGATTAAAAAAACGGAACCAATTAGGATGTAATCCAATCCACTGAAAGCAAACAATTTTCAAATTGGTTCACAAACGGCGGACTTGTGAGGCAACCACCTTAAACAAGTAAGAGTGCTATATTCGACTGTGCCGAATCTTATATACCCTTCACCATTGTGCGAGCAGAATACAGAGGAACTAGACAAAAACTAAATAAAACTGGTAAATATTTTTTTAAAATAAGAGACAACCGGTTTTGAACTTTGCTTTTCATAAGGACCCAGAATATATATACTTTATAGGGTGTAGGATCAATATTGTAGAAATTACAAACGGAATGACAAAGTTATATATATACCTTTTTTACCTTCGGTGAAGGGTATAAAAAGAGTAATTTTGAATTCAGGGGTCTAATCACCGTATTCGATACTATCGGATCGAATAAACTATTGAATTTTTTTGTATACGATAGACACTGGCGTATCGAATGAAAACTCGATAAATGTAATGTCGAGTTACTCGATGTCGAATGCTATTATTTCAAATTCAATACATTTCATTCGATATCGAGTTTCAAGATACCAAAATAAATAATTTCGATCAATTTTGCTCGATATCGTATGCGGTGCTTAGACCCCAGTATTTCGGTTATAACTCATAAAAATTTCCGATATTTTGGTATATAAGTCATATCCATAGGACGTATGGCAGCCCTAAAATTTAGGTTTTTATACAATTTTTAATTTTTTTTTGTACGGGATGTACCACACCCACTTCTCCAATCCCACCCACATTTTGTAGGATGGTGTGCATTCGCAACCTTAATGTGTGTACCTAATTTGGAAACTTTGGCTTTGGCCGCAACCACAAGGGATTTTTGGAAAAAATTTTATGTAGTCGTGGTTTTTTGCTCATAACTCAGCCATTTTTTAACCGATTTGACAGATTTATATACTCACGTGTTTAAGAAGAAATTTACCATTTACTTTAGTTATAAAGCTTGGACTCGGGGAGATCTATGGTTCCCGAAAGTGGGTATTTAATTTTGGTCATAACTTTTTTGTATCTGAACCGATTTCCCCAAATTTTTATAAAATATGTTCTACTAAAAATTTCCGATATTTTTGTATATAAGTCATAAAAAATAGAAAGAACAATATTATGTATTTTGAAAGCATATCTGTTATAAAATTTACTAAAAAAAACTTATTTTTATTAGACAAGGTAGAGTGATATATTCGGCTGTGCCGAATATTTGATACCCTCCACCGACATTTATAATATTTCAGGAGTGGGCTCTATATGAGATTTATAAATTTGTATCCACTCTTTACAAAAACTGACGTCAGTGTTATAATTGGTTGCGGTGTAGACCTATGTTAAATTATGGGCAGACCATCACTCTGTTTATATAAAAAATATGTTCTTCCTCATAAATTTTTTCAGAAAAAGTTATAATAAAAAAAAACATATTTTTCAACTACATATTTGGATTTTAATGATACATATAAATAATATCTACTTGTTTATTGCTGTAGCTCACTTAAGTGGTTTATTTACTAAGAGTTACAAACACATAAACAAATTATATTCTTATACGTTTTATATATATACATATTAAGGTACTATTAAATTAACCCGTTCATGACCAACATTTTTAGGAGGACATTATTTATCTTTATTCATGAGAAATAGCATTTTTTGACCCATTTTTGAAGCGGCTTAGCTTACGGGAGATTATCGCTAGAGCCAAAATATTTTGGGAATCTTCATAAAACATGTCAAAGTTAATTTTCAGGGGGGTACAACTTTAACTTTTTTTTTGCCCATATAAGGTGAGTCGGTCTAATGTACATAGTTTATGTTATTGTTAATAAATTTTATTTTTATTTTAAAATCCAATTGTTTTTTAGGGAAAATACTTATTAGCCGGTATGCCACAGCTCAGTTGCACCTTAAATTTGTAATATTTTCTCTGAGAAATTTAATTCGGTGTCGCCAATTGCTTAAAATAATGCTAATTATACAAAAATAAAAATCTTTTTTAAAAGTGTACCTATACGAGTAAAAATATGGGTCTTAAAGGGTAAAATCACTGCTACGTACTTTTTGAAAAAATAATAATAATAATAGACGTAGTACGTATATATAGGTCCATGGAAAACCTAATTGGATTCCTAATTAAATGGAACCTTTTTTGTAAACTTGTGTTTTTTTTTTTTGTATCTTAACAAAATGGCGTTACAAACCATTAAGGCTTCTAAATAATCTTGTAAATAATCATTTTGCGAACGCGTTATTTATCAAAATCGTTAGAATTACTGTCCTTTTAGATCAGAAGTAATTTTTAAACAAGAATAAACTTTTTTTAATATTAAGTATCTTTTTTTATGAAAGAAATTTTTTGAATAATCAGTGCCTCCGTTAATTTTTTTAAGGAAAAAACAATAGTAACAAAATACTTTTTCAACTATTCGCATTTTAATGATACATATTAATAATTTTTACTTGTTTATTGCTGTAGCTCACTTTATTTTTTTATTTACCAAGAGTAACAAATACAATTACAAATTATATTCTAACTTCATTAACCGAGCAAAAGTAACTTAGAACTTCAGGCCGTTCTTGTGAAACATACCAGATTCTCTGGCGGTAATCGAATCCGTAATTCTCTTAATTTTTAATTGACTGATAAAATGATAAGACATATGACAAACTGTTATACATTGTTATACAAAAAAAAATATTAAAAAAAAGTATAAATACGATAATTTCTTAGACATCTAAACACTCAACTTTTAAAGTTTAGTCTTGAAGATACTCTTCATCTCGCTTACGGAAGTCTTTATAATTTGCTTTCTACTGCTACAGGCAATATCAAGCTTATCACGAAAGAAAAAAGAATCGACACAGATCTTAATATACATATAAATGCAAAAAAATAAACGTTGAGCAATAATGAATTTGAACTTAATTTTAAAAGTCTTTATAATTTGCCTCGGACTACTAGAGACAGTATCAAGCACGCCTACGCCATATACGGCATCAGATGGCCGTGTATATATTATTGAACCGGATCAGAGGGTAGTTTCTCATAAAGATTTTAAGAAAAAATTTTTAATAAACTTAATTTTTAGTACATCTGGCTTGATGCCTGGCATGTGTGTGCCAGCAAAGGTTATCAACTTCTTATAATCGATTCAGCTGAAAAAAATAATGTTATCATTAATCTATTGAAACGTGTTTTAAAGGAGCCCACAGACTTATGGCTCGGCGGTAATGATGAATTCAATTCTAGTGAAGGCTTGAATCGGGCCTTCTTCTGGGCACCCACTGGTAAACCTTTTAATTTCACCTTTTGGTCGGAAGATAATCCAGACAATGCTCGATATTATGAACACTGTGTACATATATGGAAGTTAAGCCCTTCATACAAATGGAACGATTATTTTTGCACTAGGTCCTTGGGTTTTATTTGTGAAATAAATCGCTATAGAGAATAAATAAATAAAATGTGTAAGTGAATCCTTACATTTTTAATAAATAAAATGTGTAAACGAATCCTAAAATTTTTAATATATATGTTTTCCATAGGCTTCCTGATTTTTTCCCATGAACTTAACAATTTTTATCAATTTTAAGCAGGAAAGCTAAATTTTGTGTGACAAAATGTTTGCACAAAGTTTTAGTTTTAATTATTTACTTAATAAACTTAATATAAAGAATTTATATATGATTTGGATTTTAATTTAATAAGAGATAAATTTTAAAAAAGAAAAATACATTAGAGTGTGGTCAAGCCTGACCACAGCATATACAGGAGCAATGGACAATCAGTGACCCAGCAAAACAAATTTATTTTATGAAATTTAGATTCATATAAGACATTTCTGTGCCGATTATTAAATTGTTATCTTGTCAGATTTTTTTCGTCTTAAAACGATTTTAGGGAAGGGGCTAATGGGACCTATGTATGTTCAATTCTGCACCTACCAGCACAACATTTTGCAATGACATAGGAGTAGAAATTCTGCGCGGGAAAGAATTCTCGGGACTTTTTTTTTAAATTAATCCAGGGAAATTTTCGGGAATTTCAAATTAAATTTTTTGAAATAATTAGTATTGTGGTTATTTTGTTGAACTGTTTATGGTGTTTAATCCAAATTTTGATATATTAATTAGGCTAAAGTTCATTAAATTTAATTTTCATTAAATTATTTTTAAGAAGAAAGGAATTGTACAACATGAAATTAATTCAAATTTATTGATAATTTTTCATTAATGACTGAGCAGGGAACCGAACCCAGGTTTTCACGGACAGGCTGCCCTAACATGTTTCGATTGTAATCACTCAATCTCTTCAGAGGGTTTTGAAATTTTAATTTGTTAGCATCGTTTAAATCAAAAACGAGCAATAAAAATATATTATTTACTTAAAACTACCTACAAATTGAACTATTTTTCCTACGCCAATAAATCAATGGTGTGATTGCTGATGAAATTTCTAAAAAGCTTCTTGAAGTAGAATATGAAAATTAAATTCTTAAAATAAAATTAATTTTAACAAGTTGCTATCAATAATATCTACTAAGAAATAATAAGTTTTAATAAATCGTGATCTCCACAAAGAAAGAAAAAAAAACATGTAATATGTATGTATGTACTAGGGCATCCCGGGATTCTGGATTGAAGAAAATATTTTGGGATCCCGGGATTTTCGGGATATTTTGAATCCTGGGATTTTTAAAAAATTTTCGGGATTTATTTTTTTTATCCATACCAAATATAAATACTTTTTAAACTGTATGAAAAGCTTAATTTTCCAGTAAATACTCATATTTCATGAACATAAAGGTATTATTTATTTGTAAAAAATTTAATAAAAACACGCACAATAAAATTGAAAGATCTAAACATAAGAGGCAAAGAAAATCAACTTAGTTCAACAACGCATCTGGCAAACAGTGAAGCAAGAATCTACATTAATGAACACCTAACTCCACAAGCAGCAAAATTAAAACATATGTGTCACAAGATGCTCAAATATCGGAAAATAAAAAAATTCAAATTCTTCAACAGGGACATACCACAAGCTAAGATCACTTTGAATGATGGGGCAGAACGAATATTTGGTTTGGCAGAGCTCACTGATTATTTTCAACATGGTTTGAATAATCTGGATGTTGTGAACATGGAAACAAATAACTAATATTTATTATCATTAATTATTTCTTGAACTTTTATTTTTTTGCTGTTTCTTTTTGATATGCTTTTTTTTTTTTTTTGGAAGTTTACTTATGCTTTGTTATTTTTTATTCTTTTTATATTGAACTTAGCATTTATTATTTTATTTTTTTTTTTTTTTTATACAAAGTAATAAAGGGGAAGATCAATTAAACTAGAAACAATAAGTTTTATTGCCTCTTTAACTTATAAAAAGAGTTTTGATATACTTTCTGTTCATCACATTAATTTTCTCTTACTTTGTAGTAGCATTTGAAACCTTAGTGGATCAGAAGGAAGAAGAAAAAAAATATAATATCAGCTGTGCCTTATCCATAGTTTGCCTCGGTAAATGATGGACAGCCAAAAAGGTATGTGGAATTAAGACTAAGTGAATAATAATAAGAGTAAAATGTGTTTCACTCTTTAGATTTTTGCAATTTTAATTATTGCTTTATACTTCTTCTGTTTACTTAAAATTGTCATTTGGTTTTTTTTCTCTCTCTTTTTTAGTTTATAGTAATATTATTTATTTGTGGTACAGCGATATTGATATAAAGCTTTATTACAAATAACTTATATTTTAATGTGATTTGATTCATATTGAAAGAAAAAAAAAAGGTTCTATTAAACTTTCAAATTTTTTTAAGTATGTTAGCTAAATGTTAATTTACTTATACATATATATGAATAATTTTTGCGATTAAAGTTTTCTTTCTTAGCACTAAGTAATTCATAATAAATATTACTTGCTAAAATGGTTTGAATACAATTATTATTCAAAGTCAATTAAGCTATTCTTTCTGGTTTTATTGATCTTTGTGGAGCTTAACTTGTTAAACTTAAAAATGGTATTGTTATGCTTTGTATTATGAAATTTACGTGAGTTTAAAGGCCCAACCACAATGTGATTAAGTTGGCTTAAGCGAATGAGCGAATACATGTAAATTATATGAAGCAAACCATTTTGAACTTAAGGAAACTTTTTGCTAAGTTTAATGAAACTGTCATTTGCTTAAGCAAGGTGCGAATTTAATCGCACATTCCGTACGGAATCAAATGTTTTTTTATTTTGTTTTTGTTTTCTTTAATGCATTTGAGAGACATTTTGTTAATTTTTGACAGTAGGTTAAGCAAGACTATGCATATTATGGTTGAGCCTTTAGTTCGTTTTTCGGATAGCAAATAATTACGTATATAAGTAATTTAGTAAATATTGGCAATGTTTATGCCGATAATGGGAATTTTATTTAATTATTATAACACTAGGGTTAAATTTCTCTCTATGCAAATACAACAGGTGAAATGCATTTATATTTTAAATGATCGTTAATTTAGGTCCAGTTATCAGCAACGGAATCATGTTTGATACGATGCTTAATGAGCCGGGATTAAGAATGGCGCATATAAACGCTCAGAGTCTTGTGCCAAGAACAAATGCAACTAAATTTGATGAGATCAAGGACTTGTATGAGGGTAGTATTATAGATGTTATAGGTGTGTCTGAGACGTGGTATAGGTACACCGTAAACGATAGGTCTGTTAGGTTGGAGGGATTTAACATTTATCGGATGGATAGAAAGGTACGGAGAGGTGGCGGAGTATGTTTGTATGTGTCGGACCGATTCAAAAGTCGTGTTGTTTATGGTAAAATGAACGAGGGTATTTTTGAATGCTTATTTGTCGAGATAATGATTGGTAATGGGCAACAGGTTTTAGTGGGTGTTGTGTATTTACCACACGGAAATTTAAACGATTGTGAGGATGAACTTATTGATCTCACCAGTAGGAATGACAACGTAGTAATTATGGGGGATTTCAATGTTGATATGTTCTCAAGAGGTCACATTATTCGGGATTTTTGTCTTAGATCATCTCTTTCCATTGTGCATAACTCTTTACCTACACATTATTGTGGAATTAGGGGAACTACGTCCCTAATAGATTATTTTATTGTATCGAATATACGGAAAGTTAAGGGGAAGTGTCAATTCCAATATCCGGCTCTCAACTCGAATCACGCGATGATATGTATGACATACGGTGTGGCCATTGATGTTAGGAATGATAACTTTCTGTATAGGGACTTTAGACGTTTTGATCGTGATCGCTGTATTTCACAGCTACGCTCTGTCGATTTTTCGCCATTATATCGTAGTACTAACGCTCACCATCAGGTAGAGTTTTTTGATTCCATCATAAGAAGTTTATTTAATGATAATGTTCCTACACGGAGAACGCGGAGAAGCCAATTTGATGATTGGATCAGAGACCCGAGGGTTCGCGCCGCGAAGCTGAATAGGGACGCGGCTTTTCGAGCTATGCAGGGAAACAGAACGGAGGAAACGATTAGGTCATATTGTCGGAGTCGGAATAAAGTGAAGTCGGTAATCCGGTTGGTGCGAAGGAGATCATATGTTGAATTTTTTTCAAGTTGTACACAGTCTCAGATGTGGCGGAGGCTTAGATCTGTAGGGGTAATAGGTGATTCTGCTAATAGTGCGGATATTGATCCGGACGAGTTTAACGAGATTTCTAGAATGCCACCAATATCTCCTAATGTAATATCGTTCGATGCCTATTTAAATGATGGCGGTTTTGAGTTTAGAAATGTGACGGAGATGGAAGTCTTTAACGCGATGATGCGGGTGAAATCGAATGCAGTAGGAGTTGATGGTGTGCCTTTAAAATTTATAAAATATATTTTTGACGAGATAATACCTCATCTGACTTATATAATCAATTCTTGTATTACAAGATCTGTATTTCCTTTGAACTGGAAAGTGGGTAGGGTTGTACCTATTCCCAAAGTGAAGCGTCCTACTTCAATGACTGACTATCGCCCGATTACTATATTACCATCTTGTTCGAAAATTTTTGAAATAATTTTAAGGGATCAAATGTTTGACTATTTGAATGAATTGGACATCATAAATCCATTTCAATCGGGCTTTCGAAAGGGATATAACACTACTAATTTGATGCTGGATATAGTTGAGAACATTCGCTCAAATATAGATAGACGTTTGATAAGTGTGTTAATTTTTTTAGATTTTCGTAAGGCATTTGATTCCTTGAACCATGACTTATTGGCCTGTAAGTTAATAGAGCAATTTAACTTTGGCACAATGTCCACTAAGCTTATTTATTCATTTTTAACTGATCGCAGACAGTTAGTTCAAGTGAGAGATCTATGTTCACGTTCATTAAACATATACAGAGGAGTGCCACAGGGCTCGATACTTGGGCCTTTACTTTTTTTGTTGTATGTGAACGATGTTTTCCGGGAATTCTCTAATTTTAGGTGTTACACTTACGCTGATGATATGCAATTATTGGCGGCCTCAGCTAAAGATAATTTAATGTACTTTGAAACTCAACTTAACATGGAACTGAGGCGCATTTTATGTTGGTCAAAAGCCAATTTCTTGGATCTGAATCCTTCAAAGACAAAAATGATGCTTTTTACTGGCAATTTGAACATTAATTTACATATTTCCTTGGATGGTGTGGAAATTGAAAGGGTTAACAATTACAAATCCCTTGGCTTTTACATTGATGATGAATTGACTTTTGATCATCACATAGACTCTGCACTCATAAAATTATTACAGTAACTGATTGTAGGTTATTAAATTCGTTTTCGGTACTGTTAAAATTGAATAAAAATATAGTTATTTTACGAATAAATTTATTTTTCAACATTTATGTTTGTTATTAAAAAAACAAACTACCAAAAAATAATGTTTTCCGTATTTTTTTTGGTTAATTTGTTTGATTTTTATCGGTTAAAATATATTTTTTAAAAGTAAAAACTATTCAATTTTAACGAATATGATGTTCAATAAATAAAAAACATAGAAATTACTGAAAAAATCATTTGTTTTAAATGAAATGTAAATGATCCGTTTTTTAAATGAATTTTAATTTGTTTCAAATGAATTTTCGTTTGAATTTAACTACATAATATTTTGAGTGTGTTATTTCTAGGGTAACCTGGATTTTGCGCAGGCTTTATTGTACGGGCTGTTATTTGCCTCTCGCCGTTAGAAGGCGAGTTGGGTTGGCACTTTGTAAGCCGGTATTTCTGTATGGGTTGGAAGTTTTTGCGTGTACATCTCGTGGGAATTTATTAAGGCTTAAATTATGTTTTAATAGAATAGTGAGATTTATTTATAATTTGCGAATAAGGGATCATGTGTCTGGGAAACGATTTGAATTACTAGGTTGCGATTTTGATGATTATATTAGTGTGCGACAGATTATTTTGTTTTATAAGATTTTTAAGTATAAGCGCCCTCAATATTTGGTGGATAAGTTTATTTTTGGAAATTCGATTAGATCGTCACAGTTAATATATCCTGTTTATTCTACGGTAATTATGAGTAGAGCTTTTGTGGTTAAGGTGGCCAGATTATGGAATACATTTATCCCTAATAGTGAGCGTACATTTTCTGGAACTGTGGTACAATTTGAGTACCTTTTTAGGAATCAGATAAATAGTTGAAAACCTGTTTTTTATTATAATTTTGTTGCTGATATAATTTTGTTGCTGGACCTTGTAGCTGTATTTGCATGGAGAGAAATTTTTTGGGGGTAAGATTCTGGTATTCTGATTATAATTGTTGTTTCTATTTTTTTTTTTTTTTTTTTTGAATTAAGCATTAAATGAATATGATTTTATTACAGAACAATAATTATTCATCTATGCCAAGGAATATTCTTAGGAGCTATTAAGATAAATTAATGTAATATTTTAAGAAACACACTGTCAACATTTATTAACTCCTGCTATTTGGCCCACTGGGCTTACAGCATGCAATTAAACAAAATAAATAAATAAATAAATAATTATACAAAAATAAAAATCTTTTTTAAAAGTGTACCTATACGAGTAAAAATATGAGTCTTAAAGGGTTTTTAGGGGTCGGTAAAATCACTGCTACGTACTTTTAGAAAAAATAATAATAATAATAGACGTAGTACGTATATCCATGGAAAACCTAATTGGATTCCTAATTAAATGGAACCTTAATGTAAACTTGTGTTTTTTTTTTTTGTATCTTAACAAAATGGCGTTACAAACCATTAAGGCTTCTAAATAATCTTGTAAATAATCATTTTGCGAACGCGTTATTTATCAAAATCGTTAGAATTACTGTCCTTTTAGATCACAAGTAATTTTTAAACAAGTATAAACTTTTTTAAATATTAAGTTTCTTTTTTTTTTAAAGAAATTTTTTGAATAATCAGTGCCTCCGTTAATTTTTTTAAGGAAAAAACAATAGTAACAAAATACTTTTTCAACTATTCGCATTTTAATGATACATATTAATAATTTTTACTTGTTTATTGCTGTAGCTCACTTTATTTTTTTATTTACCAAGAGTAACAAATACAATTACAAATTATATTCTAACTTCATTAACCGAGCAAAAGTAACTTAGAACTTCAGGCCGTTCTTGTGAAACATACCAGATTCTCTGGCGGTAATCGAATCCGTAATTCTCTTAATTTTTAATTGACTGATAAAATGATAAGACATATGACAAACTGTTATACATTGTTATACAAAAAAAAATATTAAAAAAAAAGTATAAATACGATAATTTCTTAGACATCTAAACACTCAACTTTTAAAGTTTAGTCTTGAAGATACTCTTCATCTCGCTTACGGAAGTCTTTATAATTTGCTTTCTACTGATACAGGCAATATCAAGCTTATCACGAAAAAAAAAGAATCGACACAGATCTTAATATACATAAAAATGCAAAAAAATAAACGTTCAGCAATAATGAATTTAAACTTAATTTCAAAAGTCTTTATAATTTGCCTCGGACTACTAGAGACAGTATCAAGCACCCCTACGCCATATACGGCATCAGATGGGCGTGTATATATTATTGAAACGGATCTGAAGGTAGTTTCTCATATAGATTTTAAGAAAAAATTTAATAAACCAAATTTTTAGTACAACTGGTATAAGGCCTGGAATCAGTGTGCTAGCGAAGATAATCAACTTCTTATAATCGATTCAGCTGAAAAAAATAATGTTATCATTGATCTATTGAAAAGAGTTATAGGGCAGTCCAAAGACTTATGGATCGGCGGTAATGATCAATACTATCCTCATCGACTCGAAACGCGGCCCTTTTATTGGTTTGCCACGGGTGAACGTTTTCGTTTCTCCTTCTGGGCGGACTATAATCCAAACAATGGTGGAAATCAGGAACACTGTGTACATATATGGAAGTTAAGCTCTTTATTCAAATGGAACGATTATGATTGCGAAAAGGAGTTGGGTTTTATTTGTGAAATAAATATATATAATAAAAGAAATACCGATCTTAAACATTAATGTGAATAAATAAATAAAATGTGTAAGTGAATCCTTAAATTTTTAATAAATAAAATGTGTAAGCGAATCCTTAAATTTTTAATAAATATGTTTTCCATAGGCTTTATCTTTTCCCATGAATTTAATAATTTTTACCAATTTTAAGCAGGAAAGCTAGAGAGGACTGGGTTTGCAATCTCTGATATTTTGTGACTTTTTGTAAACAAAATTTTTGCTCAAAGTATTAGTTTTAATTATTTACTAAATAAACTTTATATAAATAATTTGTGTGTGATTTGGATTTTTATTTTAAACAAGAAAAATACATAATAATGCAAGTGGGGTCAAGCTTGACCACAGTTTATACAGTAAATTGTTCGAGAGTGTACTCTATCTAGGAGCAATGGTCAATCATGGACCCAGCAAAACCAATTTATTTTATGAGGTTTAGATTCATATAAGACTTTTCTGTGCCGAATATTAAAAAGTTATTGTAGTGTCGCAAGACAAAAATAAATCAAACACGAGCAGCTGCAGATGCTTAATGATAAACTTTATGTATGTAAATTCTCAAAGTATAATAATTGAAGTTAAAGAATAACAATAACTATATACATATATACGTCATTAGTTTTGTAGCATTAATTCTCTATATGAAGTTACTCTTTATACATATGTGTAGTATTAGGGTGGCGTGTAAATACCAGTATTCTATATTCTCCTCCTAAAGCTGTTGCTACAATATAAACTAAATTATTAAAATACGTGCGATAGTTGTTTAAGTTTGATAGATAAGTTTAAGTTACAAAAAAAAATATTAAAAAGTTATTGTAGTGTCGCAAGACAAAAATAAATCAAACACGAGCAGCTGCAGATGCTTAATGATAAACTTTATGTATGTAAATTCTCAAAGTATAATAATTGAAGTTAAAGAATAACAATAACTATATACATATATACGTCATTAGTTTTGTAGCATTAATTCTCTATATGAAGTTACTCTTTATACATATGTGTAGTATTAGGGTGGCGTGTAAATACCAGTATTCTATATTCTCCTCCTAAAGCTGTTGCTACAATATAAACTAAATTATTAAAATACGTGCGATAGTTGTTTAAGTTTGATAGATAAGTTTAAGTTACAAAAAAAAATATTAATCAATTTCTAAATCTGATATATTTAAATTTGAGTTTGAATTTTTTACCTCTCTACCTCCTTCTCGTGGCCTGAGTTCTCTTCTAGTGCGTGAAACATCTACCTGAGGCTGCTTGTCTGGCTCTAGTGTTGAGGTGGTGTTGCTGTCTAGTAACGTTTGTACATCTGCTTCGACAGGTTGTTGTTGTGAAGTCGATTGATTACAGTAGTGTGTTTAGAGCGGTTCTAACGCAACTTTTTCATACAAAAGTTGGGTGCATGGTGTAAGTGTTGCCATGTTTTTATTATATTGGCCATTTTAGTGCTTTTTTTTTGAAAAATAAAAAAAACGCTTAAAATATTTATAATAGGAATTTAAAAACCGGGAAACCAAAATACCAACAAAATGGGTATTTTGTCGGGATTTTAGCGTCGACTTGAATATTAATTTAGGATTTTTAGTTGTTATATATATATATAAAATAGGCAAATGGTTTAAAGGTTATCTATTTTGAATACGCTGCATCGGCTTTCTAGCTACTTTTTCCATACAAAAGTGAGAAGAATACTGGCAGAATTGCCAAGTTTTTATTATTGCATTTTAGCGCTTTTTTTCAGTACTATTATTATGGAAAAATAAAAAAACGCTACAAATTTTTAAAAATACTGTTTAGATGCAAATACGAATATGAGTGTAAAAGGGAAATGACGTGTAAAGAAAGTTGTTTATTTAGGAGGTATGATATTTTTGTTAATTGTATAATTTCTTCGTGTACGTGTCAGTCTTGAAGATTTTAAAAATTTTGTGAGGGATGATAATTTTACTTGTGCATAAGAATTTGTGGGAAAAATTTTTTTTTATTTATTTAGTAGCAGGTGTTAAATTTCTTCGTGTACGTGTCTTGAAGATTTTAAAATTTTGTGAGGGATGATAATTTTACTTGTGCGTTTTCGTATTAACGATAAAACTGATCGTGGAATAATTATTTTTAGTTTTTCAGTTATTGTGTGTGTGTTTAGAATAGTTAATGGCATTGTTGCATAGGTTTTCTAGTGACTTTTTGCTTTGAATGCCTCGGTAGGCTTGTGGGATCAACCACTTTTTTTTATATCAACAGAAACCGGCTGCACATCACTTTTAATTACATTTAACAAATAGAAGGAGTTGTCATTTTTGGATTTTGTTAATCTTAAATAGAATTATATATATATATTTTTTTTTTTGCGCTGATTTAATTATCACAAGAGACTCTGGTCTGTTTTACTATAGCAGACTAAGGATCTAAGTAACTATTGATCGGTTGTGTATGTGTATGTGTGTGTGTGTGTGTGTGTGTGTGTGTGTGTGTGTGTGTATGTGTGTGTGTGTGTGGGTATGATTGATAACGATTATTCATGTGAAAAGTAGGATTCCATCCACTTTTTTTATATCAACAGCAACTAATATTTCAATTCTATTTTATAGTTTACAAGAATTTTCTTAAATCGTGGGAGGAATATGAAAATATTGTTGATGAACCTTTTTTGGACAGTATTTATAAAAATATTTAACCATATTAAAATATCCCTACAGTAGCAAAAACGAACATGAGTGTAAAAGGGAAATGACGTGTAAAGAAAGTTGATTATTTAGCAGGTGTGACATTTTTATTAGTTGTAAAATTTCTTCTTGTACGTGTCTTGAAGATTTTAAAATTTTGTGAGGGATGATAATTTTAATTGTGCGTTTTCATATTAAAGATAAAACTGATCGTGGAATAAGTATTTTTTTTTAGTTTTTTTTCAGTTATTGTGTATGTGTTTAGAATAGTTAATGACTTTGTTGCATAGGTTTTCTAGTGACTTTTTGCATTGAATGCCTCGGTAGGCTTGTGGGATCAACCACTTTTTTATATCAACAGCAACCGGCTGCACATCACTTTTAATTACATTTAACAAATAGAAGGAGTTGTCATTTTGGGTTTTGTTAATCTTAAATAGAATTATATATAAATATTTTTTTTTTGCGCAGATTTAATTATCACAAGAGACTCTGGTCTGTTTCACTACAACGGACTAAAGGTCAAAGTAACTATTAATCGGTTAATTAAGTTAGCATATAATTTTTGTTGATAACACTTAATAAGCATTTTCTAAAAACATTTGCAGATAGTTTCACTATTACTCAATGTTTATAACCTTTTATTTATTTTTTTCTAGTTTGATACTCTATAATATAAGTTTAATGAAGAATTTTTCTATGGTTTGATACTCTACAATGACAGTATAGTTAAGAATTCAGTTCAATCCATGGATACACTTCATACAGTTAATAATTATACATTATACATACAAATACAATAAAATTTCCATTTTATTAACCATAGTACATGGTCTATTAATTGTTTTGATAATATTTAGTAAAAGTTTATATATAGTATAAACTTGAAGTCGATTATACCAATAGAATATTAAATGTTAATGAAAAAAGGAAATCATATTACAAAATCAATTAAGATGATCTAAAAAAGAGTATTACATAGGAGTTTTGAATATTTAATAAGGAAATATCTATTATATCTGCTTATAATTATCAGTTAGGAATTTAAAGATAACAAATTTGTTTTATAATTAGTACAGCTTTATATTTTTTTTTTTCTAGTTTATTAACCATACATTATCATACCATACCATTATAATCCATAGAATATAAAACAATTTAAAATAGTTAAATCCGCAAAAGAAAATCACAAACTTTATTTATTTATTTATGTAAAACCTTACTCCATTAATCATTTATTTATACTTTATATATACTAATACCATGAAATGAATAGTTCAATAACCATATTATATGGTTTATTTAATGTTTTGTATACCGTTTTGTAATTCCTATAATTTGTTTTCCTATTATTTCCCTTATATATTTAATATTTATACACTTTTAAGCATTTCTACTATACATATATAAAAATTTTTTTCTTATACTAACATTCTATATTTAATCTTAGTATTATAATCTTACTCTTGATTTTAATCTTAGTCTTAGTGTTAATCTTAGTAGTAGTCTTTTGATCTTGGTTTTATAGTTTCGGATTTCGATCTTTTTTTTTTTTTTGTTTATAGACTTGCAACATTACTCTTGTATTACTCTTGCGTGCTGCTTTGTTTACGTTTTCTTAGACTGAATACATATCTGGAAATTTAATTCTTTAATTACATAATAAAATATCTATCTACTGTTATACGAATGCTTTGAACTTAGTGTTTTCAATTGAAATATTAAACTTCGATTTTAAACAGACATATACATATTTTATTTTATATGGGAAATTAATACTCGGTACTAGCGACAACTTTGAAGCTTGCACCGACCCCAGTTTTCATTAGGTGCAAGAATCGAGTTTCTACTATACTTCATTCTCATCAAACTAATCACACAAGGCGATTTTAAGAAAATCCATACTAATCCTTTCCATTTTATCAAATCTATCCATTATATTATTATTTTAATTTAAACAATTCTTATAAATTCTATTCAGTTCTCACATAATTTAATTCATTCTATATACAACCTTAACGAGTAACTCATATTTATGTATACAGTTTTTTCAGACTACTTTTAAAAACATATTTTGATTTTTACTTGTCTACTATATTAAAAAATAATCTATAAACTTAAATGAAAATTTAGGTTTATATTAAGTAATTTAATTATACGCTGAGATACGCTGATGGTTTTTCTACCTTAAATTTATATATTGGATAGAAAGTTAAATCTGAATGTAGTGTTTCGGTAAGAATGTCTCTATATTACTTTAAATCAGGTTTCTTATAATATACAGTTTTTTAATGAAATATTAACAATCCTAATGTTAGTTTCAATCTAATTTCATTTTAATCATATATATATATACATATATATATATATATATTAATTTGTTAGAATCAAACCATCAATTACCATCATGATCTTATTAATGTCATATATTTTTTTTTTCATTATTTTTATTATTCGTTAAAAACTTTATATTCTTATATATAGGAGATGCATATGATTTTGGATTTCTCCTTCATTTTAAAATTGTTTGATTTTACAATTTTCATATTAGTTATTTCAGCCTTTTCATTTTCATTATGATCATTATCATAATCATCATAATTAAGATCAGTTATATTCTTTGCTCATTAAAAACAACAATTCTATTATCTTATGTTTTTTTTCTAGTTTGCTACTCTATAATATTAGTTTAATGAAGAGTTTTTCTTTACCACGAAATGAATAGTTTAATAACCATATTATATGGTTTATTTAATGTTTTTGCATACAGTTTTGTAATTCCTATAATTTGTTTTCCTTTTATTTCCCCTTCTATACTTAAGATTTATATACCTCCATACATCCTTAAATATACATTCTGTTTTAAGCATTTCTATACTATACATATATATACATTTTTTCCTTTACTAACATTCCTATATTTAGTCTTAATCTTATGATCTTAGTCTTGATTTTAATCTTAATCTTAGTGTTAATCTTGATAGTAGCCTTTTGGTCTTGGTTTTATAGTTTCGGATCTCAATCTTAGTTTTTGTATAGACATCTCATTTACAAACCTATAACTTCAATCTCATCAAACCTATCACACAAGACGATTGTCTTCTGTTTTTCAAGAAAATCCATACTAATCCTTTCCATTTTATCAACTCTATCCATTATATTATTATTTTAATTTTAACAAATCTTATAAATTATATTCAGTTCTCACATAAAGTTATTCATTGTATATACAACCTTAACCATTATCTCATATTTATATATACAGTTTTTCAAACCACTTTTAAAAACATAGTTTGATTTTTACTTGTCTACTATATTAAAAAATAATCCATAAACTTAAATGAAAATTTAGATTTATATAAAGTAATTTAATTATACACTGAGATACGCTGATAGTTTTTCTACCTTAAATTTATATATTGGATAGAAAGTTACATCTGAATGTAGTGTTTCGGTAAGAATGTCTCTATATTACTTTAAATCAGGTTTCTTATAATACAGAGTTTTTAAATGAAATATTAACAATCCTAATGTTAATTTCAATCTAATTTCATTTAAATCATATATATATATATATATATATATATATATATATATATATATATATATATATATATATATATATATTAATTTGTTAGAATCAAACCATCAATTACCATCATGATCTAATTAATGCCATATATTTTTTTTTTTTTTATTATTTTTATTATTCGTTAAAACTTTTTATTCTTATATGTAGAAGATACATATGATTTAGGATTTCTCCTTCATTTTAAACTTGTTTGATTTGAAAATTTTCATATTAGTTATTTCAACCTTTTCATTATCATTATTCTCATTATCATAATCATCATAATTGAGATTAGTTATATTCTTTTCTCATTAAAACCAACAATTCTATTATCATAATCATCAAAATTGGGTTTAAATATATTTTGATTTTATTTTTTCGTTGAAACCAACAAATCATAATCATTATTATCAAAATCAGGTTTATATATGTTTTTTTTTTTTTTTTTAGTCAAGATACTTTAACATCATCATAATCAGAAATATTGTTTTTACAAATGTTGATATTGTGATTTTAATTAAACTGGTTATAATCACCTAAGGTTGAAATGATAGAGATGTTATCCGTTTAATTCTGTTGACTAATTCACATTTATTAAGACATATAGATAATAACAGAATTGATAGAGGATTCATAATTGAATAACTTTGAATAAGAATTGAGCTTATAGTTGGATGTAAGTACGATTTAAACAATAATAACCGACATCGAATGAGTAATTCATCATTTTATTCAATTGAAAACATACCACTTTACATCAAGATACCTAATATTTAATCTGGTAGCATAAAGCAGTTACCTGTTTTTGATCTGGTAATGTAGAAACAGAGAGAATTAATATCAGATTTAAATAACAAACCAAATATAAGATACATTATATAATCCAACAACAACAACAACAATATATTCAACATGAATTGATTCGAAATAAAATACACACAATTCTTAAATACATTCAATTAGTTTGTCTTATGATTATACTTTAGCTGAGAGAGATTCATACCATATACATATTTACACGTTATGCACTTACAACATAAAATTCAAAGTTTATTAACCATAATATATGGTTTAATATATAATGTTTTAACAGCAATCATTAAAAATTTATATATAATATAAACTTATAGTTGACTGTACCATCAGAATATTGACTGATAATATCAGAATAGAATCATATTACACAAACAATATATAGAATATTATAAAGAGAAAGGTACAAATTCATATGTCTATAGGTAACAGTTAAGAATTTTACAATATATTGGTTTAAGATATGTTATTTCTAATTAAGAGTTTAGTTTGATGGTTTTTGCAAGTTTATTTTCAATATAAATACATACATACATATTTGCTGATTTATTTATATTTGATAATTTTTGATTTAATTGTTTTTTTCTTCTTTTTTACCTACAACACATTAATGAAATGGATATAAGATATACGTTCATGATGATGTTTTTTAACTCTTTTAAATATTTGTTAAATATAGCTACATCAACTTCTTAATACATCGAATCAACTTACTTAGAATTAATGTTTAAATTAATATTTTGATATCCGTATACCCAGCTGATAGGCTGGTTGTGTATAGGTTTACGTGATAATCACAAATTTCTTTAAAATAATAAAATTTCATTGAATTAACTCTCAAATTGCAACCATACCCATAAAGTATAGATAGTACATCCCATATAAATTTATACTTTTACATTAAATTATATAGTTTCACTATGTTCTCATCATGATTAATATAGAAAATCATATTTTCATATACCCACACCACAAAAGTAAAGAGTATATTAGATATACGTTAATACTGATCCTAGTTACCTTTTGATATACTAAATCAACTTATTTACTTAGAATTACTTTTTAAATCAATTTAAACATGAACCAATCCGACTGGTTGGTGGGTTGTTCATATAAAACTAAAAATAAAATTTGATTTTTAGGTTTACATACACAGCTAGCTGTCTATTGGGTGATTTATAGAACACAAACGCTAAACTCATCAGTTCAACGTACATTTAAAGCTGAAACAAATTTTGTTTTATATATATGGTATGAATCTCTCTCAGCTAAAGTATAATCATAAGACAAACTAATTGAATGTATTTAAGAATTGTGTGTATTTTATTTCGAATCAATTCATGTTGAATATATTGTTGTTGTTGTTGTTGGATTATATAATGTATCTTATATTTGGTTTGTTATTTAAATCTGATATTAATTCTCTCTGTTTCTACATTACCAGATCAAAAACAGGTAACTGCTTTATGCTACCAGATTAAATATAAGGTATCTTGATGTAAAGTGGCATGTTTTCAATTAAATAAAATGATGAATTACTCATTCGATGTCGGTTATTATTGTTTAAATCGTACTTACATCCAACTATAAGCTCAATTCTTATTCAAAGTTATTCAATTATGAATCCTCTATCAATTCTGTTATTATCTATATGTCTTAATAAATGTGAATTAGTCAACAGAATTAAACGGATAACATCTCTATCATTTCAACCTTAGGTGATTATAACCAGTTTAATTAAAATCACAATATCAACATTTGTAAAAACAATATTTCTGATTATGATGATGTTAAAGTATCTTGACTAAAAAAAAAAAAAAACATATATAAACCTGATTTTGATAATAATGATTATGATTTGTTGGTTTCAACGAAAAAATAAAATCAAAATATATTTAAACCCAATTTTGATGATTATGATAATAGAATTGTTGGTTTTAATGAGAAAAGAATATAACTAATCTCAATTATGATGATTATGATAATGAGTATAATGATAATGAAAAGGTTGAAATAACTAATATGAAAATTTTCAAATCAAACAAGTTTAAAATGAAGGAGAAATCCTAAATCATATGTATCTCCTACATATAAGAATATAAAAATTTAACGAATAATAAAAATAATAAAAAAAAAAAATATATGGCATTAATTAGATCATGATGGTAATTGATGGTTTGATTCTAACAAATTAATATATATATATATATATATATATATATATATATATATATATATATATATATATATATATATTAAATGAAATTAGATTGAAATTAACATTAGGATTGTTAATATTTCTTTTAAAAATCTGTATTATAAGAAACCTGATTTAAAGTAATATAGAGACATTCTTACCGAAACACTACATTCAGTAGTGCGATTCACTAACTTTTATAACGATAATTGAATCGTTAAAATAAGTATAACGAAAATTTATCGAATATGCTATTCTGTAAAATTTTTAACGATATTCGCTGTCGTTTAAAGTCAGCTGTTACTTTAAGCTATTTTTTTGTCGTTATCTTAGCGACAATAATTTAGTTTGTGTTTATTTTATCGATAAAATGTTTTATATGTTTAAAATAGCTTACATACATACAAAGATATATTCATATGTATATGTATGAACAAAAACAAAATAATAAATTTAAAATTTGCAAAAAGAAAGCAAATTAAGAACAAAAATAAAATTCTAAATGTAAAATTCACAAAAAAAAAATATAAAACCACAAATTAACCCTTCGTCTTACTTATGAGTCTGGCCAGACCTTTTTCAGTGCATTTTAAATGAAAAAATATGTGTAACAAGGGGGGTTAAGAACAATTTCATATGTTTTTATTTTATTCTCTTTTGTGCTTTTCGTTTTTTTTTTAACATTTTGTAGACAGAGATGTTACAAAAAAAAACAGCTGTGTACTATCGTTAAAAAAAATTACAGAATCACACTATCGTTACTGCAAGCGAATATAAATGTCGACAAATATTACGATTGTCGGATCGTTAAAAGTTAGTGAATCGCACCACAGATGTAACTTTCTATCCAATATATAAATTTAAGGTAGAAAAACTATCAGCGTATCTCAGTGTATAATCAAATTACTTTATATAAATCTAAATTTTCATTTAAGTTTATGGATTATTTTTTAATATAGTAGACAAGTAAAAATCAAACTATGTTTTTAAAAGTGGTTTGAAAAACTGTATATATAAATATGAGATAATGGTTAAGGTTGTATATACAATGAATAACTTTATGTGAGAACTGAATAGAATTTATAAGATTTGTTAAAATTAAAATAATAATATAATGGATAGAGTTGATAAAATGGAAAGGATTAGTATGGATTTTCTTGAAAAACAGAAGACAATCGTCTTGTGTGATAGGTTTGATGAGATTGAAGTTATAGGTTTGTAAATGAGATGTCTATACAAAAACTAAGATTGAGATCCGAAACTATAAAACCAAGACCAAAAGGCTACTATCAAGATTAACACTAAGATTAAGATTAAAATCAAGACTAAGATCATAAGATTAAGACTAAATATAGGAATGTTAGTAAAGGAAAAAATGTATATATATGTATAGTATAGAAATGCTTAAAACAGAATGTATATTTAAGGATGTATGGAGGTATATAAATCTTAAGTATAGAAGGGGAAATAAAAGGAAAACAAATTATAGGAATTACAAAACTGTATGCAAAAACATTAAATAAACCATATAATATGGTTATTAAACTATTCATTTCGTGGTAAAGAAAAACTCTTCATTAAACTAATATTATAGAGTAGCAAACTAGAAAAAAAACATAAGATAATAGAATTGTTGTTTTTAATGAGCAAAGAATATAACTGATCTTAATTATGATGATTATGATAATGATCATAATGAAAATGAAAAGGCTGAAATAACTAATATGAAAATTGTAAAATCAAACAATTTTAAAATGAAGGAGAAATCCAAAATCATATGCATCTCCTATATATAAGAATATAAAGTTTTTAACGAATAATAAAAATAATGAAAAAAAAAATATGGTTTGATTCTAACAAATTAATATATATATGTATATATATATATATGATTTAAATGAAATTAGATTGAAACTAACATTAGGATTGTTAATATTTCATTCAAAAACTTTATATTATAAGAAACCTGATTTAAAGTAATATAGAGACATTCTTACCGAAACACTACATTCAGATTTAACTTTCTATCCAATATATAAATTTAAGGTAGAAAAACTATCAGCGTATCTCAGCGTATAATTAAATTACTTAATATAAACCTAAATTTTCATTTAAGTTTATAGATTATTTTTTAATATAGTAGACAAGTAAAAATCAAAATATGTTTTTAAAAGTAGTCTGAAAAAACTGTATACATAAATATGAGTTACTCGTTAAGGTTGTATATAGAATGAATTAAATTATGTGAGAACTGAATAGAATTTATAAGAATTGTTTAAATTAAAATAATAATATAATGGATAGATTTGATAAAATGGAAAGGATTAGTATGGATTTTCTTAAAATCGCCTTGTGTGATTAGTTTGATGAGAATGAAGTATAGTAGAAACTCGATTCTTGCACGTAATGAAAACTGGGGTCGGTGCAAGCTTCGAGGTTGTCGCTAGTACCGAGTATTAATTTCCTATATAAAATAAAATATGTATATGTCTGTTTAAAATCGAAGTTTAATATTTCAATTGAAAACACTAAGTTCAAAGCATTCGTATAACAGTAGATAGATATTTTATATGTAATTAAAGAAATTTTAAATTTCCAGATATGTATTCAGTCTAAGAAAACGTAAACAAAGCAGCACGCAAGAGTAATACAAGAGTAATACAAGAGTAATGTTGCAAGTCTATAAACAAAAAAAAAAAAAAGATCGAAATCCGAAACTATAAAACCAAGATCAAAAGACTACTACTAAGATTAACACTAAGACTAAGATTAAAATCAAGAGTAAGATTATAATACTAAGATTAAATATAGAATGTTAGTATAAGAAAAAATTTTTTATATATGTATAGTAGAAATGCTTAAAACAGAATGTATATTTAAGGATGTATGGAAGTGTATAAATATTAAATATATAAGGGAAATAATAGGAAAACAAATTATAGGAATTACAAAACGGTATACAAAACATTAAATAAACCATATAATATGGTTATTGAACTATTCATTTCATGGTATTAGTATATATAAAGTATAAATAAATGATTAATGGAGTAAGGTTTTACATAAATAAATAAATAAAGTTTGTGATTTTCTTTTGCGGATTTAACTATTTTAAATTGTTTTATATTCTATGGATTATAATGGTATGGTATGATAATGTATGGTTAATAAACTAGAAAAAAACATATAAAGCTGTACTAATTATAAAACAAATTTGTTATCTTTAAATTCCTAACTGATAATTATAAGCAGATATAATAGATATTTCCTTATTAAATATTCAAAACTCCTATGTAATACTCTTTTTTAGATCATCTTAATTGATTTTGTAATATGATTTCCTTTTTTCATTAACATTTAATATTCTATTGGTATAATCGACTTCAAGTTTATACTATATATAAACTTTTACTAAATATTATCAAAACAATTAATAAACCATGTACTATGGTTAATAAAATGGAAATTTTATTGTATTTGTATGTATAATGTATAATTATTAACTGTATGAAGTGTATCCATGGATTGAACTGAATTCTTAACTATACTGTCATTGTAGAGTATCAAACCATAGAAAAATTCTTCATTAAACTTATATTATAGAGTATCAAACTAGAAAAAAATAAATAAAAGGTTATAAACATTGAGTAATAGTGAAACTATCTGCAAATGTTTTTAGAAAATGCTTATTAAGTGTTATCAACAAAAATTATATGCTAACTTAATTAACCGATTAATAGTTACTTTGACCTTTATTCCGTTGTAGTGAAACAGACCAGAGTCTCTTGTGATAATTAAATCTGCGCAAAAAAAAATATTTATATATAATTCTATTTAAGATTAACAAAACCCAAAAATGACAACTCCTTCTATTTGTTAAATGTAATTAAAAGTGATGTGCAGCCGGTTGCTGTTGATATAAAAAAAGTGGTTGATCCCACAAGCCTACCGAGGCATTCAATGCAAAAAGTCACTAGAAAACCTATGCAACAAAGTCATTAACTATTCTAAACACATACACAATAACTGAAAAAAAAAACTAAAAAAAATACTTATTCCACGATCAGTTTTATCTTTAATATGAAAACGCACAAGTAAAATTATCATCCCTCACAAAATTTTAAAATCTTCAAGACACGTACAAGAAGAAATTTTACAACTAATAAAAATGTCACACCTGCTAAATAATCAACTTTCTTTACACGTCATTTCCCTTTTACACTCATGTTCGTATTTGCTACTGTAGGGATATTTTAATATGGTTAAATATTTTTATAAATACTGTCCAAAAAAGGTTCATCAACAATATTTTCATATTCCTCCCACGATTTAAGAAAATTCTTGTAAACTATAAAATAGAATTGAAATATTAGTTGCTGTTGATATAAAAAAAGTGGATGGAATCCTACTTTTCACATGAATAATCGTTATCAATCATACCCACACACACACACACATACACACACACACACACACACACACACACATACACATACACAACCGATCAATAGTTACTTAGATCCTTAGTCTGCTATAGTAAAACAGACCAGAGTCTCTTGTGATAATTAAATCTGCGCAAAAAAAAAATATGTATATATAATTCTATTTAAGATTAACAAAACCCAAAAATTACAACTCCTTCTATTTGTTAAATGTAATTAAAAGTGATGTGCAGCCGGTTTCTGTTGATATAAAAAAAAGTGGTTGATCCCACAAGCCTACCGAGGCATTCAAAGCAAAAAGTCACTAGAAAACCTTTGCAACAAAGTCATTAACTATTCTAAACACACACACAATAACTGAAAAACTAAAAATAATTATTCCACGATCAGTTTTATCGTTAATACGAAAACGCATAAGTAAAATTATCATCCCTCACAAAATTTTAAAATCTTCAAGACACGTACACGAAGAAATTTAACACCTGCTACTAAATAAATAAAAAAAAAATTTTTCCCACAAATTCTTATGCACAAGTAAAATTATCATCCCTCACAAAATTTTTAAAATCTTGAAGACTGACACGTACACGAAGAAATTATACAATTAACAAAAATATCATACCTCCTAAATAAACAACTTTCTTTACACGTCATTTCCCTTTTACACTCATATTCGTATTTGCATCTAAACAGTATTTTTAAAAATTTGTAGCGTTTTTTTATTTTTCCATAATAATAGTACTGAAAAAAAGCGCTAAAATGCAATAATAAAAACTTGGCAATTCTGCCAGTATTCTTCTCACTTTTGTATGGAAAAAGTAGCTAGAAAGCCGATGCAGCGTAATCAAAATAGATAACCTTCAAATCATTTGCCTATTTTATATATATAACAACTATATATACAAACTAAAAATCCTAAATTAATATTCAAGTCGACGCTAAAATCCCGACAAAATATAATGGACAATATATTATTTGTTATTAGAAAAAGAGATGTAATTTTCAGGCTTGGCAAAATAAGTACAATTGTGCTGTTTAAACTGTTTGATATCAACAAGTTCAATGATAAATCAAATAATACTTTTATGCAATCCGGCCAATATGTTTCCTTTGCACAGGATATAAATAATGTTGAATCAATCGCATTATAAGTAAAATATGGGCATTTCGCCACAATGGTCTATCATAATCATCGTCTTTTATTGCTTATTATTATAACGTCAATGTTTTTATAAAAGAATGGTTTCATAGCATATCTCAGCTGTTTTATTTGAGGAAATTGCGCTGGAAACTGAAAAATTGTATATTTTCTTTTTTAGCTACTTCTAAAGACATTTTTTATATACTTATTTTACATGCAAAAAATATGTTATGTTTACACTCTTTCCTCATACATAATCTCTCCATTACAATCAATTGTAAAAGGAGTATTAAGTTTTTTATTAAGGAAATTTGAAGATATTTATGGGAAAATGCATGGTGATAATAATAAGAATACATATGTAGGCAACAGATGAGCAACATAATTTTTACTTATAATATTAATACTTTAAACTTTAAAATAATTTATAATCTAGATACTTTCGACTTTTGAAATTTTAAAATAATTTTGTAAAATAATAAATTAGTCAGTCTGAAAAAATAAATTGAGAAAAAAGAAACAAGAAAACTAAAATTTACTCAAATAATTGTTAGTTGATATTTGTTTCAATTGGTGACCCCGACGTGATAAAGATGCCTGTTACACGTTCTACGACTGAGCAAAGTTCAACATCATCCGATGTTCAGAATCCTGCAGCTGGTGATGCACGCAACCCAAATTTATCTGTTGCCATAAACATTCCTCGTTTTTGGAAAGAGAATCCGCTCCTGTGGTTTGCACAAGTTGAAGCTCAATTTGTGTTACATCACGTTACAAATGAGAGGACAAAATACTTTATCATCTTGGCTGACTTGGATGCAGAAATACTTAGCCAGGTGAGTGATATAGTTATGAATCCTCCCACTGATGCATACAAGCAGATTAAGCAACGCCTAATTGATCATTTCTCTGTTTCCGAGGAAAAACGCATCAAGACTCTTCTAACAAACGTGGAAATTGGAGAGAAGAAGCCAAGTGTTCTGCTTCGAGAAATGGTGGTGTCACTGAAGATTTTTTGCGAAATATGTGGTTACAAAGATTACCATCTCAAACACAAGCTATTTTAGCAAAATCTTCAGAGCCTATCGATAATCTCGCAAAAATTGCCGATAAAATTGGTGATACACAAATTCCGCCAAACATATATATGTCTGAAATTACTCCTACTAGTGAACTTGCTGAAATTAAAGCACAGATTCTTAGCATTAACGATGCTCTACGTAATCTCAAAACATCTAGGACAAGCAGATCGAGAGGATCTTACCGCAATTCCAGCAGAAATTCATCATCCGGCGAAATTTGATATTATCATAGAAGGTTTAAAGATAAAGCTCGTAAGTGTCGTCCTCCATGCTCTTTCGTTAATAATCAATCGGAAAACTTACAACCCGGTCACTAGATGCCAATAGTGACCGGGGAAATGCAACCAATCGCCTTTTTATGTACGATAATACTGAGGGTAAATATTTTCTCGTGGATACGGGCACCGATATATCCGGCTTGCCAGCGCGTAATCCATCAAAAGAAAAATGTCTAAAATACAAACTCTTTGCCGCAAACAACTCTCCTATCAACACGTATGGAGAACAAATTTTATCCCCATCATTTGGACTTAGAAGGAATTTTCAGTGGAAATTTGTGGTTGCTGACGTTTCTCATCCGATAATTGGAGCTGATTTTTTAAGGAATTTTGGTCTTATTGTTGACATAAAAAATGTCCAACTAATAGATTCGACGACCGGTTTGTCTGCAAAAGAGACGATTGGTAATATTTCTAAATACAACGAAATCAAAATAGTTCTAAAAACTAATAAGTATCATGATTTACTTTTAAAATACCCCGAAATAACTAATCTTTCAACTGCTGTTGGGAAAAAATCTCATAACATTCAACACGTTATTGAGACAACGGGTCGTCCAGTAACAGCAAAACCACGACGTCTTCCTCCAGACAAACTTAAAATTGCAAAACGAGAGTTCAACTTTATGATGGAGCAAGGTCTATGCAGAATTTTTAAAAGTTGCTGGTCGAGTCCACTGCATTTAGTACCCAAGAAGAATGGTCAGTGGCGCCCTTGTGGAGACTACCGTCGTCTAAATGCTCAATCAATCCCCGACAAGTACCCTATACCACATATTCATGACTTTACTCATGGTCTTTATGGTAAACGCATTTTTTCGACTATTGACCTGGTAAGAGCATATAATCAAATACCAGTGGCTGAAAATTATGTCCCAAAAACAGCAATAACAACTCCATTTGGTTTGTTCGAGTTCCGTTTAATGACTTTTGGTCTTTGCAACGCAGGACAAACCTTCCAACGTTTCATTCACGAAGTGCTCCGAGGAATTAATTTTTGTTTTCCTTACATTGATGATATTTTGATCGCTTCCGAAAATAAGGAAATGTATTTTGAACACCTCAATCAAGTATTCAAACGTCTTCAAGAATATGGAGTTGTAATTAACATTGAAAAGTGCGTTTTTGGCCAGAATTCTGTAAATTTGTTTGGCCATAATGTCAACGAAAATGGTATTAGGCCACTACCGGAAAAGGTTTCCGCTATTGTCCAGTTCCCTATGCCTAAAACCGTTAAAGAACTTGTACGTCGCTTTGTTGCAATGGTCAATTTTTACAATTACCACTTCTTGCTTATCAAAGGGGAAATAAGAAAAAGGATAACACCCCAATAAAGTGGACTCCAGAAGCCGCATTTGAAGAATGCAAAACAGATTTATCTAGTGTAACACTTCTAGCTCATCCTTCTGAAAAATTACCGATATGTGTTATGGTCGATGCATCAGACGTCGCTATGGGTGGTGTGTTACAACAAAAAACTCAAGATGGTTGGCAACCCTTATAATTTTTCTCAAGAAAACTAAATGAAACACAGAAGAAGTATAGCACTTACGATAGAGAACTTTTGGCAATGTTTACAGTCGTAAAGTATTATCGTCATATGCTTGAAGGGAGAAAATTCATTATATTTACAGATCATAAACCATTGACGTGTGTTAGTTGATATTTGTTTCAAATACATATGGAAAAATCGTACGTTCGCGACCGGTGCATAAGCCAAATCAACAAAAACCAATTTTGTAAATACTGGATAGCGACCTACATTAACACACTTTTAAAATAGTTTAATCACATTTCACTGCTGTCAGCCAAATTTGACTTCTATTTTGCGTACGTTCGTGACCACATGTTTACCCCAGGAAATGCCCATATAACAAACAGTCTATGTTTTGCTGCATTGAGTTCTTGTCAAATTATCTTAAGATTTCGAAACAGTTGAAATTAAGGTTCACATGTTCAATGTAAATTTGTTCCACAAGATGTACAAAAGGAAAAAATTTGGATCAATTAAGCTTAAAAAAGTGCAAATGCAATACATTTTCACCGTTCGCCTCTCTCTTTTTCTTTTTTCCCAATTTGTTTATGCAAACATTTTTAAATATCTGCAGCTGTACTCTTCGAAATTTTTTTAATATTCCTCTAATACATCAGCACATCTCTGTTAGAAGTCTTTACGTTAGAAGTTATTTTACATTTTTACACTTATATTGCATACGAAAACGTTACCGTTACATATCGACTGTGGTTTAGTCAAAGCTTGAGTAATATTAAATGTTATAAAATAAATATTTAAAAAAAATTGGTTTAGATATCGAAACTGAATATTTTAACTAATCAAATTTAAGTTTGAGTCGGGGGCTAATTCCGGCAGTCGTGACTTAATACTTTTTCGATTCAATATTCGATACTGAACGAATCGAAACCATTTTTTCATGGTAGTGAAATTTCAAATTACATGTTGCCTCCTTTTTCCTCTGTTTTTTCGTATTTTTTCTGTCAAGACTTTGTCTTGAAACCCTGAATACATTTGTTTATTATGTTTTTAAAGTACAAATGTAAACATTAGAGCTTGTGCCATAGCTATTTCTAAGAACAATTTTTTTTTTTTTGATTTTTAGTTGAACTGTTAATTTTTAATTCTTGATATTCTTTAATTAGCCTTGAGTTCATCAAATTTAATTTTCATTAAATTATTTGCACTGAGGGAAGGAATTTTACAACTTGGAATTTTTATTAAAATTTATTGATAATTTTTCTTGTCTGAGCTGGGATTTGAACCCGGGTTGATCTTTACATGTTTCAAGAAACACCACTTTCTATCGTCAGAAGATCTTTGTGTTCTACCCGCTGCACCACTGCGGTGCCCGTTAGCCAACAGTCAAACATCAATCTTTAACCAGAAGTACTGGTGAAAATTCCTTCCCTCAGTAAAAATAATTAAATGAAAATTAAATTTGATGAACTCAAGCCTAATTAAAGAATATCAAGAATTAAAAATTAACAGTTCAACTAAAAATCAAAAACAATTGTTCTTAAAAATGACAAATTGTATTACGAAAATCAATTTGACATTCCATACGACTTCATCGTTTTTGAAATTTTGCGATTTTTTGACAATCGCAACAAAACTCATTAGATTTCTATCTCACAAAGTATTATGGAATACGAAAGACTTATATGATAGTGTTAACTAGCCCTTACCGGTACTCGATTAAATACTTTTTATAACACGAACATTTTTGGAAAATAAAAACAAATTATTTTATGTTATCTTTCATATTTGTTTGTCTTTTAATTTATTTGATTTTACTAATTTGTTTTCAAAAGAACATGCATAATTTTTTTAACTATTGATTACTTCAGTAACCAAGTACTTCACACTTCTAAAAAATTAATTAATATCACTGGTTTAAAGCCAAAAAATACCAAGAACGCCACTTGCCTAGATAAGTTAATTGGGACCTCCTGAACACGAAAAACGCTGTAATTTTTTTTCCTAAGTACAGTTTTTCAGATAACGGTACTTTTGTGTTTTTCGGTGTATGGTCCCACTCAAACCCTTGTGGAGCCCAACCAAAAAGTCTGATCGAAATAAATGGCATATCGTTGGAAAGGTAATTGAATGCCTTTTCCGGCGATATGCTTTTTAACTGATAAGAAATGGCTGAGAAAAGGCACCTCAAAGTTAAAAAATAACACATTGCAGATCTTTCATGTGCTATTTATCGCAGCAATTTTATTCATGATTTTTTTTTATCAAAAAGTAATTTTTATAATAATTGGGAATACAAAATTTTAATTTCAAAATATTTTGCTATTCTTGCTGTTTATTGTTGATGTGTTTTGTTTAAACTTTGATATTATTACAAGTAGAACTGTTGCTATAAGTCTTATACGTTTAACAGTTTTATTTGGTTTCATATCTTTAGTTTTTCTAAAATCTTTATGGATGAAGTTTCCTGATGATCTGGCATAAGCAACCAGTGAAATGCGCATAGGAATAGCTTATCCCATCAACAATAAATTTCAAGTGTTTTTATCAATAATAAAAACTGGGAATTAAGCACGAATAGCAAAATCTTTTGAAATTTTTTTTTTTTTTTGCATTTGTTGAGTATGAAAATATTGTCGTTCCACAAAATCCTTAATAAAAACTTTATTTTTCATCCGATTTTTTTCAAATTACACTTAAAATGTTGGTAATCAAAAAATAAAAGATTCCAGATATTCAATATAACGTAGAAAAAAACGAAATAAAAATGAAAACTTTTGAAAAAAAGCGTAAAAAATAGGCAAATTTGAGGTGCCATTACTCAGCCATTTCTTATCAGATAGAAATTCAATTACCTTTCCAACGATGTGCCATTTATTTCGATCGGACTTTTCGGTTGGGCTCCACTGGGGTTTGAGAGCGACCATACATCGAAAAACACAAAAGTACCGTTATCTAAAAAACGGTACTTAGGAAAAAAAATTACAGCGGTTTTCGTGTTCAGGAGGTCCCAATTAACTTATCTAGGCATGTGGCGTTCTTGGTACTTTTTCAAATTAAAAATTTGTAAAGCAGTGTATTTATTCACTTTTTGTTTTCTATTTAAATTTTTCTTTTAATAAAACAATTTGTTCAATTTTTGTTTACCTTTTGAAGCATATTTCTTCAGTAAAAATTTTTAAGTACTCAGTGAGAACTACCACTTTACGCTCTCAATTTGTGTTCTCATTAACTCTATTTTGTGTACGCGAACGCAATTTAGTAAAATGCAGTAAAGTTCAGTAAAAAATAGTAAAAACTTTTGTGTTTTCAAACGCAGCTATTGACATGAGTCAACTGACAAATGCCTTTTGACAGGAACAGTGTTTCCTTTTCATTAAGAGGCGGAAAATACAAAAGAAGATCTATTGAATAGCACTGGTAAATGATATATTTTACATAAAAATAATTATTTGCTAAATTCTACATAACTTGACGTTTTGGGAAAGATTTTTCTATTAGCAGCATATAATTGTAAACCAAAAACAATCAAATCTATCTGTAAATATAAATCACCAACGATATACATAATACCTTAAGCATTCGTACAAACAAAAGCAGAGTTCAGTTATATGGCCATTTTCTCAATGTATCGACAAACTGTCTGTTACTTATTGTCAACATAAATTTATTAGACCGATAAACTATCCGTTAACAATTTTAGCTTTCTCAATATACCGATAAAAAACATTGTTTTCAGTTCGCAACACCTCTCAAAATACATGTTAAAGTTAGAATTCAGCTGATTGAATTTATCTGTACAGCAAACGAAAGGAAAATAAATTATTCGCAGATAAGTGCTGGTTAGCTTTGCGACAACATAGAAGCAAATGAGACATTGAGAAACCCAAATTTCTTTAATGTGCAGTTTTTCGTTTGGAAAAAGATAATCGCGTAATGAAAAAACGGCCATTAGTCTTGAAAAAGTGCAAGTTGCAAAATATAGTAGTTGTTTTGTTTAATCCAACAACAAAAAAGTGCTACGATATTTTGCATTTGCTCTCCGCTAATATATATAATTATTTCCTAAAAATAAAACCTTAAGGCTCAGTTAGCCGGGAGTAACAGTAACGTTGCAAATCAGCTGTTTCTTTTTGTTGTATGTAAAGCAATTAGAACGATTATTGTTAGCAGTAAGATGTTACGTCTCAATCTGTAAGAAATAGATTGGTCTTACTTTTTAACGGTAAGGTTACTGTTACTGTTACTCACGGCTGAGCCTTTAGTGTGTTTTGTTCTACAGTAGTTTTTTTATTTTGCACTTTTTTAAAGTTGTTGAAACTACATCTTTTTTTCTTATTTGACTTTTTGTATGACCTTAATAAAAGCAAAAGCAAATTAAAACAATAATTTGCTAGTAAATAAAAATACATATCGCGCTTGATCATTAAGAGGGTATTAACTCAAAATTTAAAGATTTTAAATAGAAGCAAAACAATTTTTAATCTAATATTAAAAGCATTTGTAAAAGAATTATTAAGCCAACCGTTTCATTGCCAAATATTACGTGTCGGTGTTTTCCAAAAAGCAAACAAATAAAAATTTTGAGTTAATACAGTTTTTATGATCAAGTGCGATATGTAAATATGTACGTTTATTTAATAACCAAAATTTCGAAAAGGAAATTAAATATTTTACAATTTTTTATTGCTATTAGGTAATATCGAATCATTTGGTTGTTTGTTGAAATGTTAATATAGTTTAAATAAATTAAAAATTTATAACAAAAATAAGCAGAAGAAAAAGAAAAGAACTATAAAAAAATGTATTAACTGTGTGATTAAAAAGTAACAAAATAAATTGAAATGTTTATAAATAAAACAGTAACGCCCTGCAAATAAAATTGGACCACCTGATCCATTTTGATAAAATGGACTACTCCATGGACTGGTCCGATGTAATGCAAGCATGGACCATGTCATTGTTAAAAAGTGTTTGTAGTGAGACGACATGTCTTCGTTTTTTAACGACATTCTTTCGTTTTTAAACGACTTCAAAACTATAGCTCTTGAGTATATCATGGAGTAGTTTTAAAACTATTCCTAAGTGGTCCAAAGGTGGGTTATATGGTCCTCTCCTAGGACATCGTAATGTTAAATATACAGGTTTTTTCCATACGTTTTGGTTACTTTTGGACTAGTCCTAGTCCCTTGTGGACTACTCTTTACACGCGTGCTTGGACTGGTCCTATTATTTGCAGGGCGGTTATTACAGACAAACGCACACACACACACACACCCTATAATTACAGTTTTTTTTTCCCGGAGTTTTTCGATTCCCGGGAAAGCGGGAAATTTTTTTGAATTTCCCGGGATCCCGGGATCCCGCTCCATATAAATAATACACAGTAAATTTGTTTTTAAATAATGAGAAAAAACTTTTATAAAAAAACGTAAGGTAACTTGTTTACAAAGTAAGTAAAAGAAATCCTTAAATACTACAAAATTAAATGAAGATTAAAAGAGGAACTTGAATTATTATTACCTTACGGTTTTATATGTAAATTCCGTATTATTATTATGCTCTAGATACAAGATAAAAAATTAAGATAAACATAACAATTTAATTCATAAAACAATAATAAAAACAAACACAAATTGAGGTACTCAAGATATGAGATCAAAAAGTTAATTCATAAAATAGATAAAATATTTTAAATAAATATATTAACACTTTTTAACGGCTTATGAAATAACTTTCTGACACACTCAAAGCGCTTAGTAAGTCGTCAAAAAGTATATTGATTATTTTATTTACTAATTACCATGTTTCCGAAAAATTTCGTTCATTTTTTACCGAGGTTGGATAAATAGTTAAAAGTGCACCGTTTTAGAAGGCTTTTGATTCACAATAAGAAGCATTTTTTTTATAAACAACGTCTATATCAGTCAAATGTATGTCAAGGTTCATGCAAAAAATAGTATCAACCTCTTACAAACCTTTTCATTTCATTAGGTCTATCTGTAATCTTTAGGACAATGTGTTTTTCAAATTGTATGTTGTAGTATCTTACACGAGTTTCCAAATTTTTTTTTATTTCGGTTTCCCCGCACTTCAAGGGTATATAAACCAACACAAATTGAAAAAAATTTGTGTTTATCACCTAATTATCATATCGCTCTTTCATTGCAACATAGTCATATCTCAAAAAATCAAAAATTGTAAGTTATTTAAACAAAGTGTTCCTTCATGCCTTCTCGTATTTTATCTCAAACTGAACCGAAGTTATAGCAAAATATATCTTTAAATCGGTACATTTTGAAAACATTAATCGCATTTTGCCAAGTTCATTTAGGTATCTGCTATTTTTAAGACTTGTCCATGGACAATTAAACTTTACTACCTGCATCTTATTTTGAATTAATGTTCTTTATTAACTTTTCACTTCACTTAATTTATTAATTATCAACTGTTGCACTGCCTATTCTGCTTTAAGTAGATTTATTGCATCAGGAGACATTGATTTACGTATGTACTCACTTCTTGTTATTGATCTAATCGACAACCCATCCACAGTTGCTTATTTTAAGAGAATAGAAAACTAAATTTCGAAGTATAAATAGCTGTTTTCTTAAACTATGAGGAATTTTTTATTTCCCGGGATCCCGCATGAAAAATCCCGGGAAAGCGGGAAATATAATTATTGAAATTCCCGGGATTTCCCGTCCCTATAATACACCAAAACTGTATTTGTATTTTTTGAATAATACAGCGAGTGAGTATTTGTTTAATTGTATTTAAATGATCATAATGATGAAAACAATAAATAAACTAAAATAAACCACATTTGTTGTAAAATTATTTATATTTAATAATTCATTGTTATTTAATGTAAGTTAAACCCATTTACACCTACACACTCAAAATGATACAAATATAAAGAGAAAAAACTACGACAACAAGAACAAAAAATTAATTAAATTTAATTAAAAAATATAAATTAATGTCTGTTCGAATAAGAAAAAAAACTATTGCGCAAAAATAATAATAAAACTATTGTATTAAAGAGAAATAAATGATATCAAAAACAAAATAAACTAAAAAATTTTATGAATTGAAAGGTAATATTTAACTCGAATTGTTTTATTTTGAAATGGAATAAAAACTTAAGGACCAAAAAAGTTTTATTTAAAAAAACCTATACTATATTAAACTGTAACGTTACTGACCGATTCATCATCGCACAGCCTAAACGCCTGAATCTAAAAAGTTTAAATTTGGTCAGGTGGTTGGTTGGTCTCTCCCCAAATGGATCTACTTAGACGGAATTTTTGAAAACTATAATGTTTAGGGGGTAAAAGAGATGAAAACGCGTAAATTCGGTAGCCCTTTATATCTAGAACAAAAAGAGATACAAAAAAGTGTAAAACTTATCGTTGTTCTTAAAAAAAATAAGCGGACAGGTGTCTGGTGCTTTTTGAAACTCGGCCCTTTTAGGCAGTAAACGGGTGAAACCTGTATTTTGAAACTTTTTTGTCACCCCATCTACCTTTTAAGCCAATAAACATAGAAATAAAGTTTATATCACATTCGAAACTAATCTAAAAAGTGCAAATACGAATTCGGTACTTTTTCGAATTTCAAACGATACTTTTTTTACAAAACATTTTTCTACTACAATATTGAATTTCTTGATCCTTTAATGAGAAGAAAAAAGTACTAAAAAAAAGGAAATACAGGAAATTAACTACCTTTCTTTAGCTCTTTGTTTTACAACTGGTATTTTCTTTAATTATAGTCAATATTTTACTTATAAACATAAAATTCCACATGCAATGTCCTGAGTGGATAATAACCTGTGAGTGAATTTTTTTGTAGTTTTTTTTTGTTTGTTATTTAAATGGTATTTTTTGAATTTCCGTTAGTATTGAACCTAGAAACATAAAATTAAACGTGCAGGGTCCTGAGTGAGTGAAACGTGGAAGGTCCTTAGTGAATTAAAATCTGTTAGAGGGCTTTTGGTACTTTTTTGTTCTTTGACTGGTACTTTTTGAATTACAGTTAGTATTGGACCTAGAAACATAAAATTGTGCCTTCGAGTGGTTCGGTCCCCATACAAAAAAAAGTTGAGCAAGGCACCCCCCTAAGATTAAAGTTTAGTTGAAAAGGATTCCAGAAAAATTTTTTAATTTTTTGCCACGCCTCTGGATACCGCCCTTTTAGTTTTTTGTATACTGCGTCGCCATTTAAAGTCCGATTATAACAAATTGCAAATCTTAATTCATGGCTTGTCTATGGCTTGATTTTTGCCTTTGGTGACATTTTAATTTTACCATTGCTCCACTTTTTTTCGAACCACCTTATTGTGCATGCAAGGTCCTGAGTGAATGAAATAACTGTTTGGTACTTTTTTTGTTTTACAACTGGTCGTTTTTTAATCTAGAAACAAAAACTTTGGCATATAAATATGTACATATGTCACTAATAGCACAAACATGTAAGTACATAAGGTTACAATAAAAATTTGTGTTATGCGACTTGACGATGGTTCAAATAGTTAGCAATTATGTTGTCGTTATGCTCAGAATCACTTTCTTCCATGCGCATTTTCTTCTTCTTTGAAAACATCCATATTGCTTTGATAAAAAGTTGACATTTGCAAAAAAATTTTGTCATTTATTTGTGCTCAGTATGGTGGTTTAAGCCACCACCCTAAAATATAATATTCAATTGAATAGTTAATTATAGAATTAAATTAACTTTAATCTCAAACCCAAAAAGTGGCTCTGAGAGTAATTGCTTTAGCTTTTTTCATACTACGGTTATCATACCAAAAGCCTTGTTTCGGGAAGACATTTGTATGCTATTTTGCCAAAGTCATATTCTGGAAGGACATTTGTTTGGGGCATCACTTTTCTTAGTGAGCACTATTTGGTCAAAAATAATAAAATAAATAAAATGTAAAGACGCAAAATAGCTTACCAATTTTTACCTATTACATCATCAAAAGCACATTTTTTATTACTGCATTACTAAACAGTAGTTGAGCAATTATCTTACGCGCACTCATTTTTCGTCTGCTTCTTCAAGTATTTTCTTCTTCTAAGTCTTTAATTCAATTAAATGAACATTATAATACTTATCGTACTTATTTATTACATTTTCTACATTACGTACATTTTCTTATACCCACCACCAAATATATGGGGTATATAGATTTTTTTAGGCCGTTTGTAACCCAACTAAATAATCATCGGTGACCCTGTAAAGTATTTACATTCCGGATCCTTGTGATATTCAAAGACAATTTGGGTATTTTCGCCCGTCCCACATAGGGGTATTTTACCAATATTGCCGGACATTACTTTTTGTTTTAGCTTATATTACTTCTTTAAAGTTATTGATTGCCCCTACACTGAAAAAATTTTCTTCACAGATCCAATGAAATTTACATTAAAAATTCAACCTATGTAACCTTTCATTGGATTAATGAAATGTTTCATAAAATCAATGAAAATTTTGCATTAGTTTAATGACAAACGTTTATTTTATCCATTTTTTCAGTTTGGATTCATAAAATCAATGAAAATTTTGTCATTGATTTTATTAATCCTTCATTAATCCAATGAAAGGTTACATAGGTTGAATTTTAATGTAAATTTCATTGGATCTGTGAAGAAAATTTTTTCAGTGTAGAACAATGAAGCTTGGCAGATATATGTGTTCTGGTCCTAGGTAGGTAAAGCTCAGAAAAATTTTTAATTTGGAAATAAATAAGTTCTCCCTAGAAGAACTAGTCCAATCTCTGAAAAATTTAATGTTTTTAAAGATTTCCCATACTTTGTTTAGTAAATGCAACTTTAAATGTCGGCGAAATTGGACCCAGGAGATCGTAAAATTACACCTTTCGTCCCCGCCGTGGGCGGTTACATAAAATAATATTAAAAAAACAAATTAATTTTTAAAAGAAATAGATTACTAACACCTTAATACCATAAGCATTACATTTTTAAACTTTTATGTGCGGGGGGAGGTATCCCTCCAAACTCAACCCCCGGAACGACCTTGTGAAAAAATTTTTTTTTGTAATTTAAAGCTAATTTCCACAAAATATTCATTTTTATGCTTTTATGTGACTTTTTTTGTATTTCATAGTATTTAATTTATCTGAAAATAATTAATTTATTCGTAATTATAACTTATTTATAATAGTAACAATACATTTTGTTTAAAATAATAACTAATTTATTTAAAACAACTTTTCTTTTGCATTAAGATGATGATGGGTGCCATGGTTCTTTTTTCTCTGTTTCTTCAAAGTCCTCTTTCGAATTCTCTTCAGAGCCAAGTACAGGTGGAAGCATAAAAGAAATTGCTTCTTTCGTATAATGACTTTTTTTTGAAGTTGTTCTTATGCTAGTAATGAGTGGAGAACTGAGCAAAAGTCCATTTATAATATCTTTATTACACTGAACCCTCGAAAAATTTCTAGCTTAATTCTGCCTGCTAAGCCGAAAATATTTATTTCGTGCCTCAGACGCTTCTTCTGATAATAGCCCGATAGACAACAATGCTTCGCTCATTATAATCTTGTGCATTGTACTTGTCATAGTATGCCAGGGCTAAAGAGTAACGTAAAGTTTTGCAGTGTCTAAGCAATAATTGGAAAACTCGTGCAAATGGATTTTTTAACCACTTGTAATTACTTCAATAATAACTTTGATTCGGTAGATAATTCAAATGCGATTCTAGTTATTTCTGCAGCTTATTCAGGATTGGAAAAAAATGTTCTGCTGGTCTTACCATCGGTGCCGTTTCCAAAGCCAGTCTTCGGTACACCCACTATTTGTCCTAATTCACTTCAAAGTTTTTCATGGATGGGTTTTTTCAACTTTTCTGACTTTACCAGTGTCCCAAAACCACAAATCTCAAGCAAAAGACTTGAAAATTCACTATACGATGTAGAATTTTTTCTGTCGAGCCGTGTACTTAAATGTTTACATTTCTTAAATTTAATTTGTCTAATGTCCGGCTAGATTGGCAAACAGCCCCTATGTGACAGATTCGTTCAAATCGGTCTCTTATTTTACGTAACCCATGCCGCGGGGAAAATACTATTGTCGTGATAATAAAATACGGAATTGAATACAAAATTAAACACAGAGCTTATTTTTTACAAAGTCTACTTGAGAGCAAAAAATTAAGCAAATCGATCTATTAAATATGTATTTCACCTAGTTTCGCGACGTCCCAAAATAGGGCTCTTTGCAGGATATAGACCGCACCGTACTTAACTTAAACAAAAAAGTTTGGCCTGAATATTTTTACATAAAAAATATATGTATTTGGCTTCCTTTACAGAAAGAGCATATGCTATTGAAAATGGCTCAAGTTGGACCAATTTTTCAGCTAGCATCCATACAAATGTCTTCTAAAAAAAAGTCTTTTCCCAAGAAAGCGACCACACGGAATGGGCGCAAATAAGATCATTTGGCCCTCGTATTTTATGTGCATAAAAAGCATCTGGTATTATACAAGATGGTCTACTATTTTTCCTAACTCCATACAATTATGCCGCTGGTAGTAAAATTGTCGTTGCGAAAAAGGCCACACGATCTATTATTTTATCTAGCCTCCTTACATCCTCTTAAAATAAGGCTTTCAATACGCCATGGGCAACACCAATAAGCAAGAGCAACGCAATTTAGCATAGATAGTTTTTATATGCGCAAAATGTTTGGTTGTGAAAATGGCCCAAATCGGTATATTATTTAACCTAACCCCCTTAAAAATTTCACACCAGAATAAGAATTTTGACCGAAAAGCGACCTTGCGGAATGTGCAAAAGCAACATTATTTGACATAAATACTTATTTATGCAAAGAGTGTTTGGTATTAGAATTTGGCGAAATCGATTAATATTTTGTATAGCCACTTAACTTTAAATAGGGATTTTAGGTGAGATAGTGGTCGCAAACAACGAGCTAGTGCAACGAAATTTGGTGGTAAATTGTCGTCTGGTATGTAAAAAGGCTAAATCGTTCATTTATTTATATTTATAAGCTGATTTGGTTTTATGGTTTTTTCGTCATTTTTTATACCCACATCACAATAGTGGAGAGGGTATTATGCATTTGTGCTGATGTGTGTAACGCCTTAAAATAGTGGTCCTAGACCCACCTTAAAGTATACCGATCTACTCAGAATCACTTTCTGAGTCGAACTAACGATGTCCGTCCGGCTGGCTGGCTGGCTGTCCATGTAACCTTGTGCGCAAAGTACAGGTCGCAATTTTGGAGATAATTTGATAAAATTTGGGTCATAGGTTCTTATTGGCACAAGGACCAAGCTTATTGAAAATGGGCCGAATCGTAGGACCACGAGGGAAGATAGGGGAAAATTTCTTCCTCTCAGAAACTATCAAACCGATTTTAATGAAATTTAAAATATAGATAGAACCATATCTATATGGACACAAAATGTATAAATTTTTAAAAATATCGGACCACGAGGGGAGAAAGGGGCAATTTCTGCCTCTCAAACCGATTTTAATGAAACTTAAAACATATGTAGATAGATCCATATCTATAGGGACACATTAGATATACAGTTTATAAAAAATAGGACCACAAGGGGAGGCAGGGGGCAATTTCTGCCTCTCACAAACTTTCAAACCGATTTTCATGAAGTTTATAAACAAAGATTAATCCATATTTACATGGACACATAAGCATGTGTTTTTAAATACTGTGGTGTAGGGTATCATATGGTCGGGCTTGACCGACTATACTTTTTTACTTGTTTTTTTTTTTTTGAACTGCAGTTGGGTATCTTTGATTCGGCACAGCCAATCATATAATTTTCTCTGATTTTAACTGACCATTACACCATCATCAATATTTAATAGACTTGTACTTTCTCTTCAGTTGTTTAACTTTCAACTTTATTACCGATTTCGCACTTAATTTTCCACAAGACGAAGAAGATGAAGAAAAAAGTAGAAAAAGTTGCCTGTTTTTGCTGTTCTGCTTCTTGGGACAATCTAATACGGCTGGTTTGTTGGCTGGCCAAAGATCCTTCAAAGTATCAGACTCATACATATACATGTTTGTTTGCTTGTGTGTATGCATGTTTGTACAACAACAGGAAATGTAAGTTTGTCTGACAAGGATACTTATTTAATTAATGTCTTCTATCTTTTAAGATTTAACTCTCATTCGTTTCAGAATTTTTCGTGTAGTCCTTATAACCAGCCAAGTGAATAACTCTATACTTTATTGGTGATTCCCTTCTATTATTTAGTTGGGTCTTCATGTTCTTGTTTTTTTGTGTTATTAAGTTTTAAACTCAATATAGTTTCTATTTTTTTAAGAAAAATCTTTAAAATTCATTTTTATGCAAGAAAAGTTGAACTTGTTTTTTTTTTTATTGCATGAATGAACATGTTATAAAAGAAATTTTGTTTTTTTTTTTGGATATTGTTACTTCTCCTGGTGTAGACGTAGTTTATTGTATATTGAATGACAACATGAAAATAAACGAAAGAGTATGTATATTGCCGGTTGGTTTGTAAAGAGTGTACAACACTAAGAGAACAGCTACAATTCGTAATGGAAACTTATTCAAGTGGATGAAAATTTTCTAATTTAATTGAATAGAACGAAACTCTTTTTATCAAATTAACAGGATATTTTTAAGTTACAGCCAGCTCTTATAATTAAATCATAAAAAGTGTAAAACAAATGACTAAAAATGGAAATAAATGGCAAGACAGGCAAAACAATAATATTTTTTAAACCCTTTGCTTTTAGATTAGATTTGTATTAGGAAACTCCGAATTTATGTTAGAAATATGACTGATCACAGAATTTGAGTATTTTTACTTAAAACCCATAAGTTTTAAGTTTTTTGGAAAAATTCCTAATTTACAGTGGGAAAATCTGCAGTGTAAGCATTGTACATATGTATAAAAATATGAGATAAGCATGAAGCTTGCAATCAGGGAAGATTAGGGAGCCAAACGGAAAATCCTCAATCCCGGGATTCATAAAAATAAGTTCCGTGATTTTTGGAATTTTTTTTGATTATGAATTTTTATGGACAAAAAAGATTTGTTTTTTATACTTTATACCAAAAAAAAATAGCTTATCCCATCAACAATAAATTTCAAGTGTTTTTGTCAAGAATAAAAACTGGGAATTAAGCACGAATAGCAAAATCTTTTGAAAAAAAAAAAAAAAATTATTAAAAACTCGCTGACCCGGCGAACTTCGTACCGCCTACTTTGAACAAAACTTTATTTTGAATTTTAAATTAAATTTTTTTAAGTCTACATAATACCATAATAATTTTAACGTTTATGTCATTACAAATGGCGTTAATGAGGCCAAAGTGACAACAATCCAATGACGAACGTCATCATAAAATTTTGTCATATTTTACGCGTCATCTATGATATGACTACAGTAATGTCAATTCGATGCCAGATTTTGTTGTATTAACATTATTTTCATGTTTAAAAAGTAAAATAAGAAGCAACAATTTCCAGATTCTTTTTGTTTAAATTATCTATATATAAATCGGCTAAGGCAAAACAGTTAAGAACACTTTCCTCCTCCGTATGTCAACCGATTTGAACAAAATATACAACATTTAACAGGTATTTACTAGAGTTGTCATTTATTCGCCTTTCAGCTTTGTTCGAATAATTCAAATAATTGTTTTTGTTCGTTCGATCAAACGATTAAATCTGAAAAATTATTCGATTAATCGATGAGAATAACGAATAAAAATACATATTTAAAATAAGATACATCCGTCCATTAATTTAAACTATGGAAAATCTTCCATTTTCTTCTTTGTTTTTTATCATATACACTATGACTTCTTTTTTTTATGCACACAACTTTTCATCTTAACTCCATATCGTTGTATTACTTACTTACTTACCATCTTCAACCAAACTTCTGCGTACAATTTCTTCTATAGAACAGCCGCTGTCTCTCTTTATGTATTTTCCCATTGGATCAAGTTCGGCATTTTTGATGTCGTTCAATTATCTTATACTAGATCGTTTTCAATTGTAATATTGTGACACTTATACTATGTTCACACTGAGATTCTTAAACGCGTTTAAGAAACTCGAACGTGATAAAGTTTTAATCACATCAAGATCCAGATAATTAACCATATATTGAAGTGCTTTGTTAATCACTTTAAATTGACATGATAACAACTAAATCACTTCATTAATCAAATCGAATCAATCGGTCACCATGAACATACCCCTTACGTGTACAACTGACCACGATCTCTTCTTAATGTTTTTATTTTCCATTTCAAAAGATTTTGCTATTCGTGCTTAATTCCCAGTTTTTATTCTTGACAAAAACACTTGAAATTTATTGTTGATGGGATAAGCTATTCCTATGCATTTCACTGGTTGCAGATCATTAGGAAACTTCATCCATAAAGATTTTAGACAAACTAAAGATATTAAACCAAATAAAACTGTTAAACGTATAAGAATTATATTAACAGTTCTACTTATAACAATATCAAAGCTTGAACAAAATACATCAACAATAAACAACAGTGGGTTTATCTCATCTTTATCTCATCTTTTGTCAAGAATAAAAACTGGGAATTAAGCACGAATAGCAAAATCTTTTGAAATTAAAATTTTGTATTCCCGAAAATTGAAATTACTTTTTGGTTTTTATTTTCCTTAAATATTTAATAAATTTTCACAATTCCATCATTAATAAGTTTAAAATAATCTTCTTATAACTTTTTTAAAGTACTTGTATCCCTTTTTTTAATACTTTAAAGAAATATAAATTTGTTTGTTGTGTTTTTTTCTTAATCAACTGTCATCTTAATCATCTCAAATGTAATGTGAACGGCTCTGATTAACTTCATCAATATTTTGTTCAAAACGTGTTTAAAAACCCAAATTTGAACATAGTATTACGCAAATGGCAAAGATATATATAATTTACAAAATATATATGTTAAATACAAAAACAGCATTTTCTACTTTCATGTTATGATAAATCAATTCTAAGTTTTTCACCCGAGGGTGAAAGGTTCCATTTCTTGAAAATTGTTTGATTTAAAAAGAAAACAGCTGTAACAATGGTTGGTCAAAGATTTGTTTAATAAACATAAATATTTTTGAAATACTATGAGTTCTCAACACGGTTTTTGCTTACTAAACATTGAGATTTATTACAATCAGGGCTGTATCTACAATATTTTTTACCTTTCCTATATTTTGTATAAAATCGCTAAAAACATATGAGAATAAATCAAACTCTTTGCTATTATTTCTTTTTAGTTTTTATTATTAATTTATGTTTTAATAAAAAAAAATTGTTCGATTAATCGACATAATTTAATCGATTTATTCGTTATTCGAAAATCGTCATTTTAAAATTATTCGAACAAGAGTTTGTTTTTGTTTGATCGATTAATCGAATTATTCTTAATCGGTTGACAACTCTAGTATTTACTCAGAGAAGTGCACAATGTATATTTTTTTGAAATCTGTTCAATAATTTCTGAGTTATAAGCGTTCAAAATTGTAACTTATACAAATGCAAAATAAATAAATAAAAATTTATTTTCAATTATCCAATAATAAAAAATTAGGGTGATCGATTATTCGATATTTTTCAGAAACCGGTTTTCGTATATTTCGACTATATAAATCAGACCAGGAAGAACAGTTAAGAACGCTTTCTTCCTTTGTTTGTCAACCGAACCTCTATGGGGAGAAAAAAGGGGAAATATGGGAAACTATTTTTTTTTTTACTTTTCTGTGCTTCATTTGATAATTGTTAAATTTTCTATAATATTGAACTTAGAAACATAATATTATAGGTGTAGGATCCTGAGTGAGTGATAACCTATAAGATAAAAAATGCTGGTATTTTTTGTTCTTCATCTGGAACTTTTTGAATTTTCGTTAACATTCGACCTATAAAGATAAAATTATACATTAAACTGGGTGAATAAGAACATGTAAGGGGAGATTTTCGGTACTTTTTCGTTCAACAGCTGGTACTTTGATTAATTTTCGGTAATATTAGACATAGAAACATAAAATTAAACGTGCAACGTCCTGAGCGGATGACAATATATAAAGGAGACTTTTTAATACTTTTTTGTTTTTCAATTAGTATTTTTTATACTGAACTTACAAAATTAAATTAACTCACGTAGAAGATAAAATATGAACCGGAGGTTGGTCCCTCGCCAAATCGATCCACTTTGAAGGAAAAAATAAATGCTCGAAATAAATATAAATTCATATATACTAAGATGAATTATGTTTTCTTCATAAATATTTACAAAAAAACTTTATGGTCGAATTTTGACCATTAGGCGAACACTAGTTTAATTTCATTTTCAAAGTAAACATTTTCAAAGTAAAATGAAAACCATATCAGGCATGCTGCTGGTGTATTATAATTAAGAGTTTTTCTGGAAGCAAAGGGCGGAATACGACAAAAGTGAATCAAACATGTAGCGTTGCCAGAAGATTTGGAAGGAAAATCTTCATTTGGCGAAAAAAAATCTTATTTTGAAAAGAAAAATCTTGAAATTTTTTATAACAAGGGCAAAAAGGTAAAAATTATTAATTTTTTTAAGAACATTTTACTTATTATGGAAACTATTTTAATTGAAATACATACACACATAAATACATACATAATTGCGGTATTTATACAAAATAAGATTGAAGGTTTAAATTGTGCTTAAAGTTATATTTTTCATAAAATTTTTTCCAAAAATACCTATTTTGCATTGAAAGTCAGTAAATGCTAAAATTAGAGATATGTATATAAAATTTGGGCAAAAAGATTTTAGTTTGGGCACTGTGAAGTTCATACATCAGATGAAATCTAAAGGGTTCTTAAGCTTATACATATTGTTACGTTACTGCCTTTCAATAACGTTTTGGTTTATTTCCTTTATAATAAACCGTTTCGAGTTCTTTTATTGCAATTCAAATAAAACAAATAAACACAACACTGTAATGTATAACACTTATCTATTTAGAACTTAGTCACTTTAGCAACCGTAATTTATAGCTCTTATTTACAACTTACTATTGTAATCAACACACTTCAAACGTTTATAGTTTTCTCCGCGTGATGCACTCTTAACTTGACAAAGTCTGAACTAATACTGTTTTTTGATCCTAGCCGCCGCAAAAGTGTACTAAATTATAACAATTTTTAATAACAATGTAAACTAATAAAATAACTAACAAATACTTTATAACTATACAAGATAAATAATAATTACAATTAATTCTTAAACAATAATTACAACTAACTAAAGTTACTTTCGTAACACTGCCCCCCACTTAAGCCTGTTCGTCCCGAATAGGCTCAGAATCACCTCTTCCATAAGGGGCTAATCGTTCTAAATGAACAAATTTCATTTTAGCTCTTGGACTTTTATATCTCTGTATTCGGTATACATCATTTAATTTCTTTATCACCTTATGTGGTCTTTTCCAATGTAGTTGTGGCTTGGCAACTAATCTTTCCTTTGGTTGTTGATTCATTGGCAAAATCAACTGGCCCTTCTTAGATCCTTCGGAATACACCACCTGATCATATCTGGACAACTTTCTATGGCCACGCACGGGCTTTCTGTGGTCGTAAGGATTTCCCCGCTCCAACGAAGATACCTGCTTATCTTCTGATATAGGTAGTGCCTTACAATTGTACTGTGGAAGCGACGCACAAACTCTGTTTACTGTGCTCCTGGCTGCCACAAAAATTTTGTCTTCCACCTATACTATTGGCCCTTATAGCCTTAGCCGATACGGGTTCAAATCTTTTCGCTGTTACCCAGTATTTACTGAGCTCTACCTGCAACGAGCGACCTTCACTGATGCATTCCCTTCTATCTGCCTCCGTACAGGGTCTGGCTTTCAATCTGCTAAGCTGTCTTGCATGAGCAACCGCCTTTTCCCGTTTTGCAACTTTTCTGTATGGTGACGATTCCGGACGAGTACAAGCGAGAAGCTGTCCCACACGAGCCTCACTTTCATACCCAACATTCAGCGGTATTTCATAATCAAACAAATACATGATTTGTTTTCCCATATTCAGACTTATGTTATGACTAATCATAAAATCTGCGCCAATCAGTACTTCGTCTATAATGTCGGCCACAATAAACTCATGAAAATTGACAATATTGGCAATTCTTAACACCACACGTGTTTTGCCATAGACAGTAGCTGGCTCACCTGTAGCTGTTCGCAAGCTCACTCCGCTTAGTGGTTCGACAGCTCCCGTTACCAAGTCAGGCCTTATAATTGAAAATCCTGCACCAGTGTCGATAGTCAAAATTCGCTTTTTACCATCGATGTAGCCAAATGTCGTAATACTTTTATATCTCTTTGGCACTACTAAATTTATTATCGAGTCCTCAGATGTGAAAGGTAGCTCTCCCTCCATACTTAATGGCGGCTCCTGTGATGACTGATGACTAGCCCGTTGGTTGTTTCTCGGCGGCGAAGCAGATCTTGAAATTCTATCTGGTGCTTTGCAGTTACGCTGTATGTGACCAGTCTTACCGCAGTTATAGCATTTTATTTTAGTTTTGGTTTTCTTCTCGCTTAAAGCTTCCATAACTGCCTCTTTTATATCCTGTACAATATCGTTTTCACCATTGGCGGTCACATCGAGCCTTCGCACTCTGCCTACTTGTAGTCTTGAAATAATTCTTGCGGTTTCCTGGGCTAAAGCAAATGAAACAGTTTCTGCAAAAGTTGGTTTTTGTGATGCACATACCGCAAGTTTAACATCAGCATCACGAATGCCGTTTACAAATGCCTTAGTTTTAAAATGATCCAAACAGGGATGATTCTCACCAGGATAAGTTAGCTGTACTAACCGCTCAATCTCCAGTGCGAAGTCCTGTAAGGTTTCGTTTGCCTTTTGCACTCTGCCACGCAACTCCATTTTGTAGATTTCCTTTTTGTGTTCACCTCCATACTTACTGCCGCAGTCCCCTTTAAAGCAAGAATTAGCTCGATGGCTTTTTCCTCACTGTCCCATGCATTTCTGTTGGCAACTGTATCGAACTGGAACTTAAAAACATTTAATGGCACACTACCGTCAAAGCAAGGGGCCTTTATTCTAGTAGAAACTTCTGGAATAACCCGTACTGATCCCTCTTGGCATTGTAGACTATTTACTCTTGCCTCTAGATGGTGTAGTTTTTCATCAAAAACCGTAACTTGTGTTTTTACATCCGTGACTTGAGTTTTTACATTAGACAGCTTCTGGTTAAATTATATTTCCATTTCGTTTACTCTTTCGTTCATTTCACTGGAAATCTCTTGAAGTTTCTCGTTCGTTATTCTAGAATGCTCTTGAATTTCAGCTAGAATATCACTTGAATTTTCTTTTATCATCTGTACCATGCTTTTGGAATTATCGTCCATTTTTCTAGAATTTTCATCAATTTTTCCAAAATTTTCCTCTGACATTCTTTCCGTTATAGCGCTGGAATTAACGTCCATTTTTCTAGAAGTTTCTTCAGACATTTTTTCCATTTTTGCCATCAAACATTGCGTTTAAAACCATACTGCTGGCAACTGTACGAGTACATACCTCTATTTCTTCTTTTTCCTCAAATTCGTAACTCGCAATGTCCATATTGCGTCGCTCGAATTCATCTAAAAGTCTCTTCTGCAGCTCTGCTTTATTACCTGCAGTTGGCAGATCCAACTTGCCCAATTCTTTCTTGAGCTGTTCTACTTTAAGCTCTTCAAATTTCATTGCTGTCTATTTTTTATTATTTTTATTTATTAATTAATTTAATTTTTTTTTTTTTTTTTTTTTTTATTTATGCAATTTCACTTCTGACACCAACTGTTACGTTACTGCCTTTCAATAACGTTTTGGTTTATTTCCTTTATAATAAACCGTTTCGAGTTCTTTTATTGCAATTCAAATAAAACAAATAAACACAACACTTTAATGTATAACACTAATTTATTAAGAACTTAGTCACTTTAACAACCGTAATTTATAGCTCTTATTTACAACTTACTATTGTAATCAACACACTTCAAACGTTTATAGTTTTCTCCGCGTGAAGCACTCTTAACTTGACAAAGTCTGAACTAATACTGTTTTTTGATGCTAGCCGCCGCAAGTATTTATACTGTAATTCAGCCATCTAGAACATTCGAAACGTTTCTCGAAGGTTCGATGCTTTACTTATTCACCACTCTATAGTCAATTATGATTGGTGGCGGCACTTATGTTTACATAATTTCACCACTTATACTAAAGCTTTTTTAACGGTCATTTCTAGTTCCTTCTGGCTAAAAACATATGAAATCAACCGAAAATATTAACATTTCTGACCTCAGCACCTCCAAATTTGATAAGATTTTGTACACATGAGCTATGGATCGGCACAATAATATTTGCCAACTTTCAGACATATAGCCTTCCAACTTTCAGAATTATGGCCATTCCAAGTTGGCAAAAATCAATAAAAATGCACTCAGATGCCTTAACACAATTTTTAATATCTCGAAAAGTATTCATTGTACATTAATAATAAAGGGCTCATTTTACAGAAAAAAGCATGCGCCATTCCAAAAATTTTTTTTTTTTAATTTTCGATCAAGGATAATGTAAATAAAAAAAGGAATAAAATTTCCAAAGGATATATTTCAAAAATCAATATTTTTAAAAATTTCAAAAAAATATATGTATGTTAATTCTTATTATGTTTTGTACAAGTCTGCCAAATTTCAATGTGGTGTCTTTATTACAACATGAGCTATTAAGAAAAAAGCAGGCGAAGGTTTATGTATTTCATAAAATGTACCAAAATACAAAAAGGTGACAAATTACAAAAAGAAGGGCAAATCAAATGTAACGGAACTTTTTCGACTTTTCTTTGCTTAAACTCTTTTTTTTCCATTGCTAAGCCTTTAATAAAAAGTACAACATAATGTATTATCATTATTAAACACTTTATTACAGCATATTTATTTCTGAAGGATTCCTATTAAATAATCTGCATCTGCCGAGTAACGCTTGACTTTAATTTGTTTTTATCTACAGGTTCAATAGAATGCAGCTTTTGAGTTCCAGGAATAGTACGCAAATCTTTAAAACGAATTTGAAGGGACCGTGCTTCTTCTTCGTGGTCTTTTAGTGTTAAAAATTCGAAATTACAGTTCAAAAGATTTTGCAGGCACCATTCATATAATTCTTTTGGAGTAGTTATTTGACCTTGTAATGGCCGCTGTAAACTAGCTCAGCTTCACATTTTGATGCTTTGTACAAACACACACGTTATGAGATCCACTCTCATTTGCTAGAATTATATTCCTCGGACGAAGTTGGCAAAACTTGGAAATCCCCTTTTTTTATTCCATCATGTCGTTCCTTGAATAAGGCGTACATTTCTCTTAAGTTTCCAAGCAAAAGTCTTTTATTTTTCCTGACTTTTGTACCATTTTCAAATTTGAATTTTGCATCTCTATACCGTTTTTCATGTAACTTCTTCTTTTTTATCGGAGATTGTTCCAGATACGGTAAAGATTGGTTTAATTTTGAAATAGCAACTTCTTCCGTGCCTGACGAAATGTCATCGAAAGTATCTACATTTTCGTTTATGTCTGAACCTTCTTCCAAATTAGATTTATTAGATTTATTCACATGCGAAAATTTTATTCTACATGTCCCACAAATTTTATTTGAGATCGTAATGTTTTTAGCCTTAGTATACTGTAGCTTCCATTCTTGGACTTGTCTTAAACTTTTATTGCACCCAGTGTGACCAGATTTTTTAAAAGGATTACAGCAAAATGTTGAATTGAATGGCATATTTTTTATTTAAATACCACAACCGAATGAATTGTCCACGACTTTTTTGTATTGAAAATAATTATAATTTATTTAAATATTAACAGCCAGTCCCACGATGTCACACGTTAACGTTCGCATAGAAAATTACACTTAAAACAAATTTTAGAAATTATTTTTGTTTTAAATGTAATTTTCTATGCGAACGTTAACGTGTGACATCGTGGGATTGGCTGTTAGTCTCTTTTTTTTGCCTTTTCAAACGATCAAGTCACTTTAACACTATAACTCTTTGACGTTTAGCACTTATAAAATCTAGTATTCAACTGAAGTTTGACTAATTGAACAACCTAAACAAAAGCGGCAAGCGTTTTTTTAAACATGAGAATTTTATTTAAATACAATTTCAATAAAACAAACCGACATAGCGATCTGTCAAATAAGATTTATCAGCCGGGTGGTTTCTAATACGCATTCTAATGGTTTGTTTCGTATAAATTGTATGCAAATGAGAAGTTTTGACGTACAAAAAACGCTTCCGCTCTTATTTATGTAGCTCAGTTAGAGTCTCTGAACTATTTATACTGTATTTTTTTTTTTTTTTGGTACAAAAAATGGATTTCAGGTAAAAAAATAAACGCCTTGCTTTTCTTGAATTGGAAAATTTGCGTGAACTACGGGTCATAAAATGTTTTTTAAATAGGGACTGAATTTGCTACTGCCAATAAGCCGGCCACAGGTCATAAAATATTTGTACATTTTTTGTGTGAACAGGCAATAAATATTTCGCCTAGGTTATAAAGTCGAAAAAGTTCCGTTACATTTGATTTGTCCTTCTTTTTGTAATTTGTCACCTTTTTGTATTTTGGTACATTTCATGAAATACATAAACCTTCGCCTGCTTTTTTCTTAATAACTCATGTTGTAATTAAGACTCCACATTGAAATTTGGCAGACTTGTACAAAACATAATAAGAATTAACATATATTTTTTTGAAATTTTTAAAAATATTGATTTTCGAAATATATCCTTTGGAAATTTTAGTCCTTTTTTTATTTACATTATCCTTGATCGAAAATTAAAAAAAAAAATTTTTGGAATGGCGCATGCTTTTGTCTGTAAAATGAGCCCTTTATTATTAATGTACAATGAATACTTTTCGAGATATTAAAAATTGTGTTAAGGCATCTGAGTGCATTTTTATTGATTTCTTCCAAACTTGGAATGGCCATAATTCTGAAAGTAGGAGAGCTAAGACACTGAAAGTTGGCAAACGCTATTATTATGTTTAACTTTCCCTTCGTACCAAATTTCATCCAATTCGAAATCGGTGCGGTCATCTCATTGGTTGATTTCATATGTTTTTACCCTTCTGCACATTGGGATTGAAGTGTACTAAATTATAACAATTTTTAATAACAATGTAAACTAATAAAATAACTAACAAATACTTAATAACTATACAAGATAAATAATAATTACAATTAATTCTTAAACAATAATTACAACTAACTAAAGTTACTTTCGTAACAATATTATATTTTTTGATATCGTTGTTATATATTTTGAGAAAATTGCATTTAAAAAAAGCTCATTAAAAATATATGGATTTTCCTAAAAATAATAGAATAGTTGTTTAAATAATGTTGTACACCTTTTAAAAGATATTCTTAAGCACTTATGTATAAATACTTTGTTTAAAAATTATCATAAATAAGCATTAGGTCTGTCTGGGTACTTTCCAGTAGCAAATACTCAGTTAATTTATTTTGGAGAGTAAGAACAATATTACTCTATCGGCTGAAAAAATCTCAAAAAGTACGCAGACAGTATCCAGTGAAATTTTGCAAGAAAACAGCTGATCGGTGTGTAAACAATTGAAATAACAAAGCAAAAGAATTTTAGCATATGTGAACGCAAAATTGAAATCTCGAGGTAAAACACTTCAATTATTTGCCATCAGCTGTTGCCTTTATTTAACGAATTTTTACAAATTTTGCGTTCGCGTACTTTTTTGGACAACAGCTTTTTGTGAGAGCAAATTTTTCAGTTTACTCATTTACTGCATTTTACTGTAAAAGTACTCAAACGCACCTAGTGTTTTGCTATGTAGTATTAAAATAAAAATGTTTGTTTTATTATTGCGAGCAACCCGTGGTGTTGCTCGAGCAAGTGTAGTTTTTATTCTTCTTTATTTTCACAATTTATTCTAACTTATATACTAACTATTAAAATAATTCTTAGAATATTCTTCTTATTCTTAAAATTAGTGTAATATGATTTCAATTAAAAGTTTCTAAATATTTCCCATGCGTCTGGGTGTAGTACCTTTTAAGCGGCTATTTAGGGTAATAAGATACCCGTTTAACGTCTGCTCTTTAAAGGTATGAATTCATGCAAATAAATAATATTTAAAGGAATGCATTCATACGATCAAATAATACTACAGCTAATAATGGCTGACATTTCGAGCTAATGGCACTAACAATGCAATGCAAAAACCCCTATATTGTTTCTGTTGTTTTTGGATTGTTGTAGTTCCGACACCACCTGTAGTTGAATTCGCCTTGGTACTAAAATAAATTCTAAAGCTTTTGATTTGTTATGGCAGATAATAAAAAAGTTAGTTAAAGAACAAGTAAGAGTGCTATATTCGGCTGTGCCGAATCTTATATACCCTTCACCATTGTGGGAGCAGAATACAGAGCAACTAGACAAAAACTAAATAATTTTTACATATGTATACATACATAATTATAATACTTTAAACTCCATTATAAATTAAATTTAAAAAGCGAAAACTGGTAAATATTTTTTTTAAATCGTTTTTAGAACATAAAAAAAAAAAAATTAAAAAAAAAATTCTCTTTTAAAAAAACAAGATTCGAACCAGAGAACTCACAGTTTCTAACTTAACCCCCTATACAACTAAACTATGAAGGAACGTTGTTTGAATATCATTAAAATGAAATATGGCCCGTTTTAAAAAATAATTTTTGGGATTGCAGTATTTTGATCATAACTTAGCCATTTTTAAACCGATTTGAAAGATTTAAATACCGACGTGCTTAGGAAGAAATTTACCATTTACTTAAAAAGTTTGGACTCGGGAAGATCTATGATTCCCGAAAATGGGTATTTTAATAAAAAAAATTTTATTTTGGCCATAACTTTTTTGCATCTGAACCGATTTTTCCGAAATTTTCAGAAAATATTTCCGGTCTTTTGATATATAAGGTGTAACCATCGGTCATATAGCAGTGCACAAATTTTATGAAGTTTTTGATATTTTTTCTACGGGAGGTACCACGCCCACTTCTCCAATCCCGCCCACATTTTGTAGGATGGTGTGTATTGACAACCTAATTGTGTGTACCTAATTTGGAAACTTTGGCTTTTTCCGTTCACCAGATATACAGCAAAAAGTAATAAAAATACAACAACAATGGATTTTTTTAAAAAAATAGAGGTAGTCGTGGTTTTTTGCTCATAACTCAGCCATTTTTTAACCGATTTGGCAGATTTATATACCGACGTGTTAAAGAAGAAATTTACCGTTTACTTTAGTTATAAAGCTTGGACTCGGGGAGATCTATGGCTCCCGAATTTTGGTCATAATTTTTTTGTGTCTGAACCGATTTTCTGGAGTTTTATGTAAAATATGTTCTACTAAAAATTTCCGATATTTTGGTATATAAGTCATATCCATAGGACATATGGCAGCCTTAAAATTAGGTTTTTATACAATTTTTAATTTTTTTTTGTACGGGAGGTACCACGCCCACTTCTCCAATCCCGCCCACATTTTGTAGGATGGTGTGTATTGGCAACCTTAATGTGTGTACCTAATTTGGTAACTTTGGCTTTTGCCGTTCCCCAGATATACAGCTAAAAGTAATAAAAATACAACAAACACAAGGGATTTTTGGAAAAAATTAGAGGTAGTCGTGATTTTTTGCTCATATCTCAGCCATTTGTGGACCGATCTGGCTGAATTTCAATAGCAAAATTATAATAAGAATACCTGACATAAAGATACCCCAACCAAGTCCCCATCATATCTGGGGGCTTCGGAAAACCCATTTCAACAGACAGACGGACAGGCGGTCAGACGGACAGACGGATTTGAACTTCGCTTTTCATAAGGACCCAGAATATATATACTTTATAGGGTGTAGGATCAATATTGTAGAAATTACAAACGGAATGACAAAGTTATATATACCCTTTTACCTTCGGTGAAGGGTATAAAAACGGATCAAATGGCGTCCAGTTCAGAGTATCGACGGGGCACGGGACATTCTACTCTAAAACTGGACTGTCCCGGCGAAAACTGGTAAGTTGGCAAGTCTAGCCAAGATCCATGTCGTATAATGCACCAATGTTTCTATGTTCTGCATTTTCATAATACCATTTTCTACAGTGCTTGTAAATATGGGATACCTTTAATTAATTGTACATAGAAACGTAAAGCCTTCATCGATTTTCATGATGATATCTACTTTACTTCACATGATATGTAGCTTCACACCAAATAAATAAAATTTAATACTTTTGCAGTTTTCGATTTTTTCCAGATTTTTTTTTACCAAAAAAAAAATCCAATTTTTTTTTTTTTTTTTTTTTTGCCTTACAATTCGTTTCATAACTTTGAAACTACATATTGATCGCATTAAAAACATTTGTACATTTGTAAAAGTAAATAGCCGTTTTAAAAAACAAACTTTTATTTATGCGCTAAAAAGAAAAAAAATAAAGAAAAACAAGTAAATTAATATGTAACTTGATTTTAAATGAAATTTTTCAAACTAAGAAAATACGAGTACTTAAATCTCGCAACAAGCTTGTTTATCATATAAATTATGTAATGACGTTATAAGTTGATAGGGAAAGTTTTAAAGCAAAAGTTCATTTTTTTTTCTTTTTAGCTTGTTTTGAAAAAGCTTTTTACTTTTAATTTATTTATATTTATTAAAATTTCATAATCGTTTAACCTAAGTTAAATATTTTGTTTGTACTTTTATAAATAAGGGGGTTAACGATTAATTATTATGCCAACTTGCCTCAATAATGCATTTAGGGAGCTGAAAAAAAATATAGGCATGCACAAAATGGTGAACTAAAAAATCATCTTAGTTAAATATTAAATTATTAATTTTCTTTTTTGTAAATTAAAATAAACATATCGATACCTTCCCGCAAGGATGTATTAAGCGACATTTCTAAAATTGTGTAGGAAACGAAAAAAACGTCTCATTTACCCAGCGTTTCCACATGCAAGTAATTTTTTTTTTTTTTTTTGGTTTTAAGGCAGGTATATCGAAATATACCATGACCAAGTGTAAATGGCAAAACTTTGTTTATATGCCAGGGCTATTTAATATGTGTTTTCCTTCACATACGGTTGCTTTCTTTATCACTAGTCGTATTGCTAGGGTATCGTACAATAACAGAAGGTGCTCCAAGACACTAATACAGCGACCTATACCATCGTATAGGAAGATTTAGATCCCGAAGTCCACTCCAAGTAATCAAAAAACGAGTTTTAAATGGTCCTCCACCAGTAATCAAAAAAAGAGTTTTTATTGGTCCTCCACCAGTATCTACACAATTATTTCCACGTGGTCAACGCCAAGGAAAATAGATGGTTCTCCACCAAACACAACCTCAAATTGAGGTTAAAAGCGATTGCATATAGTTAATGCAGATACCGCAAAAACTGTAACTCGGTACAGTTATACGACGCCGAAACACTAACCAATGCGGGGTGACAACGCAAAACGCAACAAAAGCAGACAAACAAAAACGATCTGTTTGCCCTAAAGAAATAATGACAAAAAGCGCGAGCTGCTTCTCCACTCAGAGCAGTTTTACGAGTGTGATGCAAGTAATTACTTGCAAGTAGTGTATACGTATTATCAACGAAAAATCGAGGAAACAGCCGATTGGCTGAATGAACAAAAATGGTGTGAATGTTAGTGAAAAAGTGTGAGTGTATTGAGTTTTTCGAACTTGTACTTGCATGTGGAAACGCCAGGTTAGTTATTTCCCTGCAGATAATATTGGACTACGTGATCCATTTTGATGAAATGGACTACTCCCTGGACTGGTCCAATGTTATGCAAGCATGGACCATGTCATTGTTGAAAACAGTTTGTAGTGAAGCGACATGTCTTCATGTCTTTTTAAACGAAATGTTTTCGTTTTTAAACGAAGTTAAAACTAATCCTCTGGAGTATACCATGGAGTAGTTTCAAAACTAGTCCACTAGAGTATGTTTGAACATGGAGTAGTTTTAAGACTACTCCGTTGTAATGCAAATCTGGGTCATATGGTCCAGCCCTAGGACATCGTAAAGTTAAATGGACCACCTTTTAACCATATATTTGGAGTAGCTTTGGAGTACTCCTACTCCTTTATGGACTACTCTTTACATGCATGTATGGACTAGTCTCGTTATCTGCAGGGTTATTTGTATATTTTATTGAAAGGAACATACATTTGGAAAGCGATTTTCAGAATACAAAACTTGTCATCATTGCAAAACCAAAATTTTAGTCAGATAAAAAGTTTTTGTCGCTTAGTACATTTTCGTGGTCAAGACATTGGCGCTTGATACAATGGTAAATGGCGCTTAAAACATTGACATGGACACAAAAAATAAAGGTTTGAAATAAATTCTGTCGTTTAATTCATTTTTTATTTTTTCTGTTAAACAATACAATAAATCAAAATCTATATAAAAAGTAACAAAACATTTATTTCAAAACAAAAATTTAAAAATTACACTTAGAGATCAAAACGGAAATTTTTTAGATTATTAATTATCATTTTGATTGTCAGACAAATCATCTTCTTCGTCTGTCTCTTCCAATTCGTCTTCTTTCTCAACAAATGTATTTTTTATAATATCCTCGTATTCTTGTATGTATCGTTCAGGAATAAACTTTCTTTTGAGCAGACTCTCTAAATGAAGAATAGAAAAATTTTTTAAACTCAAGGACAATCATAATCTATAGTGTTATAAGCGACAAAAATGGATCAGGTTTTAGTTGGATGAGTGTGCTAAGCGACACTTTCGGTTAAACTAAGCGACATCTAACAAAATTTTTGTGTGGACCTGTTGTTGCTTACGACAATTACATTTTTTAAAATGTCGCTTAGCATAATTTCTTTGGTGGAGAATACAAATTTCAGGGAGCAACTTTATTCCAATGAGAAAACTTGACGGTTGATACAATTTTATTTTCTCTCTAGTTTCCTTTGCATCCATGATAAGGCAGCGAAACCCAAGCCAAAATGTGGCGCTTAACTTCTAGTATAGTTCCACATCAAAAAGTCATTTTCGAAAAAATTGTCGCTTAATAAATTCTTGCGGGAAGGTATTGATATTTATTTTAATTAATTTGCCTTTTAAGCTCTTCCCGCCTGCTCAAGAACGTGTAGAACTGAGATTTTGTAAAAATAATCAAATTTTCAACACCATTTCATTCAATTGCATAAAAATTATACTAAAGATTAATTTTGCAAAATTATTTGTTCTATAAATAATTAAAAACATAATTATGTTTTCATGATATCCCTTAAAAGTCTCATAAACTGTGCATTTTTACGCCCTCGCAAATCGTATGAGACTTCATTTACACAAACTTTGTAAATTTGCACAACAATTCTGACTCGTAAACTAGCGCTGTTCAATAGTGCATTTATAAAAACTGATTTTTTACACCTACCGATATTTTCAAGTGTTAATAAATTCCAAAGGATAAATTCTGAATTATATGATCTAATTAGTCTTTTGAATTCTTAAGGCATTTTTAAAAAAAAATTAACTCTTTAGACAAAAATTTTAACTTTTATTTTGCATTGTCGTTTCCTTAAAACTGACATAAATTGTTTAAAATTACACAAAATTAAAAAGGGGCTTCATGAAACAAGTCTCGCAAGACTGATCAATTGTAAAAATGGCAGTTTTAAGCGATTTCATGAAAACCGTTAATAATCTATTAAAGTTACGATTTCTTGAACTCATATTTTTTTTAACTTTCAAATCCAAAAAATATTAAAAAAAACGCGAAAAACTATTGTTTACATTTTCCCTTTTTTGATTGCCCATTATGTATATAATATCAGATTGTCAGTTTTTTTGCCTTTTCATTTTCGAAATGGTTAATCACAGGGTTTCCCCCCGTATTCATGAACGTTTATTAAATTTTAAATAGAATTTGTTTTGTAAACCTTTAAAAAAAAATGTTTTTATACCCACACCACAATAGTGGAGAGGGTATTATGCATTTGTGCTGATGTGTGTAACGCCTTAAAATATTGGTCCTAGACCCACCTTAAAGTATGCCGATCGACTTAGAATCACTTTCTGAGTCGAACTAACGATGTCCGTCTGGCTGGCTGGCAGCCTGGCTGGCAGGCTGGCTGGCTGGCTGGCTGGCTGTCCATGTAACCTTGTGCGCAAAGTACAGGTCGCAATTTTGAAGAAAATTTGATAAAATTTGGGTCATAGGTTCTTATTGGCACAAGGACCAAGCCTATTGAAAATGGGCCGAATCGTAGGACCACGAGAGAAGAGAGGGGGAAATTTCTTCCTCTCAGAAACCATCAAACCGATTTTAATAAAATTTAAAACATAGATAGATCCATATTTGTACGGACACATAAGCTATGCATTTTTAAGAAAATAGGACCATGAGGGGAGATAGGGGCAATTTCTGCCTCTCAAACCGATTTTAATGAAATTTAAAACATAGATAGATCCATATCTATATGGACACATAAGCTATACAGTTTTTCAAAAATAGGACCACAAGGGGAGGTAGGGGGCAATTTCTGCCTCTCACAAACTTTCAAACCGATTTGAATGAAGTTTATAAACACAGATAAATCCATATTAATATGGACACATAAGCATGATGTGTTATTAAATTCTGTGGTGTAGGGTATCATATGGTCGGGCTTGACCGACTATACTTTCTTACTTGTTATAAATACGGAAGTTAGACTTTACAGTTATAAGCCATTTAAAAAGAAAAACGGTTTGAATGGTTAAGTGAAATTCAGAGATTTTTAAAAAACAGAATAAATTCTCACTTGCAAATCATTCTACATTCATTCTACATTCACACATATGTACATATTTATATTTTTTATAAGTGAATTCAAATTTAATTTATTCGTGGATTTTTTAAGGTATGTATGTATATGTAGGTATAAATAAAAATTTTATATTTTAGTTTTAAAAACAATAAACATGAGTTAAGTTTTAATCACTAATAAGGTATAATAGTGATAATTTTTTGAGAAGAAATACACAAAGTTTTTGCAGTCCCTACTAGTCAAATATTGATTACACCATCCTGTCAATCTGTTGTGAATCTTATTTAAAGGTCTACTAATCCCATTTGCGGAATTCACATCCTTCGGGAGGTTTTACATCTACCTTGTCTTGAGCCACTTCTTTCCAATTTGTACTTAACACCGTTCCTCCAGATTCAGAAAAAGATTTATTCATTGCTTTTCGTACTTCAGGCGAGGAAGAACCGTATATTTTCTTAAACAAACGCTGCAATGCTTCTTCACTCTGTGCCTCTTTTTCTTCCGACTTTTCCACTTCTTTTGCCAGACTGTCCCAGTTCTTTTTGTGAATAGGTGGTGGCGCTGCCATTACAGGTTTTGGTTCCAATTTTTCTTCCAGTGAATCCCAGCGTATGCCTACCTCTTTGGCAAGTGTGATTTCCACTTTGGACGGAAAATCTTTGTAGGAAGAACGTTCGACATCAATGGGAGCGAACAACTTCATATCCAGTTCATAACCATCGGCAGTCATATGGACTCGTTGCTTTTCAATGTCAACATTATAGTTTTTGTCTTTGGCATTTTTAAGCATTACACTGATAACCACCTTGGCATCGGATTGATACCAGTCATGACGTATAGACATTTTTGGTTATATATATGTATTTGAGCTTTAAACTTTTAAAAACGTTTAATTTCAACAAAAAGAAAAAAGGTCTAATTTTAAAGCAGAATGAGCAAACGTTTTTTTGTGGTTTCTTTTGTTCTTTTTTGTATTCTTTGTTTTGATTGGCACTTTCTAGAAATTAGGAAGTGTTTGCTATAATTTTCGAAATCGCAGGGTGTTACATAAAAACGTTATTTTATTTAAAACAGAGTGCTCTTGAATAGCATTGCCATACATTTTGGTAGCATATTTATTCAATGTCGTCAATTTGCTGTCCATTTTAGTTTTAAGAAGAAGATTTTGATAAAATTTATTTTTCAGCAAAGTTTTTCTAATAAATTAATGCAAAAAAGTGTTGGTTTATTAAAAATGTCTTTGAAATTTATTGGTAATTAGTGATTATATTAATATTGAATTCATTACACTGACTTTCGGTTTAACAGATATTGGTGCTAATTTAACGGATCCCATGTTTCGTGGACTTTATGGTGTCTCTCAGAAACATCAAAATGATTTACATTTAGTTTTAAACAGATCTTGGCTTCAAGGTTTGCAAAAAATGATCATAACTGTGGGTACGTTAAATGAAGCTGATGAAGCATTAACCATGGCAGGCAAAGATGGTAAGGTTAAAATGGACCTCTGAAACTATACGTTTCCGAGAATTTTGTCATTTTTATTGTTTCTAATTATTTTTCAATTTTCTATAACTATGTACTTTTTTTTTATTTGGAGCTGCGTTGGTAAACTAGACTTGTTCCTTAGGAATCCCAAATGGGTTTTTACACATGTGTATTAATATAAGATATCACAAATAATAACTATATACATATATAGGTAAGGCAGGAGGGTAATAGATTTTTAAATGTATGTATGTACATATGTTCTTACATATACAGTTATTTTCGGTTAATTGAGCCCCGCTTAATTGAGTTTCCCGTTTTATTGCACTAAAAATCATAAATATCATTCAGTATAACTGTCTATGTAAAAATACCCGTTTAGTTGAGTTCCGTTTTATTGCGTCACCCGCTAAATTATTTCGCAAAATAAGACCGCATTGCGAAAAACAAGACCAAATGTTTCGGTTAATTGTTTCCGTCTACTTAATGTGTTTTTGCTCCACAAACGTTATAAAATTATTTTGCGGCAAGAAAGATTGTACGATGAACGTACCTGATTTTTATTTTGTTTAAAAAAACCTAAACCATTTTTTAACTCAACAAATTAGTTTTATTTTCTATCTACACATTGGTGTTTCGCTTTATTGCACATCTTACTCAATTAAGCGATATTCGTTTTAATTGCGTCGGCGATTTAATAAACCGAGTAATGCTTAATTGAGTTCCCGTTTAAGTGCGTCAAAAGAAGTGCATTTTTAATAACTCAATTAAGCGGAAATAACTGTAATATAATATGCACACAATGGTATGGAAAATGACAAGCCGACAACTGCACTATATGCGCTACGTGATTCAGCTGTTATTTTAAAAATAATTTGCCAACAAAAGAAGCTCAAAATTTACAGTTTAAAATGTAAAAAGATTATTTTAATTATAACACATAATACTTTTTAATTATATTTTTTTAATTATAACAAAAATACTTTAAAAAAAAACATTGTGTTCTGTTATCGCGAAAATTCAGTTTTCACGACAGGTCTGGTTTTTAATTAGTCGCGAATATCGAGCGCGCACTATATTAACAACAATTTAGGTAATACTTATTGTATATATTACCAATAATCTTAATCTTAATTTAGCAGAGCTTTTTATTTTAATAAGAAAACGAATTACATATGCAGGCTTTAATAAAACTACCTAGATTTTTTGTGTGAAAGTAAAAATATTGCTGTAACTGAGTATCAAAAAGCGGTTCAGTAACGGACTTTAACTCCTACAAACAAACATTACATTTCGAACAAATAATTGCCTATGTGGTTGTTGTTATGTTATTGTACTTTTGCTTTTTCGCAACGGTGCAACTTGTGATGTGAATTACCATTTAATAATAAAAAAAATTATGAAATAACATGAAAAGTCGATATCATATCGACCCATTTGCGCGAAATTATCGTATATGGGCAAGTCCTGCGTGACGAACGCTACATTCGTTCGCGTTTTCTGATTGAAATATAAAAATTTGTTGGTCTTTCAAAAGAGATGTAGTATTTAGTGACATTAATATGTACTTACGAATGGCATATATCATAATTTCTTTGCAAGTATTTGTTGCGAAATAATTGATCACAAAGTTTTGTGACGCACGCCAAAAAAAGTGAAAGTAACTTCAAAGGTTAAAGTGCATTTTCCTAATTTTTAGCGAATTTTGCATCATAAGGTATACAAAATCTAATTCCTAAAAGAAAGATGACTATAAGACAATTCTAAAAGCACTTATTCTAAGCCAAAAAATTTTGTGATTTTTTGACAAAAGTCGTGGACCCTTTGTGACGCCATAACGCTACATAACGCACGCTACAGTTTTTCCAGTAGTATTTTATTATTATATTTTTTTCATTTTAACAAAACAAATTATATTTTTATCAATTGCATTTCTTAAACTAATTTCTTAACAAATAAATATCAACTTTTTTTAACGAAATTTATGTTTTGATAAGTCTGCTGTAAGTGCTATTTTAAGCACAAAAATCACCTAAAATAATGCTTAATTCACGTATAACATTTAGAAATCAGCAGTGGGGTAGGATTTGGTAAAAATTATTGCATTAATGATCTTGAAATACATATTTTTTAATATAAAAATTAAATTATACATCTACACCTTTTCCAATTGTAATTCAGAAAGCGTCAATTGTAATTCAGAAAGAGTCAATTGTAATTCAGATTAGTCAATTGTAATTCAGAAAGCGTCAATTGTAATTCAGATTAGTCAACTGTAATTCAGAACGCGTCAATTGTAATTCAGATTAGTCAGTTGTAATTCAGAAAGGGTCAATTGTAATTCAGATTAGTCAATTGTAATTCTGAAAGCGTCAATTGTAAATCAGAAATTGTCAATTGTAATTCAGAAAGCAAAGAAAATTTATTATAAATTTTATTATAACAAAAAAATAAAAAAATGTGCACCAAAGAGCTAAATATATTAATATATATTCGTTTATATTTTGTTGTATTTTTATTAAATTCTGAATTACAATTGACGCTTTCTGAATTACAATTGACAATTTCTGAATTGCAATTGACGCTTTCTGAATTACAATTGACTAATCTGAATTACAATTGACCCTTTCTGAATTACAACTGACTAATCTGAACTACAATTGACGCGTTCTGAATTACAGTTGATTAATCTGAATTACAATTGACGCTTTCTGAATAACAATTGACTAATCTGAATTACAATTGACGCTTTCTGAATTACAACTGGAAAAAGTGTAGTCTTATATTCCATTAAAAAAAAAATTCATTTGAAATATTTTTGGTTGGTGGACTGTTTCTGGGATTTGCCCATATGTCAATTTTTTTAAATTGAGTTTTTGATGCAATCTGGTTCTACATTCAAAGAGACGTCGCCTGACAAAATATTGTAGGCGAATTCCCTTCGTTGCTCCAAAAATTGAATGTATATTTTCATATTTACATATATTGCAAGTGATAGCAGAGAAAAGTATAAAAATTGCTCTCCCGTAAAATTTGGTTTTTGTAACATACGATAATTTCGCGTAAAGGGGTCGATATGCAGAGTTTTGCGTATGATGTATAATTTTTTTTTAATCAAAATCGTTAAAAATAAAAAATATTAACAACTAGCTGTTTGGTCCCGGCGCTGCTCGGGATATTATAAATACGAAAAATTTTCTAAATATGAAAAAAGGCGTAAAAGTGGGCGGGGCAAAATTTTATTTTCGTAAAAACTAAGTTGGACCATGGACATCATTAGAAAGAAAAAATCGTCAAAATCGGTCCAGCAGTTCTCAAGTTATGCGCTTAGCTACGGACAGCATTTCTTTTTTATTTATATAGAAGAATACATAGAATATGTATTTTTTTAATTTTCTACCTTTCATGCAAATGTCATATTGTAATAAGAGTTATTAGCATTATAACAGCAACACAAGGTTAACTAGAGTCCTGTCATTTATTTTTTCCAGCCTCCATAAGTTGTATTACTAGAAACTCCATTTATCTAAATTAAGATTTTTAAATACATATTCATATTAATTTTTGTTTACACAGAACGTTTATATGTTACTATGGGATGTCATCCTACCAGATGTGGCGAGTTTGTAAGTAATCCTAATGAATATTACAAGGGACTGAGAGAAAAAATTATCTCTAATCTCAACAAAGTAATTGCAATTGGAGAATGTGGTTTGGACTATGATCGTTTGCATTTCTGTGAAAAAGACACACAAAAACTATACTTTGAAAAGCAATTAGAATTAGCCCAAGAATTTAAATTGCCTTTATTTTTACATTGTCGTAATTCCCATGAAGATTTTATTGAAATTTTAAAAAGAAATCGCTCAAAATTGGATGAATGTGGTGGCGGTGTCGTTCACAGTTTTACTGGAACTCTTAAAGAGGCTGAACAAGTACTTGACTTCCATCCTAATTTATATATCGGCCTTAATGGATGCTCTCTTAAAACTGAAGATAATCTCAACGTTGTATCGAAGATTCCCAATGATCGGATTATGTTAGAAACTGATTGTCCTTGGTGTGGCATACGTCCTTCGCATGCTGGTCATAAGTTTGTTAAAACAAAGTTTCCTAATGTTAAGAAAAAGGAAAAATGGACTGCCGAGACTCTGATAGATGGACGTTGTGAACCTTGTCAAATAGTGTATGTATAATCAAAGAAATTTTTTTTATTTTTTTAGACTTATTGGAAAATTTGCATTTTTCAATTCTATAGGCAAGTGTTAGACGTTATAGCTGGAGTTAAAGATCAACCAAGTGACAAATTAGCTGAAATTTTCTATGATAATACAGTTAAACTATTCTTTAGTAAAACTTAATAAAAACAAAACTGATGTTTGTTGAAAACTTTCAAAATGCTATGAAATAATTATAATTTTTGATAAAATAGAAAAGGTGAGTAACTAAATGTTTAAGATTTTTATAATAAGGGTATTCATTTCAGTTTTTTTATTTGTTGGAAAAATGGAAAAGGGGAAAAATGTAATTTTTGTTACAACAACCACAAGAAAAAAAATTCCACCAAAAGTTACATTTTTATCAGACTATAACCAAGTGTAAAAAAGTCAGGATAAAAAGATGTAATTTTCCGCTTTAAACGTCAAACGAAATGATGTTGCCATTCATAAAAAATTGCTAATTTTTTATACAAAGTACGAAAAATTGCATTTCTTTTTATAAACTCTTGAATTGTACAACTCTGATTTTAAAAATTATTTTTTAGAGTTACAACATTTCTTTTTCATATAATCTTTCAAAAAGAAAAAATTCATATTAAATATATGTTCAATGAAAAAAGTTATTAAAAAAGAATTAAAAAAAAGAAATGGGGTCAAAAAAAATTTACAGAAGCTGAAGTTAATAAAATACTCGACTTTTTGGCAGACAATCGCCATTTTGAGTAACTTTTTGTAGTCGAATATTATGATGAAAATAACACCAATCACTTCGTGAATTATTTGACAGTTTGTAAAAAAAAAAAAAAAAAAAAAACCCCCGTTCACGTCAATAAGAGTGTAATTTTTCTTTTTTCCACTTTTCCAACCAAAAAAAATTGAAATGAATACCCTTACTATGTATAGGTATCAGTAGGTGAGTTGCAAAACTAATTCGTTACAAAATTAGAAATACGAAATGACAATTATTCTAACAATTCTTTTGGCACTTTATGTGAAGAAATATACTAATTGTATCTTCCATGTTTTTCCAAGGACAAGTCAGCCCAACTATGAATTAAAATTCCCCGGGGGTTTTCTCCCTTCTCCCATTTTTCCTATGTAAATTCAATTGTAGAAATGGGAAAATGGAAAAAACTCGCGAGGAATTTGTTTTTATAATTGTGCTGAGTATAATTCTTTTCATAAAGGGCCAAAAAAATGTGCAAATCATTCGTCATCTCGTGTTTTTAATTTTGTAAAGAACAAGTTTTGCAACTCATATACCTATATCATCAATAAAAAAAGATGTATTTATTATATATATACTCTTCCTAATTTTATTTTTTAAAATTGTTTTAAACAAAATAATTTATATACATTTTTTCAACCTATTGTGCAGCATAAACATGTTCAACATTATCTGATTCCAGAAGACTTGCTGCATTCTCACTCCCCAAAATACCATTTAATTGCAAACAATCGTATTTTGTATACAAAACTGTTATACTCATTGAATCCTCTAAGCCATCTCGGGAATTTTGGTTTGATGTATGCATTAAATTTATCATTTCCGAATAGAAATGTGGCCATTGTGGTGGTTGATACATTATAATGTGACGTATACCCTTGATGCGGGTTCGTTTGAAAAAGTGTGATCTCTCCGAGTACAACATAAATTGAGCACCACTATGAAAGAATATATCTCGGGCACGGGCAACCTTTTCTTTTTTCGTATACTCACAAATCTGTACAAAACTAAGACTTTCAGCTTTAAAATAGTTGCGCAGTTGGACAAAATCAAAGTAGTTGGGTATATAAATCATAGTATGTGCAAAAATAGTGCTTTTAAATTGTGGCAGTATTTTGTTGATGAAATAATTAAAACGTGTTTGAAAGACTTGATCTATATCCGAGCACTCAATACGATGGAAAACTTGTGACAAAGGTACAATAACATTTCGTATATCACCATTAATAATGGGGTTTGAAATTCGGACACTGCCTTCATAGTTAAAGCATTTATTATTAAAAATGCCTCGAAATTCGGGCAGTTCATGTGAAGCAAATAGTAAAGTTTGTCTATAAAATTTCGAAAGACCATTTAAACACCAGGAACGCACACGATTTATATTTGTTGTTCTTAAAGTTTTTGGCTGCAAATGTAAGTGATCCAAAACATGCAATAGATTTTCCCAATTTTGTGCCAAAAACAGTTCAGCTTGGTCTATAATTAACAACTCAATAGATGAGAGAAAATCGCATTCTACATCTGTGTTGCTGCTGCCACCCATAGTTACACGTAATCCCAAAGGCGAGGATATTAATATGTCCGATGAGTAAAAATCAGTGTATAATTTAAGGGTCTTCTTTGTCAAAGACATGCCAATACGAAAACTATCATCAGTATTGCCACTAAAAGTTTTTTCATAATCTTCTGGTTTAGGATTTGTCTTGGGAAAATAAATAGTATCACCGGTGAATTCTTTTTCAAATCTATCGAAATTCATTATAGTTTTTTGATCATTATCTGGAATGTATAAAAAATGTTATTGTTAAAATTTAATATATTTAACTTTTATCCCAAAAACAGTTGTAGATAACTGATTTAGCACATTTTTAATAAAAAAAAAACACTTGTCTAATAATATCCCTTACAAGTTCCGATGGACATTAATATCAATATGGGATCCATAATAAAATTTTAAGGTGTTGCAAACTCTTTAATAAAAATGATCTAAGTAGGTAATATTAAATATTACAAACCGAATTAATTTTAAACAGGGTTTAAAATGCTATCGCCATATTAGCAAAAGCAGCCATTTTGCCTTTTTCCTATTAAAAATCAAAAATAAAAAGCCGACAAGTTTCACTGCTAAAAAAGCCCATACTTTTCAAAAGCAGCAGCAAAATAAACACACTGTTTTTGAAAAGTAAGCTTTTAATGGACACTGGCTTTTTCCAACTATTGCTTTTTTAACAATAGCAAAAATTTCTTATTTGATGGAACTCAAAAAGCAACGGCAATCACTTTTATGTTGTAGGAAAAAGAATAAAACAAACAGCTTCTGTCAAACAGCCGCCAAATCAAAAAGCAATGCATGCTAATAGCCGCAAAAAAGGAGATAAAAGCAGTGCTGAAAGGCACATGATTGCGAAAAATACTCGACGACGACAAGTGATATTTTTCACGCAAAACAAACACAACAAGAATTTGTTTTTGTTTTCTATACAATAAAAAATCCAACAGACACTTCCCAACAAACACGGAGGTTTGATTTCAAATTGATAATGATTTGAAATCAAACGTTTTCTCGAACGACAAACGTTTGATAATGATTTGAAAATCATAGCGTTTTCAACAAAAAGGGGAAATTTTTTTCAAATTGAAAAATGCCTTTATTTTCAACTTGCTTTTAAACGTAATTTTCAAATGTGGATTTTAATACCAAGTGGAACATAAATAAAAAAACATTTTATTTTTTTAATTTAAATTCATTATTTATTTAAATACACTGTAAGATAAACATTTGGCACCATAGCTAAAAGATTAAAAAATATTCTTTCCGTCCTCCAATTCTAGCAACGACGAAATAATTGGCTCCCTTTTATTTAGAATTGTAGCACCGCAATCATACAACAAACTTTTTATTTCTTCAATTTCACTTTCCCGTGTTATTTTTCTTAATTCTTATTTTTATTTTTTCACAAATAATTTTTATTTTTTTACAAGAAATAAATCGTGTACTTGCAAAACACATTTAACCAAGAAGTAAAAAATGTGACTTTAATCGCCATTTTTAATGTTAACATTTATATTGAGCTTTAGTAGTTTTGAATTAAATTTAACATTTGATACCAATTTGACATCAAATTAATAAATTATTTGATGTCAAATGTTTGTTTTCAAATCATTATCAATTTGAATTTAAATGTTAAAATTAAACATTTGAAAAACGTTTGAGAATTGTGTTTGAAGTCAAATGATAAAGTCATTTCATATCAAAGGTTTGACTTCGTGTTTGTTGGGTTTGGCCTTTACTAAAAATATTTTAGAAAAACAAAATACACATACATTTCGTGCTGTAGTCATGCAAACTGTCGAGCAACAATAACATTACTGAAGAAAGGCAAAAATTTATTTTTCCTCACCAACATGAAAAAACCTTGTTGCTTGTACACTAGAGTGGGTCAATTTTTTTGTCCACCAAGCGTATAGGAAAATCGTAATCTACGCAAAATTCTAAGAACTTTTGCTAAAGAAACCATGGTTCTAAAATCAAAATCGAGCTTCCGGTTTTTGACTTGAAAATTTGGTGCTCAGGAAATCTGAAAAAATAATACTTTTTTGGAAATATTTATTGAAATTGGTGAATAGTTGGCCTGTATCGCTGAAAGAGCGCTTGTTTAAAAGAAAATTCTCTCAGCTTTCTCTATCTGTGTTTATTTTTAGAAAAATCTGTACATCAATAATTGGTTAAAATGGTTTTGGTAAAAATAACCATAGTCAAGATGATAAGAAAGAAGCCTAAAACTGTTACAATTTTGATACATAAAAGTTAAATAAAATAATTTAACTAAATGTTAATTCAAAGTTGATTAAAATAAAATAATTCTGCGGCATTTTGACAAAACATCTTAAGTGGAGATAAGAGAGCAAAAAAGATTTAAAAAAAACTCGGTGAAAAAAGCATTTTTGTTAAAAAATAAAATAAACCGAAAAAACGTAAGCAAAAATGTTTTTTTTATTAAAATTCGTACGATTAACACCATTTTTTTAACTTTTTAATTTTGACTTAAGATGTTTTGTCAAAATGCCATAGAATTGATTAATCAAAACTTAATTAAACGAAAATTTCTTTAAATAAAATTTAAGCAAAAACTGAAAATAAAAAGATTAAAAATTAAATATTTTTATTATTATTCTATTTTTTATTAAAACGCAATTTTTTTGAAAATTCACAAATTAAAAAAAGCAACCGACTAAAATAAAAATAAAAAATTTATAAAAAAAATACTGGCCAAGCCGGGGGTAAATAAATTTACATACATTATCTTTTTTGCTATCTATTCGTGGTATTCTGTTGTGGCTTTTAATAGTAACTGCCAAAATATCATCTCGATTACATTCTATGGCACGTGGGAAACATTGGTAAGCAATTGTACAAATCGCTCAGTTCCCTGAATATGTGCCGGTAACCCTAGATCAGTAAACGGTAGATGCTTGTAGTAAATGGCGGCTCAGACAAATTGCTAACGTCCATTTCCAATTTAAAAAATTGTATGAGCTATAAAAACAGAAATTTCTGAAATACAATTGGACACTTTCAGAAGTTACAATTGGAAATTTTTTAAGTTAAATTGGAAATTTCTGAAATACAATTGGAAATGGTGTAGTAAGAAACATAGGCCCTAATTATATAATTCGCAACGTTACGCCAAAGAATTACATTGAAAGCAAAAACAAATTCATAAATATTTTGTAATTATGTTGTTGCTTTCTACAGAAATTCTTTTTGCGTTTTAAAATTTCAAACGCCTCATTACTTGTGGCGTTTAAAATATGAAAACGGTACATGAATTTTTGTAGAAAGCAACAACAAAATTACAAAATATTTATGAATTTGTTTTGCTTTCAATGCTTTGGCGTTGCGTTTAACATAATAAGGGCCATAATTTAAAAACAAAAATTAAAAAGGTAATGAGAAACTGAAAAGTTTGTAATTCTATCGTTCACACAATTTAAAGTTAAAATTCTCACGTTTATTCCATTTTAGAAATGTATGGTAAACAAAAATAATTTTTTTTAATAAAAATTTTCACTTTTTTGACCCATTTTCAAGAATAGCCAGCAATATTTAAAAAATGTACAAAAACTCGTATTAAGCGCATAAGTTAATAAGTGCTGTTATGGTTTAAAGGTTATGTTGGGCCTTGTGACCCAGGATGTTATGGTTTAATTTCTGGTTTGGCCAGTATTTTTTCTTTTATATACAATTTTATTGAAGACGTAACCCAATAAAAAATGGAGCTTCGAACGAAGCAGGTTTGTAAGGAAGACATGAATTTTATATGGCGAGTTCCCACTTTGAAGCAATACATTTATGACACATAAAGCATATAAAAATTGTTGGATGTAACGATCAGCTTTACACACTGATACAGTTATTTTTTAGTATTCTCCCTTACAAACCTGCTTCGTAGTAAGGGAATGCCGTAGCACTTGAAATGTTATTTTTTTTTTAAGTTGTTGAGAGCTCTTTCACTTACATACTTTACTGCATTTCTGTATGTCTTATTGCGTAGCGTAGTGCTTCGCAAAATGAGAAAAAATTTTTATTGGGTAATTTTTTTTTTTTTTTCATTTAGTTTCTTTTTTTAAAAGGTAGTAAATTTAAAATAGAAAATTGGGTTAAAAAAAATTAAACAAATTTTTTTTATTTTACCAGCTTGACTATGAACATTTTGACAAAAATCTCCTAACCAATTATTTATGTACAGAATTTTCTAAAAATGAGCACAGATATATAAAGCTGAGAAAATTTCCTTTTAAACAAGCCCTCTGTCAGCGATACAGGTCAACTATTCACCAATTGCAATAAATATTTCCAAAAAAGTATTATTTTTTCAGATTTTCTGAGAACCAAACTTTCAAGTCAAAAACCGGAAGCTCGATTTTGATTTTCGAACCATGGTTTCTTTAGGAAAAGTTCTTAGAATTTTCCGTAGATTACGATTTTGCTATACGCTTTGTCACTTTTTTTGGGCCCTAATAAATTGACCCACTCTATTGTACACTGATCAATATTTTAACGTTGTAATCTGCCTTTTTGTTTTTATACCCTTCAACTCAGGTGGAAAAGGGTTTATTGATCTAAGACTATATAAAGTATATATATTCTGGGTCCTTATGAGGAGAGATCTTGATTTAGCCATGTCCGTCTGTCCGTTGAAATGGATTTTCCGAAGACCCCATATATGATGGGGGCCAGGTTATTATACATTTATGTCACATATGGTCCGGAATTCTTTGCTATTAAAATTCAGAAAGATCGGTAAACAAATGGCTGAGATATGAGCAAAAAACCACGACTGCCTCTAATTTTTTCCAAAAATCCCTTGTTTTTGTATTTTTGTTGCTTTTTTCTGTATATCTGGAGAACGGCAAGAGCAAAAGTTTCCAAATTAGGTGCAAAGATTCAAGTTATAAATACACACCAACCCACGAAATGTGGACGGGGTTGGAGAAGTGGGCGTGGTACCTGAATTTTTTGACTGTAATATGAAATATGGTTACGCCTTATAAATCAAATGTTTAGATTTTTTGTAGAAAATATTTTCTGAAAAACTCGGGAAAATCGGTTCAGATACGAAAAAGTTATGACCAAAATAATAATTTTTTTTTAAATACCCACTTTCGGGAACCATAGATCTTCCCGATTCCAAGATTTATAACCCAACTAACTGGCAAATTTCTTCTCAAACACGTCGGTATATAAATCTGTCAAATCGGTTAAAAAATGGCTGAGTTATAATCAAAATACTTAAATCCCAAAAATTATTCTTTTTATACCCTTCACCTCAGGTGGAAAAGGGTATATATAAGTTTGTCATTCCGTTTGTAATTTCTACAACATTGATCTAAGACCCTATAAAGTATATATATTCTGGGTCCTTATGAGGAGAGAACTTGATTTAGCCATGTGATGTCCCTCTACACCCCCACCCCCCCTTTCAATTGTTTACATATACTAGCATAATGCCCAATATGATTTTCGTTATCACCCTTATTTATTATTTAATCTATTTAACGAAATAATTTTTACAAATAGAAACTAGGAATTTTTGTGTTTTTTTGCTACTTAAAAACTCACCAAAAAATATAAAAGAAAACAAACACACATAAATGGCACAAACTATTTTGGTGAATATATTTCGAATAGAAACTGGGAATTATTTCCTTTTGAAGGTTACTTTATATTATATTCAACATTTTTTTCATTTTTCGAATTTATTCTATGAGCTAAATTTCAGTTATGTATTTTATAAAGCTTTTTTGCTATTGCGGTGAACAAAAACATCAAAAGTAATTACAACTCAACTGTGTTGAATTTTGTGAACAGTAAACGTGCCATATTTCATTTTTATGATATTCGATTAACGTTCCTTCATGGTTCAGTTATCTAGGGGGTGTGTTAAGTTAGAAACTGAGAGTTCCCTGGTTCGAATCTTGGTTTTTTAAAAAGAAAACTTTTTTTTAATATTTTTATTTTTTTATGTTCTAAAAACGATTTAAAAAAATATTTACCAGTTTTCGCTTTTTAAATTTTATTTATAATGAAGTTTTAAGTATTGCAAATATGTATGTATATGTAAAAATTATTTAGTTTTTGTCTAGTTGCTCTGTATTCTGCTCGCACAATGGTGAAGGGTATATAAGATTCGGCACAGCCGAATATTGCACTCTTACTTGTTTTAACTAGCTCTGCTTTTAGGAAAAAGTGAAAAAGCAAAAGGCGAAATAATTTTGTTTAGCTTTTGCTTTTTAGGTGGTGGCAATTGTCAAAAAATAAAATTATACAAAATAGGAGATTTGCTTTTTTGCACAAACGAAAAACAAAACATTGGATATTGGAAAAAAATTTAAAATTTCAATAGCAGGGTCAAAAGCAAAAAATAAAAAGCATCCAGCTGATGGGTGCTTTTAAACCCTGATTTTAAATAGACTATATCAAAGTATATTTATATATTTATTTATTTATATTTATAAATATACTTTGGACTTTATTTTAAAACATGGCTTATTTTAACAAGAAAGTCGACGTACATACATGTCCGTAAATTGTGCATAAATTCCCAAGTACCACATTACTTGCGAACTTATTTTCTTTTTATTTATTTTTTTTTTTTAATAATGAAAAAGATGCTCTTATTTATTAAACATAATAATAATAAAATCTTACCTTTCTCCTTTTTCCTTATAATATCTGCCATTATACTAATAATTCTGTAGGCCGAATCACGAAAAGGCGTTATAATTAAAACCTTTGGTCTAGCCAAACCTTGATCTCGATAGATGTCATCAATAACAATACCACTATTTTTATTTTCTTCTTCTTCTATTTTCTTGGTATTCAGCATAACGCAGGCTCTTGTTTTAAAAATATAGTTTAACGCATGTATGGTATAAACCTGACGTATTTGCTCTGCATTTTCAAATGATCGATACGGATAATAAACATTTCTGTACGTATTAATTAAAGATAAAAGTTCACTTTGTAGTTGCGTCAAAGGCAATGCAACTCTTTTGGCCAATGAAGGTTGTAATCCAATGGTTTCCAAATCATTAGCAGATACAAATGCTGGTGGAGGTTGTGTTTGAATAAGCGACTTGTTTTCATTGATTTCTATCTTGGGAGTAGTAACATATAAATGCCCTAATTCCGGCCAATCTAAAGTATTTTTGAACTTTTCACATGTGTCATTTATAAGTTTTTCCACATCACCGGCAGCAATTTCATTTTGTAAGTGGTCTTTAAAATGGTTTAATTTGGGCAGTTTATATTCAATGTTTATTCTCTTAACTTTAGTATCAGGTTTAACTTCTTGTTTAGACTTTTTAGAACACAATAATTGTATTGGTTTATCCTTAAACGCTGGTTTCTTTTTAACTAAAATTGAACTTTCAATAAAAATTATTGCTATGTAATTTAAACTACTTACCACTAAAATTCAAATTTTCTACTAAATTTTGAAAATGGTTAAGAGGTTCTTCTTCTTCCAACTCTTCCGGGAATTCGGGAGCTAACTCGGCAAGTTTTTCTTGGCGACTTTTCTCCAACTCGATTTGTTTTTTCACGAGTTCGACAGTGGCGCTTCCACGATGTTTAAATTTATTATTTAAATGTTTTTTATTTACGGTTGGTTTTTTATATTGCTTTTTATGGGGATTAAACTTTTTATTCTTCTTAATTTGTCCCATTTTTAATAATGAACATTTAACATTTAACAAATTTGTTGCAAGTTGTAAACAAAGAGAAAAACGTGCAGTGAAAGTTCATAACAACAGAGTTGCTTACCAGCAAACAACTGTAACAGGGTGCCTTGAATAAGTAATTAATTTAAATGTTCACTTTTTTCAGAGTTCTAAAAACAAAGTACATAGTTTTTTGTAGAACTTGCGTTTCGTTCAAACTGTAACAATGCATATATGTCGTACAACATGTCGCTCTTGTTCATAGGTTTAACTTAACATTTGATAAGCAAACATTTTTTAATATTAAAGGCGCATGAAAAAGAAATTTTAAACCAATCGTTTCATTTTCAAAAAAGTATACGAAATAGCGCTATATGAATGATTATGAAAATTATGTGTTGAATTTTGCAAAAAAGTGAAAAAACACAAATTTTGAGTCCATACTAAAGACCTGCACGAGTGTATCAGTAAGTATTGTTGAAACAGATACACCAGATATTTATCTGTTACTACTGATACAAATGAGAGAATGAGTGTAACTGATATTGTATGGTTTTGCTTTTGCCCACTCACCATATCTTAAAAACAAAACCAGATGCTTATTGTTTTGGATTGAGTTGGTCATAACATTTTTTTTTTTTGCCTTCAAATATCTGTTGTCACCATAAGTATTTCTGCAATATCTGTGGTAATCTGTTGTATTTTTATATATTGTTGGCTAGTTAATGAAAATAAGATATGCTTTAAACACATCTACCGACTTCAATATGTAAAAAATAGAATACATGTGATATGGCAATGATTATTTTCACGACGGCACGGCTACATGGCTGCAGGTTGTTGTCTGTGCTTATTTTGTCGTTGTAGTCAAATTAAACTAATTTCTATTTTTGTGCACTACAAAACAGAAAAAGTGTTGCTAATAAAAAAAACAAGTAAGAGTGCTATATTCGGCTGTGCCGAATCTTATATACCCTTCACCATTGTGCGAGCAGAATACAGAGCAACTAAATAATTTTTACATATACATACATATTTACAATACTTAAAACTTCATTACAAATGAAATTTAAAAAGCGAACACTGGTAAATATTTTTTTTAAATCGTTTTTAGAACATAAAAATATAAAAAAAAAATTATTTTTAAAAAACCAAGATTCGAACCAGGGAACTCACAGTTTCTAACTTAACACACCCCCTAGACAACTGAACCATGAACGAACGCTGTTTAAATATCATTAAAATGAAATATAGACCGTTTACTGTTCACAACTCAACACAGACGACAACCGGGTTTGAACTTCGCTTTTCATAAGGACCCAGAATATATATACTTTATAGGGTGAAGGACCTTCGGTGAAGGGTATATAAAACAAACTTAATTATAAAAAAAAGAGTAATTTTTGGGATTTCAGTATTTTGGTCATAACTCTGCTATTTCTTAACCGATTTGACAGATTTATATACCGACGTGTTAAAGAAGAAATTTACCAGTTATTTTGGTTATAAAACTTGGACTCGGGAAGATCTATGGTTCCCGAAAATGGGTATTCAAAAAAAAAAATAATAATATTTTGGTCATAACTTTTTCGTATGTGAACCGATTTTCCCGAGTTTTTCAGAAAATATTTTCTATTAAAAATTCCGATCTTTTGATATATAAGGTCATATTACAGTCAAAAAATTCAGGTTTTTATTCAATTTTTAATACTTTTTGTATGGGAGGTACCACGCCCACTTCTCCAATCCCGCCCACATTTTGTGGGATGGTGTGTATTTATAACCTTAATGTTTGTACCTTATTTTGAAACTTTGGCTCTTGACGTTCTCCAGATATACAGAAAAAAGTAATAAAAATACAACAACCACAAGGGATTTTTTGGAAAAATTAGAGGCAGTCGTGGTTTTTTGGTCATATCTCAGCCATTGTTGGACCGATCTGGCTGAATTTCAATAGCAAAAAATGGTGGACTATATGTGACATAAATGTAAAACAACGTAGCCGCTATCATGTCTGGAGTCTCCCGAAAACACAAATCAAACGTTTTGTTTTTCAATTGGTATTTTTTATATCGAACTTACTTCGAAGGAAAAAATAAATGCTCGAAACAAACAAATTTATATATGTATACTTAGATGAATTATGTTTTCTTCATATTTACATAAAAATTTATGGTCGAATTTTGACCATTAGGCGAACGCTAGTTATTATAATAAAATAAACTTCGGAATTTAAACAAAAATTGTATGTACATAACAATTTATTAATTAATTATTAATCTATATACATATATAAAAAAATTGCATTGTGTTAGTAATTGATGTTCTCTGTAATGCGCGATTTTGTTCCTCACGTGGAAGGTGACGTCAATACCAAGATTTTTATGTATCAACGGTCTTCAAATGTGTATTGGTTTATGAGTTATAGCCATTTAAGTGAACACTGCATTCATTCCGAAACATGTATTTTTTTTTTGCATGGAAATTTTGCGAATTTGACTAAATATTTTGAAAAACTGAAATTCAATTAGTTTTTAAATTCATTACAATTCAATTTTAGTATTTCAGGGTACGTTGGGTTACGTTTACACGAAATCAGCCCAGGGTTTCCGAAGATAATGGCATTTCGATTTTTCTATACATTCCCATACAAACATGAACAAAATGCCCTCCATTTTGAATTCCTCCGAAACAGTTAAGCAGTTTTTATGAAATTTTGTTTGTGAATTTGTTAGCTATAAGAATAGGTCGTAAAGTATATTTTATATCGCTAGAGGGCGCAAAATAGGGCAAGAGGGGCAAAGCTACTCCGTCCTATATCTTCTTAACTAGTCAACCGGTTTTCTTTCGCCACCAGTACCAAATTGGCATTTAGCTTTCGTATCGCAATAGAGTAGACCCCTTGGTCGATTACTTCAATTTGAAAAGAAGAACATTACTTCCACATATGTAGAATTTGTATGAAAACCCGAAACGAAAATATGTATTTAGTAAAATATCTCAATTGGTAGGTCCGAAGTGATCAAAATATTTTTCAGAGGGGTAACAAAATCACTTTTTTCAGCTCCATACAAGTTGAGTCGGTCTAATGTTTTGTGTTTTTTAATAAATAAAAATAAAAATAATTGCTTTCGTATCGAAAACAAAAATTTTTTTTTTTTTTGATGGGAAATTTTTTTTCAGAAATGAAAGATTTTTGAAAAAAATATGACAACACTGGTTGGAACAATATCTATATTCATTGATATTCGGGTATGTTCTGTAAATCGAAATGAAGTGGATTCAAAACCGAACAAATTTTGAAAACGAGCCTGTAAAGAAAGTTCACAAAAATATTCCTTTTTATATAATTCATACTTTGAGTACCAATTATATTTACAAGAGCAGCTTTTAATAACAGGAAAAAATACAGTAATTTTGTCAATAATTGAAATCAAAATCTAGTTCGATTTCAGTTCCACTTCATTTCGATTTGTAAACATGCCCGATTACCTCTTGTTAATGTAAATAATGGTATATATTGTTGTAGACTAAACAAATATATTAATTTGCTTAAATGTACTTTGTTTATAATATTGTAAATTGAATCGCAAGGGAAAAGTGATCGGAGCCCACAAATTTATTTGGTATTTTGCCATTCTTCCAACATTCATCAACTAATGGTAATTGGTATAAACTGTTTATTCGTATTGAATTCTTATTGCTTTGAGACCGGGATTTCAATATATAATCTACTATTATCCACCGATTCTGATATGTAGATGCGTTGACAGTTCCAAAGTCAATAGCTTCCATTTGGAAATAATCATCATCTTGAGTATTAGAACTTCTTTCAGAACGCAGCGCGGGCTTGCGCGATGCAGTTAATATTTGAAATGCACGCGTATCAGGAGTAAAATTAAAATCACCAGTTAATATAACTGGTAAACGATTTTTTGTATCAAATACTTTAGAATCATCAGAGAAGTCAATAATTGCTTGGATTAATTTGTTTACTTGTGAAATTCGTACGTCTTCACGTTTTGGATTGTACAATAAATGGGTTGTGGAAACTATGAATTTTGCAGAGCTATCGTCTAGCAATTCAAATTTTACTATGATGGCAATATTTTCACGATTAAGCGTTGGCACTCCATCAGTGTAGTATTCTACAAATCGCTCAGTGATTAACTTAAACTTATTTTTATCATAAATAATAGCACACCCATCACTTCTCGTTCCAGTTTTTTTCTTAAAAACATATTCCAACGTTCTACTTTGTTTTGTGCTATTGATCTGATTTACAAGTTCCTTAAGATGATCATACTGCATTTCCTGCAGGCATAGTATGTCAGGGTCAATACTCGTTATTTCCTCTCTAAGTTTATTAAGACGGCCTTCCCAATGTAGCATTTTTTTGTCGATATCGTAATACAAATGAAGATGTTCAACTAACAAATCTTGAGCTAATATATTGTAGGACAACAATTTATAATTCTGCACACTTCGTCCCCTTTTATTTTTATCACATTTTAGTAGTTTCGGTTTCCACTGGCGATGCATCACAAAAATGTTATTACTTTCACGTTTGTATCCTTTTGTGGCAGTCCGTTGCAAGTGATAAAACAATCTGTATGTAGCGGTGACACTTTGAAGTTGATTTAAATTGTTTACTTTTCTGTTAAAATTTAACACGTTTAGCATTCTTTGCATGGAAAATTTAAAATATAAGTACATTTATTCAAACTTTTTTCTAATTAGGGATTCTTTACATGGTAATATATGTAATATGACATGTCAAAAAATTACGTAGATTGAAAAAATCATGTGGACGGTAAAATAACAATCGAGGTGAATTTATCTAGTCATTTCGCCTTGTTGTTTAGTAATACAACATTACAACTAGGGAAGGGTAAATGGATTCCAAAATCGATTTTCGATTTTTCGATCGACTTTTCTTATTTCGGTTTTTGAAATCGATTAATCGAACCTCAAAATCGATTTTAAAATCGATTTCAAAATCATTTAAGATTAATTTGCAAACTTATACCTAAAATTACACCAGCATTTTTTGGCAAACTACTAGAGATATTGAACTGAGATTTTTACAGTGGGTAGATATGACTACTTTTTAAGTACGTATTTCGTGTAAAAATTGAAAATGTGTAAATTTTGAGATGGCCTTTAGAGGAACAAGTGCATATACATTTTACATATTAAAATTGTATTCTTGTATAGTCAGTCAGGCCTGTCATATAAATTAATTCCGATCGAAAGTGGAAGTGATTTCGTATCTTGCTTCACATAAAACGAAATCAGTTTTGATCGGAATTGATTTCTGTGACAAGTCTGAATGTATGGAAAGTATTTCAAAGGATTATGACAATGGTTCCTGATCGGTGCCGATTTGTTTTAGAAAACAAATGTTTGCATGTCGTTGATGTCAGAAGGATGCAGAGATATTTTCTTGTAATTTCGTTTTTGATAGGATAAATTACATACTTTTTGTTTTTTCACTCTACTTATTACTAGATTAAAATATCGCTCACACACTGGTCTGTTTGAATATTAGCGTATTTTCACAGGAATGCCATGGCGTAATTCACCTGTTGTGTTTCTATAATATGTTGATGTTCACGAAGCTGACTTTCAGTGTTTGGTTCGGTACGACATGTTTAGGACTGTTTTGTTCACTGTCCATTGATGAATTTTATTTCTGAAGAACAAGAGCCCTTATATTAAAGTTGGCAGTATACCAAGGGTACTAATAGATAAATATGTAAAACTACAACGTTACCTTGGAAAACTGCATAAGCATACCTACAGACGTATGTACGCACAAAAGATAAAGTTTTGATATGTATGCCCATAATTTATCGATTTAATAAAGATTTAAATTAAAAATTGCCAAAATTTTGATAAAAATAAAAAAATCGATTTTAAAAGCCCAATAATCGATTTCAGTACAAAATCACATGCATAAATTCGATTGCAAAAAGTTGACTTTTTTTACCACAAAATCGATTTTCGTTTGGAATCGAAATCGAAATAGGTGGCAGCACTACGCCAGATGACGATTTGTTGCTCTTGCACTGTTTTTCTAGGTTTATGTCAAAGTTTTGTTTATGTTTACAAAAAGTCCACGTTTTGTGCTGTGATTATTGTGTTTTATTAAAGTTTTTAATAATTTTTAATTAAAATAAACAAGATATTGACCATAATTAAATAACAATTGGCTAAACATTTATTTATTTCATCACGTTCAGCGGCACGCTTTGATTTTTGTTTAAAGTATTTTTTGACGTAACCCTAATTATTATCAGTTACAAAAAAGGAAAAATTTTAAACTTAAAACATATAATTTAAATACAAAATTTAGAAATTAATAATAAAAAAATAAGGCTTAAATCTAGTTTACCGACGCAGCTCCAAATAAAAAAAAAGTACCTAGACAGATAGAAAATTAAAAAATAAAAAGAAAAAATGAAATAAAAAAGTTGGCGGAAACGCTTAGTTTTCGAGTTATAGACGTTTTAAGTTTTTATATAAAAGCGTGATTTTCCACTACATTTTTATCAGTATATGGTCAATATTGGTATCATTTTAAAGCTTTTGACTTAGCGAAGCCGGTACTTACTATCCCAAAGAGGAGCAAAGTCTTGCGTCCGGCCGAAGGCCTGCTATGCAGAGAAGCTTTACTTAGCGAAGCCGGTTCTTGCTATACCATAGAGGAGAAAATCCATGCGCCCGGCCGAAGGCCGGCTATGTAGAGAAGCTTTAGTTAGCGAAGCCGGTATTTGTCATACCCAAGAAGAGCAAATCTTTGCGCCCGGCCGAAGGCCTGAAAAAATGTTAAGCATAGAACATTTCTGTGACGTCATTCTGCCGACGTAATTGCTTATGTTTACAAATACAAATTGCGCGTATAGACCATAGGTCCAAGCCGATAGATAATTCTCGGCGGCGGCGGCTTGAAGAAAACTAGCCGGCGGCGGCTTTAAGCCGGCTGAAGCCTATGTTAAACTATTAACCAAGGTATATTTATAGCAGGTAGCCGCGAGATTACAACAATTGTACAATAAAACAAACAACAGGGCTTTTTATTGTTGTTATGTGATACAAACTGTCAAACAGCAAAGGGGTTGATAAGAGACAAAAACGACAAAAGATAAAGACAAAAAACTTGTTTACTTGTTTTCTATACAACATTTGACAGTTCGTATCGCAAAACAAGCAAATAAAAAATAAACAGCTGGCTTTCCGAGACTACCTGCTATAAATATACCTTGCTATTAACTTTCTTAAATTTTAAAAAAAACCTTTTTACCTTCGATGAAGGGTATAAAACAAATAATATTTATTTGCTTAACACTGCAGTTACACGGTCAAGTTGTTCTTGATAGTCTTTTTTTTTTTTACAAATTGTTGCGGGAATTTTAAAATTTTAACTAAAAACCTAAAAAAATAGTGAAATATGTTTATTAATAAAATTAATAAGCAAAATGATAAAGTCCCTTCGAACAGCCTACAGTGCAGAAAAATCAAAAGTGAAAAATAGCAAAACATTTTGAGTTGTTTTCTCGGCGACGACATCTTGAAAAAGTAAATTGCTTTCAACTTGCGTGCAGCCTACGTCACAGCTGTCAACTTTTGCATATTTTGACAATCAGTATATGTAAAAGACTATCAAGAAAATCTTGATCGTGTGGCTGCACTGTTAAATCAATTGTAAAAATGGGAAAATGGAAAAAACTCACAAGGAATTTTTATTCACGATAGGGGTGATTATCAAAGAAAATTTGTTCGAAATAGTCGAATCTCATGCCATTAGCCAGGGCTGTCAGATATGGCAATTTCTCGCCAAACGTGGCGATTTTGAATCGTGTTTGGCGATGGGATTTCCCATTTGGCGACTGGCGATCTCTGATATACCTGGCGATTAACTTGGCTATTTTTACAATTTATATTATTTCGTCGAATCTGTTTAACAGCTTGTAATTTTTTGTTATCATTACTAATATAAAAAAAAAATTTTACTTTTTTCACATTATGTTTGTTTTGTTATCATTTTAAGTGCATTTTATAAATCTTCCAGAAAATTGTTTTTCATATTTATGTAAATCAATAAATACAATTAAACATACATATATTTAAAGTCTATGTAAATTTTTTTATTATATGTATGTGGCAATTTATTATCACAGATACAATACGTTGTTGTTAGTGATATTTTTTTAAGATTTTTATGAACTCTGATATACCTTTGGACATTTTTGGAACACAATGGAAAAATAAGCGTTGGTTAATTGGAAAGATAAATAAGTTTATGCCAAAACTTTAATGCTGCAACGATACAGTAGTTACGTACAATTTTAAGGAACTAACTTTGACTGTTCTTTATATGCTGGTAATTATTACAAGTAATGCCTGTGTTTAAGCTATGAACTCCACTTAAAATCGCCTTCGAAGTAGAATGCAATACGAACTTCTAGACGTGTTATTACGAGTTATAATTTGCACTTCTTTTGTGCCATCGTTGAGTTAATGCTAAGGGTATTGCAATGTATTCCAAAAAAGAAGACAAATAGGGAGCTTTGCCGGTGAAGCGTTTTAGACTTATAATAAAACTGCAACTATATAAAAATGTATATCCAATATTTTCTTAATACTTTTTTTGTTGCTTAAGTAGACTACTTTAAACTATTTTACAGTAAACATTTTTGTGATCACTAACTATTTTTACTTTTTTTCTAAATAAAAATTAAGCAAATATATATAATGGCGACTTTTTTTAATTTTTGGCGTATTTTAGCGATACGGAACAATTGAATTTTTAAAGATACATAAAAAATATTTTTTATAAATTAAAAAATATTTTTTATAAATTAAAAAATATGCATTTTACTGCCAAAAACTTGAAAAAAAATGACTTTGCCGATTTTTGACATTGAATTTGGCGAAAAAGGTCAAAATCAATCTGACAACCCAGCAGCCATTGCGAAAAATGTGAGTGTATTCAGGGTTGTTATGCTTTTTTCTTCAAAAATCGTCAAAAGTTTTAACAAAATTCGTCAAAATCGTCATGAACAGTTAACAAAATCGTCAACAAATCGTCAAATATGTAAATTTTACAAATTGGAGACAATTTATTGCATTGAGTGGTTCAAAAATATAAATTTTTAGCAAGAAATTATATTTATGATAAAGAAAGTGATATGGTTAAGTGTTATTCTATTTATTTCAGCAAGTGGGCTGAAATAAATTTATCATTTGAAAAGAAATACATAAGAAAAAATATATTTTCATAAAAACATAACAAAAATTTATTTATTTCATTTATCCATATTCACAAAAACATTAAATAAAAACAAAATCGCAAATGCTATTAACTGGAGCCATCTTTGTTTGATTAATTTTTAGCGCTATCACTAATGCAAATTGTTTTTACTGCTGAAGGTGATAAACCAAGGGTTCTGTCTATATCAACAGTCTTTTAACCCGACTTGAAACGTTTTATTACGTCCAATTTTAGTTCCAAACTAGTGCATTTTCTTCACTTTGCACTCATTTTACTACACAACTTCTTATTAAGAACTATACTCAACTATACTTAGAATAACTTACCTAAAAGAATTATACGGGAATTCGCCTTTTTACACGCAAATAGAAAAATTCTTCACATATGATTATGACATCAGCAAAAAAATAAAATCGTATGTAGCGACGTAAATCGAAATCATTAAAACGCAAAGCGGATTTAACCAATTTTTAAAAAGCGGGCCAAATAGGACCGACACAAATCGGAGCTCCAGTGTATATTTTTTGCCGTATCGATGGCATTCATATAATTTTAGAATTCGAATTACCAGTGCTTCTAATGAAAACCACCTGGTTTGTGATGGGGAAGTACTTTTTTTGCTTAAAAAATTGATTTTTACGTTTTGAACTGTTCCCAATATAATTGTTAATATTTCTTGTACGGGTTTTATTGATGGCAGAAAATCGTCATAAAACTATTACTTTTAGTTTAAAAATCGTCAATCGTCATATTACTGTATTTTCTCAAAAAAGTCGTCAAAATGACGAAAAATCGTCACATCTAACAACCCTGAGTGTATTATTAAAAAAGTGTACGTGTATTGAGTTTTTCGAACTGGCCAAGGCGAATTTATTACAGGTGGTCTTAAAAATCCTGCTGATATTACCCTGCAAATAAAATTGGACCACCTGATCCATTTTTATAAAATGGACTACTCCACAGTGTTACCACCAGCAAAACTCAAAATTACACTTGAGATGAAGCAAAATTACCCGATTTAAATAAAATTACACCTGATATACAATTGAAGTTTTATTAAATAAAAAGACATTTACATACTCATTGAAAGAAGATCCATATTAGTCAAACCGTTAAGGTGGAAGTACATAACATGCGCTAGTGCGCGCGCGCTCTGTAGACTTCTGTCAAAAAAAGTTAAACTAGTGTAATTTCATAGAACAAGCTACATGCAGAATATTTTGACGCGTTTGCGCCAGAACTTTTTAACGCGTTGTGTATTTTCTACGCGCTAAAGTTTTTAAACGCACGATACTTGTCGACGAACTGACTCGTGTTATGTACTTCCACCTTTTAGATTCTTTTGTAATTTTAAATAAATTCACAAAATTACCTTTAAAGACTTTAAACAATTAATAAAACATAAAATAAAACTCCTAAAATAATGAGTTTAACTTCCACATTTGGTTGCATATATCTATGAATATGCTCATTGCAAGTCCTTTATAATGGGTATTTTTTACCCCCATACCCTTACGAAAGGTTAGCTGTCAAAAGAACTGTCATACTGCTTTCACTTTTTGCTCAGGCACATCATCATGAATAGATTCATGCTTGAACAACGCCACCAAATTATCCAAATTTGTTTTGAAATTCAGCCATCGATTTTTGCAACTTAGTCTGTGTTCATACGGCTCATGTCTTATTGACCAGATTGCTACTTTATAGACGAGAGGGACGAGAGGAAAAGAAACGAGTACACAGATGCATGTACTGTCTTTACGTTTTGCTTTCTTATTCGTTGTTTAATTTTGTTTTTGTTTTCAATATCAATTAAAACAAAATAAAAAACATGGCGTTAACATGACATGATTCATTTGAACGCCAAAGAAGAAAAAGGAAGAATCTGCTCAATAAGACATGAGCCGTATAAACACAGACTTATAGGCGAGTTCATGATTAAACTTATTTTTTCACAAATAATGGCATTGTGTTGACTTAGTCCCAATTCACACGTTGCAAGTCTTATTGATCAGCTTGCTACTTTATAACGAGAGTGAAGAGAGGAAAATAAACGTTTCTCTCTCACTCTCTCTCGCCTATAAGGTAGCAAGCTGATCAATAAGACTTGCAACGTGTGAATTGGCACTTAGAGAAAATAAACAGTCAATTAGACTTCAGGGCATTCATCATTTTATTCGTGACATGCAGCCAGCAATGCTCGAAGAAGAGAAACAAAATTGGACATCTGCAATGCGTTTCGTCAGGGACAAGCGCGGTGCCTAATTGTTTGAAATCAGTTTCAAACGGTAATGCCGTGTAACAATCTGCGAACAAAATTAATTTTTTTTATGTTGTCTACCATTTTAAGTTTCATGGTCTTACAGAATACCCTTTATTCCTTATTAAGTAAACAAAATGCCTGCAGGGTTTTATACAACTGTCCCTTTCGTAATTCAGTTTTACAACTGTAAAGGGCGTTAAATATTCTTCAAACTAAAGCATTCAAAAGTTGCAAGATACAAATAAAATTACTTATTTGTTGCAATTTTGGAAACATATCTTACCCCATGGTTTTTTTAAGTTTAAATAACTTTTATCTATAAACTTCAGGTTCTTAATCTAAGGGTTAATCTTGCGACATTCATTACCAAACTTTAGAAAATATATTTTTGAATATTATTTTTGTCAAGCTAATATTTTTAATGATTGAAGTCTTTTATTTAAAAGAAACCGAGACTTTGGTTCAGAAGACTGTGCATTTTTAAGACACAGTATTTAAAAAGAAATAAATGTCATCACTGAAATCGAATCTGGATTTTATTTGGGTATCTTAAGTAAGAATTTCAAATTACACCTGAATTACACCTAAAAGAAATTACCCACGCTCTACCCACAACAGTAAAAATTATACCAAATTCGGGTAATTACCCACAAAGTGGTAACACTGCTACTCCATGGACTGGTCCGATGTAATGCAAGCATGGACCATGTCATTGTTAAAAAGTGTTTGTAGTGAGACGACATGTCTTCGTTTTTTAACGACATGCTTTCGTTTTTAAACGACTTCAAAACTAATCCTCTTGAGTATACCATAGTCCAAAGGTGGGTAATGTTAAATATACCAGGTTTTTTCCATAAGTTTGGGTTACTTTTGGACAAGTCCTGATCCCTTGTGGACTACTCTTTACACGCGTGTTTGGACTGGTCCTATTATTTGCAGGGTAGCTAAAATCACTGTTGGATGTCAAAATTTTGTTTATTCTCGATTATTATCTTTGTGTCTGTTTTGTTTTATTTCTGTATTTGACATTGTACAATGATTTTACAAAAACAAATTGCTTGTGGTTTTGTACGAGTTGTACTTGTTGTAGTACCGAGATTACCTGGGATGAATTCGCCTTGGAACTGGCAGTGTCATGTGTAAATGCTAGCATGAATGCTAGGTGACCTGGCGTTTCTACATGCAAGTACAAGTTCGAAAAACTCAATACACTCACACTTTTTCACTAACATTCACACCATTTTTGTTCATTCAGCCAATCGGCTGTTTCCTCGATTTTTCGTGATAATACGTATACCAAGGCCTATCCAATAGGGGTGCTTACTACTACAACAATACAAAAAACAACAGGCATTTTGTTTGTGTAAAATTCCTCGCTGTTGTCAAAATCTTACTACCACATAGGCAAAACAAAAAGAAAAATGTGTTTTGTGTGCATGTATGTGTGGCAAAAAACCCAAAAAAGTAAACAAAAATATACACGTATAAGGAAAATGTAAACAACTTTTGATATCGTTGAGGAATAAACCAAATACCCAATCCAATAGGTCTGCTTAACCCATTTCTTACCGCCGTGTGTTTGAACACAGGTTTATAATTTCTTAACTTTGAGGAATTATAAATCACAGATAAGTATAAAAAACTTAATGTGTGTGGCGTGTATATTAAAGTTTGGTGCCTTACCAACAAAAAAAATATTTTTGTAAATTTTTGCAAGCTTCCCCCCTTTCACAAGAGGGGGTTTAAAAAGTGTCCAAAAATAGGCTCTTTTTAAATCAATTATATTATATATATAAAATAATCTGAATCATTATATATGTATTGCCGTGTGTTACGATATCTCCAAAAAGCAACCTAAGGCCATTTGCCCATCAAACTGGTTAATATATGTGCCGCTAGGCGGCAGTAAATACCAGCGTGTGTTTCACCACACGTTGGTACTGAAAGTGAGATTGATTCGACAGAGTTTTTCTTATATTTTCTTTGTGTGACTGCATTTTATGTTTTTTTTTTTTTGAAGGGAATAAAATATTGTAATTAAAAATTGAATTTTATTAACATTGAAGAAATTTAGGCCTTATTAGCTTGACAAAAATAACATTCATAAATTCATCACTCTGGCCAAAGAAACAACTACAGCAATTGAAATTATTTAATTTGTTTTGTAATTAAAGTCAGATTGGCTAAAATGTCACGCGAAGAGTACCCTACTGGAGCGATGATGAACATGAACATCAAGGTGAAAGAGCGTTCGCGTTTGAAACTGTTATTTATTTGTTCCCCGATAATACTGTCGGTGATTCGGATACGTGAAAAACAATCCGTTTCGGATATAAACTGTGGACGATTTGATTGAACATTGGCTACATGTTTCCTTTTGTTCCATACTCGTTTATCCGTTTTTTTTTTCAAAATAAAAGTTTTAGACTCGATGCATCCGCCATAATAGAACTATTTTCACATTGTGAACATAAAATGCAAAGCAATTCTAGTTTTTAATTTTTTGTTTACCTCCCATTACTTGCTGTACTTGTTGAAAGGGAGAGGATTCCGCGCAAGCAGCACTGTTCGACCCAACCAGGGTACCGGCGCCCCTTCAAAATTGGTAAAAAAAAGCCTTGAAAAAGTACAATTCCCGACTTTGCATTCGATATACGAAATAACGTTCTGGTAATTCGTTGGACGGACAATTCTAAATCTACACTCGCAAATAATTACTACGCAATCGATCCAGTAGTAGCAGTTCGTGTTCGTGTTTAACAGACCCTCGCTATCAAAAATTACAAAGGGCATATGGGTGGCGTGGATTTACATGGCAATGCGGTTGCCAAAACTGCATTTCTTCATAGCAGCTTCGCAAAACGCGAATCCTATCTTACAGTTTGACTTCAATAACTCGGTGTCCAAGTCTCTGCTGCTTTCGTCGAAGGATGCAATAGACGGAATCGAACCTTCGGCTACAGAGGATTCATTCACTAATCGTTAGCAACAAAACTTTTCGATGGTAGACAGCTTGCATTTTCCTTTTAAAAGCACCAGTCGTCGCCGTTGCGTTATGTGTACAGCAAAAGTCACCATATTTTAGTGTGAGAAGTGCAATGTCCCCATACACCTATACAATTGTTCCACAGAGTCAAACAATTTTATTTACAACACCGTTCCACACGTTCAAGGAATACGTACCATAAAAAAACATAAATAACTAAACAAATTGTACACAACAAAAGATTGCAAAACACTTAACAGTACCAGCGTGTGGTCAAACACACGGCAATTTTCGGAAAAACTACTCGTCGAAAAAAAAATTTTTTTTTCAGAAAATGTTAAAAATGGTATTATAAGACGTTCCTGATATTTTCAACAAAAAATTTCAACGTTTAAATTTTTGGTAATTAACCGGTTAAGAAGCCAGATGTTTATTTGGTTTATTCCTCAACGATATCAAAAGTTGTTTACATTTTCCTTGTACGTGTATATTTTTGTTTACTTTTTTGCCACACATATTCTACAGATAATATTGGACTACGTGCTCCATTGTGGCTTTAATGAACTACTTACAACATGGCCCAATGTACTGTAGCATGGACCATGTTATAAGAAATTAGCATGCAGTGCTGCCAACAACTGAATGTTGCATACTTTTCTATAGTTTACAGTATTACACATTGGTAGCCCTGATGGAGGCCATTTTTAATTGTTTATTTAAAAGTGCAAGTTTGTGAAATTTGTGGAAAAAAGGTAAAAAAAATTAAAAATACCAAGTAAATATATTTAATAATAGCAATAATAGACTACAGTACAGTACAGACGATTAGTAAAGAATGAAAAAGAAAAATGCTTAAACTACCCCTTAAGTGTACTCCATACTGTATTAATATGGAGTACTTTAGTACTCCATGGAGTAGTTTAGGGACTACTGCGGTGGGTTATATGGTCCCCTCCTAGGACATCGCAATGTTAAATGGACCACCTTTTACTTATATATTTGGAGTAGTTTTGGAGTACTCCTACTCCTTTATGGACTACTCTTTACATGCATGTATGGACTAGTCTCGTTATCTGCAGGGTACATGCACACAAAACACATTTTTCCTTTTGTTTTGCCTATGTGGTAGTAAGATTTTGACAACGGCGAGGAATTTTACACAAACAAAATGCCTGTTGTTTTTTGTATTGTTGTGGAAGTAAGCAGACCTATTGGATTGGCCTTGACCTAGACAAACAATGCAAGAGCAAAAAATCGTCATCTGGCGTAGTGCTGCCGTCTGTTTGTTCCACCATGGTATTACCTATAGCCCAATTAACTTGAGGGTTACACGATCAAGTTTTGCCTATCAAGTTTTAATACACTCACACTTTTTTACCAATACACTCAAACTTTTAAAAATTGATACGAACTTGCCTTTAAAATTCTCTGAGTGTTTCAATTTACGTTCAAGAAAACAGCTGATTTCAAGGTTAGTGAGCAAATTCTTCGTTTCTCTTTATAAATTGTTTTCTTGATGGCATCTTGAAAGTAAATTGCTCAAAAATTGAATGCAGCCTACGTCACAACTATCAATTTTTGGACATTTTGACAAGCAGTATATGTAAAAGACTATCAAGAAAAACTTGAGCGTGTAACTGCAGTGTAATACCGTGTTCAGATGTGCACCTTAATTGAGTTTTACGCAATAAATGCCATTATTGAGCTCAATTTTCCATACAAAATTGCAATTTAGTTATTGCTCAATTAATACGAAATTGTTATAAATATTGAGTAAAATTAAAATGCGACACTGTAACAAGTGTGTTTATTAAGCAAAACACAACTTACTAAACAGTGTTTTGACATTTGGCAATTGAAATTACAACAAAAAAAAAAAGGCCCATCCATTTGGTCTGCGAAAAAACCAGATGTTTATTCCTTAAAGATGTCAAAAGTTGTTTACATTTTCTTATACATGTACCCAAGGCGAATTTATTACAGGTGGTCTTAAAAGCCCTGCTGATATTAGCAAAAATCACTGTTGGATGTCAAAATTTTGTTTATTCTCTTTTATTATCGTTGTTTCTGTTTTGTTTTATTTCTGTTTTTGACATTATACAATGATTTTACAAAAACAAATTGCTTGTGGTTTTTGTACGAGTTGTTCTTGTTGTAGTACCGAGATTACCTGGGATGAATTCGCCTTGCATGTACCTTTTTGTTTACGTTGAAAGTTGTATGTAGTAGTAATATAAATTGAGTTAGCTAAATTTGCCTAAACATTCGTCTTAGCATCCATGTGCGCCATGATGTTGGCCATACAATGTATTTTCTGTATACAACCAAACGCACAACAACAAAAATTGTGGTCAATCAGAACATTAACATCAACACGTATTCGCCACATACAAGAACATGAACAAATTAATACCGTTGCTCTGCCGGCGTTATGGTCATGTCATGTTCTAATCGAAAGCGCATGGAGACATTTTCAAATAAGGATTTCTTTAGATCAGATCTTCCACGCTTGGGAGCTGGAGTAGTAAACTGTGAGTAAGTGTTTCCTTTAAAAGGTGATTTTCTTTTTGTAAAGAATGATGCATATTATATGTTTGAAACAATCTTGTTTCTAAAGGGCATAATACACCACACAAAATGCTTGGCAAACACACACATTATTTCCGTTTGAGGTTTGCCAATAAACAACACAAATATTCTCCGTTCAAACATTAATTTTCATTTTTGTTTTGTTTTCAATGAATGCAGATGCCAATAGTGCTGCGGCAATTTTGTTGCTTTTAGCTTAAAACGGAGAAGAAATTATAAAATAAAGGCAAACAATTTAAACAGTTTTTAAACAACGAGCTGTTTTGTGGCAAGCAATACTACTAAAAAAATTTAATTTAATATTAAAAATTAATTGAATTGAATACATTTAGCATTAGACGCCACAAAAAATTTTACAAATATCCAACATGTCTGCCAAATATTAAAAATTTTTAATATTTCTGCAAACATTGCTTCAAATGTTTGTCCAAACAGCAAACACCCCAATTAACAACACAAAATGTTTGTACAAACGTAAAATTTTGACATGTTTGCCAAGCCATTTGTGAGGTTTATTATGCCCTTAAGACTGTAGTTGTTCATGAAAAAAACACACTTTTAACATTAAAACAAACACACTTTTATTAAACGTTTCTTAAACCCTAGTACAAGGTATATTTATAGCAGGTAGTCTCGGAAAGCCAGCTGGTTATTTTTTATTTGCTTGTTTTGTGATACAAACTGTCAAATGTTGTATAGAAAAAAAGTAAACAAGTTTTTTGTCTTTATCTTTTGTCTCTTTTCAACCCCTCTGCTGTTTGACAGTTCGTATCACATAACAACAATAAAAAGCCCTGTTGTTTGTTTTATTGTACAATTGTTGTAATCTCGCGGCTACCTTCTATAAATATACCTTGCACTCGTAGATTTATTCTTGTTCAGCAGAAAAGGCACGTCCGGTAGTTATAATAAGCCTAGGCAATGTTCTTTACTGATTGAAAGTCAGAATGCTACCAGATGCCGATGACGTCCCGGTGAGGCAGCAGCTAATGCTTTGAGGGCATGCTGTTCGTCTAGTCATTTGCACTGGTTGTAGGGATTCTTCTAAATGGCCTGAATGTGTACTTATACTTAAGAACCAACTTCAAATGGATGTGGATTACGTCGGTGATCATTACTGCACCGTTTGTTAAGATATTGTGGTTTGCGGACGTTTTTGCTTTGTGAATGCTGCTGGCGTATTCTATGGGGTACTCATCTGTACCCTCCCCCTGGAGCAAAACTACACCAACACTGGAGATCTTAACCTTTATCCTCAAAGAAGCTGATGAACTTAGAAACTTCCCCCATAGCCTTACTGCATGGAGAACATTCATCGCTGTTGAGGTCCATACTGAAAACTCTTATTTAAAATGGGCTTGTGAATAGAAATCTGGTTTTAGGCGCGTCCTCAAAATACCAGCACCTTTGCGCCATGTTTAGGACAATTCCAGCTTGTTCCAAAAAGTCTGCTCCCAATAATGTACGACTTTTCTCAGTGTTTGGAAGATATACCAATCTTATTTTCCGAAGTCTACCGCCAATCACTACATCACAAATTGTATGCATTACTTTGCCGGTAGTCGTGGACCCGTTGGCCAAAGTAACATCTGCACGAACATCTTGGAACACACAACCGTTTTTGGTAAGAATTTTCTTCAAATTTAAAATGCCAACGCTTGTCTTTGCACCGGAGTCGAAAATTGCCTCTCCTTTCAAACCAAAAATCTCGTTGTGGGTTGTAGGCAATGGATGACAAGGAATTGAAAGACAAATATTGAGGGCTCTCCTTTGTGCGGTTGCAACATGTGGGGCAATTTGCTCGGTACACGCCTGGCGCACCACACCCATAACATGAAAACGTTGGTTTCTTTACCAAATTGTTTGGTGGCTGGCTTATTTTTTCTTGTTGAATCATTTGTTGCTGCTGTTCTACTTCTTGCTTGGCTTGTTGCTCATCACGCTTTTTCTTCTTGAAAGAATTTTCAATAACATGGCCTTTCATACGGCAAAAACTACAGGGCTGCGTTTTCTTCTTTAATTACTGCATTACTTTCTATTGATTGAACTTCCGTTACAAACATTTCTGCCTCCCTGCTTGCCGAAATGAGGTCGCTAATTGTTTTTATACCATCACGGCGATCTCGCTCACGAATGCCTATGTTCAACAGTCCATATATCATATTGAGTTGTACTTCTTCTGTCACAGGCACTTTTACTTGGGACAACAGGAGCCTCTTTTTACAAAAAAAAAATGCGCCAATCAGGTATTGGTGGCGAAAATGTTAGTCTGCTTTTACATTAAACGATTTTTGTCGTTGCGATTCTTACCTTATAGGCGAGAGGGGAGAGAGGAATTTAAAGGGGTACACAAGCGAGTGTACTCTTCGATTCATTTTGTTCGCTCATTCGTTCTCTCATTGTGCTCTCATTTGACGAAAAATGTATTGAAGTTCGGTTGCACAGAAAAAGTTTAAACGACAAAATCGTACAATGTAAATATCAGACCGACTTCAAAGAAGAAACGACAATAATCGCAACGACAAAAATCGTATAATGTAAATTGGGACTTATACGAATGAGAGTTTTTGCCTCTTCAAAACTATTCACTCACCCCTATCGTGAATAATTTTTCCCTCGTAATTTTTCCCCTTTTCACATATTTGCGATCATGAACAACTCCCATGAAAAATTGTAATTCAAAGGAGAATAATAACGTGAAAAATTGTTCACGGGAAAAAATTCCCCTTATCGTGAAAAATTTTTTCTCTAGTAATTTGTTCACATTTCCCTTAGATTTTCTCACTTTATTTTTGCTAGGGAACAGATAATGTATGTAAATAGCTCCTCCTATAAATCAAATTTTAAGGGTTAATAAGTTAATAAGACACAAACCGATATATTGTTCCACAAAATGCAAAACAACGGGTCGATTGCCTGCGGATTTGGTAAGCTTTCAATTGACTTGGTGGCAGAATTTTGGAAAATATTTTACTACATAAAATTTAAAATGTGCAAAAAACTAACGTTGTAATCAAACTATCCCTCCAATACTAAATATTTTGCTTTATTATTTTAACTTTTCTTTAAAATATATACTTGTATATTTTTGAACAAAAATTTCATGGATTTTTAATATTTTCTAATCTTTCTTCTTTTTTTTACACTCACTGGAACTGATAGCGTGAAAAATTTTTCACACGAGATTCACGATTGTTTTTTCTCTTCATGGGAACAAAAATTCCACTTGTTATTCACGATAGGGGTGACTGTATATTTTACACAAATCAACCACGTGGCCGCATAGTCCTCAAGCAGTAGGGGTATTCCACGTACTGCATCTATATCGGATATATATTTGATAACAGCAGCCAAAAAATTCTTCCCCTGCCCTTGTAGCGTGCTGTGCATTGATAGAACGAACCACCTCTGTTTGTGCCACCTATTGCCGCTAAAATCTGTTGGAATTGTTCAGCTGAAAATGTTGTCTTCGTTTGTTAAAGTTGTTACGGCTTTGTTCTCTTAGAAAGCCGTTTTGTTGTTATTTTGACTTGTTTTTGATGACTCTCTGTTATTTTCGTAGGCTTTCTTCTCTATGATAGCCTTTTTGTTGTTTACCTCGGCTTTGGAATTATTCGAGGCCACTAAGTTGGGTGCCAATGAAACAATCTTGTTTCTAAGATTGTAGTTGTTCATGAAAAAAACACAATTTTAACATTAAAACAAACACACTTTTATTAAACGTTTCTTAAACACTAGTAGATTTATTCTTGTTCAGCAGAAAAGGCACGTCCGGTACTTATAATAAGCGTAGACAATGTTCTTTACTGATTGAAAGATAGAATGCTACTCGATCTTTACTCACAAGCAGTGCTGCCGCAACCAATACAATTTTTACAAACAAAACTTTTGAAAAAATTACCAAATGTAAAATAATATAACCAAATTTTAAATGCCTTTTATTAATTGAATTGTAATACAACGGTTATTTCCACTTTATAGTAAAATAATAATAGTTGCGTTCGAGAACACGAAAGTTTTTACTATTTTTTACTAAACTTTACTGCATTTTACGAAATTGCGTTCGAGTACACAAAATTCAGTAAATGAGAACATAAATTGAGAGCGAAAAGTGTCAGTTCTTGTTTGAGTATTTACAAATTTTTACTGCAGAAATTTTTGCAGTAAAATTTAGTAAATCAAAAAAACATATGTTTCAAAAGGTAAACAAGCAAAAGTAACAAATAAAAAGCATACAAATTGTGAAAAAATTGTTAAATAAAAGAAAAGTTGAAATAAAAACTAAACCAAAACAAAAAGTGAATAAATATTAACTAATTAAACTTGTTTGTGAAGCATTTATTTGGCTAAATACAAACTTTTGAAATTTTTTTCGTTATGTTAATTTCTTAAGGCCCAAATACACTGGTCAAATTCCCATCCAGCATTAAGGTTGTATTAGTGAAAATGAGTTTGTATGTGTGACACCGACGATGCACAGTGGGGTTTTTGATACCATAAATGGGAATTAATTGCAAAATTAAATTTAGGAGAACTGAATAAATTTTTGTAGTCGGTAAAAGTACACAACATTATACATCACTAGTGCAAAAAGTTTGTTTTTAACAACTACCGTTATGTCACTATACAATTTTAAAGTTTGAGTTATTTGACGTTTTCCTCGCGTGCAACATAAATTTCAACTTTTGGTGTATTAAAAATTAGTTTTGAGTGTTTTCTAAAGTGATAATTAAAAATATTTTAATGGAACCTTCAACCTCAGGTTAGTAAGATTAATTTATGGTTTTGGTTTTTATGTGTAATTTTTGTTTTTATTTTTAATTAATTTTCACGCGTAAGCCTATAAATTAGTGGATTTCGGGATATATGTCGATAAATAGTTGTGTATAAAGCCAAATTAAGATAAAAACTTTTTTTTTCCTAAAAATATAAACGCTTTTGAAAATATTTATGAAAATTTTGTCTGCACTTTTTTGCACATTTTAAAATAAAATTTAAATATATTGCTGCACTCCATATAAAAAATCAACTTTTTATTAAAAGCAATACAAACAGTTACTATTGTTTTTGCTTTCATGAGAGCTTGCATTTAATTATTAAATAAGAGTATATAAAAACATATTAAAAGAAGAAAGGGAAAACAAAAACAATAACAATTTTAAACAATAATAGCAACAAAAACAATAAGTAACCAGAACAGTTAATATTGTTAAGCATAAATATTTTGAAAAAAGCAATACAGAGTGTGTGTGTGAAACGGTAGCAAATTACTCATTTAAGTAAAATTTTGACACTACTGAGGTGAATAAAATTTCACTAGCCCTAGGGGCTAGTATAAATTTTGAAATTAGTGTAGAAATTTTTGACAACCACAAAATTATTTTTTTTCATCAAATTTGTTTAAACAAAATGAAAAATAATATGGAAGCAGGACCAGTGGCAAAAAAATTAAAAAGAATTATGCAAGATGTAAATATTTACTATGTATAAGCTTTTTTGCCCACACCTTTTGTAAAATTTGTTAATATCTCAGAACGAATTCATCAAATAGTTGTGACGATCTCATTTCCAACATAATTGAAATGATTATTGGTAAACGTTTGTTTAATTTATTGATTTTTACAAAACTATTAGTAATTGTTTTTTTCTTTATGTCAAAATTTTACGTTGTCAAAAATGTTACAATTTCACACAGCACAAATATGAAAATTTTCTACCACAAACAAATTTCATTTCACCATAGAACTTTGCTACCCTGCAAATAAAATTGGACCACCTGACCCATTTTGATAAAATGGACTACTCCATGGACTAGTCCGATGTAATGCAAGCATGGACCATGCCATTGTTAAAAAGTGTTTGTACCCTACAGATAATATTGGACTACGTGGTCCATTGTGGCTCAAATGGACTACTTACAACATGGTCCAATGTACTGTAGTATGGACCATGTTATAAGAAATAAACACATAGTGCTGCCAACAACTGCATGATGTATAATTTTCTATAGTTTACAGTATTACACATTGGTAGCCCTGATGTTGTCCATTATTAATAGTTCATTTAAAAGTGAAAGTTTGTGAAATTTGTGGAAAAAAGGTAAACAAATTAAAAATACCAAGTAAATATATTTAATAATAGCAATAATAGACTACCGTACACACCATAAAAGGCGATTAGTAAAAAATGAAAAAGAAAAATGCTTAAACTACCCCTTAAGTAAGGTGACCATACGTACTCTTTTTTAGAGGACAATCCTCTTTTTTTAACTGGCTGTCCTCTATAAAATTTGTGTCCTCTTTTATCATCTTTTTTTCATAATCTGTCATCTTTGTCCTCTTTATTTTTAAAAGCATGACCAATATTTGCTTTTATTTTTATAAATTAAAATAAAAATTTTATTTCACGGTGATCAACGGTTTTTTCTGTGCAATCGTATGGAAAATGTTGTGCCATGCTTGTTCTGTTCATACTCCTACTGGACTCTCATACACTTGCAGTATAAAATTTTTAATAATTTTTTGCAATGATTATTAAAGTTTAGTTGTTTCTTTTTTGTAACTAATTTTACTCAAGTATATGTAAATTTTTATACATCGTCGGCTTAATATGCAAACCTGCTAGCTCCCTTTCAACAAATTTTACAGGAAAAATTTTTTATTTTTCCTATTTACTGCTTGAGAGGAGAACCAAAAATATAGTTGATGTGACACACTTCAAGACTCAAGTTGAAGAATAACTACATACTGGTCGACGAGGCATATATTTCTCTACCACACGGCATCAAATCTCAATTTACTTAAAAAGTGGATTTTGCAGGTCTGCATATTAAGCCGACGATATGTTATTCTTTTTAAATCTTCTTTACATTTATTAATATGGGAATGTAAATTTGTCTGTAAAATATGTAAAAAAATCTTGAAGTCAAAAAATTTTTTTACTTTTTTTCTTTATGTCCTCTATTTTTATTTTCAAAATCTGGTCGCCTTACCTTAAGTGTACTCCATACTGTAGTAATATGGAGTACTTTTAAAACTAACCCACTTTAGTACTCCTTGGAGTAGTTTGGGGACTACTTCGGTGGGTTACATGGTCCCCTCCTAGGACATCGTAATGTTAAATGGACCACCTTCTACCCATATATTTGGAGTAGTTTTGGAGTACTCCTACTCCTTTATGGACTACTCTTTTCATGCATGTATGGACTAGTCTCGTTATCTGCAGGGTAGTGAGACGACATGTCTTCGTTTTTTAACGACATGCTTTCGTGTTTAAACGACTTCAAAACTAATCCTCTTGAGTATACCATGGAGTAGTTTTAAAACTACTCCTTACTGGTCCAAAGGTGGGTTATATACCATGGAGTAGTTTTAAAACTACTCCTTAGTGGTCCAAAGGTGGGTTATATGGTCCTCTCCTAGGACATCGTAATGTTAAATAGACCAGGTTTTTTCCATACGTTTGGGTTACTTGTGGACTAGTCCTGGTCCCTTGTGGACTACTCTTTACACGCGTGTTTGGACTGGTCCTATTATTTGCAGGGTACCGTTTCACACACACCCAGAGTATGTAGGAAAATTAGTTGTTTACTTTAAATAAAATGTAAGAAGTTCTGAAACTATTTTTATATGAGACAGTGGTTCCCAAAAAGTTTTATAAGAACTATATTTAAAAACACAATAATAAAAATATATTGTTAACTTAATAATTTAAATGTTTTTAGGTAGTTCTTTATGTCATAAAAGCAAATAAAAATAGGTTTTACTTGTTGTGATTTGAAAAGTAGTTATTTGTCTTTGTGCACTAAGTGTAATCGTTCTTCGTGTTTTTTTCAAGTTTTGTATAAAATCATATGACCGTATTTATTTAATCATAGCCACATCCTCGAATACGATTTTTATTTCCCGACGAGAGCTTTTTGAAATAATGATGAAGTCGGATTGTGAAAATATCCATGGAAAATTAACCTTTCTTAAAGAACAAATGCTAAAACGTTTATTGCCAAGCGAACATAATGTAAAAGTTTTCAATGAAACGATGAATGCTTTTTGTTTTCAATTCAGAACTCGCTGGGCTTCATCTTTGCGAATGAAGGAACGTTTTGTTCTGAATAATAAGACATGGCTAGATTCTTCAATAGGCTTCCCTCGTCAATCTGGTGTTAAACGTGGTAGAAAGGAGCTTGCTTTTGAAGATTGTGGTGAACGAAGCAAAAACAAGAAGACCATTGCTTTGAGGAAAACCAGTCCTTCATCCTTATTGGCACACGCGACACAAATGAGTCTGAGGGCAGATGGTAAATTAAAAGCTTCAAAAATGGTAAAAAAAATAACAAGCACTTCACCATCTGATGTAGACACGTTTTACAAAAGTTTTTCAAAACCCTCTACAGTGACCCAAATGTCTAAAGAGGAAGCATTGGCTGTTTTGGTTGAAGCCAAGTTGTCACGACATCAATATAATATTATCAGTGTTTCCGCTCATGAAAGATTTCCATCATATTCACAAGTGCAACTAGCGAAAAAGGATTGTTACCCCAAAAATGAGTGCCTTACGATTTGTGAAACTTCAGCAAAAATAAGTTTACAGGCTCTTTTGGACCATACCGTAGAACGCATTATATCACTCAAAACCAGTCTAATTGATGCATTAAAGGATGATGAGTTAAACAGTTTGTGTCTATACACGAAATGGGGCTTTGATGGTAGCTCTGGTCACACACCTTATAAGCAAGCATTCCACGATCCGAATGCTACTGACTCATCGGTTTTTATTACCTCAATCGTGCCAATAAAACTAATGTGCAACAGCATAATCATATGGCAAAATCCTCGTCCAGCATCTCCTAGATATTGTAGGCCATTGAAAGTGGAATTTATAAAAGAAACCACGATTGTTGCTAAGAACGAAAAAGATAGAGTGGATCAGGAAATAAAAAACCTTAAAGAGTCGGTCATTTCTTATGGAGAAAAACGTTTGAAAGTCAAAAATATGTAATGCACTCACAGAAACTACTAGCACACAAAAATGCTTTTTATGTGGTGCTACTTCCAAAGAATTTAATAATATTGACAAAATGATTTCTTTGCAAGTAAAAACAAATAATTTGGAGTTCGGTTTGTCGATTCTGCATGGATGGATAAGATTTTTTGAATGCCTGCTCCATGTGGCATACAAGCTTCCAATAAAGAAATGGCAAGCTAGATCGGACATCGAGAAACAAGTTGTTGCAAAAAACAAAGCACGTATTCAAGAGGAGTTCAAAAATAAAACTGGTCTTATTATTGATCATCCGAAACCTGGCTTTGGAAATTCGAATGACGGCAACACAGCTCGGCGCTTCTTTCAAAATGCGGACATTTCAGCTCAAATTACAAAATTGGATGCAAAATTGATAAGACAACTGCATTCAATTATGGTTACTGTTTCTAGTGGTTTTTAAATAAACACTAATGCCTTTCGAGATTTCGCTCTTGATACCGCAAGATATTTTGTACAACTGTATCCCTGGTATTATATGTCCCCAACTATCCATAAATTTTTAATCCATGGACCAGAAATAATAAACCACGCTTTACTACCAATTGGACAGTTGACGGAAGAAGCACAAGAAGCTCGAAACAAAGATTTCAAAAATTTTGGGGATCATTTTTCGCGAAAATGTTCTAGAGAAAAATCAAATGAAGATATATTTAAAAGACTATTAGTTACTTCAGATCCAGTAATAACAAATATGAGAAAATTAAAAGAGAAAAAAACCCATAATTTGCCTATGGAAGCAATTCAATTATTAATATTTGAATCAAATCTCGATGGTGAAGAAGATGTCAATAATGATGATAATGATACCTATACTAGTTATAGCGATAATGATGATGATAATTATTGATGATGATGATAAAGAATCGGATAAGGAATAGAAATGTGAATAAATATTTTTATTTTTATTTTTGTTGGAAATATTACTATTTTTATCAATATTAAAGGTATGTTCTAAAAAATTAACTAATTGAAAGTAAATAAAATTTGAACTTAAAAATATAAAAAAATTGATAAGTTTTACTTCTTAAAGTGAATTTGACTGAAAAAAGTTAAAATTAGAAACAGGGAAAGTTACCTCGAATTAATTCCCAATTTTGGTATCAAAAACCCCACTGTGCGATGCTTGATGGAATATCAAAAAATTTAGATATTTAGCATGCTTGACGAGTGATTTTGATGAATGTATTGGCGTTACTCTTCAAGCACCCACACACTTTAAACGTGATTTCAAACCGAACAGTCGCTAAAAATGTCGGATGAAAAGAAAAATATGTTTTGGAGGAAAAAAAAAAAATTTTATTAATAATTTTCTCCTTCTTTTCCTCAATTTTTTTTTATTTATTAAAAAGCAACACAGTTTAAAGTATGTAATCACAATTAAACACTTTTTATCTATATTTTAATATTTTTTGCTTCTGTTGTTGTCACTTCAAAATAAAATGCAAAATGAATGCTTGACAGCTGATCCAGCAAATGTATGTTCTAATGTCAAGCACACGTACACGAGCTTGATGTCAAGCATTTGACAAGTGTATTTGGGCCTTTAGAGTTGTAAAAGTGTGAAATATTTGGGTACTTAAGTAATCAATAGCAAAAAAATTATTCATGTTCTTTTAAATAATTTAACCCGCTACAAATTAGTAAAATCAAATAAAATAAAAAACAAACAAATATGAAAGATTACATAAAAGAGTTTGTTTGTATTTTCCAAAAATGTTCGTGTTATAAAAAGTATTTAATCGAGTACCGATTAGAAAACGTGTTAAGTAGTCAAAAGTGTCAATATTTTTCAACACTTCAATTATTTGCCATCAGCTGTTGCCTTTATTTTACGAATTTTTACAAATTTTGCGTTCGCGTACTTTTTTGGACAACAGCTTTTTGTGAGAGAAAATATTTTAGTTTACTCATTTACTGCATTTTACTGTAAAAGTACTCAAACGCACCTAATTATAAATCAAGAATACAAAACAAAAAATGTAATTCTCTTACATATTAAAAAAATAACGAGAAACTTAATTAAAGGTTTTTATTTATTTGAGACTTTTTTCGTAAAAAAAATATTTTTATTTTACAAGATTTAAACCCGTAAAATTTCCATAAAAAAATTCAGTTAATAAATTGAATATTTTTAATATTGTTTTCCGCTTTTTAGCTGCTATTGGCAGGACTGTCAAATGTGGCGATTTCTTAATCCTTTTGTTGAAATTTACGTTTGGCGATATTTTCTAATTTACATATTTCTTAAATATTATAAAAACTTTTTTCTCTTGCGTGGCTCCGAGCATTAGTTACGGGAAGTGGCAGTTTCAATTAAGAAGGCCGAAAAATTGGTTAATGCTTTTAGACCCTTTACCGCCAAGGAATTGATGAGTGACAAAACAACCATTTGCCCAAAAGCTTAGGAACTGTATTCAGATTTTTTTTATTAATTACAATAACCTATAAATTATTTTCTATTAAAACTTTTTTCAGATCTTTTTAAATTAATTTTTATTATTTTTAAAATGTATTAATGTTTAAAATTGCTTCTAGCCTGCTAAAAGTTTTCAACTTATGTAAAGGGCATAATAAACCTCACAAATGGCTTGGCAAACATGTCAAAATTTTACGTTTGTTCAAATATTTTGTGTTGTCACTTGCGGTGTTTGCTGTTTGGACAAACATTTAAAGCAATGTTTGCAGAAATATTAAAAATTTTTAATATTTGGCAGACATGTTGGATATTTGTCAAACTTCTTGTGGCGTCTAATGCTAAATGTATTCAATTTAATTACTTTTTAATGTTAAATAAAATTTTTTTAGTAGTATTGCTTGCCACAAAACAGCTCGTTGTTTAAATCACTTTTTATTTAAGTTTTTTGCCTTTATTTTATAATTTCTTCTACGTTTTAAGAAAAAAGCAACCAAATTGCCGCAGCACTATTGGCATCTGCATTCATTGAAAACAAAACAAAAATAAAAATTAATGTTTGTGCGGAGAATATTTGTGATGTTTATTGGCAAACCCCAAACGGAAACAATGTGTGTGTTTGCCAAGCATTTTGTGTGGTTTATTATGCCCTTAAATGTAAACAAAAATAATAAAAAAATTTTGACCTCCAACAATAATAAATCCAAGCAAAGTTATAACCTGGGCTTAAAAGACCATCTGGCAGACACACATCTTCACAAATGTTCCAAAATTGACATATGGTATGCGTTGGAACTATATCCAAGCCTTTGTAGCGCATCAGACAGTCTTCGGATGGATTGTTACAGGTTGAATCACTGAACGAACCTGTGAAGGGTCTGTCTCATCCTTTTATAATGAAATAGCCCTTAATCAGTAATTACAAAAATTTTCGGAACTCGATGAGGTGGCTAAAAAACCTCGATTATCTAGAGAAGATAGTTATTGCGAAAGAATATGTAAGTCCACAACATATCGTTTAGAGAATGGACGATTTGTAGTCTCCTTGCTATTTCGTCTGGAATATCCAGAGCACATAAATATCGTCATATCGCCTTACTTACCCCATCATGCGGTTTAAAAACCAGAAAGTACTGCCACGAAATTACGTGTAGTTTTTAGTGCGTCTAGCCCCTCGTCAAATGGAAATAGTCTCAACGATCTTCTTGACCCCGGTCTAATTTTATAATCTAATTTAACTATACTTATTTTACGTTGGAAATTTTTCAGATACGTTTGTATCGCCAAATAATCGTTTATCCGAATCATACCCCATTCCAAAGAATATTGTTTTTTTGATTCGCCTCAAAATAACCCCCAAGACTTTGAATTAAACACCTTTGTAACTCACCTTTGCTGTTAAATGTGCCCCCTACCGGGCGATCAGAACGCTTCTCGAACAAGCTTAAGCCTCTGAGAAAACTAATCCTATTGCTTTTTAAATTCTACGGTACAATATGTATGTAGATTCTGTTTTATCCGGCGCTTACACAATATCTTCTGCTCCAAGGGCTAGAGATGAACTTACCAAAGTTCTTCATTTTGCCGGATTCTTTCTGCGTAAGTGGATGGTTAACAACGAGCACCTGCTAAAAGGTATTTCCGCCGAGCATCTACTAAATGTCGAATTTTTAAAACTACCACTAAAACCTTATGCTGGGTACACACAATGCAACCTACATGCAATCTGTTTCAATGCAACCTCAAAATATCAAAGCGTTTTGATGTTGATGCAATCTAGAATGAATGAAAATGAATTTAATTCACTAGATTGCGTAAACGCGTTGCATAGTGTGAACCCAGCATTAGGTATACGCTGGAATGCTGGAAGTGACTATTTTTGCTTTAGTTTAAAGGATTACCCCGATCGCAATGCAATTACAAAAAGATGTTTTATCCCAAATAGTAAAACTTTTTGACCCAGCCGGTTGGCTTTCCCACAAAAGGACTTCTCAGATTTCCCCAGGGCCTTGCGAATCGTTTGTCGAATTTTTCGTTCTTATTACCGGTGCCACAGAACTTCGCGTAGTAAGCTGGTAACTACCCCGGATTTAACTAAAACTGAGTTGGCGTTTAGTAATTTCCTGTCAAAAATTACACTTTCAATCTGAGTATGAGCTACTAGCATATACCCAGTACTTTGTTCCCACTACTTTGTTCTTCGTGGACAAATTTGTATGCCAAAGTTTATTTTTCTAGGTTTAAGCTTGTTTAAATTCTAGCATTTAACCCGCTACTTAGTAGAACAAAAAAGCTAAAGAAAAATATAAAATTTCCCGTATTTCCTTTTTTGGGCATTAAAGTATCAAAAATTTCAGTATTGTAGTGGCAGCCCATAATTTACGAATACGAATATGTTAATGAAGGGAGGAAAATGTCTTGTAAAAAAAGTACCGAAAATAGTTACGATTTTCAAGCCTTAAATGTTCGAATTTCGAAAAAGTACCAAATTCGTATTCGTATTTTTTTGATAAGTTTCGAATGTGGTATTAACTTTGTTTCTATGTTTATTGGTTCAAAAGATATGTAGATGGGGTGGCAAAAAAGCACTAAAATTCAGATTTTACCCGTTTACTCCCTAATAGGGCCGAATTTCAAAAAAGTACCAGACACCTGCCCGCTTATTTTTCTAAAGAACAACGATAAGTATTACATTTATTTTGCATCTCTTTTAGTTTCTGGGATATAAGGTTATCGAATTTTCCCGTTTTTGCCCCCTTACCATTCGAATTTCGAAAAATCCCGTCTTAGTGGATTAATTTGGGGAGCGACCAATCGCTGGTTAAAATTTCAAGTTTCTAGGGTCAGCGGTTAGGGCTGGGCTTAGAACTTACCCGAAAAAGTCATTTATTGACTTTTAACCCATTTTTGTACTCCACTGGTACTATTAGGATTAACAGTCGACTCTCTTATTCGCCAATGTTAAGCTATAACTAAAGATTTCCGATTTTTTTGCCTTATCATGGGTGCTTTACCAGAATGTTTCTAGGTTACCTACACAGATTCTCACTTCGCGGTCAGAATGCTCTGTTTTACAGATTAATGCGTCGTTATTATTATCTACGTTCCAAGCTTAAATTCCTAATAAAAGGTATTATGTATATCGCAGTGTCGGACTTGCGTAATACAAAAGCGTAGGAAAAGTGAGCAAATGAAGACAAATTACCCCCAGAAAGGATTCCGCTTTTACGTCTGTTTACCAGTCAAAACCAGTATTGGATTTCGCAGGTCCTTTCGATATTAAGACATTTGTTGGTCGAGGTTGCAAGGTCACAAAGGGTTAAGTATTAGTATTCGTATGCTTTGCGACCAAGGCAATACATATTGAAGCCGCAAGTGAGATATCCACTGAAACCTTCTTAGCTGCGTTTGAACGTTTTTCCTCTCGTCAAGGTTCTCCAAATGCTACGTACTCCGATAATGGTACTGCATTTGTGGGCGCTACCCGATTATTGGACTTTGATAAATTACATTTCTTAACACTTGTTCGGCGAAAATTGCTCATTCAACAGTTTTACGCTTTTGGGATAGCATTTTATCCCACATGGGGCACCACATATGGGAGGTCTCTGCGAAGCTGAAGAAAAAAGCTTCAAAATCCACCTTAAAAGAATTTTTCATTGTCAGAACTTCACATATGAAGAATTTTCCACTATGCTAGTTCGAATCGCATGTTTAAATTCCAGACCTTTAAGCCCAAAAAGCGAAAATCCGTCAGACCTTTGAGCCAGAGAATTGCAAAAATCACTATTTTTGTTGATTTAATCATACGCTCAAATTTACATTAACTCCAAGCCTGCAAAACAAAGTTCAACGTTGGTAACTTTAACATCGTTTTGTACAAATTTGTTTTGTGCATGAGTGAGTTTTTTATTGAAAGGGCTTTGTTTGCATTTTTTGTTGCGGACGCAATATAACACAATTGTGTAAAGTCAAAAGGCATACATTCTTATACTTTTGCATTCAAGTAGTCATTGACCACTCGATGTGACGCTTTGTTACATGGGGTCTTCACCTGAAAATTTTTTGACATACCAAACGTCAAAGTCCATATAAAAAAACCTTAAAATTTTTGTCAGCGTTTTTTTATATGAAGTTTGACGTTGGGTATGACAAAAAATTGTCAGGTGAAGACCCTATGTTAACATTAACAACAATAACAATACTTTGTACCAGGGCTGTCAGATATAGCGATTTCTCGCCAAACGTGGCGATTTTGAAACGTGTTTGGCGATGGGATTTTCCATTTGGCGACTGGCGACTTTTGTGGCGATTTTTGATTTAACTGGCGATTTACTTGGATATTTTTACCATTTATATTGTTACGAAAGTTAAATTATCTAAGAATTATTTATAGTTATAGTTATAAGTTATCTTGTAAGTCATAGTTTTATGTTACTTAAAATTGTCATGTATAATTTTCAACACAACTGTTATTTTAAAAATAATTCCTATATAAATTTCCCAGTAATTTCTAGAAATGGTTGTAGAACATAATAAATAGTTTTTACGGGAAGGTTCAGGAAAAATCTAGAAATAATTATGAAATATAAAAAGGGGTGACTCATGTAAAATTAGTTTAGTTTTGTTTTGTGAAACGGTTCTGTTCGTAACTAACAATTGTGAACAAAATAATAAAGTTTGTAAAGTTGAATAAGTGTGTGTATTTATTTTTATTTGCAATTAAAAAGAACTCAACGGTTTATTATAAAGGGAGTAAACCGAACGCGTTTATTAAAGGAAAAACGTAACAATATTATTTCAGCGATTTTGAAATAAAAAAATTGCATTTATGTTTACATAAGCGGAGTAAGGTCTCTCCAGTTAAATATACATACATATATAAATATATACATTAGAGTGGGTCAATTTTTTTACCCACCAAGCGTATAGCAAAATCGTAATCTACACAAAATTCTAAGAACTTTTCCTAAAGGAACTATGGTTCTAAAATCAAAATCGAGCTTCCGGTTTTTGACTTGAAAATTTGGTGCTCAGGAAATCTGAAAAAAAAAATAATACTTTTTTGGAAAAATTTATTGCAATTGGTGAATAGTTGGCCTTTATCGCTGAAAGAGGTCTAGTTTAAAAGAAAATTCTCTCAGCTTTCTATATCTGTGCTCATTTTTAGAAAAATCTGTACATCAATAAGAGTTAAGAGGTTTTTGTCAAAATAATCATAGTCAAGCTAATAAGAAACCTAAAACTGTTACAATTTTGATACATAAAAGTTAAATAAAATAATTTAACTAAATTTTAATTCAAAGTTGATTAAAATAAAATAGTTCTGCGGCATTTTGACAAAACATCTTAAGTGGAGATAAGAAAAATTTTGTTCATAATACAAAATTTTAAAAACGTAAGCAAAAATGTTTTTTAATGAAAATTCGTACGATTAACATTTTTTTCAACTTTTTAATTTTGACTTAAGATGTTTTGTCAAAATGCCATAGAATTGATTAATCAAAATTTAATTAAACGAAAATTTCTTTAAATAAAATTTAAGCAAAAACTGAAAATAAAAAAATTAAAAAAGAAATATTTTTGTTATTATTAAATTTTTTATTAAAACGCAATTTTTTGGAAAATTCACAACTTAAAAAAACGAACCGATTAAAATAAAAATAAAAAATTTATAAAAAAAATACTGGCCAAGCCGGGGGTAAATGAATTTAGTTTCGGCCTATATCTGTAATTTACATACAATATCTTTTTTTCTATCTATCTATCTATTCTGATGCGCCTTTTAAAAGTAACTGAAAAATATCATCTCGATTACATTCTATGGCACGTGGGAAACATTGGTAAGCAATTATACAAATCGCTCAGTTCCCCGAATATGTGCCGGTAACCCTAGATCAGTAAACGGCAGATGCTTGTAGTAAATGGCGGGTCAGGCAAATTGCTATCGTCCATTTCCAATTTAAAAAATGGTTTTAGCTATAAAAACAGAAATTTCTGAAATACAATTGGACACTTTCAGAAGTTACAATTGGAAATTTTTAAAGTTAAATTGGAAATTTCTGAAATACAATTGGAAATGGTGTAGTAATACACATAGGCCCTAATTATATAATTCGCGACGTTACACCAAAGAATTACATTGAAAGCAAAAACAAATTCATAAATATTTTGTAATTTTGTTGGTGCTTTCTACAGAAATTCTTTTTGCATTTTAAAATTTCACAAGTAATGAGGCGTTGAAAATTTGAAAACGATACATGAATTTTTGAAGAAAGCAACAACAAAATTACAAAATATTTATGAATTTGTTTTGCTTTCAATGTAATTCTTTGGCGTTGCGTTTTACATAATAAGGGCCATAATTTAAAAACAAAAAACAAATAGGTAATGAGAAACTGAAAACTTTGTAATTCTATCGTTCACACAATTTAAAGTAAAAATGCTCACGTTTATTCGATTTTAGAAATGTATGGTAAACAAAAATTTTCACTTTTTTTACGCGTTTTCAAGAATAGCCAGCAATATTTAAAAAATGTACAAAAACTCGTATTAAGCGCATTAGTTAATAAGTGCTGTGATGGTTTACAGGTTATGTTGGGCCTTGTGACCCAGGATGTAATGGTTTAATTTCTGGATTGGACAGTATTTTTTCTTTTAAATACAATTTTATTGAATTCGTACCCCAAAAAAAAAATGGAGCCTCGAACAAAGCAGGTATGTAAGGAAGATATGCATTTTATATGGCGAGTTCCCACTTTGAAGCAATACATTTATGACACATAAAGCATATACAAATTGTTAGATGTAACGATCAGCTTTACACACTGATACAGTTATTTTTTAGTATTCTCCCTTAAAAACCTGCTTCGTAGTAAGGGAATGCCGTAGCACTTGAAATGTTATTTTTTTTTAAGTTGTTGAGAGTTCTTTCACTTATATAGGTATGTCTTATTGCGTTGCGCATAACATTGCGCTTATTTTTTTAAATGTACCTGCCATTAGTGCTTCGCAAAATGAGAAAAATTTTTATTGAGTAATTTTATTTTATTTTTTTCATTTAGTTTCTTTTTTTAAAAGGTAGTGAATTTAAAATAGAAAATTGGGTTAAAAAAAAAATTTTTTTTTTATTTTACCTGCTTGACTATGAACATTTTGACAAAAATCTCCTAACCAATTATTTATGTACAGAATTTTCTAAAAATGAGCACAGATATAGAAAGCTGAGAAAATTTCCTTTTAAACAAGCCCTCTTTCAGCGATACAGGCCAACTATTCATCAATTGCAATAAATATTTCCAAAAAAGTATTATTTTTTTTCAGATTTCCTGAGCACCAAACTTTCAAGTCAAAAACCGGAAGCTCGATTTTGATTTTCGAACCATGGTTTCTTTAGGAAAAGTTCTTAGAATTTTCCGTAGATTACGATTTTGCTATACGCTTTGTCACTTTTTTTGGGCCCGAACAAATTGACCCACTCTAATATACATACTTATAGATTTTTTTTAACAGTTTGTCATTTTTTGTTATCATTACTAATTAAAAAAATCTAGCTAATTTTTTTCACATGATTTTTGTTTTATTATCATTTTATGTAAATTTTATATTCAGGCACTATTTAATTCCAATGTTTAAAAAACTGCAGCCGAAACCAAAACCTGTCGAACAAAAACCGAAAATTTGTCTGCAATTTTTCGCTTTTTGATTTGGTTTGACTATTAACAGTTAATGAATTAGAAGTCAAAGGAAAAGTTTTTTTTGCCAATGACAAATGAAAAGGTGGAAGAAATGGCAGTTTTTCAATTTCGACTGCAGTTTTTTAGACACTGTTTAATTCTTATCAGCCTGAAGTTTACGATCTTATAGACTTGTGTGCTTAATTTTAGTTTTTTTTAACTGAATAAATAAATGATCTCCATTTTATGTTATTTAAAAAAAAATATCAGATAGGTACTAAGCATAATCATACAATCAAACTTGCGCAACCGCAAATATTCGCTGCTGGTTTGCAGTCATTCAAATATTGCACATCGTGCTTTGTTATTTATACAATCGTGCTTCGTTTTTTAATAAAGATGTTTGTGTGTTCTTTGCGACAATGATTGTTTTGGTAAAGAAAAAAAAAATACAAACAAAAAAGCCAGAAATGAAGCAATTATTATTCATGTATTCATTCAGCATTAACTATGTAGTACAAGAAAAAAAAATTTAAATGAAACTAAACGCACATATGCCCAGCGGGAAAACTCAGAAGACCGCCTTCTCCGCAATGACAACGCGTGTAAAAAAGATATGAGTATGGAATGGAGCGAGAAGGTCTTGTTTATCCAAAAGATGGGGTACAGAGTATTTTTTAACAGAAACCTTATACTACGAGTCCTCACAGCATGGCAATCTTCAACAGTTGCCAAAACCAATATTTGGGCTTGCATTTGCGAACTATTTTCTCATTTTTTCTATTTGCACTCACTCGCACTCACATTCGCAAAAATGTACGCGAATATTTAATAAAAAAAAAAAATCGCACCTTCTAAACTAAGAGAAATCAAAAAATACAATTTCGAAATTTTAATGAAAACTTTTAAGGATATGTAAGGTTATATTTTTAAAAGGAGATAATATTCTTTATATTTTTATTTTTTTTAAATTCTAATGTACCTTCCCTTTTATTTGGTACCCCAAGTTTGCTCAAAACTATTAGATACTTATAGCCTATTTCCGATGTGCGAAAGAAATTTGAATTTGTTTTTGTTTTATATGTAATTGTACGAAAGAAAGAATTCTTTCGCATATCGGAAATGGGCAGTGATATTAAAGAAAAATTATTTTAAAAAAATATTCTTGAAAAATGTTTAGTTCTTTTAAAAGGAAAACAGATGAGGAAATGAAAAATCAATTACAAAATTTGACTATGTTTTATTTCTCTAGATTAAAGGATATATAGAGGTGTTTCTGCCCAAATTTAAATTTGTCACAGTATTATTTTTTAAATTGAATTTTTATATGTGCGTGTATGGCATTTACTTATTTATTTTGTGTTTTTTCTTGTTGTTAATAAATGCCTTTATTACAATATGTTAACAAAATATGTACAGTCGAACTTCCCTATAATGAATCTCCACGGGGACAGACAATTATTTCACTATATAGAAACTTCATTATAAAGAAATTTTTTTTTTTTTTTGTTTTTTATTTATTTAAAATAATCAGGTATTTTTGTTTCAACTACATTTTTCCATTTTTCTTTATCAATAAAAGCTTCAATTACATTAAGACATTTAAATACATTTGTCGAAACGTTGCTCTCCATCTCCAAAAAATTTCGTAGTACATCAAGTGAAGAGGAAAGTCTACTTTCACACGTTTCATCTTTTGATGCTCAACTCTTATGTTTTTAGGTGAGAGAAGAAAGAAGAAAGGGGGTTAGTACAGAGATGCCTGTACTCGGTCAGTACGCTTTGTGTTTTTATTCGTTGGTATATGCCAGCAATGGCTGCATGTAATTTTTTTCTTTTCTTTTTCTCTTTGATTCGCTGTTAATGAAATTGTTGTTGTTTTGAACCGAAAAAAGTTGAAACCGATTGCTGCGTGTGATTATGTTGGCATCTTTAAAAGGGAATTGAAAAGAAGTTGAGCATCAAAAGATGAAACGTGTGAAAGTAGACAAACGTGTTCTAATGTAGGTGACGTTTGATCAATATTTGCTAACAATAATATATGTGAACAAGTGTAAAATAAAGCTGCAAAAATAGTTCAATATGGAGACAAAAACACACGTAAAATGTATTTTTGGTGGCAAAATTTTGTTCATTGTAAAAAAAAAATTCACTGTATGGAAATTCATTATACGAACTCGGTCAACTGATGTTAAAAGTCAAATCATTAACTTTTTTGTTTTCATTTACGGTACATTTCTTATTTTCTTAATAAATAGTTTTGCTAACAAGTGTAAAATAAAGCTGCAAAAAATAGTTCACTATATGGAGACAAAAACACACGTAAAATGTATTTTTGGTTCCAAAATTTTGTTCATTGTAAAGAAAAATTCACTTTATGGAAATTCATTATACGGAGATCAAAATACATTGAAAGTGGAACGAAAAGGTTGTGTTCTTGATTGAAGTTCATAATAAGGAGAACTTCATTGTATAGAAGTTCACTATAAGGAAGTTCGACTGTATTTGTTTTCCTGCTGTGTAGGGATTTTTTTTTGGTTGTATGGAAAAAAGGATTTTTTTTAGACACGTAAAGATTTTAAATTTCTCGTGGCAGCACTGGTATGCTGGTGCTTGCATATTTGACTTTATTAGATTTTATAAATATCCATTAAAGTATAAAACTCTGCTAAAGGCTAGATTACACTATTATACTTTGTATTAATACATGCCAAAATCTCAAGTAATATGACAAAGTGTGATAGTAGGTGCGTTTGAGTACTTTTACAGTAAAATGCAGTAAATGAGTAAACTAAAAAATTTTCTCTCACAAAAAGCTGTTGTGCAAAAAAGTACGCGAACGCAAAATTTGTAAAAAATCGTAAAATAAAGGTAACAGCTGATGGCAAATAATTGAAGTGTTGAAAAATATTGACACTTTTGACTACTTAAATCGTTTTCTTACCGGTATTCGATTAAAAACTTTTTATAACACGAACATTTTTGGAAAACTCACTGTTTATTGTTGGTGTTTTGTTTAAGCTTTGATATTGTTACAGGTAAGACTTAGAGTGTTTATAACTCTTATTCGCTTAAGGTGTTATTTGTTTAATATTTTTGGCTTTTCTAAAATCTTTGGAAAAGGTTTCCTGATGAGCTGGTGTAAGCAACCGGCGAAATGCGCATAGAGGCTTGCTTTCCCTCAACAATAAATTTCAGTGTATTTATCAAATATGAAAAACTGGGAATTTAGCACGTCATACGAAGATCGTATTAATAATAAACTTTGTATTCCCGAAAATAACTTTGATACAAACAGACTATTTTATGTAATCTTTCATATTTGTTTGTTTTTTACTTTATTTGATTTTACTAATTTGTAGCGGGTTAAATTATTTAAAAGAACATGAATAATGTTTTTGCTATTGATTACTTAAGTACATATACAACTCTAAAAAATTAACATAACCAAAAAAATTTTAGAAGTTTGTATTAAGCCAAATAAGTGCTTCACAAACAAGTTTAATTAATTAATAGTTATTCACTTTTTGTTTTAGTTTAATTTTTATTTTAACTTTTCTTTTATTTAACAATTGTTTCACAATTAGTATGCTTTTTATTTGTTACTTTCGTTTGTTTACCTTTTGAAACATATGTTTTTTTGATTTACTAAATTTTACTGCAAAAATTTCTGTAGTAAAAATTTGTAAATACTCAGACAAGAACTGTCACTTTTCGCTCTCAAAATATAGTAAAAACTTTTGTGTTATCGAACGCAACGAGTGTGAATGCAATGTGTCACGAAAATGACAAGTATTATGAAAAAAGTTTGACATCCCATACGACTTCAACGTTTTTTCAAAAATTTCTAAACAATAATACTTTTCATTGGATCAGGGTTGCATTTTTTTCATGTGTGAGTGTTTATACTTTGTGTGATGGGGTGAATACAAACTGTCATGTTACATTAGATTTTTTGACAGTCGCAACAAAACTCATTAGATTTCTATCTCACAAAGTATTATTGAATACGTAAGACTTGTGAGATAGTGTAATCTAGGCTTAAGTAATGTTTTTTTCATATGTGGCCATTGCTTTCCATACAAATACATAAGTTTACAATCCCGAGCACATAAAGGTTAAAAAACAATAACAAAATCAAAAAACATTTGATTCCGTACGGAATGTGCGATTAGTTTCGCACTTTGCTTAAGCAAATGACAGTTTCATAAAACTAAATAAAAAATTTCCGTAAGTTCAATATGGGTTGCTTCATATGATTTACATGAATTCGCACATTTGCTTAATCCAACTTTAGCACATTATGGTTAGGCCTTTAGTCTGTGTTCATACGGCTCTTGTCTTACACAGCGTTTACATTTGCCAGTACTGGCAAGACAGTAGCAATACATGCAAACTTTTTTACTAATACATGCACACTTTTCCAACTGTCTTATCTACTGTCTAGCAAATTTTGCAGACAATAAAATTGGACAGTGATTTGACATTTGCTAACAGTAATCTGAAGTTTTGTTAGCAAAAGGAAAAAAAAATCAAAATGTAAAAAATAATTTAATATATTTTGCTTTGGTTTTTTATATTTTAATTAAGTGTTATGTTTGTTAACACAATATAGTTATTTTAAGCTGTTTTTAATTTTGTTTAGTTCATGTAAAACACGTTTAGCTGGACTTGAACAGCAACATTCACGTTTGACAAATTTTTAAAAGTGAACTGTCTTAACTACTGTCTGGACGCCTACGTCAACAAGACAGTTAGTAGTGTTTTTGGAAACTAATATGTATTTTCTTACTGTCTTGCCAGTACTGTCAAATGTAAACGTACTGTTATTGACATGATTGCTACTTTTTAGCGAGAGGGACAAGGGGAAAAGAAACGAGTACACAGATGCATGTACTGTCTTTACACAGATGCATGTACTGTCTTTTTCATTCGTTGTTTAATTTTGTTATTGTTTTCAATACCAAAAAAGCACATGTTGTCATTTGAATCATTTGAACGCCAATTAATGTTCAAAGAAGAATCTTGTCAATAACATAGCGTCTTCACCTGACAATTTTTTGTCAAAGTCTATATAAAAAAACTCGAAAGTTTTTGTCAGCGTTTTTTTAGTATGAAGTTTGACGTTTGGTATAACAAAAAATTGTCAGGTGAAGACGCTATGTAAGACATGAGCCGTATCAACTCAGACTAAAGGCTCAGTTAGCCGGGAATAACAGTAACGTTGAAAATCAGCTGATTCATTTTGTTGTATGTAAAGCAATTAGAACGATTACAGTTAGCAGTAAGATGTTACGTCTCAATCTGTAAGAAATAGATTGGTCTTATTTTTTTACGGTCAGGTTACTGTTACTCCCGGCTATCTGAGCCTTTACTTACGCGAGCGTAAGTTATAATCAGTGTAGTTTTGGGGATTTTTTTTGTAATTGGGGATACTAATTTCGTGAAAATCCCCAGGGTATTTTTTGGGGAACGGCACTTTTTTCACTAGGGATTTTTGGGGATATGTAATATATTTTTATAAATTCCATATTTGCAATGGCAAGACCGATTTGGTCAAGATGTCAGTACAAAATTTTGTCTTTTTCGCGGTTAAAACTTTTTCGAGAACTTGTTGAAATAGTTTTAAATATAACTAAAATCAATATTTGCAACAGAATGCAATATAAGTTTTTAGAATTAATAAGGATAAATACACACTTTAAAATAATGCAGCTTGCTGCGACAAATTTGTTCAATCATTTCAAATGCAGTTTTTTGATCCAGAAGATTTTGAATCCCTAGTTTTTGAAATGGTAAATATTGACGCATAATTATTTTTCTATTGCGTTACCCTTGTTGCATACTATTCATGTGCACATAGATACGTAGAACTCAAAGAATAAATAACATTGGTTTTAATAATATTACACAAATGGATTTTTTTAAATAAATCGATGCATGCATATTTTTCCATTCCATTGACATAATATAGAGCCCTTATAGCAAAAATGATGTAACCAACAAAAATAAAATTTTATAGGAGAAAGTTTTTTTTTTAAATTTTTTTGCTTCAAGTCTAGGGTTTCGTTTGAAATTGCTTTTACTCTTATTAAGTAACGGTACTTCCCAGATATATGAGATTTTTAGAGATAATGCAAATGATCAAAAATTATCGATTTTCATCAAAAAACAAAAATATAAAATGTTGTGGGTTACATAATTTTTGCTATTAGGGCTCGATATTATGTATTTTATTTTTAAGAAAATGTGGGAATTTTTGGGGATAAGAAAATATCTTTTTTGAGGATTTTTGGGGATGAAAAATCGCAAATTGGGGATAAGGTTTAAAATAAAACTGGGAGTCCTGGTTAGGGTTGCCATACGTACTGTTTTAAGCAATTCATGTACTGATTTTTTGCAATTGTACTGTTTTATGCACAACTCCTAAAACAGTACGCAAATGTACTGTTTTTTACACTTTGTACAGTATTTTGTACTTTTTTTTTGTTCAGTGTACGAAAAAGCAAGATGTGTTCCAAACAAAAAAGTTCTAAAATAATACGAGTTTTTACGCTGTGGTCATTGCTTTCTCATAAATTTACAGTAGAAAGCTAAATTAAATGAGTGGCTCGCAGCAGTAGTATATTTTCATGTTGTTATTTTTAAGACATACAGTTAGGGACATAATTGTTCACAAAATTAGTGTTATTAGCAAAATAGGCTATACATTTTTGTTTTATTAATAATTATTTAAAAATTTTCAATATATGAAATGTAGAACATTTCAAGAACTTAAAAATAAAAACTTTTCCAAAAAAATATGTGTTCATAATATTTTTCACGGTATTAGTGTTAAGTTCTGGGGGGCTACTCTCTATTGCGATGCGAAAGAAAATTGTAGCAAATCTAGCGATTGGTACTCTTCAATACGTTTGCGCATGTGTCTTTCGCATCTTTTAATTTTTTCCTTTTCGTAAATCATCACTTTATTTTACTTAAATTTTCCAATTTCAGATACTTTTACACACTTTGGCATTTAATTACTGTAAATCCGCTCCATCTTTAATTTTTATTGCCACTATCGCTTCGATTTTTACCACCAGATTAATTAAGAATTTATTTACGTAAACACATAACATAACAAATAATTACGAAAAATAAATAGAAATAGAAAGAAATTTTAAGTTCAATTATTTACGAGTGACCGTAGGTTTTCTTAGTTTTAAGTAGACTTGCCAACTGGGCGTTTTCGCCGGGACAGTCCAGTTTTAGAGTGGAGTGTCCGGTGTCCCGTCGATACTCTGAACTGGACGCCATTTGTCTCGTTTTTTGAATAACTTTTTTATTACCTGGCACAAAAAATCGAGAGCTTTAAGATTATTCAAAACCCTTATTTTTTATTTTCAGCCCATTTTAAGGCTTTATTTAATGCTTCCACTGCTTCTTTGTGTTTTATTACTAATGCTATTCTAAATGGTGATTAAATTTTAAGGATCGATGTTGATTTTGAATAAGACACAAATTATTTAGAAAATTATTGTCATTTCTTTTTATTATGAAAGTTTTGGAATGGTTGAATTATGTATGGAACAAAATATCGGTCACAGCCACCGCGACTTCGGCGGCACACCTCCGATTCCAATTTTTTATGAATTTTTAAAAAACGAACATTTCGAAACAAATCAAAGTTGTTCTTATTCGACTTTTCGAAATTTAAATAAATAAAAATTAATCAAGCTCGAGGACAGTGTTTTTTTTTGTAAATAAAAATTCCTTTTTATTTACTTCCAATATTTTGATCTGATATTTGAATGCAAAAAATTGTAGAATGTTATGCACTCATATCTCTTAAATATGGCTGTCATTTTAAATAAAAATAATGTATACTTTTTTTTTATTTAGCTTTAATCGTTGTCGCACGTGATCTGTCGCACATGACATTTTTTTCCATCATGATATATATGTTGAGTAGACCGGGTCGACCTCCATAAAAAAAAAGTTGTGCCAGTCACCCCCTAGAATGAAAGATATGTCAATGAAGTTTCTAAAACAGGACACATTTTTTTGCCACGCCCCAAAATACAGCCCTTTTGGTTTTTTATATTTAGCGCTGCCATTTAAAGTCCGATCTCATCATATTGCATATCGTTTTTCATGGCTTGATAGTGGCTTCATTTTTGTCTTTTGTGACTTTTTAATCCGACCTCAAATTCTGGGCGCCAATTATGCCATCTCGGATCCTTCCCCCAAATGTCCAATGTTTTTTACGTGCGAAGAAAGTCCATCTAAAACTACGTATGTATAGATTTTAATATGCCAACTTTTATTACACGCCTACAAATTAAGCCCTTTTTTTCTTTTTCACACACATACTACATTAAATCAGGTAGAAGCCAATACAAGCAATAATATTTTCATCAGTCACGCCCTAAAATAAAAGGTATATTTATTAAGTTTGAAAAACTTTAAGGGCCATTATTATAACTTGGCGTTAGCTGTTATACGACAGTTAACAGACGCTTTTTGACAGATAACACATTATTATCTGTCAATTTAATCTTAACTTTGGCTTACTTCAAGTTGTAATAATGGCCCTAAAAAAATTGTTTTTCCCACGCTCTAAATTACAGCCCTTTTTGTTTTATATACATATACAGCATCGTCATTTAAAGTCTAATCTCATCGTATCGTATATCATTGTTAATGGCTAGAATATGGCTTTATTTTTTAATTTAGTGCTTTTTTTTGCTCATCTAGATTTAAATGATTGAAATGTATATATTAACATAAATAAATCATTTACATATGTATATAACAAATTATTTTCAAATTATTAATTTTCACACTTACGATGTCGCACGTGAACAACTTTATACAAGTACCAAGATCACAAATCTTGCTTTTTTACCGAAATTTTTTTTTTATTTTAATATTATAAAAAATCTCTGTTTGGCCTGGTAATTTGATGAGCTTTCTACTTTTACTTTCGACGCATTGATAGAAAATGATGTTTTTCAATGTCGCACATGACATCGAAATATGAAATAATACAAAGAAAAAAAATTAACAGTTATTTGACATCGCATAGTTTCTTGTGTATTCTATTTTGACTCGTTGTACCTTCCGAAAGGTTTTAGAGACAAAAATTCAATGCATAATGTCTCTCTTAAAGAACTGTTGTCATAGCAAAACGTACAATAGAAATATCCAAATAAGAAAAGTTGCACTTGTTCCACTTTGCATTCATAAATCTTGAAATATAAAATTTTTTTACTTTTATTAAATTTGATTGTTTTCCTGTTAAAATATGATAAAACAAAGGCTTTTCAAGAACTTATAATTTTTTTGTTGCGGTGGACCTTTCGGTGGAAATGCCCATATATAATTTTTATGAAAATGAGCACTTTATCGTGAACTTGAACTTTCATGCTTTTCGATAACATTTTAAAGAGCACGTCTGGTATCCTTAAATCAAACACGTTTTTTTATTCATATTTTATTAGTATATTTATTGATTAATTCAAGCTTATTTATTGTTTACGGTAGATAAAGAGGTTTGTTTTCAAGCATAGTTCTTTGTTTAAATAAGAATCTAATAAAAATAATAATTAATGCAATAACTTATATACATACAAAGTTTGTTTGTTTTTATATACTATATAAAAATAATATAATAAATAAAAAATAACAAAAAAAAAAAAAAATTTATGAAATTCAATAAAAAGAAAAAGAATTTTATGTTAACAATTCTTAAAATAAAGAGAGAAAAAAATATTATATTCGAGCAGCAAAATTATATTACTGAAGAAAAAAAAAAAACAATTTCATAACTCATTAACATTTTGGTAAATATTGGTTATTTTTTAAAGATATAAATAAATAAAAAATTTAAAAGAAACTGAGGCTTAATTTTAATTAGTTCTCGTTTCCGATTTCATATATTGAAGTTAATGTTTTCTTGTTTATATGTATGTTTATTAATTATAGTATAGACAAATAAAATATGTTTTTTGTTTATACTTTTGTAAATTTCGGGGTTAATACAAGATAATTGTTAATTTGAATGATTCAAATACATACATATATAAAAAATGTTAATTCATTTGTTTTTTGTTTATTATTTAATCGATTGGAGTTTAATTCTAAAATAGTTTTAAACTTCTGTTAACTCCCAGCAAATATTATTTATTGATTAATATTTAAGTTAAAGATACACGAATAAACGGTTATTGTAAAATATTTAAATCTAAAAAAAACCGCATGGCGGTGCATATTGTTTTCATTTGAAATTGAGGACTTTTTTGTTTATAGACAATAAAAATGATTATGTTTGAATAATGATATATATATTTTTTTTTGTTTTTGTTGTTTAATAAATAGATAAATTTATTATTAATTATTGTTATTTAATAAATTTTTGGAGCACTGCGATCATTAATCTTTTGGTTGCGTTTAAGTGTGGCCCCACGTTTAATTTGATCCATCAAGGATTCATGACAGATACGAGGATCGGGCTAAAAAAGAAAATAAATGTATAATATTCAATATTTTGTTAAAATTTATTAAAAGTATTTAATTAAAACATTAGTATTGTATATGATTTGATGTTTTACAGGATGAATGAAAAAAATTAAACAAAAGGCGTAATGCTGTAAAAAAGGGGTTTAACGAAAAACACAAAGTTTTAAATACATACATACATATTTCCAAAAAATATTTTTGATGAAAGTGTGATTAAGCATTAAGGTTTTAAAACTATAAACATAAAAATCAGGTATTTCGATCATGTACTCCTGTTAAGCGTTTAATTCTTTAAGCTGCAAGGTGAGGTATTAAAATGTTATTTATAATAAAAATGGTGATTAATTTTGTAATATGGCTGAGTTCCTAAACATCATAATACTTTGCAGTCAAAGTCAAAAAAGTATCATAGAGTTTAACTATATCTAGTTTGATTATTGTGTACGCATCGATATTGTTTTTAGTGAACTTTGGTACAGATAACATTGTAAAATTTTTCACGGTTGCTTGGTAGAAAGCACTTAAAAAAGCGAGTTGCTTTGCAACTGATGTTTTGGAACTCACCCTATTTTTCCTTAACTTTAAAACACGGTTGTATTTTTATAGCCTTTTCACACTTGTCAACATTTAACATCAATTTGCGAAAATGTTGGAATTTTCCCATAAGAAATACATAGGGCTAAAAATCAACATTTTTGCAGAATGTTACTATCTCATTTTGTTCCCTTTTACATTTTTCGATTATTTTAGTGTAATCACTAGAAAAGTGGCAATAAATTCTGTTATTATTGTGGCATCACTGACAAAATGGCAGTTGCTTTGAAAGCAGCGTTACCATTTCTCAAGTTTTTCCTTTTTTGCAAGCCTTATTTTGCTAAATTTTGCTTAAATTATTAAACAAAATGAATTAGAAATACATATTGGTGTTATCTCTTAAAATGTTGGTACTTTTGTAGAAAAAAAGTATTTAAAAAAAATAAAAGTTTTTTTTTCAGAAATGGTGACATTTTTTGTTAATGGTAAATGTTAGATGTTTCAAGTGTGAACTCGTATTTCACTTTTTCAACATCTTCCATGCGTTCCTCCGAAATGTATGCAAGTGTACAAAGGGTATTAGGACGTTGGCAACTGAAACGTATTTCGGTATATACTAGTGCTGGGAAACTATTGATAGACTATCGATATTATCGATAGTCTTAAAATATCGAAAATATCGATAGACAAAATATCAATATCGATATTATTATTATTTCAAAATACAGCTATGAAGACATCTAACAGCAGCTATACACACATATTTTTTTGACGCAAATTTTTACTGTTTTTTATTAATTCGCGCTGAATTACAGAAATGAATACAAACAACAAGAATGGCAAGTGGTATGGATTGCTTAGTAGTGCTTTTTACTGCTAGTTAAAGGCCTTTAAGTCGAAATTTGTACATGTTTATTAGGGACTGAAATGTCAAATATTTTTGTAATGTTGTAAATCCAAATGCAATTGCATTTGCAATTGCAATCGCGAGCATGGAAAAAAACAATGAACGACCATTAGAGGATAAGTCCGCTAGATTGATTACCTTGTTGGGTTTAGAATTTAGAAAATTTTTTAAAGTTGCAATGGAATATCTTATAGTCCCTGTTAATTCGGTTCTTTCAGAAAGGTACTTATGCATTTTTAAAAACCTGCCATCTAAAATAACGTCCGTATATACAAACGTCTCATACATTTAATAAAGCGATAAAAACAACGGGCTGTAGCCTTATAAAAAAACATTCAGTCGATAGAAATATCGATATATCATTAGTGAAATCTGAACTATCGATAAATATCGATAGTTGAAAATATCGATAGTATCCCAGCACTAGTATATACATAAACAAGGGAAAAAAAGTCTAACTTTTGATTGCAAATTTGATGCAATTTTTTACTAATTTTAGGTCGCTGATTTCAACTCCCATCTTCGTTTTTTCCCATCAGCTCGCATTTCAAAAAATCATGACTGTACTCTTCTTTATTAATTGTTAGATTTGAAAAACAATCAAATTTTTGAGATCACCAAAAATGGCTGAGTAATGGTTGTTAAAAAACAAACAAAAAATTTAAGTTTTTTATTTAAAAAAAATCATGAAAAATCCAAAAACAGGAATATATTAAAGTCTTATTATTGAGTCATAGATCATATCGACCCCTAACCGTGAAAATAACGTAAGCGCCAAAAATCAAATTTTACAGGAGAGCTTTTTTATTTTGTTTCATATAAATTTTCTATGAAATTTGTCTCTTACAATAAAATTGTTTTTGCTATAAAATCGTAACGGTACCTTTTGTGACCATGACATTTAAGGAGATGATGCAAGTGCTGCCAATAAAGCCATTTATTAAAAAAACGAAAATTTAAAATCATGTCGCTTACGTTATTTTCGCGGTTAGGGCTCGATATAAATCGATGAAAACGTTTCGCTTTTATTTACAATTAAGTGAAGGTACCTCATTTTTAAGTGAAGCAAAAAACGTCCATAAGTAGAACAGCAGCACACAACGCTCATTAAAAAATGTTATTTTTGTAAGGAAATCGCGATTTTTATTAATTCAGTTTTCTCATTAAATTGTGAATAAAATCAAAAGTTGTGCACCGATTACAAAGAAATGAAGCTCATTTGATTCGAAATATGTTTAAGTAAATGTTTTTAATAGTGTTGCCATTAGGATACGAAAGATACATTTTTCGTATCTTTTGATGACTTCAGGTACCAAGTATAATCCTGAAACTTTTCGTATCTTTTGAATCTGTACGCAAAATGTACAGAAATAAAATATTAAAGAGTTTATAGCCAACTAAAACTTATTAAGACTAACCGACTCAATGTTAATACAATAGCAGATTAATTAATGGTGAAAGAAAACATTAAGGATCTAGTAGTGCGAAGTGGTTCTGAGGAAATAGGAAAAATTTTTTTAGTATCAGGAAATTTATACGAAAGTATTTGATATAATCGCCTTGGTAGAAACGCCTTAACTCGTATATTAATTTTAAATAAAATTAATTTGTTTTGATAACATCCAAAGATAGTTACATATGGGGGGGGTGCTTTAATACCATGTGAGATAAGGCCATGATAGCTTTATCTCTCATTCAACAGGGATATAAAGCCTTTTTTTATTTGAATGGGAGATAAAGCCATCATGGCCTTAGCTCACATTAGTTATATTAGAAAATGGCTTTATCTCTCATATCAGTTCCGGAGACACTAAAGTTAAGTATTGAAATCTGGCTTCGCATACTAAAGTTTTTCTGCGTGGCGGCCTGCGGCCGTACTAAGGGGTTTTTTCCTCCAGTAGGACGCGGCAGGTGGCTTCGCTGAATAAAGTTTTCCTGCGTGAGTCACAAGAATAAAAAATGTTTTTTCAATGATAACTAAGGATTTTCCCTTTTACAGAATGTTTACGACATGCATAACAATATTCTGAAAAAATATGGCTTTATATCTCATTTGCGAAAAAAAATATGGTTATATCTCTCATTTCGCAAAATTTTATATATTACCTTACCTCTCAATGATTGGGCAATAAGGCCATTATGGCTTTATCTCCCATTCAATTGAGCAATAAAGCCATCATGGCCTTATCTCACATGGTTTTAAAGCACGCCCCCGGGGTTCTCTTACTGTATTTTTAAAAATTACATACCTAATATTTATGACTTAAATAAATATAAAAATGAATTTATATGATATAATTTTCTTAACAATATTTACTAAATATGAAATAACAAAATGTTATGTTAAGAAATATTACACGTTAAAAATGGATTTTCAAATTTTTTTCAAAATGTATCTTTTTGGTAAAAAGTGTATCTTTTAAGAAACCAAAATGTATCTTTCTCGAAATTTCACTGGCAACACTGGTTTTTAAGCCAGAACTGTGATTTTAGTCTCATTTTTATTTTTTATTAATTTTAAAAGAACAAACATTTAATTTTTTTTTATTTTTTATTTTTTTTAACTTCAACGATATCTCTGAAACTACTGCCCAGGCAGAAATTACGACTCTTCTAAATATTATGTACCGCCACAACCCTGTAAATACAAAATTGTGACTCTACCAAAAATATGGTACCATCACAACACTGTAGACACAAAATTACAACCTTAGTTTTTTAATACCGTTTTTTAATAAGATTCAACACCGGTACAACACCCTAAATACTTAACAATGGACTTATTGAGAGGCGAGTTCGGTGAACAATTGGCCGCCTAGATCGTGCGATTTAACGCCTTTAGACTATTTTTTGTGGGGCTATGTTAAAGCTCATGTCTATACACACATGCCCGCTTCAATTGTCGCATTGGAAGACAACATTGAAGCATTTATTCATAAGATACCGGCCGAAATGTTGGAAAGAGTATGCCAAAATTGGACTAAGCGGATGGACCATTTGAGGCGCAGTCACGGTCAACATTTGCATGAAATAATCTTCAAACATTAAATTATATGGACCGTACTATCGATTCAAATAAAGATTTCATGCATTTTTCTGAATTTTATGTGTTTTTTTTAAACTTTCCTATAGCTCTTAAAAAATCACACATTACAAGAATTAAACCTTAATTTATTAATACCGTGTTTATAATAATTCTACAAATTTTAGTCTTGGAATTTTTTTTTAACTAAATATGGTGAACCGCTTTCAAGTTACTGCAATATATCGAGCCCTTATAGCAAAAATGATGTAACCAACAAAAATAAAATTTTACAGGAGTTTTTTTTTAAATCTTTTTGCTTCAAGTCTCGGGTTTCTTTTGAAATTGCTTTTGCTCTCATTTCGTAACGATACTTCTCAAAGATATGAGATTTTTAGAGATGATGCAAATTATCAAAAAATTCATCAAAAGACAAAAATCTAAAATGTTGTTGGTTACATCATTTCTGCTATTAGGGCTCGATATGTAGCGGAAGTGTCTCAATTTTGGACATAACGGTATATCTCGAAAAGTCGAGCTGATAGAAAACGAAGAGCAGATTTGGAACCAGCGTCCAAAATTGGGTTAAAAACAACATTCTTAATCAATCGTATCGGTTTTACGCTATATCAGTATCGGGCTGTTGGTACAGAAACTTTTATATCGGTTTTACCATTTAATTAAACAAGAAACCTAGTATAAGGGGTTTTAAATGACTTAGATGACCTATGTTTACATTTTTTTTTTATTTAGTCTATTTTTTCGACCTTTTAATTTAATTTCTTCTTTTTTCAAATCAAGCTTAAGGTCAGGTCAAGAAAAATATATTAATTTATTATTTCCAATATTTCGCTGCCACAATGGACAGCTTCTTCAGGGATCTTAAGTTTATAAATTTTAAACAAATTTTTTATAAAACAAAATTTAAATTAGGGGCTTAAAGCACAAGGGGTTCAAGTGACTTATTTTAAATAATGAGACTGGAGCGGTTGTTTCGCTTGTGCTGCAATGGAAGCAGGTATTTTAATGTCAAGTGCTTGAATTTATCACTATATCTAGCGTCCAGATGAGAATCCTACATTCACCTCTTGTGCTCTGAACAACTTCTCCGAAATATACCTATTATTCCATATGTAAACTCAATTTTGGAAAAAGGCACTTAAACCCCTTGTGCTCTAAGCCCCTCAAATTAAATAACAAAAATTGACAACATGAAAAATAAAAAATAAAAATAATACACAGGAAACAAAATTATTCTATTACATTTTTCTAAACTTATTCAATTTCCTATCTTATTCTTATAAATTAAATGTCTGTAATTCTGAGCTACATTGTCTGTATCGGTTTTAAAATTAATTCTTTGTTCTATTGGTGTGTTGATTATTTGTAACATTTCTAGCATGAAGCGTCGTTTGTAGTTTGTTTCTGTATTTAAAACTGTTGTATTTTCCAAATCTGGTGTATGTCTAAAATTGGCACAATGTGAAGACAATGCAGTTTTTTGAGAAGATATATTTTTGTATTTTTGATCAGATCTATGTCCTGCTAGTCTAGTTTTTAATTTGTTTTTCGTAGTACCTAAATATACCTTGTTACATATTTCATTATCCTTACCCTTGCAGGGAATTTTATAAATAATATTAAATCTATCTAATTTCTCTGTTCTATCTTTCATTTTACTAAATAATCTATCTAATGTATTATATGTCCTATGAGCCATCCTATAATTATTAATGTCATAAACATAAGAGTTTTCCAGTCGTTCAGAAATCACTGGTACATAAGTTAAAGACTTATAAACTTTAGGTTCAGTAACCGTAGTCCCACTACCTTCCCTACGTCCTTTGTACTGTCCAATCAATCTACATATCAATTCTCCTGGGAAATTATTATCCTCTAAAATATTCTTGATTTTTATTTAATTTTTTCTATGAAAAACTATATCGCTAATATTTAAAACTTTATCTATAAGATTTTTGGCAGTATTTATAATAACTCTTCTCGGATGTTTTGAATAATAATTAATAATTCTTCCTGAAGAAATTGGCTTCTGGTACCAATCTACTAATAACATATTCCCCATTTCTTATAATTAATGTGTCTAAATATGGAAGCTTAAGATCACATTCCTTTTCAATTGTTAATTTAATATCCTGGTGAAAGGAGTTAAATATGTTTAACATGTTTTCTATTTCACATTCTGAAATAATACAAAATAGATCATCTACATATTTTGTTATAATTTTTGGTTTAGTAGTTAATCCTCTAATACAAGTATCTAGAAGCTCCTCCATAACTATATCTGCTACAACTGGAGAAGCTGGAGAACCCATAGGTAATCCTTTTTGCTGAGAATATATTTTGTTATTATATTGAAAATACCTACTATCATCTATGCAAAATTTGAGAATCCTTAAAAATAATTCTTTTTCAATAGTCGTATGTTCCCTAATTATATTCCATTTGCGTTCTATAATATTTAAGGCTACATCTATAGGAATACTAGGGAATAATGAGATTACATCTAACGAAATTACCCAATAAAAAATTGAGCTTCGAGCGAAGCAGGTTTGTAAGGGAGAAATGTAAGAGTTTCGCTTACCATTGCGCTTACGGAAGACATGAATTTTATATGGCAGTTATTTTTTAGTATTCTCCCTTACAAACCTGCTTCGTAGTAAGGGAATGCCGTAGCACTTTTTATTTATTTTTTATAAAAATTGTTAAGAGTTATTTTACTTACTTTACTGCATTTCTGTATGTCTTATTGCGTAGCGCATAATTGTGCGCTTATTTTTTTAAATGTACCATTAGTGCTTCGCAAAATGATAAAATTTTTTATTGGGTATCTTCTCCTTCTTTTCTATCTTGATGTTTTTAATCCTATCTTTAAATTGTAATTAGTTCCTAGCATTGTATACTGAATTGGTCTTAAAGGAAATGACTCCTTATGGATTTTAGGAACTCCATATAATTTGGGTGCGTAGAAGTTGTTGTTTTTTTTTTATATTTTTAGTTAGGCTTTAGTTCATCAAATTTACAAAAGCAACGCCAAAAATTATATTGAAAGCAAAAACAAAATCGAAAATATTTCATAATTTTGTTGTTGTTTTCTATAGAAATGAATATTGAATTTTTAAATTTTAAACGCTGCATAGCTTGAGGCGTTGATAATTTTTAAACGCAATATGTATTTCTGAAGAAAGCAACAACAAAATTTTGAAAAATTTTTGACATTGTTTTTGCTTTCAATGTTATTTTTGGGATTGCGTTGCGTTTTACAAATTCAGGGCCTTAATTTTCATCAAATTCCTTCCTCAGTGAAAATAATTTAATGAACTTGAGCCTAACTAAAAATATCAAAAATTAAAAATTAACAGTTCAACTAAAAATCACAATTGTTTTTTTTTTTCTTAAAATATTTGGGGGATTCAGGAGGTAGTCATAAAGTCATATGACTTAATAACAAATTGGTTTTATAATATGTAATATAAAGGTTAGTTTATTTCTCGTAAAAGATATTGCATTTAAATATTTATTAGAAAGTGTGAAAAAACTCAAAATTTTTGGTAAACAATTTTCACAATTTCCAAGCAATTAAACTATTTGTAATGGGCGATTTCTCACTTAATATTTTTTAAAATTTCCATCAAAACATAAATTCTAATTTCATGTTTATCGGAAATGTGAGTTTTATTTTCCAAAAACCGAAACGGTATTAAGAAAACTGTATTAAAGCGGTATCGGTTGCCAACCTTGAAGTATGTATTTAATGCTGGGTACACACTATGCAACACATTTACGCAATCTAGTGAATTAAATTCATTTTTATTCATTACAGGTTGCATCAACATCAAAACGCTTTGATATTTTGAGGTTGCATTGAAACAGATTGCACTGTGTGTACCCAGCATAACAAATATGATAGCAACCCTACAAGAAATGAATGAGTTTTCGGTCACATTCGGTCATTTCTTTCTATCATTTACTGAACACCAAAATTAAAAATGTGACTACTCGCTCATTCATTTCTTGTAGGGAAGTCTTCGTGTGTGATTTTAATATTTGAATTTACAAATTATATATTGAAATCGTGATTACTCTTTCACGCGTGATTAATGTTTGAAGTAATTACAATCACTTGTGATTTGTGAATCATGCATGAAACGTTTAGCAGGGCCATCCGAAAAAGTGTATGAGATCAGGGTTTTAAAAAAACAAAAAACGAAAATGTGTGTACAACTTTTCGCTTTTTGAGTTGGTTTGACAACAACATTTTTTTTTGGACAATGTCAACTGAAGAAGTGGAAGAAATGGCAGGTTTTCTACTTTGACTGCAGTTTTTTATAAGATCTCTAAAAAAAAAAAAAAAAATAGGTAAGATTACCTAGAAATACATTAGCTTGGCAAGGAAAACGAAACAGCTGATCCGCAACATATACCCTTACATTAAGTCACCTATCGGCTACATAGTTTACCTATTATAATAGTCGTTTTGCTTCCTCACACGATTATAATAAGTTTCGCAATATAAAAATATGGAAAAGAAAACATTGTATATTATCAATTATTTATTTAATATAATATCTGTGGCATTTTGACAAAACATCTTAAGTCGAGATAAGATAGCAAAAAAAGTTTAAAAAAAAACTCGGTGAAAAAATCATTTTTATTAAATAATAAAATATACCAAAATTAAAGAAACATTTCGTTTATAATACAAAATTTTAAAATCGTAAACAAAAATGTTTTTTGAAGAAAAATTCGTATAATTAACAGCATTTTTTTCAATTTTTTAAATTTGACTTAAGATGTTTTGTCAAAAGGCCACAGATATGTATTGCAAATGTCTGGGTAACTTCAGAGTACTCAGGTCTTAAAGAAATGTGTCTTCTATGTATTTGCGCAATCCAAAACGTTTTTGGTAACAAAATTTATAAAAATAAAATAAAAAATTCTCAGAGAAACCATGGGGGGTGTGCTGGAAATCGCAAACGCAAAACGCAAGAACTTGGAGGCTGTTTATAATACACTTTGTATCAAATTGTTTATAATTTTTGTTATAAAATTCAGTTTAATAGAGAAATGTTTGTATAATTATTGTCTTAAATTTCTTTTATTACAGAATCTTACTAAAAAACGACTTTTAAAATTCTTGCGTTTTGCGTTTGCGATTTCCAGCACACCCCTGCATACTTGTTTCCATTTTGCAAGCCTTAGAATATTATAATACAAATTTGCAATAAAAGCTTATGGTAAAAATAAACTGAAGATGATGTCTTAAATTAGTGTTATAAATTGTTTAAGTGATATTTAAAAGGTTTGTTTTCAAGTTAAAATAGTGAAAATATTTATATGTAGTATAACTATATAAAAGGAACAATTTTTTAATGAAACATTGAAAAGTTAAAAAAGGCTTTTTGTTATTCATTAATAAAAAAACTGCAATGATTCAATTTATATTAACATTAAACTGTACAACTAAAATACCTTGATTTGATACTCTTAACGCTTTATAATGCTTCATCGGAGATAGTATTGGAAGAAGAAGTATAATTGGTGTCAAACAAAGGAAGATTGCGATATTGTGCACTAGGACGTTTAAGGTTTTGTAAATTTTGATACATCTACATTGAACAATTTAACAAACCATAAAATATACATACAAATTTAAACATAATTTGTTTTTTTCCATACCAAATACACAACATAAGAGGGATTGATTACGAAATACCAAAAAAACAAATAAAAAAAAAAAAAAAGAAATTAATTTAGAGTCTATAATTCAAAAAATAAAATCCAATGTAAATTTTAAAGTTTATTTAACAAAACGTGCAATTTTCGCTACTACATACTACAAATTTGAATTTAATTATCAATTAAAAAAAATCCTTGTTTTCTTTACGAACACAACATTACTTACCAATGCCTTGCTATTAATTAAATTACGTACAGCAAAGGCTCGACCTGATAAATTTTGTTTTGCCAATTTTGCATTGAGATTTTCTAAGAACTCGGCTTTTGCTTTTGATCGTATGCTAGTTGTTTTATCGACATTTGTGCTGGTATAGTCTAAAATAATTGATTTATGAAGAAAAAACAAATGTGAAGAGAAAAAATATTATGAAAATTGTTTGAGTGTTAAAAAAAATAACGAATTAAAATTAAGCGTGTTTGTAAAGCATTTGCATTATAATCATTAAAAAAAATATTAATTAAAAAACGAAATATTAACGAACAATAATAAGATTGTTGAAACAAATAAGATTTCTTGATAAAAATTACATCTGTTTTCGAGTTAAATTTGTATGTGGTTTATTAGGGATATGATTTTAAAGAATGTTGTTTAGAATGGGAAATTATAGAAAAAGGTAAATATTTATTGTATTGAAAATTGTATGGATTTGTAAACATAAAAATGAACTATAAATGATTAAGCTTTTAGTAGATATTTTTTTTTCATAAAGGAATTTGTTTATTCAAAGCATAAAAATAAACATAAAATACAGACTGAATCTGTGACAGAAATTTAATTATTGGAAAACATTCGAGATATGTACATACATATCGATGCCCCAATTGTTACCTTTTCTGCAATATAACTCTATTGCATGGAGGTATCGATACGAAAATTAATTGCTGAATTGAAAACAATAGCGGTTTTTGACTCTTGGTAGTAAAAGCCCTTGTAGACCTTAATAATCTTATTAATGTAGTTAACGTTCTAATATTTTAAACACCTAAAAACATATCGTATCGATTGTATGTTATCGAAAAAACAACAACAGTGAAGTATGTATTTTAATACAACATACAAACGATACAACGATACAAGGAGTTTTGTGAATACGGAAAATGTATTCAACTTTTGTTTACTATGCTGTGGTTTAAACATCACACAAAAAGCTGTAGTTAACACGTGTGTTAAATAAAACAGTTGACGAAACTCTATCTTTCTCTTAGCAGATTCTTAAATTATCGATACACACGAAAAATATACTCGCGCCTTGTAGTATAAAATCGTATTAAATATAATAGAGTTGTACTCTTAATACAACATAGGGTAAAAATTATACCAAATTCGGGTAATTACCCATAAGTTGGCAGCACTGAAATAAACAAAAAATTTACATAAACCCAAGGTATATTAGCAGGTAGTCTCGGAAAGCCAGCTGGTATTTTTTATTTGCTTGTCAAATGTTGCATACTAAACAAGTAAACAAGTTTTTTGTCTTTATCTTTTGTCTTTTTTGTCTCTTTTTTGCTGTTGGCAGTTCGTATCACAAAACAACAATAAAAAGCCCTGTTGTTTGTTTTATTGTACAATTGTTGTAATCTCGCGGCTACCTGTTATAAATAACCGTCACACTGCGGCTAAAAACGCTGTGACCAGCTGGGCTAGAGAGCCCACCTCCTTATTCCATCATGATTGTGTCAAAAACGAAATGTACTAAAATTATTTTGTATAAATTCTACTACGGGCGTTTGGACACTTAGATCGGATTTTAAAACGACCTACTGACTATGTTATCCCTTACGAGGACTTTGAAGGGGATTTTAATTTCATCCAGGCGCGAATAGTGTACACAGACGGTTCTAAGATGAAATGTTGTGTTGGGTCTGATGATCTCGATGTACGAACCTCATATCGTGTTCCAAATGAATAAAGGCTGAAATACTCGTAATAAAGAAAGCATGCACCGTTGTTTATTACAGAAATGGTCGGTGGAATAATATCGTTTTTTTGTCCATAGCCAGGCAGCGTTCTTGTTTTTTCGCTCACATCATAACGCATCTCTGCTAGTTGGTCAGTGTAGAAATGAATTCCACAGGTTAAGTCCTTTGGCGGAAACTACCCTATTATGGGTTCCAGCGTACAGGAACCACTATGGTAATGAATCGGGGACAAACAAGCCAGGACACGTTTGGCTTTGGATCACGGCGATACCAGTCGCAATAACCCTTGAACGATTAAAAGCGGAATTTTAAAGCACATAGAGTGCTAAGCTGGCAAGAGATGGCATAACATAGACACCTGTAGGTTCACTAACTTACCGTGGTCCCCCTAAAATGTAAATCGTACATGAAAAGGACTAATCGGAGGTACAGTTGTTGTAAGTTTAACCTTGTCATTGCCTGCTAGGAATTCATGCAAATAGATTGGATTACTATTTAATGTACTTTTCCGCGGTTGCGACGATCCTTTAAAAAGGAATTGGTTATCACTTTCTCCCTGAATCTCCGACTATAATATTCAACAGATACAGCTTGCCGGGCAGCTTTTCCGCGATATCGGAAATTAAAATAGTGGATATCTTAGGGCTACGGACTGGGTCTCATACTTCGCACCGTTACTTCACATCCCGATTTTAGCGGATAGTGTGGTCCTTTCAAAAGGTGTCCCCGTAGATTCTACATGATTTCTCATAGTCTGCAAAATAACTCGTTAACCGACGGACACTTAGAAACTTCTAAATCTAGTTTTCTGTTTTAGAAGTTTATATTTAGTTTTCGGAATTCCCGAATTGTATTATAGAAATTTCCTAACTTTAAAATACTGAATTTGTATTTTATATCAAACATCACCATATTATACAGATCGTCTAAGGTTTAAAAAAAAGTCTGTCCAGCTGAATTTGCTACGTGCACCAAAAAATAGTCTATATATAATACCAAAACTTTTGTACATTGTACAAAATACGGAGCATAAACACGACATTTTTACGAACAATGTTCGAAAATACATATTTGTAAAATATAAAAATAATTCGTATATTTAAGAAAATTTGTTCATTCATGATTGCACCTTGCCAAAATTCTAATACGACCCTAGAATGTAGATTTTGTACTAATACATAATGGATATTTATACAAACAAAAATCATCAATAAAAAAATTGTATATATACATAGCAACCCCTTACTTTAATCAACTTTACTACCAGTAGTCTCTTTTAAATGTTGACATAAGGATAACTGATATATAAGTCAAAATCACCCTACAAAAATAAATGTCAGTAGATCCATATTAGACAGTATCTTCGATTTTAAAATCTGTTTTATCGGTTTTCGTGATAGTAATGAGAAAAAGTGCAATAGAAGTTGCTGTACTTAAACGACAAACAAATGATTTGGTTTTAGCCGTGTTGAGAACCTTTTGACACTGGTTAAATTTTTTTTATTTAAAAATCTTCAAAATTTCAATAAGTCTGATAAATGTTATATTCGGCATTATTGTAACCTAGACAAATAGTTAGATTTTGAATAACGTTGTGTGTCATTCATACAACATCAAAGTTAACTAAAAATTTTAAAACAATGCATGATGGCCCAAAACCCAATTTCTCTGGCCCAAACGTTATTTTTTAAATTTTCTTTTTTCGCAAGTTTTTTTGTTTAAAAAGTGTTTTTTACCGTTAATCAACAGAACGGCAAACAGGGAACTTTTTATTTAGGATTACATACATATTTAAAATATTTGCAGACAAAAATTAGGATGTTTTGAATGAAGTTGAAAAAAATTGCAGAAAAGCTGCAGACGTATACATTTCTTTAAGTCCAGTAATTTTATAAATTTCACAGATTTCACAAAATATGACATTAACAATATATAATAACTTTCGCCAGCAAAATTGTGTTTTTGACAGACGTGCAATGGTGAGTTGATTGATGAAATTTTAGCAATTTTTTTTAGGCAGTCAAGAAAATTTATTGCACAATTTTTATGAAAATCTGCTAAAAAAAACAAAACATTAAGAGCCACTTTTTGGGTTTGAGATTAAAGTTAATTTTATTCTATAATTAGCTAATCTGAGAATTAAGTTAATCTAGTATCAATTGAATTTGATATTTTTGGGTGGTGGCTTAAACCATGTAGCGCTACCATACTGAGCACAAATAAATGGCAACTTTTTTGCAAATATTAACTTTTTATCAAGCAATATGAATGTTTTCAAAGAAGAAGAAAATGCGCGAATTTAATATTGTTTACAAGATAGAAATTTTTTGCATTTAAAGAAAAAATATATTACAGAAAAAATATAGTATTGAAAAATTATATAAAAGTGCTAAGCAATGTTTTAAAATGTATTTAATGTTTATATTTTTGCAAAAGTTTTTTATTGTAAACATGTGTATGTCGACAGTTTAAGTTTAGGTTTAAACCACCACCGTTGGCCGCTTAAACTATCAAAAAAAAAGTTAAACAAATACAACTCAAAAAGTAATAACGGGGATTAAAGTTAATTTAATCGCTAATCTCTAACCCAAAAAGTGGCTCTAACAGATGTTTAAGAAAAATTAATTTCAATCAAGGACCGTAAAAACTCAATATTAGAGTCAAAGGAGACCTAAAACCGATAGATTCGTATTGAAGTGATCTTTCAGAATCCATTGTAATTAAAAAAATACAATTTTTTCGACATCGTGAAATAGGCAGTTAAGGTTGACGTTAGTTAAAGGATACACTTAGCCTATACACTTTCAAAGGTTTAGGACCGTTTTCACAACTTACCTATATCTAAAAGTAGAATTTAAAAAGTGTTCCATTATTAAAACTTTAACCTAAAGTGAGCGATAAAGTTAATTAAGGTTCATCCTACCTGGTAGGTTAAAGTAAAGTTGTAATAATAGAAATCATTTTATACGGCCTATAAAATCCTAACTTTAGCTATCGGTAAGTTGTGAAAATGGCCCTTGGTGTATCAGTTAACTAACGTGAACTTTTACTTTTTTTTGGCATAAGACAAATTAATAAAGTGTTATTAAAAATAGAAAAATTATCAAAATATGTATACTACACAAACTAATGGCGATTTCTTTTCTGAGAAAAATGTTGCATTAATGTTACATGTTCTATATTTTTGTGTTCGTTTGTACAAAAAATACAACTGTGGGAAAAATTTTAAAGTTCTTTTGTGAATATGTTGATAAAAAACGTGCAAAACATGTTGCATGTTTTACCTTTACTTTTACTTAAGGTGTTCATACTGCCCTGTCTTACAATTTTGGTACTTACTACTTTGTTTGTACAACCAATGTTTTATTTTGTTTGTCATAATTCAAAAGCTCATAATTTTGTAAAAAAATTATTTTAAAACAAAATATAAATATATTTACACATTAAAATAAAAAAAAAGTATATTTATATGATAATCATTTAAATTTTTTTAAGCCATTAGTGATGTCAATATTTGTTTCCAAGCCATAATTGCGTGCAGAAACCGCTTAAATAGCTTTAAAAATCGCTCATGAAGTACATTAATGATGAAAGTGTAATAGTTGTAAATAAAAGCAGCTAATTGTGTTCTATTGAAATTGCACAACATGTAACACTTCCAGTGATTATAGGTAACATTAGAAAATGTTACATGTACATACTGTAACATATTTTTTTCAGAAAAGAAATCGCCATAAATAAAGCATGTTTTATCTATGTAGTTCATTTAAAGTGCAACAATGTTTGAGATGATTTTAAAAGTGGGGAAATAAATGAAGGTTTCATAAAATGATAATGAGGGTAATGTTTATAGGACCACCTTGAGAACTTTTGTTCCTATGTACATATATAGTAGGTAAAGAGAAAAACAAAATGCAGCAGCAATATAGACTTGTTGCTCTTAATTTCTTCCACAATACTTACGACGACAAAGTTTTTAATTCAAAAATAAAGTTTTAACTTAACACAAAAATGGAAGCAGCATGCAAAAAAAACGTATAAAAAATTAACAAAAAACGTTCTTGATACATATTCTTCGGAAACAACCAAAAAGTTTTGAAACAAAGAAAAATGTATTGTAAAATTCAAAAAATATGAATTCTCTGCCAAGCTAAGAGAGAAAACTTAAAAGAAACTCATAAAACAGGCATTAGGAAAAACGCGATCTCACTTGTGTTTGGGGCAGTATTTAATTGATGGTTGTAATACAATGAGCCAGCATTTCCGCCACCGCCAATATCGTATTGAGCAAAACCAATTCCGCCACCACTGCCGCTACTACGGCGGCTACTGGTGCCATAAATACTGGCGACTGATGAGGGAGTAGGTGAACTACAAATAGGTGAAGCTGGTTGAGAATGGACGGATGCAGCACTAGGCGAATGACAGTGTATAGTTGTGGTTTGAATAAATGGATTTGTAGCTACAAATATTTTCTGTTGTACACTGGAATGACGTGAGGGTACAGGTGGCTGTTTAACATTAACCGTGGCCACTTTATGCCTATTACCAGATAAGGACGATTGTTGTTGCTGCTGCTGCTGCTGTATTGCATGTTGTTGTTGTTGATTATGTGGCAGTGGCATGGGTGGACGTTGACTAATATGAGGATTTTGATATTGTTGAACTTGTTGATGGCCTGCGACTATGGCGGCCGGAGCGTGATATTGTTGCTGTGGGGCTGGATGTGTACCATATATACTTTGTTGCTGTTGCTGCTGATGCTGCTGTTGTTGTAAACGTTGTTGTTGAATTATATTTTTAGGTAAAGTGGAGGCAGAATTAGCTGCCGCATATGTAGCCAAATTTGTTGGCTGCTGCTGATGATGATTATGATGGTTACTAGTGCTGCGTTTGGGCATAGTAGCTGAATTATTATTGCAATGTATTGGTGGTGGTGGAGGATCTTCAAGCGGTGGCGGACAGGTATAATGCTGAGCTGTGTGATGTGTTTGCTCGCGTTGTAGCTGCTGCTGATGATGACCCGTTTGATAATGAGATTGATGAGCTGCCTGTTCAGGCGGCGGCATGGGGGACTGAGACATAGGCATTGATTGATGCAATTGTCGCGATGGCTGATTACCTGTAGCATTTGACAATTTTTGCAATTGTTGCTGTTGCTGTTGTTGAGCAGCTGTTAAATGTTTAGGTGCATAATATTGAGAAGAATATTGATTTTGGTTTGTATTGAAAGTGGCATTGGCATTTGTTTCAGCAGCTGCATTTTGCGCATTATTTAAAGGGGGTTGATAATGAGAAGTAGTAGAAGTTGTAGAATTGATAGTATTTACAGAATTTTGAGCAATATGAGCAGATGTGGAAGTAGAACAAGCTGAAGTAGAAGTAGTGTGAGAAGTATAGTTATGCGAGGATTTGCTAGAACCCGTTGATGTTTTATGACTAAGATTAGAGGGTGATTCTTTTGTAAATGAAGTCACTTTGGAGAGTAACGATGATGTCGAAGATGATAGTGGAAAATGTGGTAATGCATTGAAACTAGCTGTAGCTGTAAGCTGTGTATTTGTTGTATGACTAACTACTGATGTAGTCGATTTCAAAGATGTTTGGTATGATGTTGTTGTATTTGTTGAGGAAGCTAGTGAAGATGATTGTGATGGAGTTTGTAATGATGATGTTGATGATGAAGTGCTAAAACTACCATAAATCTTAGATTTAATATTTTCAAAAAATTTACCGTCGTAGGTTTGCTGCTGCTGTTGTTGTTGTGGGGTTGGCTGTATTGCATGAGGCGACATTTGTTGATGATGCTGCTGCTGTTGTTGATAGTTACGCATATATATGTCCTCCCTCTGTTGCTGGTGGTTTACCGTTGTCACACCATAAATGGCTTCATTCGAGTTTTGCTGTTTACTGCTTAAGCGAGCATTTAATTGAGCTATTAAATTTGGGTTGGTTTTGGGTTGAGCTGGCACATGGGATTGTGTAGGTAATTGATGACCATTTGGACCGGGACTGTTCGTACGAAAACTAGACATATTATTTAGAATTTTCGGTTGTGCATATATGCCACCGCCGGGTGATGAAGTGCGAAATGACTGTAATAAGTAAATGAAACAAAAATATGTATAAATATAAAAAAATATATTTATATTAAAAAATTAAGTTAAATATTAAAAAAAAAAATTAATAGGAATTATGATGCTTTAAAAAGTTTGGATTTAAACGTTTTTTGTAAAATTTGTTGTCAATACTATTCATTAAGATTATTTCATTATCATGCTGGACGTAAATAATAAATAAGTTATTCTTTTCATTTTTAACTACACTTCAGACATCTCAAATTGTTAAAAATAATTAACTATTTTGAAAGTTTAATTATTTTGAAAAGTATTAACTTTTCAAACTCCAAATTCTAGTTCGGCACAATTTAAATACAAATAGAACTCAGAACTTTCTTTAATAGATTTAAATAGAAATTATTTTAAAAAAAGTACAATTGAGTAGAAGTCCACTTGCAAACACCGCCAACTTAAAAAATAAAAAAAAATAAAAATTCTGCAAAAGCCCCCATTTTATTTGTTTTTTAAAATGCCTCCTCCCTAAGCCATTATCAATCTCGTTCACAACTCGGTAAGTTATACGCAATTTCTGGTTAAATATTCAATACTGCTGCAAAACTCTCTACATGGCTTGGCATTTTAATTTAAAAAAATTGTTTTAGTCCATTTTCTCGGAATTTGGCTTTTTCACTTGGAGTGTTTGCAAGTGGACTACTCAATTGTACTTAAGAATTTTTTTTAAATAATTTCTATTTAAACACATTATAAATTACTCAAATTTATTTAGATTATTTTGAGATGGCTTAGTATTTATTGAACCAATCAGAATTCTAAACATTTCTCTCATTCTTGATATCACCCATTTTAAATTGTATTTGAAATTATTAATTTTTAACAATGGTATAATACTGTTAGCTGGGTTAGTATCACCAAAACGGCAAATAAATACTCTCATTGACTTACAGTTGGCGAATTTGTGCCATAAATGGCTTCACCATTATTATAGTCTAGATGTGGCTGCTCTTGATATTGATGATGACGATGCTGTTGATGTTGCTGTTCTTGTAATTGCTGCTGCGGCAAATGATTATTGTTACTATATGAAGCAGCCATAGTTGGTGTAGGCAATTGTTGCTGATAACGTAACGGTAGGGATAGTTGATGTTGATGATGGTGGGAATAAGGATGATTAGGATTTGGTGGTGGCAAAGAAGGGGGTATATCACCAAGATCGGTTTGCAATGTGGTTTGCGGTGATAGGGGTGTTGGTGGTGGTGTAGACGTTGTACGTTTAGTTGTTGGTGGTGATAACAAAACGGGAGAGGATTTTGTATATTGGTGATGGTACTGTTTTGGTGGCTGTTGATAAAGTGGTGATATTATTTTATTAGGAGTATTATTAAGCATTAAAGCAACATTTGCGATTATTTTCTTAGGCGTTCTAAAATTATCTTTTTCAGAAAATGATTGTACTTCAACATAAGTATTATAATAAGCATCATATTCAGGTTCATCGTGCATGGGTAAAGTTACGGGTGATGTAGGAGTGGTAATAGTTGGAGAACAGATATTATACTGATAGTGATGGTGTATAGGGCTCTGTGTATATGATATAACGGAGTAGAAGTGTGATGTGTTTGTGGATATGAATATTTAGAGGTGTAATGTGGAGAAATAAAGTAAAATAAAATATAAGTACATAAGTAGCAAAGTAATGAAATGAAAATATAAAGTGATTGTAAAAATGAAAATTAATAAAACAAAAAAAGCAATTAAATTATATGATATGTATATATGTACATACTTGATTTGGAAAATATTGCTTGATATAAAAGAAAATATTTGCAAAAATTTAAGCATTTAGCTTTTTTTAACGGAAGTTTTCTTGGCAAGTTCTAAGTTTATAGAAAAACAAGAAAACAAAAAATTGCTAAATGGATAAATTTACATTCCCTTTCTGTCTATAAACTTGGTACTTCCGCAAAAAATTTGCTTTGTTAAAAATTGTTATTTCATGGTTATTGAAACTTTTCGAATATTTATAAAATTGATTTTGCTCCTATTTCCATATCTATAACATTTTCCAACTAATTTTAAGTGTTTCTTTAATGCTACAAATGTTGATAAAAGCCTTATGCGATATCCATGTGTTGATACATGTTTAGATTCATTGCTGTAGTACATATACATTTGAATGGCCTTTGGCCACCTCACCTGTAACATGGATTGTTGTTGTTGTTGTTGCTGCTGTTGTTGTTGGAGGCGTCTTAGTGTATGAGGCGAAGCTGGTTGGTGACGCAAACCCGCTAAAGCTTTAACCGTTTCGGAGACTTTTTGTGAAGAAGTAGGCATTACCGATGGTGTTGTGGTGGGTGCAATTTGTTTTGAATCCAATAAATATGCCGGAGGTGGAGGTAAGTTTTCGGTGGAAGTATTTAAAGAATGGGCTTGTTGATGCAACATGTTTGTAGCATTCGAATTGGTGGGCTAAACTCGATAGTGTGTTTTCAAGAAAATTAAAATAAAAAAATAATAAAACAAAAATAAAAATATAAAAACAAATTAAACTAACTGAACTAAAACTTAAAAATCTAAACAAAAACTAGTGAGTTAAAGTATTTAATACTAAAGTGTAATTCGAGTTGTTAATTTTTGTTAGACGCTTTTAGCCATACTCCCAATTGTTTTAATATATTTTTTAAGGAAATCTTATGTTACAGTCACACTCAGAGAAGACTCTAATTTTATAAATTCCTGCACTTTTTTTTCATATACTATACATGTTTTCAAAATTACGTGTAGTAATTAAGAAAATAAGTGGTGTTTGATTGATTTGATGTTTGACTACTTACCGTTGTTGGGGTATTTGGACTAGGTGTTACTGATGAACTGCGTCTTACTGGCGGTGGTGGTTTGGCAGTATTTACTGAAGACCTTCTAGCAATACGTGTCGATCCTATGGAATACATAAAATATTATTGAGTATTTTCTGTTAAATGTTATAAAAATATGTTTGAAGGTAAGTAAAATTGTATTTTTAAAAGATATTTTAATAACAGCTGTGAATATTAAAATTATGCACATGTTATACAAGACACCATAAAAGTTAAATCATTCATAGTTTTTTTAGTTTATTATTATTTTTTCTTGTTAAAAAGGAAACTTTTAAATAATTTAAGAAATGAATTGAAATATTCGGAAATAACATAATCACCCCTATCGTGAATAAAAATTCCTTGGGAGTTTTTTCCCTTTTTCCATTTTTCCTATGTTAATTCAATTGTAAACATGGGAAAAGGGAAAAAACTCCCAAGGAATTTTTATTCACGATAGGGGTGAATAGTATAATTTTTTGTAAAAATCTGTAATTAAATTTAAAAAAATTTGCTAAAAATTAACATTTTATAAGTATTTCAAAAATGATATCTAAGAAATGTTAAAAATGATATCAAACTCAGTTTGTGATGCATTCATCAATATATGTATAATATATATGAGACATAGATAATTTCATTAAAAGGTGTAAAATTCCGCTGTAGAATGGAATTTCCATTAAAAATTTATTATATTTCTAATATTATTCTTAAATTATTTAAAAACTATTTTAATTTTAGCATTATGAGAAAACTATTTAATTAAAAAGGGTTGGTTATTTTGATCGTTTTTTTTTAATTAATTTTAATATGCAGCAAGTGCACTATTTGCATACATCACATATAATACAACAAAACATTTATTGTTGTTATTTGTTTATTATATGTACAATCGTGTTATGTATTGTTGATTATTTTGTATTGTTTCTAAACGTTAATAATTAATATTTATAGTTTTATTTTGTTATAAATTTTATTGTTTTGTTGCGGTAAAGTGTATGGAGATGTTGATGATAAGTAGAAACGTTTCAATGGTTTTATGTAAAAAAAAAAAAAAAAAAAAAAAAAATGGTAAAAATTAAAATTATTTTAAAGAAACAAAGGTTTATTAGATAGGGAGTAAAAAGTAAAGGTTATTATTTTAGAATTTAATAACAAACATATTCAAAAAAGACGAAGAGTGGAATTTGTTAAGCATTAAGACGAGCACAAAACACCTTGAAGTTTATTTTTATACGATATTAAAGCAGACATTAGAAAACCCTTAGAAAAGTTAGTTAAGTAGAGTTTTTGAAGTATAAGAAATTTTAATTCATTTTTGAATATTTCCACAAAATGCTAAATCAAAAACATATTCTTGTTATTTTGTTTTAATTTTTCTGTAAGTAAAACCTTTTACCAAATGGTTAACACAAATTAAAAAGAAAAACATAAAATTGAAATAAAAAAATGAACACAAACCCGACAATGAAGCTGGTCTTGGCGTAATGCTCGGCTTGGCGACATTAGCTAACAAAGGAGCGGGGGATGTATTACACAACATAGAACCAATACTGTTACAATTATTGGTACTGGTAGGCGGTAATGGAGGTGGTAAAGGTGGCGTAACAACATTAAATGAGGATGAATTCGAAACTAAATCCAGAGCAGGTTGTGAAGGTGATGATGATGATGATGAAGATGTTGTTTGAGGTGGTGAAGATGCCTTATACGCATGAGCTGTCAAAGGCGTTTTAGCATGAATATGAGAATTTGGGAGGTGGCTATTTAAAGTAGGTTTCAATAAATCATGATTGTTGGAAGTTGTAAATGATGAAGATAATGATGATATATGAATATTGTTACTACAATTATTAAAATTATTACTATGGCTAGTCAATGATGAAGATAATGCTGGTGATTGGGACGATGTTGATGATAATGAAGTTTCCAATGATTTTGTTTTATTGGCAATAGAGGAGGAATTACAATTAATACTGTTGTTTATATTGTGATGTAGTTGTTGTTGTGGTTGTTGTTTTTGTTGCTGCCAAGTAGGAGTAGTATTGGAACATGACTGTAGTGTGGAGTTTGATGATAGTTGTTGTTTTTGCTGTAGTTGCTTTTCTATATCCTGTTGTTTTTTTAACTTTTCTTTTTGTTTTAATATTTTAGCCTCTAAATCACTTTTAAAATCTAATTTCGGCGGTGTTGGTAAAATTTTCGAACACTTATTATTAACATTGCTGTTATTGTTGTTGTGGACTTCCATTTGATGTGCTGCTATTCCCTGAAATACTGTTAGACTTAATGGTTTCGGTGGTAACTTTTTACGTATTATGGTCTCACTACTACTACATAAATTATTAACAGAAGGTGTCGACGTGGTCGGTGTTGTTGAGGCATTAGTTGCTGCTGCAACATTAACATTATCACCATTATGTATTTTTTAATTATATATTTTTGTTATTGTATTTTAACTGATTTTAAAGTCGGACTTAAGCAACAAAAAGTGACAAACATATCTATCTTTTTTATTTTTAAATTCGTTTTTAATATTTTATGGCAATTTTAATACCCAAAAAGTTTCTAGGCTCGTTGGTAACCCAAAATATATTTATTAATGAATTTTTAAAACAAAGTGTAATACATTTTACAGACCTATTGAAGATTTGATATATTAAAACATACATTAGACAAATGTATGTATGTAACATCGAACTTGTCACACAGTGTATAATGGTTAAAAAAAATTCTAAAATAACACACATTTTTTTTTGCTTAAGTCCCACTGTTTGAATTCATACCTTTTATTGTTGCTGCTGCCGCCGTCGGAGAACAATTCAACAATTGTAATTGCTCACTAGAAGCACGGAATGATGAAAGTCTCTGTTTTGCGGGCGCCACTGTAGCAGTGTGTTGATTCATGGAATGATCAGTGCTGCCGCTTGGTGAAGCTGGTGAGGAGGTTTCAGTTAGATTATCGGGTAATTGTTGTAACTCTCTCACTTCTTGAGAATATTGAGAGGGTTGTGACGGTTTTGTTCGTAACATAACGATTTCAGAATTTTGTTTGCAATAATCTATATCCGGAGTAATGGGAGGCTGATGATCGTATATCACCACCACATTGCTACCACTATCACTCAAATTGTCACCGTACATATGATGCCGTTGCAAAGATAAAGTATCGGATCTATTGTCATCGTAGCACTGAGAAGCAGACGATGAGGCCGCAAAGTGAATAAATGTGGGATTTTCATAACCGTCACCAGCACAGCCACCCATTACGGAACTAGTTTCACTTATATAACATCGACTTAGTTCAGAGTCACTGTTAAATGCTCCGCCCGATAAGGCTTTTAAGTTGGTTTTTGACAAATCAGCTAATATTTCATTTCCCACACAACCACCTCCTCCTCCTCCTCCTACACCCACACCAGTTTGACTAGTTAGGGATCGGGTGTCAGCATTACAATCTTCTGAAGTGGTATCAGAAATATCAGTACCACATCCGCTACTATTTGTTTGATTGCTAGCTGTACAAAAATCCTTTTCCTGTTGGGTCTGCTGCAAATGCTTTTGCTGCGTAGTCTCGCAAATAATTGTCGTAGTATCATCATCTGTGATTATTGTCATGGTTTCATTGGATATATACGAATCAATACCATCATATAATGTCTTAACATTCTTGTGATGTTCCTCCTCTTGTTCATCGGATACATCGAGTGTGCGTTGGTAAGAATCTAATTCGCCAAGTAAATCATTTAATATTTTTAAGGAATCTTCGAAAGATTTACCTAGAAAATTAGGTGTTTTTGTTTTTTGATTGGAAATAAAGTTGTGTGTACAGGATGGAAATTGTTGATTTTATTTTTTATAAAAAAAAAAAAAAATCAAAAAATTGTTGACGGTGCATAAGGGGAGTGTTGTTGTAGTTTGTTTCAATATGGTGCCATTTATATGTACATGGTGGGGATTAAGTTATTTTTTTTTTTTAATATACATATTTAAATTAAATTTGTTGTTTTCAGAATTAAGTTTTGGTTTTAAAAAAGTTGGGGTTTTTCAGGATTTGTTTGTTTTTTATTTTATAAATGTTGTTTATTGTTTTTATTTATATGGTTTGTATAATAGTTTTTTATGTTTTTGTTGTTGGTTTTTTATTTTGTAAATATTTAACAAAAACATAACAAGTATTGGGCGTGAGTGGGAGAAAATAAAAGAACAAAAACAAAAAAAGTTTTAGTAAAAGAACGTAAAAAGAAATTGGTAATTTTTCAATCAAAGACAACAAAAAACTAAATCAAGTACAATTTTGTTTAAAAACTTAAATTTTTTTTTTTGTTAAACAAAAGTCGACAATATAATATGAAATTTGAGAAAAGGAAAATCCGAAATTCAAATACATAAAGCCTTGAGCAATAAATGTTTTTAATGCTTATCCTCATTAAATGGCGTTTGTAAATCAATAAATTTATATTGAGTGTATAAATTGTATACAAAATAAGTATTAAAATAATAAAAACAAAACCAAATTTTTTATACGATTGGGGGATTCAAACGGTATGCTATCAAGTCATATTGTCAGAATATCCTTTTATTAACCAATAGTTAAAACAAATTGTTGTTGTGTTTCAAGCAAAAAAGTGTCCTAAAATATTAAGGATTTTTATGCTGTGTTTATTGTTTTGTCATAAAGAGTGAGTCAGAAAATATTCAAATATTGTACATTAAAATGTTGGGATATTACTTGGTATTTATACATTTATCCACTTTTTCCGAAAAACCTCCCTTTAAATATCCGTTACCTTTTTGACGAAGTGGTCCACTTACTCTTAAAATCGGACATGTCCTGGGATACCTTTCCTGTGTTTTTTTATTTATTTAATATCTTAAGGTCTATGAATAAATCCTTACAGCCTTATACAATTAATTACACTGTACAACAAAATCAATTTTTTTCCAAAATTACAAGGTCCGGCCTATACATTTTGATAGAGGAGACAAAAAAAAAAGACACGTGGATCGGCCTTTTGAAAGTTTACATCTGAATTTTATTTGAGGGGGGTTAAAGTTTCCCAGCCTTGGCACATTCTTATTGTTATCGTAAATCCTTTAAAACCCTGTTTTAATGGTATTTTTGCTCTTTTTAAAAGAAGGACAAAAAAGACCCATGCCTTGAGGAGTTAGAGGGTTAAATATTCTTCAAAAATGTTTTCCGTAACATTTTACATAAATTAGCTGAACAAATTTTATACCTAAAATGTAAGGGTCACATGGTTTCTTATGCCGATTACCAATAAGAATGTGCCAGAGCTGGGAAACTTTAACCCTCCTCAAATGAAATTCAGCTGTAAACTTTTAAAAACGCCGATACACGTGTCTTTTTTTGTCTCCTCTATCAAAATTTATAGGCCGGACCTTGTAATTTTTTTTTGCGTTGTACAGTGTTATTTAACTTAAGTGTATTATTACGTTTAACAATGTTTACATCTAGAGATAAAGCAACAAATTCAAACATTTCATCAAAGCAACAACACAATTTTCTAAATGGGTCTGCCATAGCATAGTTCGGAAAGTTTTTATATATGAAACTGGGAATTATTTCCTTCCGAAGGTTACTTTATATAATATTAAACATTTTTTAATTTTTCGAATTTATTCTATGAGCTAAATTTCAGTTATGTATTTTATTAAGCTTTTTTCAGAAATGACTTTATACGGACACCAGCAGAATGTAATGCATTTTCTGGCCCGCTACGGCCTTCGTCAGCATTCTTTGTGTCACACTGGATAGTCTGGTAGTGTATAAAGTAATTTCTGAAAAATTGAAGGAATAGAACTATTACAAAAAAGCTTTATAAAATACATAACTGAAATTTAGCTCATAGAATAAATTCGAAAAATGAAAAAATGTTTTTATATATGTATAAAGGATTATAGTACCGTACTGTACGTCGCACAGAGGGATTTGTCCATACAATGTTTGGCAAAAAATATAAGGAGTGCTCGTAGAATGTTGAAATTTTGCTCTGAGCCTTTGGTTAACTCAGTTAAGAAAAATATAAAGTTTCATCAAAATTCGCCACGCCCTCCACCCACCGCCCATAGAACCCAAAATTTTTTTTTGGCCCAAAGTTTTTGAAATTTTGCTCTGAGCCTTTATTTAGCTCAATTAAATAAAAAATAAAGTTTCATCAATATTGGCCACGCCCTCCACACACCACCCATAGAACCCAAAAATTTTTTTGGCCCACAGTTTTTGAAATTTTTCTCTGAGCCTTCATTTAGCTCAATTAAGAAAAATATAAAGTTTAATCAAAATTGGCCACGCCCTCCACCCACCGCCCATAGAACCCAAAATGAAATCAGTTAATAAATCCACATTATTATTGCAATTTATAAGTTCCTTGCACAATTCACTATATGAAACACAAAAGGAACCCATTTTAAAAATTAGTTAGATTTAATAGTTGTCTTAAACTTTTTTTGGCATATACATATTATTATTTCAAATAATCATATGGTTTTGTTTTTCTTTTTTTGTTATTGCTGTCAATCACTTATTAAAAAGTAAAAGCCTAAAAGTATACAAAACCTTTTACTGTAAATATGCATTGCAATTTATTGTAAATATTCACAAAAAATACGTGTTTTATCACAAAATTTATAAGTTTGTTCAGCGATCGCAAAAAGTCGCAGAATTTTTTTAACATAAAATGAAAGAAATCATTCCAAACTTTAATTTAGTAGTAATACTAACACGGAGGTAGACCGAGCTAACTTATTTTTTTTTCTAATGAAAACTGCAAATGCTAAATTTTTTGGAGTCATTTTGATTTGCTCAGATCTCTTAAACTATATATGTAATTTAAATAATTTTTCTTTCCTATTAAATTTAAAATACTATATTTTAATAAGAATGCTCTAAAACTATTCGTAGCTAAACCATATTTATTGTATAAACAACTGAAATGTAGTAAAATTTTCATCAGTTTTCGTTGTATAATATTTAGATAACTTTACCACACTCTTTTTTATACAAAATTTTATTTTTTTCGAAAACAAATCATGGTTTTCTACTAATGAAACACTTCTCTACAGAATTGCATCATAAGATTTCTAAAAAATAACTGTAAAAAAATAGACTTTTTGTCAAAAAAAATACCACTGTGCGTCGTGGAGTGTTTTTATTACAAGAGGTTAATACCTTTTAACGGGCCTAAGTTCTGGACAGTTGGGTAAATTTGCCTCCTGTGGTACAAAATTAGCATTATTGTTTTAATGTCACTCAAGAGCCTTATTTCCATACTGTTTTAAGAAAGGTAAAAGTAATTTTTGTAGACCTTCCGTAATATATATTTCTGTGTTTAACGTGCCTGATGTCACAAAAGATTGGCTTCGTTTGCAACAACTGCAAATAGTTTGCCATTCAAGAAACTTCTTGGGTGATTTTGGTTGTTTTTTTTTTTTGTCCGGTATTGTCCTTGAACATTACTTCGTCCATCAACACATAAAAATCTTGACCCGAAAGTTGTGAAAAGTCTGCCAGTACATAAGTTTCATCATCCATCATACAACAGGTGTATTTTTTTATAAAATGTTACCTACATTTTTCGCTCGTTCTTTTGTTCTAAGTTCTTTACCGAATTAAGATTGGAAATTTATACAACTTCAACCTAGCACTAGCTTTGGTTATGCGCACAAAGAATCAGAGCATTTAACTATACGAGCTGCTTTTCTGACAGAAGTATTCGGTGCGCTTCGAAAGAGTTGTTCGACTTATTTTGATTTTCTTTCGCTGTCCATTTTTACCGAAATTACAGTTGTAAATTAATGATTTAGAAAAGATAATCACCCTTATTGTCTTTGGCGTTTTTGCGGCGTAAACTAGTCGTTTTTTAAAAACGGTACCGTGATAGGCGAAAAACGCCAATGAATACGACACTTTTCAAATCTAAAACAGTACCGTGTTTGTCGTATTTGTCTGTCAAAAGTGTAAAAAATTGTCGTTAAACATTTTGATCTCGACATTATTAAAATTATTTGAGAAATAATTTCAATGGAAGGAAATAAAATGTAAACATTCAAAAAATTTATTATCATTGAATTATAATTTAGTTTTTATGTGCTTGCGTACCTAACTCTGGTATATATTTTAGGATAAAGGTCCCAACTGCCGCACAATTTGCGAAGTAAGTAGCAATAATGGAGCAAAAACCTTTTATGGCAAAGGCCTTCCAAAAAAGTTTAAGCAAAACGAATATTAAAGAGGAGTGAAACACCGTTTCCGAAGATTTAAATTGCATTGATCCCCCATCCTATTCCGGAGAGGGTTAGATGAAGGTAAAACCCGATTTTAAATTTAAATTGAAGAAAAAACTCACTCATAAGTCTGAGTTCATACGGCTCATGTCTTATTGACAAGATTCTTATTTTTTCTTCTTTGAACATGAATTGGCGTTCAAATGATTCATGTCATGTTGACGACATGTGCTTTTTTGATATTGAAAACAATAACAAAATTAAACAACGAATGAAAAAGCAAAACGTAAAGACAGTACATGCATCTGTGTACTCGTTTCTTTTCCCCTCGCCCCTCACGCCTATAAAGTAGCAATCTTGTCAATAAGACATGAGCCGTATGAACACAGACTAACAAAGCTGAAAGCTATGCAATAGGTGGTGGGCGGTTTAAACAAAATACATTTTCAGCTGTCGAAGAATCAGCAATTGATCTATTAGACAAGCGTGCTATTGTCGAACATAAAGATCCATTTGGAATTAAAAGAAAGCGAAGGACACAATAACTGGCATTGCCGAAATTGAAAGCCCGTGTACTTCATCTGTGATACCTCCGCTTAGAAAAAATAAAAACCAAGCAAAACTAGGGCTTTTAGAACAACAAGTAAAACTGCAAAAAGAGTTATGCTGGAATTTGAAAAATAAATTATCGGAATTTGAACGTTACACACGAAGAATGCTAAAATGTACAAAAAAATAAAATTCGTCGTTTGCTTTTGTTAATATTAACGTTTATTTAAGAGTATAATATGTAAGCCTTTTTCTGTATTTCGTTGAAGTATTTTTCACTTGTAGGCTTTTGTTTTTTTAATAAATGAACACACTAATAAATAAACAACCGTACAGAGAAATTAAATGTCAGATAAATTACAACTGATTTGACAGCAGATTGCTGAGCAATAATTGATCAAGCAATCAGAAGAGCAATCATTGCGCAATGGATTGCCACTCATGGCAATTTGCGGTCTATACGTCGCAAATTTAATGGAGCAATCAAATTTGACGTTTGCCGCAATAAATATTGCTACGTGGAGACCCGGGGTAACATACAATTGTGAATACGACTGCAACTACGACACTTGTCGTTTTTCGACTACGCCAAACACAGTAAGGGTGAATATTTGGCATATTTTTAAAAGCTAACGTGATAAAAAAAATAATAATTTGTTGGACCAAGGATGTTTTGGCTGGAATAGTGAGTACTTATAAGTTTTTCCTGACTCACTTTTTAACTACACAGCAGAAGTTTGTTGTTGCTTTTATTTTAAGACATATGATTTTATGACAACGTTTTGAATACTCCAAATATATAAAAAGAATTTGAGGATATACATAGATAAAAGTAAAAAGTTCGATTTCAAAAAAGGTCCTTGGCAATGATCTTCAAATGAATGATATTTTAAAGGAAACAAATTATTTTCGAAAAATTTCGATAATATTGAAGATTCTAATCCGACATATATATTATTAAATTACTAATAATTGTCGACTAGTGCATTTCAAAAAAAAAAAAGCAAAAACAATTTAATGAGAAATTAGAATTTTAAAAGAGAACAAATTTATAAAAAATAAAAATACTTAAAGTTTGGTAAGTATGTAGGTTCGTTTTAAAAATATGTATGAACTTATTTAATGCCATTTAAAATTTAACTTTAAAAAGAATTAATTTTAAAGATTTATAGTCTTAATTGCCGATTTAAAATTAAACTTTGCCAAACATTTATAAGTTATTAATAAGTGGTTTGGTAAATTGTGTGCTTAGTAAGGCGATTTTTAAAGTATTTCAATAGTTTTAATTAATATTTATAAGATTGTTATCATTTTTCCTTATATGTTATTTAAATCAGTTGAATGTTGTATAATGAACTTCTTCAAATAAGTATTTAGCATTTTACTTATCTTGGCCCGAAAAGATATCGACTTCTTCAGGCAAAACTATCAGATATAAAAAGAAATCTTTACAATCCGACGCGATCATTTTACATTACTTAAACAAGAGAAAACACTTTTAAATGACATCAAATTTCCCCTTTTACTAAAGTGGACATTTTTTACAAAATGGATGCTGTTGTCATAACAAATACATACATAAGGATATAGTGAATAAATATTTTTAACTTGCTATTGTAGATTTTAAAATATGCAAAAAAAAAAAAAAAAAAATAAAAGTGCAATTTTACTTACCGACTTCCTGAGGATCTATAGGCTGTGATTGTTGCTGCTGTTGGTGTTGATTGATAGTGCGTGTACCATAAATGCCTGCATTAGTGATGTTGTCGATATTTGCTGCCGTAGCTCCACTATTACGTATAATACCAGAAGAAGCTGCAGGCGGTGGGGTTGTTGTACTTTTGACTGCAGCAGCTTGTTTCTCAAACATGGAAGCTTTTTGTAAAACCGAAGCTCGAGAACGTTCATCATTCTCAACCACATTACCCGAAGAATCTGCATCGGTATTTGAATTATAAATTTCTTGATTATTAGCAGTGGATGTTGGACAAGCATTCGATTCATTAGTCTGAGAGGGTAAGGATGATGGCGTAGTTATATTATTACCCTCTGATTCGGTTATTTTTAAAATATCACTAGCTTGTGAGGAATTGGCGCTATGGGGAGGTGTAGGTGAACAGATGTTGTACATGAAATTATTACCCGAATTATTGCCACCAGCAGCTCCACTTGTCGTCAGACCACTACTAGTTATACTGGCACCGCTGGGTGTTCCAGCAGCGGTTGAGGATGGTGAATTGGTCAGCAGAGGTGAATAATGATTCTGGGGGGTCGAACTGCCACTGGAGGCAGAGGGAGTTTGGCCAATTGGTGGAGTAGCCACAGTCGAATCAATGGATGGATGTGAGTGTAGTGAGGGTGTATTTGAGTTAGAGGAATGGGAACGTATTGGTTGTTGGTGTTGTTGTTGCTGATAAGATGGTGATGTTGTTTGAATATTATGTTGTTGTTGTTGTTGTGACATTGAAGCACTTGAATCATTAGAGTGTATGGATGATATGGAATCTATAGAATGTTGTTGTTGCAACATATGTTGCTGCTGATGTAGTGTTGGTGACTGTTGTTGTATTTGCTGCTGCTGTAATTGCTGCTGATTAGTAATTTTCATAGCCGCCATATTGGCCAGTTCAGACATATTTACATATGTGGGCGGGGAAGTCTGTTGTTGTTGCTGATTTGACTGCTGTTGCAGTAGCTGTTGTTGCTGTTGTTGCTGTTGTTGATGCTGTTGCTGAGCAAGATGTGCTGATAGCTCTGCTTGCATTCAATTTATTTTTTTATGGATTTTTTGTTTGTTTTTTATTTAATTAAGGTAACACAAACAAGCATGCATTATTTATTTTTAATGAAAACAAATACAACACAATAATTTATGTTTTTAATTAAAAATATAAAGAAAAAAGTATATTTTTATCAGCAGCAACAGGTGTAAAAGGAAAAAAGCATATAAAAATAAATTGCTTTAATTAGTTGTCAGGATTTACAACATTAGAAATATTTATAATAAAAGGATATTGATTTATGTATATTGGAAAAAAATATCAAAGCCTGTGAGTTGATTATTATTTATGTATTAGTTGATTACAAGAAAAAAGAATAAATATACCTTTAGTGACATGAGCTGGAATTGGAGATGGACATTGACGCTGCATTAAATTTGTGCCATTACCGCGACTATTGTTGGCCGATAGGGGGCGTTCTAGCGAAGAACAACGCTGGAATATAAAAATATTAGTTTTAGTAAAAAAAATTCTAGACATTTTTATTATTTATATAGTAAAGCTTCGTTCACAATGATAGCAACAATTTCGTTTTTCACCTATTTTATTATTTTCCAAAGTATGTATTTCATATATGTACATTATCTAAAATTTTTAAAAAATTGAGTCTACTTCTACTTCAGCAACAATTTGTATAAAATTGTAAATGATGTTTATAATAGTTTTTAATAAAAATGTTTACAATGTTTTAAAAAATATTAGCCAATTCACAAAGTATTCTATTGTGTCATATTGGTTGTGTTTTATATACTTAAATTAATGTCACATTAATAAAATTATAGCAAATACAACCAATACGATGCAATAGAACACTTGTGAATAGCCGAAATAATAAATACTTAAAGTTTTCCTGGGAAAAATTTGCAAACGTTTTCTTGATTAAAATGTGTGTGCTTGTAAAAAACAATTGTTGCCTTATTGTGAACACCAAGTGATGAATGTTGCTGCCATTGTAAATCAAGCCTTTAAAAAGAGGAAATAATTTACAAATTGAAATTTGGATGAAGTAGAATTACGGGGAAGTAAATATGTATGTATATGAAAGGAAAATTTAATGAATGTAATAAAAATATTTTCATTTCTCATACAATCCTTCAAAAAAATAAAATTTTTTGTTTCTTAAGAAGAATTACATTATGTTTAAAAAAGCGTGAGTTCTACAAATTAATATCAAAACTGTGCCATGATTAAATACGAAACTGTAACGACACTGATTGAATTTACAGTAGACTCCCGATAATTCGTAATCGCAAGGGACCGGCCATTCCTTACGAATTATAGGGGTTTTCGATTTAACGGGGGTTAATTAAATAAATACGTTTTAACGAGGTTTTTAAATTTATTTACTAAAACGGTAAAAAACAATAAGGGTATTCACGTCACAAGTTGCATCCTTGCAAAAAAAGCAAAAGTACAAAAATAAAACAACAACCCCACAGACAATTAGTTGTGCGTTAATAATTGTCTTTGCGGTTGTTGTTATATTTTTGCACTTTTCCTTTTTTGCAAGGGTGCAACTTGTGCCGTGAATACCCCCAATAAATAAATAAAATATATACGAATTATTCATCTAACAAACCGATCTTAAGAAAATAAACACACACACAAGCAAAAGTAAAAACCCACGCAAAAAAAATTCGGTAAAAAATCATTCTTTCCATGTTTCTGTTGTTTTCATTACGAATAATAAGTGGAAGTTAGCAAATAATTACGATTTATAAGAGATAAGGAAGATTTAATTTGAAAAAAAAATACGAATTAGCGAGGGAACCAAAACGTATGGACATTTTACGAATAAACGAGATTTTTTTCAAGGGACCGACAGTTTATTACGAATTATCGGGGTAGGAATTATCAGGATTTGACTGTATATGTTTTTTATTCACAAACTAGTATTTTATAGTGAAAGTCTACACTTATTAGGAAATTTAGCCAACATTTAAACAATTTCAAGAAAAATTTGATAATTGTCGCAAATTGAAGATAACGTATAGGAAATATTTAAAAAACAAACATTTTCGGTTAGTTGTAAAAACAGCATTTTAATAAAAAATACCAGGTTTCTGTTTATTTTATAAAAACCCCGTTCGAATACCGGTTTTTCCAGTTTTTTTTATAATTTTTGATAATATTTCTTGTGGTCTTCTTATTGACATATACATACTTATGATTTTAAATAATCCCATAAAAAAATCCAGAGGTAAATGGCTCCTATCGCAAAGAAATTAATGAATTCTGTTTAATAGAGAAATCTTATTAAAAACCGACGTTTAAAATTCGATACATTCGAGAAACTCAAAAACGGTTTATTTTATTGAAATTACTAAAAAAATAAAATAACCATTTAGTAAAGGTGAACTTTTTTCTTAGATACGCAGTCGTTTAAGAACAGCGAGCACCACAAAGAGAAACATTGAAAAATGTGTATTAGGGAATGGTAAATCGATTTCGATTCCAATCGAAAATCGATTTTGTGGGGGGAAAAAATCGATTTTTTGCAATCGAATTTACGCATGCGATTTTATACTGAAATCGATTATTGGGCTTTTAAAATCGATCTTTTATTTTTCAAATTTATGCAATTTTTAATTTTAATCTTAATTAAATCGATAAATTATGGGAATGCACTATAAAACTTGAGATTTTTTGTGCGAACATACGTGTATAGGTATGTTTTAATTTTACGTATTTACCTATTAGAACCCTTGGAATACTTTCAACTTTAATATAGGGGCTAAACATATCGTACCGAGCCATACACTGAAAGTCAGCTGGAATTGATTTATGTGACAGGCCTGATTGACTACACAAGAACACAATTTTATGTATATGAAATGTACATACATATCGCACTTGTTCCTCTAAAGGCCGTCTCAAAATTTACACATTTTCACTTTTTGCAAGAAAATTATAAACAGTAGTCATATCTACCCACTGTAAAAATCTTAGTTCAATTTCTCTAGTAGTTTGCCAAAAAAAATGCTGGTGTATCCCCCTTTGTGATATAAGGAATAAGTTTGTTAATTAATCTAAAACGATTTTGAAATCGATTTTAAAATCAATTAATCGATTTCAAAAACCGAAATAAAAAAGTCGATCGAAAAATCGAAAATCGATTTTAGAATCCATTTACCATACCCTAATGTGTATGTAGTGGTGAGTGCATATTGTGTGCAATGTAACACCAATTCTGGAAAAGAGAGGAAAAAAAAATTTACTCATTTGAGACATTAACTATAGTATGTGTTTTGTTTTTGTTTTTTGGCTTTTTACAATTGTTTCGTTAGCCTTCGTGTTGTGTGTGTGAAATTCACGAAAAGTGCTCGGCCCCTGGGGGCATAGCGTGATGATCGTTGTTTTAGAAACATATTTTTTTTGTCAAAAAAAAAAAAAAAAAAATAATAATTTTTTAGCAACATTTTGAAATTTTTATTTTTTAAAAATTCATCAAAATTAGAAAATGCAGCTACGATTTTTATTTTTTTCAGACATATAAAAAACGAGGCTGCAAACAAAACAAGCCATAAATGATAAAAATCTGTAAGCAACTTCAATCAATTTAAGAATTTCATTTCTAAGAAGTGGAGATAAGGGGCAAGTATGTCTCGAAAAAATGTAAATATCACTGTTTAATGAAATTCTTAAATTTGGCCACAGCAGCGCGTAGGATGCCCCTCGATGGGTCAAATATATGACCAACCACACTTTATTTTTCATCTCAATCATTTATTTCTAACATACCTACCCGCTATCTCCATTCCTTAAGGGGGCTCCCATGCAAAATGTTCAATGCAGACCAGAAATATATTGAAGAAAAAGTCCCATAAATGCCCAGGAGTCGCCCCTAGTGGGATATAATGTATGACCGACCTCAATTAATTTTTTGTCCTTAACATTTTCTCGAAACATACTTGCCCCTTATCACCACTTCTTAGGGGCTTCCCATACAAATATTGCGTTTTATGAAATTCTTAGTTTTAATTAACATTTTTCGTCTTTTGTGAATAAAATCAAAAGTTGTGAATAAATGTAAAAGTTATTTTGTTTGCAATTTCGTTTTTTATACGATGGAAAAAATTAGAAGCCTAGCTGAATTTTCCAACTTTTTTGAATTTCTAAAAAAATTTCGATATTTTGATAAAATAATTATTTGTTATTCCAAAAATAAAATTATGTTTCTAAAATTTTATTGCGGAATTTCGATTTGTTTATTTTTTTTTCAAAAAGCTAAAGCGTTTTTGAGTTACGCGCACATATGTTGTGCAACCTCCTCCATTTTCGAAATAACGGTATATCTCGAAAACCAGAGCTAACCTAAAAAAAAGGCTAGCGCCACTGGATTCAGCGTACCCGAGTTAGGTCAAAACGCCAGGTGCCCAGCTTGTCTGTTATTTCAAGTGGCACTCCGTACATGACGGTGTAGGTGGTACGATAGCCTGTAGAGGAGACAACAGGCGTAAGTTATAATTTGTGGTGGCTATATCTCCAGGCCATATAATTACTTTTCAGTGGACTTGCTGTTGAAGGGGTAAAGTGTTACGGGCTACCCGTAGAGCACAACTCTGACCTCCAAAGCGAAAAAAGTTCGAATTAACTCTGTGCCAACAAGCTGCTTAGCTTAATCGGCATTCTAGTTAGCAGCTCGTTGTTCGTAGCGTACAAACTGTGGCTAACATTTTGTTATGAATACGGCTGTCAGTGTTATTTTGCACAAATGGCAGTAAACTCAAATCTTGCGTTAATTTTAGGGCACTTTTTATAACTGTATTTTATTACTATTTTTAGAAGCCGAAAAATTTAATTAAATACTTGTTTGATATAGGTACGACTCTAAAATATTAAATTAAAGCCCAAAAGACTTTTGATTTGGGAATTAATTTTATATGTATACGCCTGTTCTGCAAATCACTTTTACTCAAATCACGTGATTATAATCACATGTGCCTACTAAAATCATACGTGTGATATAATAGTGTGTTTTCGTGTGATCTTCAATTGCCGAAAGCACACCGAGAAACACAAAAATCACGCGTGTGATTTCAAAAGCAGGTGATTTGAAATCACGTGATTTTCAGAACACGCCCGTATGTATGTACATATCGCACACTAAATCATAAGTAATCAAAGTTCAAAATTAATGCTAATCGTTTACTTTTTCATAAACCAGTTCACACCAGTAGCAGTGCGAATTGGTGACGCAAACGAAAATTTCGTCACTGTATTCTTCAACTTTTCTTCTTTAACATTTATGGCACTGAATTTGATAAAAAAATTGCAAATATGTTTTTGAAGCCAGGTGTTTGTCTCCCCAGAACATTTTAAATTTTGAGTTGGTGTTGCTGAGTTGGCAACCTTTGGTCGGCGCAGTTGATGCTCCGAGTCGTTCCGGTACGTAGACCCAATTGTCGCGGGATCGTGAATTTTGAGTTGTGACTATTGATGATTTAGTGTGCGATATGTATTATGAATTTCTAATTAAAAAACTAAAATTAGAAATTTTGCAACAAAGAAATTTATTGAAAATCAAGACCGAAAGTTATTCTAAAGATAATTTTTATAAAAGGTTTATATTTACATGATGAAAGTAAAGTAATTAAAAATTAAAAAGTTTTGACAGGATTTACTATTAAGCTCTAAGAGAAACCAGGGGTATTAGAAGAAACAAACTTACCACATGAGCTGGTTTCTTTTTTTTAAATTATTTTTATAGTTTTACAACAAAACCATTTCAATTCAAAAAAATAAAACAGGTAACAGAAAAACAGTGTTTTTTTAAGAAACAAGACGTGTTAAAATATTATATTCAAACTTTAAACACTTACCACTGGTAGCGGAGGTCTACTTAAAGCACCAGCTGGCGACTTTTGGGTCGAGGGTGTATTTTGACCCGAAGAACTACCACCACCAACATTATTTGTGACAACAGCATTTGCAACGCCACTACCTTCGTGTATAGTTTCAGGATTTTGAAAGGTGTAAACAGTTAAAGGAGGCCTTTGATGGCCTTTTTCATAAGCTGAAGAGATAGTGTGTGGACGCTCAGAGGCATTAGATGGTAAATCGACGGTGTCTTGGGAATGTGTTGGCCAAGTGGTAACAGCGTGCGAAGGATTATTGATAGAAGAAGCCTAAAATAAGATGAAATTTAGTTAGTGCAATTTCGAAGTAAAAACGGGAAAAAGAAACGAAAAAAGAGAAACAGCATAAGTAGTAAAGAGTTTTTTTTAGGCATTAGAAAAATTTATAAATTATTAAACAAAATAAATAAAAAAACAAACAACCTGTGTTGTTAAAGCTGGCGAGGAGCAAAAGCCACTATCACTGGATTCGCCTGGCTTTAAGCGTAAAGAAGGCGAAATTAACTAAAAAAACACAAAAACAAAACATAATAAATCATAAAATATTAAAAATAAAACAACAAAAAAATTGCTTATGCAAAAACATTAAAAAATTTACAAAAACAATAAGTTTTATGGCGTATTCTTTTCTACAAAAAAATGTGACATTCTATTAAAAAAAAAATGCAATTTGGTGTCTGTTTCTTAAAGATTGCATTTTTTTTAAACAAAATGTCACATTTTTTTGTGGAAAAGAAAACACCATTAATTTTGTAAACTATTACCTGTGACAAAGATCTGGGATAATGAGGATGTCCTGGAGAATTACTAGAACCACTACTATTCATGGAACTTATAGAACACACCGATGATTTGCGAGAACCTAAAGAGTTTGAACAACCACCCTGAGACAATGAGCCCCCACCACCAGCACTTGCACTTGGTGATTCCGGATATAAAATTATTGAAGCTTTAGCATCATGTATCAATTCCTCACTGGCAGCTGGTAAGACTTGAGGTTCTTTAGTGACCAAAGCTATAGATTGCATGGCTTCCTACAATGAATGATTAAAGGTAATTGGAGTGATAAAAAGAAAATACAAATTGTTTAGATAGTAATAGTATTCAAACATTTTAAAAAAGTTTTAAAGTCTTTTTATGTCTATAAAATTCAAACTCTTAAATGAAGGCGATAGAAGCTTTTACACTCGATTTAAAAATTAAAATTATAAATTTTGATGTTTTTAAATGATCTTTGTATGAAAATATGGTTTATCATTGTTCTACATTGGCATAAAAAAGCAAATTTTTTCATGATTTAAATGAAAGTTATGTCGACATGTGTACCGATCTTTTTAAAATTTGGAAACTTGGTTTACAATTATTCAATATTTTATTTACTCATTTTGCCAGGATATAAACTCTTCTTAATAGTTTGTCTAAGAGCTTTCTTTGTGCCAATTTTAAAAATAGATTTAAAGCGATTTTTGTTAACATGCCATTCATTACACAGAGATTTTGGTTAATTATTAGTGTCCGACCGAACGTTCGGGTTCGGTTACGGAGTTCGGCAAAAAATGACGTTCGGTCAAAGTTCGGTTCGGCGAAATTTTTACCGAACTTTACCGAACACCGAACTTTTTAATGAAATAACTATTTTTTAATATTTCAAATTATAATTAGGCATCATTGTTTTTGAAAATAATACGAAATCAGTACAACTATGTTTCTCTATTATTATTAGTTCGAAAAAATACAGCGATGACTTAATCAAATGCTTAAGTGTACAAAAATGTCTTTATATGTGTAATTTTTAGAAGACGGTAAAAAATACAACAAAAAAAAGGTAAATTTTATTTGGCAAAAAAAATACTCTCTATTTATATTCTGCGAATGGTAAGATAATCTATAGGGCGCTCAATGCAAATGTTGCGCCAAACAAACGTCAATGGGGTGTTCATTGTCAAGCAAACAAACTACCGCCAATATTAAACGCCACTTAGAGAAAATACACCCCAACGAATTAAAGAAATACATTATAGAGGTTTGAGTACTAATATGTATACTAGGGCTATAACAAAATAATTGGCATATTACGACGGATTGGCCAATAATGTTTTAGGCCCCTATTACGGTTTACAACTCAACTAACCTGTCTCCCGTCGTTTTGCGAAAAACCCCCACGCAGGGAAGCAAATTTCTAAAACCTTCTAAGAAATTTTGAACCGCGATGAATTGTAAACCGTAGGAAAATTTTTAAATCTAAAGCTAAGATCCCACTATCGGCGCAATGTACCAATTTTTGGCGTATTTCATGTGCCGATAGTGTGAACGGTCAAAATGTTTCAATATGCGACAATCTGTGCCGAAATTGTGCTGACTGTGGACAATCAAAATTAACCTAGATGCGCCGATAATGTGAACACTATTTTGCACAATGTGGGGAAATCAAATTGTTTATTATGTACCGATTTTTATCGGCCACTTGTGTGCCGATCACAGTCGCCAATCAGCGCCGATACAAGAGGTGGCAAAACGAAATTTTTAAATTGCACAAACTGGCTATTAAAATTTTACTTTTTTGAGCTTAATTGTACCAAAATTACATTTGTTTTATCTATTATTTATGTATTGAAACGTTAATTAGTACATTTGTACTACTAAATGAAAGAAAACAATTCGCTTTAACCAAAACATTGCATTTGTATCGATGTTGCCATCCCTGGTTTGTAAACATATGTTTACAAAACAATAGGTCTGTCTGCGTACACATATGTATTTTGCGAAAAATGTTGCAAAATCTTGCAAAATGTTGTCTGCGTACTCCAAATCTCTTGCGGCGAGAGAGCCAAAAAGAGAATTTTTTGACAGTTGGAAGTTAGAGAACTTGCAAAATGTTACTGGAGAAATTTCCGCTTGTAAGATTTTGCAAATAGTTTGAACAGCTGTTTGAATGAAATAATTTTTGTGAAATGAAAATAAAAATTGAAATTTAACAATGGCAGAGGAAAGTAGTTAGAATTGTGTTGATTTTTAACGTTTATAATAAATTATAATAAACAAAACATTTTACTTCATGCTAGAAACGTCCAAATATACAGTGCGACCGTGGCGTAAGTGGAGTGGAGATGGCAGAACCGATAGAACCATCAGAACTTTGTGGGACAAACTTTGCAATTGAAGAGGCGAGTTTTTGAAATTGTGTTCCTGGCGAGCACTTCACATCCAAATTATTTTTCTCCGTTGTCAAGCTGTTGGACGGCACTGTATTGGGCATTTCATTCTTTTTTTTCCATTGTAAGCCGGCACTATGATGGGCAATGTAAGCAAAAGAAGTTTTATAAAAAACCCGACAAATAAAACTAAAAACTAAGAAGAAATTGAATTAACCGAATTAATAACAGTGTAATAAACAAGTTTTTTAATTTACAACGCTTTTTAAGCTTCATTTTAATTAATAATTTTTTAATTTACCTCGAGAGTTCAATTTTGCTTACACATATGCTAAAATTCTTTTGCTTTGTTATTTCAATTGTTTACACACCGATCAGCTGTTTTCTTGCAAAATTTCACTGGATACTGTCTGCGTACTTTTTGAGATTTTTTCAGCCGATAGAGTAATATTGGTCTTACTCTCCCAAACAAATTTACTGAGTATTTGCTACTGGAAAAGTACCCAGACAGACCTAATAATTACAAAAAAAAAGAACAAGTGCAGTAAGTTTGAATGAAATTGAATATGTACATATATTTTTTATTATACATATGTACATATATAAATATATTATTTAAAATTGTTAGGGAACATAATTTAATATTCGGACGGAGAATTTTGCGAATTTTTAAAGTAAAATTATGTCTGCCAACAAGTAAATAAACAAAAACATTTGATTTAAATTGCCCAAATAGCACGATAGTGTGACCGCATTGTACCGATTATTGTCGCAATTGAGTTGTGGCCGATATGAACCGAAAAAAATTGTCACAGTGTGCGACGATAATGGGACCACCCAAGAATAAATTGTGCAATGTTTTTAAATGTGCGCCGATATAGCACGATAATAATCGTCACAGATTGTGCTATTTGAGCCGATAGTGGGATCTTAGCTTAAAGCAGTAGATAAATTCCAAAATAGACTTTAAGTGATACGTATAGGAATATATACAAATATCAGGTGTATATTTTTTAAAATTTCCGTGAGATTAAATGGTTGTTTTCAAACTTCAACCCGATCCCTGCATAAACTTTCTTAACATATTTTTTATTAATAACTTTTAATGTTCTACAGGACTAAACAATGCCGTTTTTGATATTCGCTAAAAGTGTGAAAAAGTTATAGCCCTAATGTATATATACTGCATTAAACTTGAAATTTATTTTTTATTTTTTGTCTTAAAAAAAAGCAATTACTAATTATTTTTATACCCTCCACCACAATTAGTTGTGAAGAGGGTATATTAAGTTTGTCATTCCGTGTGAAACTTTTTTATTATTCATCTCAGACCCTATAAAGTATATATATTCTGGGTCCTTGAGTAATTTTAAGTCGACTTAGCCATGTCCGTCTGTCTGTCCGTCATTATCAAAAAGTTATCCTATTTTTTATTAATAACTTTTAATGTTCTACAGGACTTAACTATGCCGTTTTTGGTATTCGCAAAAAGTGTGAAAAAGTTATAGCCCTAATGTATACTGCATTAAACTTGAAATTTATTTTTTATTTTTTGTCTTAAAAAAAGCAATTACTAATTATTTTTATACCCTCCACCACAATAAGTTGTGAAGAGGGTATATTAAGTTTGTCATTCCGTGTGAAAATTTTTATTATACATCTCAGACCCTATAAAGTATATATATTCTGGGTCCTTGAGTAATTTTAAGTCGATTCAGCCATGTCCGTCTGTCCGTCTGTTGAAAACACGCTCACTTTCGAAAAACTCAAAAGAAATAAACAAACTTGGTGTCAAATTGCTTGTAGTTATCCTGAGCAGTTTGTGACTGAAATCCAGCAAAATCGGTTCAATAGGATCTGAGCTATGAATCAAAATGTGGGACCACCACCTAAAAAAAATTGATAATTTTGTTACAAAAACTCCCCACCTGGATAACAATCTTGTCGTGATGTGGTGGCTTAAGCGTAGGCTATGGTTACTGGTTTGTGCCCTGATACAGTGGGTGACTGGTCAACACTGCATCTGGTCATAAACTAGAAAACCCAAAGGCCTTCGCAACTAATGGTTATCCATCCTCTCTCCTATCCTCTTTCCCTTCATATCCCCTCTGATCCCCATCCCTTCTCCCCCACTTGTAAGGTTAAGGTGGTTGGTAGCAGTGCCGAGAACCTGAATGACTAGTTAGTGGTTAAAGAGGACTAGTCGCTAACAGCTCCCCTCCGGTGCTAGGACACGGGCCGGTTGTAAGTTGTAGTCTAGTCCATGTACGCCGTCACTGCATGGATGGTCCATCCCCTTACGTGCCTACTCGTGGGAACAAAATGAAGAAAACCTTATTTACCAAAGAAAAATTTTTAAAAAAACAAGATGAGACAAATCTCTCATCTGAGGACGATCTTCTGGCCTCTAGTCAAGAGACCTTGATCGGACTCTCCGGCAGTGTGGGTGACAGCCAGAGCACGCCACTGCCCACGAAAAGCGAATCAAAGCTCACCCAACCGACCGTCAAGTCTGATGGACAACCGGGTGAGAAAACAAAAACAAATATAAAAAAGAGGAGAAGTCCTGGTGATATCCTCAGGCAAAAATATAACAAGGCGCAATTCATTCTTGGCAAGATTGCTAAGAACGCTGCGAATGGTACCCCACACGAACGCGATGAGGAAGATCGTGTTAAATATCAGGCTGTGGTAGAAGAGTACCTTAAGTTTAAGGACAACATGCCCAGCTCATCTAATGCTGCTCAAGAAGGGTCCAAGCGGAATCGCTCTCAGGCAGAGAGTGAAAGGCCGCCAAAACGGAGGAAGATCCGTGATAACACGATCACTCCGGGACCATCGAGCTCTGCAACCACCAGGAGACCCTTTAATGAGGTTGTAAAGGATCACCTATTGATGGCCTTGGCGAACGACAAGAGTGGTCATCTTACCCCTGTGGTAACAGAATGGGGTGCAATCGAATCCAAATTGGCTGAGCTCGTCATGGAGCACGTCCTCACCAATGTGGATAGTCCTGCACCTCGTTTTGACTCCGGTGAGATTCACCGGGGCTACAGGGTAATCAAATGTCTGGACGTCTTCTCAAAGGACTTCTTAGGCAAGTGTATCGCTAAGATAAGCGATGCATGGGATGGCTTAAGTCTTAAGCTGATCCCCGCCGAGGAAATTCCAATGAGACCACGGGCAAAGATTTGGTTACCGAAGGTAGGTTCTGACGGTCAGAAAATACTGGGATGTCTGAGGAGACAGAACCCCAGTATCCCGATGAAAGAGTGGACTATTATCCGGGCCGAAGATCACGGGGATAACAGTACGTGCCTTACGCTTGCCATCACGGAGGAAGGCTCAACGGAGCTCGAGAAGGCAGGCCTGAAGCTCTTCTTTGGTGTGCGGGACGCTAGGGTAAAGGTGTTCCGCCCAACAAGCTCGGCGAGTGGTGAAAAGGATGAGGTCGAGGTCGCCCACAACTTGCTCACCGATATGCAGCTCTCCGAGTCGGAGGAGAAGCCACCCGATGGCATTGAGAGTCGTGCAAATTAATCTGCAGCACTCGAGATGTGCTTCCGACAACCTCGGGGTCCTCCTAGCCGAGAAGGACCTCGACATAGCGCTGGTTCAGGAACCCTGGACGGTAAACGGAATGGTGAAAGGGTTCCCGGCCAAAACATATAATATACTGTACGCAAAGGACAAGGGTAGGCCAAGAGCATGTCTTGTTGCGAAAAAACACATTAATATCTTCTTCTGTTCACAGCTTAGCTCAGCGGACCTTTCAGTTGCAAGGGTCGAGATGGCGGACAAAATAAGTTTTTTGATTGCCTCATGCTATATGGCACATGACAAAGACGCCCCTCCAGACGAGGTACGGGCGCTCCTATCCTCTTCAGGCGCCAAGGAGGACTTCATTCTTGGATGTGATGCCAACGCCAGGCACACCATCTGGGGCAGCAGTGAAATCAACAATAGAGGTGAGTGTCTATTAGATTTCATAAATAATAACAAAATTACCATTTGTAACTCTGGCTCTAGGCCAACATTTAGATTTCCTAGTTCAGGTAATTTCAATGGTTGGGAAGAGGTTCTAGATTTAACGCTTATGAACGACAGGTCTAATTTATCAGTTGATAGGTGGGGGGTATCGAGTAGCAGGTCCTTCTCGGACCACAACTGGATACTCTTCGACATTGGACACATAGGTAATACCGAGAAACTGAGCTTTAGAAATCCGAGACGAACGGACTGGGATAAGTTTAACGGAATTCTTGAACGTAGACTCAGGAGAATGCCGGTGATTCGGGACTCAATCTCTGCACTCGAGGGGGTGGAGGAGACCTTCAGTGGCGCCCTTACTAGGGCGTTTGAAATCTCCTGCCCCATCACAAGGACCGGAAGGAGCTTCCCTCCCTGGTGGAACTCGGAACTCTCGGCTCTAAGAAGAGAGGCCCGTAGGGCTTTCAATACGTGCTATGCCAGTAATTCGTGGCAGGAATACCGCGAAAAACAGAGGGCATATAAAAAGGCAATATCGGTCGCAAAAAGAAGATCATGGAGGAACTTCTGCGAATCAATAGATAATACCAAAGAATCTGCCAGACTTAGCAGAGTTTTGGCCAAGGGCCACTCGAACCCAACTTATGTCAAGAGAACGGATGATACCTGGTCGGAATCGTCGGAGGAAACACTTGACATTCTACTTAATACTCATTTCCCTGGTTGCGCGGACGCTACTGATGGGGAACCAGTATACGATGATTCGTTCTCCGAAATTGACGAAAATATAATTTCGGAGGAAAGAATCCAATGGGCGATCGGTAGTTTTGCCCCATATAAATCCCCAGGACCTGATGGCATTTTTCCTAGGATGCTGCAGAGCGCACGGAGATATGTCACTCCCTGGCTGAGGCTAATGTATAGACTCTGCCTATCCCTCAATTATGTTCCGGCTAATTGGAGGAGAGTAAAGGTGGTTTTTATACCCAAAATTGGAAAGAGTAATCATGAGACTGCGGGGGACTTTCGTCCAATCAGTCTATCATCTTTTCTGCTCAAAACTCTGGAAAGACTTCTGGACTCACATATAAGGCATGGACTGGAGGGTACATCACGACTCTCATGTAGCCAACATGCCTACCTTAAGGGTCGGTCTACGGAGACGGCGCTTCACGAGGTAGTAGGGGCCATAGAACGATCACTGGAATATAAGCAATTTACCATGGCCGCCTTCCTGGATATTGAGGGCGCTTTTAACAACGTCACGATCATTGCGATCGAACGGGCTCTAACTGATCTGGATGTCCAGGAGTACATCATCAGATGGTTAGTGAACATGTTGAGGTCAAGGATCGTCACATCATGTCTTGGCAACAGCGTGCGGTCAAAGAAGGTTAGTAGGGGTACACCCCAAGGTGGGGTGATCTCTCCTCTGCTCTGGCTCATCGTTGTTAACTCGATTCTTACTGGTCTGGATAACAGGGGCATCAAGACGGTGGCCTATGCGGATGACGTGGTGTTACTAGTATCTGGTGCGTTTCTGGATGTGATGAGTGACATTATGTCCGGTGCGTTGGGGGCGCTCAGCAACTGGGCCGCTGAGTGCGGACTGGGAGTGAACCCAAGCAAAACGGAACTAGTACTGTTCACCAGAAGGACGAAGATTCCGGCTTTCAGACTGCCACGGCTGGGGGGTTGCGAACTTCCCCTGTCGAATCACGCGAAATATCTGGGAATTATCCTGGACTCGAAACTATCATGGAAATTGAATACTCAGCACAGGGTCAGGAAGGCTACGGTGGCTTATTACGCCTGCCGTAGAATGTTTGGCACCAGGTGGGGCCTTAATCCTAGACTGGTCAAATGGCTATACACGGCAATAGTACGGCCCATTCTTACATATGGATCTCTGGTATGGTGGACCGCGACGGGCAAGAAGTACATCGTGGTTCAGCTGGGCAAAGTACAAAGATCAGCCTGCATTGGAGTAACAGGCGCTCTACGCACTAGTCCTTCAGAGGCTCTGAACACTATGCTGCACCTTGTTCCAATTGAAATACACCTTATGGCCATATCCGTAAATAGCGCGGTCAGGCTCTCTGCATCGGGATGTTGGAAGGCGAGGACGTACGGTCATGCAGGGATCTTACATAGGCAACCAACATCTCTGAAACGACCGACGGACTATATGATACCCCGCATGGACTTTGATAGGAAATTCAGGGTCATATTTTCGTCAAGACGGGAATGGAGTGGGGGAATCCTGGCTGATGAATACCGCACAAGGGTCTACACAGATGGGTCAAAGATGACTTGTGGTGTCGGCTCCGGGGTCTTCTCGGAGGAACTACATGTGAACCTCTCTTTTCGTCTGCCAGATTGGGCCAGCGTATTTCAGGCTGAAATACTGGCGATCAGAGAGGCATGCAGAACACTATACAGCAGGAACATCAGCGGCAAAATTGGCATCTTCGTTGATAGCCAGGCGGCTCTGATGTCACTGAGCTCGCATAAGACAACATCCATCCTTGTCAACCAGTGCAAGGAAGAACTGTCCAGATTGGGCAGCCTATCTGACATTACCTTAATCTGGATCCCTGCGCATAGGGACCATTACGGCAATGAACAGGCGGATGGGCTGGCCAAAACTGGAGCAGCTCTTGATATTTCACAGGTGGTGTCAGTCGCAACACCCCTGGGAACTATCAGGAGCGAAATCTTCAGGCACTATTTGGATATGGCTGACAATAAATGGAGGAAACTAGATGGCTGCAGGGCTACCAGGGAAACGTGGCCCACATATGACATAGGTCGCTCTGAGCGACTTCTCAACTTCAGTCGGAAGGACGTGTCGAGACTTACATACGTGCTTACTGGTCACTGGACGATTGGTAAGCACGCTATGAGACTCGGCCTCCCTTTCAATGAATGCTGCCGCAGCTGCAGGGAACCTGGAACTGAGGAGACAGTATTTCATCTCCTATGTGATTGCCCGGCGTTTAACTCAACGCGACATAGATTATTTGGGGATTACCTTCTACGGGGACTCTCGGAGATATCGCGGGTGGGACTCAACAGCCTGCTGAAATATCTCAACGCAACGGGCTGGCTCTAGCCACCTCGGCATTGCCCCCCTGGTTCAAGTCTGATCGGGGGGTTCCAATTTCTTGACGAGTTGTGTGGTGTCAAAACGGGGCCACTGTCGGCTCTACTTGCTGCACGCCTGGACCTTTGCGTGCTACCACGATAACCTACCAACCAACCAACCGTTACAAAAACTAACATAAATGGTGGAAAAATGCACAAAATGATATAAGATTTCGCAAAAGTTCGTTTTATTTAACTTTTATTTAAAATTTCTTGAAGATCCGTCCATGATTTACCCTAGGCCCCATATAAGCCCTACTCCCGGAAAACAGTATAGTAAGCCTAAAACCCTAACTAACAATGCTATCATAATAAATTTTGGCACGTCACAGTTAAATAGGACTAGAAATGAAACTATTAAGTTTCGTGAAGATCGGTCCATAATTTACCATAGGCCCCATATAAACCTTACTCCCGGAAAACAGCTTAAAACTCCTAAAAACGTAAAAAATAACGCTATCATAACAAAATTTGATACATCACAGTTTTATAGAACTAGAAATGACACTGTGAAATTTGGTGAAGATCGGTGAATAACTTACCATAGGCCTCATATAAAGCCCACTCTGGTAAAATAATTAAATACGCGGTAAACTTTCTTCCAGTTTAGCTTCATATGGCCAGAAAAAATGTTATGCAATTTAGTGATATACGGTCCATAATTTTCCTTAGATTCCATTTTAGCAGCCTTCTGAAATTTACTGCAAACGCTTAAACTAATTGCACCGCTGTATTGAAATTTATGTTTTTTAATACCAGAAATCGTTCTGCAGAATTTGGGATGATTGGTTCATAGCTTACCATGGCTTTTATATAATTTGTTCTCTTGAAAATCATTTAAGTTCATCTTTAACTGATATTCTACTCAAACTTTTTAAAACTGATTCTGATTGTCGATCAATAATTTTATATAGGTCTAAGCCGCAACAAATTTTAATGCAGATGTCTGTTTTTACAAAGATTATAATAATAAATAGACATCATACAGATATTACTCCTAAAACATTCGTGTCGGTGGAGGGTATCAAAGATTCGGCACAGCCGAATAAAGCACTCTAACTTGTTTAACTATAAAATAGTTTTGACTACTATAAAGTGCAATTTATCTTTTCATGTTGCATCCTTCCAAAAGTGTAAATGTAATAATTTCCCGAAATTTTATTTTGTTTTAAATAAATACATTAAAAAAATACAATTGTTCAGATTTATTAAGAAAAAGTTCGGGTTCGGGTTTGGCCGAACTTGTCAAAATTTACCGAAGTTCGGGTACGGGTTCGGGTTCGGTCTCAAAAAGTGCGTTCGGTCGGACACTATTAATTATCATTACTGAACAAAAATTTCTATGAGCGATATTTCGTATAAACAAATAAATTCTAAAACCACAAAAACATTTAATCGAAACGTTTTGAAGAATTAAAATATTTAACTTTTGTACATAATTTAAAATTATACGTCTTTAAATCAAATGCAAACATACTTGTAAATGACCCAACTCCGACATAACCTCACATTCTTCTTTTACAACTGGCTGTAGCATATGCACAAAACTACAATAGCGCATACGTTCCTCGATCATGACCGATCTTAAAGATTTCTTTTCGACTTCTTCCAATTCAGCACGTCTCAGAGTCACATCTTGCATGTGTGAGTCCATTAATGATTGCAGTGTATCCGATTGTCCTTTACGGGCTTTTTTCTGTAAACGTAACGTGTCCGTAGAACGTTTTTTCAATTCTGTACGACAACGTTTATATTCTTTGGCATGTTCCTTATCTATAGTAGATACAGAACGTTTCCAGTCTTCTATTTTATCCTAAAAATTAATAAAAATAAAAAGTAGTAACATATTTATAAAAAGTAATATTCTCCTCGTATGTATAACAAGTAAAAGAAAGTATATGTCTGAGTAAAAAAAAAAGATAAACTCACTTGTAACGGTTGTACCAGACAGTCCATTATAGCAGCTGTAAATGTTTTAAGGCGTGTTTCCACCGCTTTGTGTCTTAAGCATACTCTGGTTAAAGCAGTGCCAATCTCTTTTGAAGCTCCTGTAATTAAAATTGAAAAGAAACATTTTTTTATTTAAAATGTTTTGTATGCTTGTTAAAAATAATAAAAATAAAAAATTATTAATAGTTTGTATAATTTTTTTCACTCATTTGCATACATCTACGAAGATGGTCCAAAAATTAGCCAGCCTGACATATAGTTGGCGACAATATTAAAAAAAAAAAAAAAAAAACAAGTAAGAGTGCTATATTCGGCTATGCCGAATCTTATTTACTCTTAAGATATAAAAAACTTATTTTGAACCACTTCTTAAATACCGCCCCTTCTTTTTGTAGGAGATGTATTAATAACCAGGATGCTTGCACCTAATTTGGAAACTGACTCTTGCCGTTATCCAGATATACAGAAATCCCTAATGTCTTTGCACGAATGGTACCACGGCCACTTCTCTAATCCCACTATGATTTTGTTGGATATTGTGTATTGATAACCAAAATACTTTTACCTAATTTCGAAACTTTGGCTCTTACCGTTTTCCAGATATAAAAAAAACAACAACAACAAGAGATTTATGTTTAAATTAGAAGCAGGTTTTTAGCTTATATGTCAGCCATTTGTGGACCGATCAGGCTGAATTTCCATAGAAAACAATTCCGCACTATATATCGAGCCATAACCGCAAAAAATCTTAAGCGACAGAAATAAAATTTTACAGAAGAATGTTCTTTTTATTTTATTTCATAAAAATTTTGCATGATGGTTGTCGCTTGAGATAAAATTGTTTTTGCTATAAAATCGTAAGGAGATGATGCAAGTGTTGCCAGTAAATTATGACGCTTAAGCTTTTTTTGCGGTAAGGGCACGACATAAATATATAAACACCTGGTCCCCATCATATCTGGGGTTTTCGGAAAACCTATTTCAGCGGACAGGCGGCCAACGTTAAATCAACTCGCTACTCATAAGACCTTATAGGGTCAAGATCAATATTGTAGAAAATACAAACGGAATGACAAATTTGTAAATTCCCTTTTACCTTTGGTCAAGGGTATAACAATTACCTTAGTAAAAAGTGGCAACCTTATAGATAAAACAAATGTTTTAAGTTTCTAAGCCCCACGTTGATAAGTATTTTTTGGAGCCATTAAAAATAAACGATCTGAGTAAATTTTTGACATGAACAAAATTGGCCATTGTTATGTAACTTAATACGTTCGATTGATAGTTCATAATCCAACCAATATTAAGGTCGAGCGAGTCAGCCCAATCGGGGCAGTCTACTCCTTCGTTTACCTATAAAATATCTTATTCTGTAAATTTAGCTGTCACAGATTATTTTCTGTTTTCAAACTTCAAAAAATTGATCAGTGGTAAACCCTAGATTACACTATCTCACAAGTCTTACGTATTCCATAATACTTTGTGAGATAGAAATCTGATGAGTTTTGTTGCGACTATCAAAAAATCTAATGTAACATGACAGTTTGTGTTCACACCATCACACAAAGTATAAACACGCACACATGAAATAAAATGCAACCCTGATACAATGAAAAGTATTATTGTTTAGAAATTTTTCAAAAAACGATGAAGTCGTATTGAATGTCAAACTTTATTCTTAATACTTGTCATTTTCGTGACACATTGCATTCACACTATCACACTTTGTCATATTACTTGAATTTTTGACATGTATTAATACAAAGTATAATAGTGTAATCTAGCCTTAAGCGAATTGTCAAAAATAAGTCTGTGTGCAAACGCTCATGTCTTAATGCCATGATTGCTACTCTATAGGCGAGAGAGACGAGGGAAAAAGAAACGAGTACATAGTTTCATGTACTGTCAATACGTTTTGCTTTCTTATTCGCTATTTTTTTGCTTTATAATTCGTATTTAAAGACTATACAAACTAAAAAAAAAAAACAGGTCGTCAACAGGGCACAAATTGTTTGAACGCCAATTCAAAGAAGAAAGTCAGAATCATGTCAATAAGGCTTGAGCCGTCTGAACACAGACTAAAGAGGTGGAGTACGCAGACGATTGCTATTTTAAGAAGCTGGACAGTTGTTACTATAAACAGGGTATCGAAGCTATTCAATATCGCTATGGAAACTGTAGTAAGCTAAAAAGAGATTATGACGAAAAATAAACCAAATAAAACATTTTTGTGTTTTCTTTTTTTAGGTCGGCTTATTTTGGGACCGCCCTCGTATAATTATTTAGATTTTTTTTTTTTCGTTATAAAAATAAACCGTGTGAAAGTATTAACGTTTGGCAAAAAAGAATGACAGCTAAAAAATCTATGTAATCAATTTAATATGCATGCTCTTGGGACTGGGTCAAGAACCAGTCTACCATGTTTAACTTATGAAATGAGAGTAATAGGTCTGTTTGTCTTGTTTCAAAACAAGTTTTATCATTACTCGTATACATTTTTCTTTGTTCTTCTTCTAAAGGTCTATCCAAGAATCAAAGTGTAGATAGAAATTGTCACTTTGCATAAAGTTGCTTTGACTCTGCAGAAAATGTTGTCAATATGGAAAAATATAAATTAAAAAGAAAACAGTTTTAAAGAGAATGTAATCGTTTGGGGTAACGAAGATATAAGAAGTAATTAACAAGTAGAAGTGTTATGTTTAAAATAGGTTACATTTAGCAACCGTTAATTCGATTTCATCAATTAGGTAAATATTTTTACCATAACAATAAAATATTTATAACAACACCACAATAATGGAGAGGGCACTTACTATGCGTTTGTGCTGATGTTTGTAACACCTTAAAATATTGGTCCTTAAGGCCAGTTTACACGGTAATACATTGTATTACGACATAATGTAGAATGAGAGAAATCATATCATGTAAAAGCAAAATGCATTGAGTAAGAGAGAATACGAATACAAAATCTGACAAGCGGTCGGTAAATGGTTTTTTTCTAAACCATTTTAGAAACTTATGTATTTTCATCACACCAGAGGTGTATTTTAACGGAGATATTGAAGGTGGTATCATTTTTATACAATTACAAAAACAACTAAAATCAACTCAGGAAATGTTTATGTTGTTTTTGTAAAAATTTAAAACTGCAACCATCTGTTTTGTTGTTATTATTTTTGATTTTACTAATACCATCCGTGTAAACATGAATTATACTTACAACAGATTTTTATTTTTTTCTTTTAAACACGGAGAGAATTTCATAATATTTTGATTCTACAAAGTCGTAATACATTGTATAACCGTGAAAACTGGCCTTTAGCGCACTTTTACGTATACCGATTGACTCAGAATTACTTTATGAGTCGAGTTAACGATGTTTGTCCGGCTGGCTGGCTGTCAATGTTAACCTTGTGCGCACTGTTGCCAGAAGTGCATATTTCTCTGCATTTTGCAGATTTTTTCGTTGCCAAAATAGCAAAGTGAGATTTGCAGATTTTTGCTGTCAAATTGCAGGTTTTTTAAATTAATTGTGTAGACATCACATTTCTTTATTTTCCTTTTCGTTTATTCATACATATGTATATATATATGTACATACATACACTTTTGGAAATATATATGTGAAATTAAAAGTTTTGACTCAAGACTTTTATTCCCAAAAATTTGCCTTTTTATTCAAAAAATATTTGTTTTGTCATATTCATCAGCTAATGTGGAACGAATATTTAGCCAAGTAAATATTAATAAAACAAAGAAAAGAAATCGTTTAGATAAAGAATCGCTTGAAGGAATTTTGTACACAAAAGACTTTCTTAAATTAAATAAATCAAATTGTTTTAATACTCCGATACAAAATAAAATTTTACGGCAAATGACTTCTGAAATTTACAATAAATAAATGCATAAATTATTTTAAATACGATATATGAACAATGTATTTGGATATACATTTTTATGTTTTATGTAAAAAATTATAAATATTCAGGTATGTGATTAAAATTGATCGATTTCAAAACGATGGTTTTTAAAAGTTGTGATGAATTGCGACCAATTTTTAATTTCATTTCTGAATAAGTCTTTATTTTTTGTTCAAAAATTTATCTAACAAGAATATACAAAGAAAGTAAGAGAAAAATTTATTATAAATAATTTTTAAAAGATACAGAAAACGATGTTATCGGATTTAAATCGTTTTATTTTAAAAATAGTTTTCCATCAAATACCTGATCGTTTATATACTTATATAATGTTTTTCTTTTGTATATGGTAAATTTTTATTTTAACGTACCAAAATGTTAAATACACTTTTTAGTTTGTTGTATGAATTCGAAAATAAGAAAAATCAATCCCAAAATAAAGTATTTTAATTTCCCAGATTTTTTGCAGATTTTTACATTTTTTTTTGCAGATTTTCGAGATTTTTTGACCCAATTTTGAAGACTTTTTGGATACATTTTCTGGCAACAGTGCTTGTGCGTAAAGAACAGGTCGCAAACAGTGATGCCAACTTTTTGAGAACAAAAAGCACTTTAAAATTTATAAAGCACTATATTTTTTACAATTTAATTAAACACAAAACAAAATGCATTCGGCTGTGCCGAATATTATATACAAACCTCCAAAACTTAAAAAAAAGGCAACGGCGTTGATGGGGGCCATTTTCATTTAAGATTAAATAATAAATATAGTATTAACACTTGTATATAAACATTTTTAAATGTATTATTAGTATCTTTAATAAAAATAATATCATCCAAATCACTTGGAGTTTAAATTGGCCATAAAACAGTTTTAAAGAAATACAGTGCGAGCTCGATTTTCGTATCTCGAAAAAATCTGGCCTGTTGCAATTACCAAAAATTTGCAGTGACCGACCATTATTTATAAAACTTAATGACAGCATATATTTTAATAAACATCCTTATATTTTATCGTTTAAATAAATCTAAATTAAAATCGTGCAAAGTGATATTATCCAATTATTTTAACATATGTACGCTTCAGAATAAAGAACACACATAAGGTGTAAAAAAGAAAAAACATGTATGTTTGTTTGCATTCTGATTCTTTGTTAAACCTTTTTTCAATAGCACTAGAGGTAGAAGTGCACAACACGAGAAAAACTAAAGCGCATGAAAAATGGCAGGTTACACGACGCTCGTTATAAGAGTATTTTTTGTCAGCTGTTTTTAATTTATTTAACACTTTGCATATACCAAGCTACGGCTCTTTTTGTTTTGTTTTTAAGGTCTTTGCGTTTTTTTTTTTGTACGGTTTCCGACAGCATGTTTTTTAACAATTCCTAATATTTTCCAATCCATATTCTATTTTTGAAACGTCTTTAAAAAATGTTTACCGAAATACATCGTTTTTATTACGATTACTAAATATGTTGCCAACGCTAAAAAGTGCAACGTTTCGTAAACTTTCCAAATTGCTGGCTCTCACCTCGTAAGTAGTTTTTGGTAAAACGAATGTAACTTTCTTTTATCACTTTTTTATCATTTGAAATCTTAAAATCTTTACAAGCCTTCTCAAAATTGTACCACAAAAACCAAAGCTCATCTAAATCATCCTCTATATAATCGTAGTTTTAAAAAATGGTAGAAAAAAATAAAAATTGTAAAAAGCACTAAAGGCACTAACGAAAAATTGAAAAACCACCAAGTTAGTGCTTTTTTTAGTTTGGCACTATGGATAAAATTTTGGCGTTTTGAGGCATCAAAAAGCACCATAAATAGTGCCAAAAGCACTAAGTTGGCATCACTGGTCGCAAATTTGCAGATAATTTAATAAAATTTGGAACATAGGTTCTAATGTGGTGTAGAGTATCAAAGTGTCGGGGTTGACCGACTATACTTACTTATTTTTTATTGTAGATCTGGACTCAACAGGTAGGGTAAATGTTGTCGTGATTATGATTTACCTTCAAACTATTTAAAACTAATAGGCACAAGTGATTCCTATGAAATTAACAATAACGACATCGAATTTATCGATGATTAAATTTTTTAAATATCTATTAAAATATTAATTTAAGTTTATTCTTATTAAAGAAATTGATATTAACTTACAATTTCATCGCAAGCAACTTTAAATGAATTATTTCTGTTTTGTAATTGAATTGTAATGTGTTTTTATTTAGAAAAGCTTTTAGCCATTTTGAAGCCCATTTTTGGTGTTCAAGTTTTGGCAACACTGCTTTTTAAGCCCTCAAAAACGAGATATTTTTAATAAAAATTGTTTAACCGATTTTTTAAATTTCCAAGGGGAAAACACTTTCTTTACGCGAGTAAGTTAAAAAGGAATTCCTGAAAGTCGATTTTTTAAAAATTTTTTATAACGACTAGGCGAAAAAATTGGTCCGTTAAGTTAAATTTTAATATTAAACAAAATAAAATAAAAATTGGGAATTAAGCGCCACAAACAAATTAATAGAATTTAAAAAAAATCTCCTGAGCTTTTCCTTAAAACCGTGGTAAAAGTTTGACAAGGTTTTTTTTTTTAAATTAAAAAGCTTTAGATTGAGCAACTGATAACGCATTTAAAAGCAATTTTACAGGCTAAATTTTATGGGTCGATTGCGGATGGCAACACAACTGAAGTTGAGTTGCCAAAAGCGAAATCAGGCAACGCCGCTCAAGTTAAAACTATACAACATTTTTTTACATTTCAAAATTTAACATGAGCGGCGTTGACTTCAGTTCGGTTGACAGAAAAAAATATCTCAAGAAAATTTTTAACAACACAGTTGGTTGAAAATAAAACTTTAGGTCAATAAACTTTTTGTTTGATTCAATGAAAAAAATTATCAAATTTACACTTTGCGAAATAGCATTCAATAAAACATATTTAATAGTGAAAATAATTAAATATTTCTACATATTCAATAAAAAAAAAATTTTTAAATCAAAGTTAATACAGTATTTTTTACAACTCTTTTCCATTTGCAAAGTCTCATTCGCTTTACAGTTTTATTTGTATAATATATTAAGTTTTGCCAATGTCTTTGGAAAAAGGTTTCCTAATGATCTGGCCTAAGCAACCAGAGAAATGTACATAGGAACTAGCTTATTCCCTCATAATAAATTTTAGTGTATTTATTTAAAAAGAAAAAAAAAAAAAAAATGGGAATTAAGCACATCATCATTAATAAATAAAGATTCGATAAACATTTTGTTTGATTAATTCAAGATTTTCAACAATTTATTTTAACAAACCACGTAAACATTTTGTTGAAAAAAATTATTTTGGGCAACAACTTTTTTTATTGAGTCAATAAACTTGGTTGTTGACTAAAAATTCAATAACTATACCTACTTTTTTATCAATACCGCAAAAATCGTCATCGAAGAAAATTTAAACAATTATTTATACCCTCCACCACAATTAGTTGTGAAGAGGGTATATTAAGTTTGTCATTCCGTGTGAAACTTTTTTATTATTCATCTCAGACCCCATAAAGTATATATATTCTGGGTTCTTGAGTAATTCCAAGTCGATTTAGCCATGTCCGTCTGTCTGACCGTCTGTCCGTCTGTTGAAAACACGCTCACTTTCGAACAACTCAAAAGAAATGAACAAACTTGGTGCCAAATTGCTTGTAGTTATCCTAAGCAGTAATTGGTTCAGTAGGACCAGAGCTATGAATCAAAATGTGGAACCACCACCTAAAAAAATTGATAAGTTTGTTACAAAAAATAACATAAATGCTGGAATAAGGCACGGAATGAGATAAGATTTTGCAAAAATTTGTTTTATTTCACTGGAAATCACGATGGTAAATTTCGTGAAGATCCGTCCATAATTTACCTTAAGCCCCATATAAACAATACTCCCGGAAAACAGTTTAGTACGCCTAAAACCGTAAAAAATAATGCAATCATAACAAATTTTGGCTCGTCACAGTTTTATAGGACTATAAATGATACTGTGAAATTTCGTGAAGATCGGTACATAATTTACCCTAGGCCCCATAGAAACCCTACTCTCGGAAAACAGTTTAGTACACCTAAAACCATAATTAATAACAAATCGTCACAGTTTAAGATAATAATAACATCATATAGATATTACTCCTTAAACATTCGAACTGTCGGTGGAGGGCATCAAAGATTCGGCACAGCCGAATATAGCACTCTAACTTGTTGTTTATCAAATATGCGATTTTCGTATTCAAATATGAAAACTATTTTTTTCTGTGTTGTCATACGTATTCGATCCATTAATCTTATAGGCAAGGCTGTATAGTCGTCAAAAAAAGTCAAAACTCCGACACTGACTGCAACCGCTGAAATTGTTGGAGTCCAACGCCAACTCCGACTCCTAATCTAACCTTGATGCTAAATGTTTATGAGACGGGCCCTTATTTCACTTTAAACTCTGATTCTGTAAAAATTTCCATATTTTAATTCTTACACTTGACGCATAGAGCTTTAATATAGCTATTTATATATCGTTAGCTAAAACGCAAAATGATGTAAATAACAAAAAAAAAAAAAAAAAAATCAATATGGTGTTTTTGATTGATTGTTATAAATGCGCTTCAATAGCACAAAATTAGCTGTTTTGTTGTACAACTATTACACTTTTATCATTAATATGCATTATTGGCGATTTTAAAAGCTATTTGAGCGGTTTTGCACGTTTTAACGGTTTGGAAACATATATTGACACCACAAATGGCTCGGAAAAATTAAAACGATAATAATATACATACACACAGAAAAAAATACCAATGTAAAATTAACATGGCGAAATGTTGATTGAGAATCATAGTAAATTTCTGCAAAAGTATGCCCTTTATTTAAATTTATTATTATTTTATATAAATTTTAAATGAAAAATATTAAAATAACCTTAAATTACGTTTATTTAATATTATTCACTGTAAAGATAACATTGTTCAATATTGAATCCATAAAAACCTTTTTTTTTATATTAAAATCAAAAGTTTATCTTGTTAAATTAACATGCATACATACTTAAGTATGTAAATTTTTTTATTTTCATGTTTAAAATATGTTATAAAAATAAGACAATTCCCGTATTCTTTTAATTAACATTATTTAGTTAAACACGAACACCATATCGGGCCATTCTGCTGATGCTTCTGTTAACAAAGGGGAATACAAAATAAGTGAAACATGTGTTACAGGGGTAAGTGTTTTGAATTATTCTTAAATAAATGCATATGTTGTCTCTGAAGCTTCTTCAAACTGTTATATCACATCCCAACCAATTTGATTCTTCATGAAATTCACGTAGTTTCAACTTGAAATAACTTTCACTAAACGTAATTCGGATTGTTATTTCAATATAAATAACATTTTGATCAAACTTTACTGCAATGTTATCGGCGACACGGCTAAACGCGGCGCTTTGTTGGTCGGCCCGTGACTATGGGCATGCCGGGATAACCAGAGGTTCTACCGTCCCTGATAGTGTGGACTATTGCACTCCGGTGCCTTTCACTGGCGCGGGGTTTGTGACAATGATGGCGCATGCCAATGCGCTGTCAAGTACTCACCACGAACTGAGCCTAGGGGTTTATACTGATGGTTCGAGGAAGTGTGTAAGAGCTGGCGGAGGTTTCTACATAGAGGAACTGGATGTGAGAGTTTCCTTTCGTCTGCCGGATGGATGTAGTGTCCTGCAGGGAGATATACGTATATTTACTGACAGCAAGGCAGCCCTTGCTTCCCTATCGGGTGTCTATACGACATCTAGGTTAACTGTAGAATGTCGGATGTCTTTGAATGAGATTGCGAAACATTCAAGGGTAACGCTAATATGGATTCCGGGTCACTCAGAGTGCCCGGGTAATCTAGTGGCAGATGGGCTGGCCAAACAAGGTGGTCGCATGGATGATATATTCATCGATCAGTTTGTTGGTCTTCCAATGGCTCACTGTAAATTAACACAGTACAACACATGATTTGCCAACTCAATTCTGTGAACTGTATGTGAAATTAGACCCAAAAAGAAGAATTTCTGCATCATTCGTTTTGTCTTCTTACCTGCGATTTGAAGTTAGTATAGATTTGAAGTTAGTACTATCGTATAGGGGAATTTATCACGTTTTAGGCCCTGTTGTTTGACATAGCTCGACAACCACTAGCCCAATTTAGTTGAAATAAATTTTAAAAAATTAAGAATTACAATTCCCTTAATCTGTTCATATATTGTTTTCCTATACAAGTAACACTTTCGAAGTTAAAAATGAATGTATGAAGGGAAAAAATTATTTTTTGCCTAAAAATTTAATTTTTTTTTTTTTAAAATACATAAAAAATCCAAAATGGAAAAAAGTTTCAAGTCTAGTTATTTTTTCGCAAAGTCACATAACCTATGAGCAAAATGAGACAAAGATCATAAAAATCGATGCACGCGTTTGTCATTTATTCACAATTAAGTAAATGTATGAATTTCAAAAATTTGCTCGAGATATGCACAACATTATTTGGTGAAAACATTGACACCTTTTTCATGATTCTGAGAATTAAAAAAAAAAAGGAATAAACAAAAGGTTATTTGATTTTTATGATTGCGGTAATAAATGTACGTGGACAATTAAACGGAAAGTGGACCTTTTTATTATTTGGGGTTTTCCGGTGGCTACCTATATGATTTTTTTACAGAAATTGCACCCACATTTAAGGGTGGTCATTATTTGGAAAGTTTTGCACAGTTTGAAACGTACAAGTGCTGAATCAGGTATATAGCCAGCCGCCCTTAAAATATGCGCCCATTTATAAGTACCTGGCAGTAAAATATTCAAAAATACGTAGTATTTATAGGTGTGCATTGATCGATTTTTGGCATTTAGCCAGTGCCGACGAACGCGAACAGTAAAAGTGATTTTTCTCCAGTTTTTTAAAAGTGAATAACAACAAAACATAAAATATATCAAAATGGAAAACAACAAGTGCCCATATTTGGATGAATATTGTTACGTTTGTGGTCATATCGTCCGAAAAATACAGAAAAAAGATCGAAAAAATTTGTTTACTGAGCAATTCAAAACCGCGTATTGTAATTATTTCGATGAAGCAGATTTAAGTGGTGCAAATTTTACGCCGAACACAGTGTGCAACAGTTGTTATACTACCCTTCTAAAATGGATTCACGGAAAAAGTAGAAAGTTATCTTTTATGAAGCCAGTAATTTGGGTGGAAGACACAACTGGACATGATGAATCCAGGTGCTATGCATGCATAAATTTTCGTCCTGGATTAAACAGACAACAATTGAAAACAAAAGTATACACTGCTGCATTTACTGCCACACTTCCAGTGCAAATCCCTGCTGATACCGATGCACCTAAACCTCCGAGTGCGGATACTGTGTCCCTGCTAGCCGAAACCGTTTTCACCAATCCGACCTATTTGGATGATGCTGATTGGATACCCGATATTGAAAATAGTGCACCACAACCGCTACCACAAATCGAAATAGATTACATTGTGGCCAAGCTGGGACTATCACAACACGACTCCGAATGGCTGACATCATTTTTGAAGAGATGAAAACTCACACAGCAAAATGTCAGCGCAACATCATACCGACAACGCCAAGCTGATTTTCAGAAATTTTATTCCGTTGACGAAGCAAATACGTTCACGTACTGCCATGATATCCCAGGTTTAGTGAAAAAATTGGGAATGGATTATATCGCTGGCGACTGGCGTTTATTCATCGATGGTTCAGTTACTAGTTTGAAGGCTGTGCTGCTGCACAAAAAAAATAAAAAACCATGCATTCCATTGGGATTCAGCACAACTATGAAGGAAACGTATGAAGCATTGGGCGAAATTTTGAAGAAAATCAAATACGATGAACACAAATATAACATTTGTTGCGATCTGAAGGTGGTCAACATACTACAAGGGATTATAGAAAAGGGCGGATATCCAAAATACTTCTGCTTCCTTTGTAATTGGGATTCACGATACAAAGGAAATCAATATCAATGTAAAGATTGGAAAGGAAGAACTCCCGAGCTCAACAAACAATTAAAATTACGCAATGAACCTATGATAAAGGACCTGGATGATATTTTGTTGCCACCGCTCCACATGAAACTGGGAATAGCTGGGAAATTCGTTGAAGTGGTGGTCAAAAAAGTTAACGGCGCCTTTGACTGTTTGAAATCCATCTTTCCGAAACTCAGTGATGAGAAAATTAAAAACGGTACGTATCGTACTCTGTATTTCAATATTGTCATATCTAAATTTGTTAATTTCTATACATTCGCATTACCAATAATTTTTTCGTTTTTCTTATGTATTTAAAACAGGTATTCTCAATGGACCTGATATTCGGAAATTGATCAAAAGTGATTCTTTCACACATTTGCTTTCAGAGCATCACGACCACCAACATGCATGGAACGCATTGAAAGAAGTAATAGAAGGCGTTCTAGGAAAGAACCGTGTCCAGCGAGTAGAGATACAGCAACGAGTGGACAGGTTGCTGTTTTATTTCGAAAAAATCGGTGCATCCATGACGCTGAAATTGCATTTCTTGCACCACCACCTCGATACATTTTTGGCACAATCACCTCAGGAATCAGACGAACAAGGAGAGAGGTTCCACCAGGTGACCATGCCATTTGAAAAGCGGTTCAAAAGCAAAAAATTGGATGCATTGCTTGCGGAGGTTTGTTGGTGGAGTTCCACAATTATGCAGTTTGAAGAAAGCACCGAAGATGAAGACATTGAAATTGGTGGACACAGTAAAAGAAACACGCCCTTGAATAGTATGTGTATCTCGGATGACGATACAGACTCAGACCATGAATATGAACAACCTACGAAGAAAACAAGATCATCAGAACCAAAAGCGTCAACTTCTACAAGGATGGATATTGCCAATAATTGAAAAAATGTTCTAAATTTTGTTTTTATGCATATTATAATTGCGTATTAATTGCATATTATTTTATTTTCATAAAGTTTTTATAAATAAAGTTTTTTTTTGCATGATAATTTTTTAATTTATATTTTTATTTTTATTTTAAGGGTGGTGGCTATAACTGATTTTTGAAATTCATACCTTTACTCAATTGCGAATAAAAGCGAAACGCTTGCATCGATTTTTATGATCTTTGTCTCATTTTGCTCATAGGTTATGTGACTTTGCGAAAAAACAACTAGACTTGAAACTTTTTTCCATTTTGGATTTTTTATGTATTTAAAAAAAAAAAAATTTTAATTTTTAGGCAAAACATAATTTTTTCCCTTCATACATTCATTTTTAACTTCGAAAGTGTTACTTGTATAGGAAAACAATATATGAACAGATTAAGGGAATTGTAATTCTTAATTTTTTAAAATTTATTTCAACTAAATTGGGCTAGTGGTTGTCGAGCTATGTCAAACAACAGGGCCTAAAACGTGATAAATTCCCCTATACGATAGTACTAACTTCAAATCGATACTAACTTCAAATCGCAGGTAAGAAGACAAAACGAATGATGCAGAAATTCTTCTTTTTGGGTCTAATTTCACATACAGTTCACAGAATTGAGTTGGCAATCAATTAACTGAAAAATGTTGTACTGTGTAATTATCAGGCGCGAGTCTTATAGAGTCGCGCAGATGCGGTGGACTAGTGAGTCCACCTGCTTGATATCCAGGCTATTATGGCCTGGTCATGATGAACGGAGGACAAGCTCTCTACTTAGGTTCAGAAGGGACCAGATTAGGACAGTTGTATCGGTTTTTACTGGGCACTGGCCGGTGGGGACTCATGCTGAAAGAATGGGTCTGGAATTCAATGACTACTGTAGAAGTTGTCAGGATGAGGAGGAGGAGGAGACTGTGCTTCACTTTCTCTGTCAATGCCCTGGGTTGCGGGGTATTAGGGAGGAATGCCTGGGGAAACCGGCATTTGCCTGCCTAGAGGATCTATCCAAGATAGAACTGAGATCGCTGATTCTCTTCATTAGGAGGACGAAGTGGCTGGATTCTGCAGTGACGCCATCTGAGTAACTGCTCTACAGGATGGGCATTGGCGCTGGGTATCACAAAGGGACCAATAAAGGACCCAAGTGAGCTGTCTGTTGATAGCTGCCCATGGAACCTAACCTACCTAACCTACTGCAATGTTAAATTAACATGAACTATAGTTATTTTAAAAGAAAAAAATGTTGTTCGCAAGTTATTGTAAAATCAGGTTGAATTAACATGAAAAATGTATGAAGCAAAATCAACACCGAAAAATTTTAAATCAACCTTGTTTTCTACGTTTTTTCTGTGTGTAGACTTTTTTATTTTCATATGTAAATATTTTTATACACCCGCTACTTCGTTATCGTCTCCTTTTTCTTCGTGGACATATTTTTATGCCAAAGTTTATTTTTCTAGGTTTAAACTTGTTTAAATTCTAGTGGCAGATGGGCTGGCCAAACAAGGTGGTCGCATGGATGATATATTCATCGATCAGTTTGTTGGTCTTCCAATGGCTCACTGTAAATTAATTATCAGGCGCGAGTCTTATAGAGTCGCGCAGATGCGGTGGACTAGTGAGTCCACCTGCTTGATATCCAGGCTATTATGGCCTGGTCATGATGAACGGAGGACAAGCTCTCTACTTAGGTTCAGAAGGGACCAGATTAGGACAGTTGTATCGGTTTTTACTGGGCACTGGCCGGTGGGGACTCATGCTGAAAGAATGGGTCTGGAATTCAATGACTACTGTAGAAGTTGTCAGGATGAGGAGGAGGAGGAGACTGTGCTTCACTTTCTCTGTCAATGCCCTGGGTTGCGGGGTATTAGGGAGGAATGCCTGGGGAAACCGGCATTTGCCTGCCTAGAGGATCTATCCAAGATAGAACTGAGATCGCTGATTCTCTTCATTAGGAGGACGAAGTGGCTGGATTCTGCAGTGACGCCATCTGAGTAACTGCTCTACAGGATGGGCATTGGCGCTGGGTATCACAAAGGGACCAATAAAGGACCCAAGTGAGCTGTCTGTTGATAGCTGCCCATGGAACCTAACCTACCTAACCTACTGCAATGTTAAATTAACATGAACTATAGTTATTTTAAAAGAAAAAAATGTTGTTCGCAAGTTATTGTAAAATCAGGTTGAATTAACATGAAAAATGTATGAAGCAAAATCAACACCGAAAAATTTTAAATCAACCTTGTTTTCTACGTTTTTTCTGTGTGTAGACTTTTTTATTTTCATATGTAAATATTTTTATACACCCGCTACTTCGTTATCGTCTCCTTTTTCTTCGTGGACATATTTTTATGCCAAAGTTTATTTTTCTAGGTTTAAACTTGTTTAAATTCTAGTGGCAGATGGGCTGGCCAAACAAGGTGGTCGCATGGATGATATATTCATCGATCAGTTTGTTGGTCTTCCAATGGCTCACTGTAAATTAATTATCAGGCGCGAGTCTTATAGAGTCGCGCAGATGCGGTGGACTAGTGAGTCCACCTGCTTGATATCCAGGCTATTATGGCCTGGTCATGATGAACGGAGGACAAGCTCTCTACTTAGGTTCAGAAGGGACCAGATTAGGACAGTTGTATCGGTTTTTACTGGGCACTGGCCGGTGGGGACTCATGCTGAAAGAATGGGTCTGGAATTCAATGACTACTGTAGAAGTTGTCAGGATGAGGAGGAGGAGGAGACTGTGCTTCACTTTCTCTGTCAATGCCCTGGGTTGCGGGGTATTAGGGAGGAATGCCTGGGGAAACCGGCATTTGCCTGCCTAGAGGATCTATCCAAGATAGAACTGAGATCGCTGATTCTCTTCATTAGGAGGACGAAGTGGCTGGATTCTGCAGTGACGCCATCTGAGTAACTGCTCTACAGGATGGGCATTGGCGCTGGGTATCACAAAGGGACCAATAAAGGACCCAAGTGAGCTGTCTGTTGATAGCTGCCCATGGAACCTAACCTACCTAACCTACTGCAATGTTAAATTAACATGAACTATAGTTATTTTAAAAGAAAAAAATGTTGTTCGCAAGTTATTGTAAAATCAGGTTGAATTAACATGAAAAATGTATGAAGCAAAATCAACACCGAAAAATTTTAAATCAACCTTGTTTTCTACGTTTTTTCTGTGTGTAGACTTTTTTATTTTCATATGTAAATATTTTTATACACCCGCTACTTCGTTATCGTCTCCTTTTTCTTCGTGGACATATTTTTATGCCAAAGTTTATTTTTCTAGGTTTAAACTTGTTTAAATTCTAGCATTTAACCCGCTCCTTTAGTAGAACCAAAAAGCTAAAAAAAAATATCAAATTTCCCGTATTTCCCCCCATTAGAGTATCAAAAATTTCAGTATTGTAGTGGTAGCCCATAATTTAGTACGAATATGTCAATGAATGGAGGAAAATGTTTTGTAAAAAAAGTACCAAAAAATAGTTACGATTTTCACCCATTAAATGTTCGAATTTCGAAAAAGTACCAAATTATTATACGTATTTTTTTGATAAGTTTCGAATGTGGTAATTACTTTGTTTCTATGTTTATTGGTTCAAAAGATGGCAAAAATGTACTAAAATTCAGATATTACCCGTTTACTCCCTAATAGGGCCGAATTTCATGAAAGTACTAGACACCTGTCCGCTTATTTTTCTAAAGAACAACGATAAGTATTACTTTTATTTTGCATCTCTTACCGAATTTTCTCGTTTTTACCCCCTAAACATTCGAATTTCGAAAAATCCCGTCTTAGTGGATCGATTTGGCGAGTGACCAATCAATCGCTCGTCGAAATTTCAAGTTTCTAGGGTCAGCGGTTTGGGCTGGGCGATGATGAATGTGTCAGTCACTCACGCAACTCTTTTATATATATGAATATAGATTTTGTTATAAAACAATATTTCCACAAAATTTTGAGCCGTATGAATTATGACAAACAAAATAAAACATTAGTTGTACAAACAAAGTAGTAAGAACCAAATTTGTAAAACAACTATCTATGAAACCGCACTATCCGTAGGCCTAAAGATAAACATGGGCAAAACAAAAACAATGCGCATGAATGTTAACAACGAGCAAAGGTTTACTATACAATCCCATCAACTTGATGATGTGGAATCTTTCTGCTACCTTGGTAGCATATTCGACAGGAGTGGTGGCTCCAGCGCAGATATCTCCAGCCGAATAAATAAAGCTCGTCAATCATTTAGGCAACTTAATCCTGTGTGGAACTCGTCATACATGTCACGTCGTACAAAGCTAAGCCTGTTTAATTAAAATGTACAATCCACCTTGTTATATGGATGCGAGACGTGGAATGCAGCAACTCGAGACATACAAGCCATACAAGTTTTCATAAATAAATGTCTACGCAAGATTCTGCGGGTATACTGGCCCTCAACAATTTCCAACACTCGACTGTGGTCAGAAACCAACCAACAACCGATTCAAATGAAATCCGCAAGCGAAAATGGCCCTGGATAGGTCACACTTTGCGAAAACCACCAGAAGATATAGCAAAACAAGCTTTAGAGTGGAACCCACAAGGCAGTCGCCGTTCAGGACGTCCATCGCATACCTGGAAACGCCAGATAACAATTGAGATGTCCAAACTAAACCTAAATTGGAATGAACTTAAACATCGAGCATCGGATCGAAAATATTGGAAGCAACTTGTTTTGGCCCTATGCTCCTTGTAGGAGTTTAAAGGAACTAATATTTATATATAAACACCTTAAGAAAAATCAAGTGTTAAATATGCAACATATTTGCATGTTTTTCATCAACATGTCCACAAAAGAACATGAAAACTTTACCCATAGTTGTATTTTTTGTACAAACGAACACAAAAATGTAGAACATGTGTTACATTTATGCAACATATTCCTTAGAAAAAAAATCGCCATAAGACTGGATATCGATTTTAACATCATTTATTTATTTATTTTATCTATTTATTTAATAATCTTGGAGCCACTTAAGACCAATTGATTACAGTTAAATATGCTGACAGTAATTAGGTTTCGGATCATAATAAAATCGTGATTTTAAAATCCTGGAGTGTTCCATGCTTGTTACAAAAAAATGTCCCGTTTTCAGCACAGTGCTTTTTAAAAACAGAACTTAACATAAGCTCTAATTTCATAAAACAGCAAAACAAGGTTTCAATTTTAAATATGTAACTCTTAAGTGCCTTTTTGATTGAAACATCCTTGATAAATATTTTTCCTAAAGTTTTTGACTTTAAATTTAAAATTTGTAATTTTTAAGAACAAATCCACCTTAAATGCTTATGATTATAAATATCGAAAGCATTTGATTTCATGTACATTATATGTATTTCGATATGAAAATTTCTATGGTCCAAAATTAGGTCACAAATTACCTGTCATTAAACCAACAAAATAAACAAGTGTCTGCCTGTCTATTTGCCTCTTGGTTCGTCTGTATCTCATAGACCAGTACTTATTTATTTTAAATTAGTGAAGTAATCTTTATTAAGTTTATTTATCTAATGTTGTTTTCTTATCACTTCAAAATTGGAAATAATTTACAATTTACAAATGGAATAAATAGCCGAAAATAAACAAGCCGACAAAAAAAAAAATGGTCTAAATTATTCTTATAAAAAACTTTACATTAAAACCATTAACAGCCCCAACAACTGTGGCACAAATGCTGAAGAATTTTGCAACAACATGTTGCTGCTTCAAAATAAACAAACAATCAACAGAAAAACCAACAAGAATATTCAGTTTATTTCTAACATTCATATATAAAAAAAAAAAAAAAAACAGACTGTTGCATAATTTTTTCTGTTTCTTTTCTGTAAAAACAATCCACAAGATATTTTAGAAAACTAAAAGAAATTGTAACAAAGAAAAAAAAATAAAATATTCAAGAAAAAAGAAATAAGCAAACGCAAAAAGAAAACAAAAAAAAACTGATTGTGAAAATTCTTTGTTTGGATTTTCTTTACAAAGAAAACTCAATTGGAAAATATGTTAAATAGAATCGTGGAAAACTTAAAAATCGCACAAAATAGAAATAAAAAAATTATCTCAAACATAATGTATAAGTATAAATGTGCAAAGATATAGAAGCAACCGATAGAGACGAAAAAAAAAAAAATCTAGAACCAAATCAGATCACTGACCGCAAATGACTTATGTAAATATAGAGGAGGAAATAACAACAAAAACAAAATAAAAAACCACTACAATAAGAATAACAACAGCAACGTTTATTTCATATATTCTAGTATGTGAAGATAAAAAGATGCGAGACTAGTTTGACAAGTCTTAAAAAAATAAAGTTTGTACAAAATGAACTCAAACGAATAGGCGATTTTCTATCGCTTTAAAAAAAAAAAAAAAACTATAAAAATGTCCAAAATAAAATAATTTTTTGAATTCCAAGAAACACTTTAATAACTAATATGCATGTGGCAGTGTAAATAAAACTGGGGGGTAACCGCGTATTTCGATTCGAAAGAAATCATTTACGGATTCGAACAATTTGTACTGTGTATTACGATTTTCGTAATCGTTCGAAACGATGACAGAGGTTGTATTTTTAAAAAAATGGGAAATTTTATGAACAATTTTTGTTCGTAATAGAGAGTGGCTTTTAAGAAAGTGATTTTTTGTTTTCAATAAAGTATGAAAAACGTCCGTTTATTCGAAACAAATATTACGAAAATCGTAATACACAGTACAAATTGTTCGAATCCGTAAATGATTTCTTTCGAATCGAAATACGCGGTAACCCCCCTGAACTGGCAAAATAAAATTAAGTAATATGTTTTTATTTTTATTTTTTCTTTACCCACTAACAACTACATTTAGAGTTGAAATAAAATCAACCAATTGTAGTCGGGACTCTTAGAAAAGATAAACTCACTGTTTATTGTTGTTGTTTTTGTTTAAGCTTTGATATTGTTACAAGTAAAACTGGGGTTTATAATTCTTATTCGCTTAACAGTTTTATTTGTAAAATATCTTTAGTTTTTCTACAATCTTTGGATGAAGTTTCCTGACGATCTGGCCTAAGCAACCAGTGAAATGAGCATAGGAATAACTTATCCCATCAACAATAAATTTCAGTTTATCAATAGTATGAAATGGGTATTAAGCACATTTAACGAAACCTTGTTAAAAAAATTAAGTTTCTTGAGTTTTGACTACTTTTATATCAACCTTGGGAAATTTAGAACACTTCTTCCCAAAGAGTTACCTTATTTTAAGATTTTATGACATTAACTGCCAATTTATTAATGTCAATCGAACAGTATCAAAATAAGGTTTAATACAAACCTAAACTATGCGTACATTAGGCTGCGCCTTTTTTCATATACCTTAACTACCCCCAGAAATGTTCCTCCCATTAAAATACTATGGCGTGGTTTATCTGCCCTTAAGTTTGAAAGTGCATTTTCAAGGGAAACAATTTTTTACAGTTTTTGTAAAAATTTTGCCATTAAATACTTTATTACTTTTGCAATTTAATGTAAAAGATTTAAAATGTTTGTGAAATTATCGTTCTAATGATATATAAAAGACTAAATTTGGTTAAAAAATTTTAAAGTTATTAAAATTTCCCCAGGTCATTAACGTGTCTCAGGAAACTTACACAAGAAATGTAGGAATAAATATACCCCCATTTATTTGCATATAAGTTTTTGGCTGTTAGAAGGTTTGAAAAAAAAAAAAACAATTTTTTAACGGCAGTTTCCAAACTCGATTTTCAAATTTTTGAAAATTTTGTTTTTATTGAGGATATAAAAGGGAATAAAAATGGCAAAAAATTATGCCAAAACCTCCCATAGTTATTCCGTACCTGCGATTTAAATTTTCCTATTTTGGCGAATGAGCCCAATTTTCTTAAGCTTCGTGCAGACGGTGGTCAGATCTTACAATGTTGTCATTTTTCTGACAATGGTGCCATTGTCAGATGCATTAATTTTACACAGCTGCCAAATGAAAATGAGCTTACAATGTTCAAACAGTTGCAAGACATTTTTAGGCAATTTTACTGACAACATTGTAAGATCTGACCATCGTCTGTACGAAGCTTTACTATTATGAATGTTAAGTAAACCCTGTTCAGAATATTGTAGTCCAAAGCATTTAAAATATACTCTAAAGGTTTTACTAAAATCGGAAAACAGGGTGAAGGTCAAATTTGACATATTTGGAGTTTCTAAAGGAAATATAGCGAAATATTGTAAATTTTTATGACACTAGAGAAAAATATACCCTAAGTCATACAAAGACAAACCCGTGCAAAAATGGAGATTAGCTCTTAAATGCACTTGGGGTCAAAATGGTCGCAACATTTTTAAACTTTAAAAAAAGCTGTCAATATGAATGGTGTTAAACAAAATTAGATTAATAATAAATAAAATTTAACCTTTATCAAACATGGGCTCCATTTGACCCAAACATTTTTAAAACGTAAAAATGTTTTTCGAATCTGATATTTGCACAATTGGCATAATAATTTTTGTATTGTAGATTTTAAAGCAGTGAAGGGCACACACTTACTATCACATTTATGCTTGTGTTGACGAAATAACAACAAAGCAACAGTCGAACGTACATTGTCACAGACCACGCAACGAAGTTTATAGTGTACATGTGTCGACGTTGCACAATCATAATTTTTATTCCTATGCACGCGTACATAGGATTTGCAAATGTGCCCTTCACTGTTTTAAAGCCAAAAGAAAATAGATTTTAACCGTTTGCACGTTTTAAAAATGTTTGGATCAAATGAGTCCCATGTTCGAAAAGGGTTTATTTTCTATTTTTATACAGAACACGAATTGTTTAGTTTACCTTCATTATAATCTAATTATGTTTAGCACCAATCAAATTAACAGCATTTTTATGGGTACAAATTTGACGAACATCGTTATATCGATTCAAAAAGTGATTTTAAGACGATCGGTATACTACAAGATGGTTCATGGACGAATATTTTAAGGTGTTACAAGCATCAGCTCAAACGCATAACACCCTCTCCATTGTTCTGGTGTATGGGGTCTTTGGAAAACACATTTCAACAAAGACACAGACATCTTTAAATCGACCCATAAGGATCAGAAAGTTTGCCTACTGAAATAGATGCTCCAGCCATGGAACATTTAATCGTTGCAAAACAGGCAAAAGCACCTAAGCACGCTGCACGGACAAAAAACAAGCCAGTTAGTGAGTGGACAGCACGCGGGGCTCTTAAATTGGCCAGGTTTTAGTAAAAAAAAAATAAAAACCAGCTCTATCAGATAAAAATGTTACGGCTTAAAGTTCTGCAAAGAGCACAAAAATTGAAGTGTGGACTGTAAACAGGTAGTATGGTTGGATGAATTCAAAATAAACTGTTTTCACTAAAATGGAAAAATGCACCACTTAACGGACCTCAGAAAAAGCACCAAGTAAACAAGGATGAAACATGGTGAGTGAAAGCTTAATGGTTTGGGCCTGTTTTACTGGGTGGAACCTCGGTGAATTAGAACAAATCAATGGTGTATTTAAAAAAGAAGATTACCTTCGGATCTTAGAAGACTATTTAACTGATTTTGTGGACAGAAGTGCATACCTAGAGGAAGAAGTTATTTTTCAACAGGACGGCGATCCAAAACCTATGGCCTAGATCGTAAAGGATTAGCTGTCAAAACAAAAATTTCAAACAATGAAAGCCCAAAGCCTAGATCTTAGCCCGATAGAAAATTTAGAACGTGAACTTATTTCCTTTAATCTATTATTAAGCAGTCGATAAGGGTGGCGATACTGCGCCTACAGCTTTAAATGAGCTTTGTATGAGAGTTCAAATACAGTAGCTAAATATACGAAAGCAAATAATTGAGAACTTGGTTGAAACTATGCCAAGACGCAGTAAAAGCGTTATGGACAAAGTACAGGGTGTCTGGTTGCAAATTTTTATTTTTAAATACGATTATTTCAAAAAGTAATAAGCGGTGCGGAGGGAGGTTGGCGCCGTTGGAATAATTGGTTGTGCGGATTTGTCAGTCACGATGTCGCAGTGGTCGAGTGAGCATCGCGCGTTCGCTGTGTTAATTGCTCGTGGAAAATTTTGTTCAAAGTTCATTTTCACTTAAACGGCCACGTCAACAAGCAAAACTGGATGACATACTCTTTAAAAAATAAAATCCGCATTTCCACAATTATTACGTTTTTTATTTAAGTTTAAAAATATAAATCTGCTTCCAAACACCCAGGGGGTAAATTATGGCAGTCGTGATCGAATACTTTTTCGATTCGAAAACAATTTTATTTCGAATTTCCATCCGTTCAGTGATGGAAATTATTTTTTTACTGTTGTAAAGCATTTATTTGAGGTTTTACAACACTTCAGTATCGACTGAAATAAAATTGCTTTCGAATCGGAAAAGTTTTCGATCACGACTGCCATAATTTGCCCCCTGTACTTAAAATGCTAACAAAAATTGAACTCTCCTTAAATTTGCAAAAATTTATACTTTATGGTATAAATAAAACCCTGAATAGGTTTCAATATATTTGATGTGTTTTAGGCCGGGTTTTTGAGATGTGGATTAAGTTTAAACTTAGTTTAACCAAGTCTGAAATTCGGGGTTTTCCGGCGAAATGTGATTTTTTTTCATTCATTAAAGACAAACATTTTAAGCAAAACTAGTCTGTTTCGTAAAATTTTTGTATACAAACTTGGTAATGACTTTTCAAATGTGTTCAGATTAACTAAACTTAGTTTAACTGAGATCTCCAAACCCCAGCCTAACTCTACTTAGCAATCTAAACGAGTAATCTGGTATCCACTATTGCTCACCAATGTATATTCGCTGCACTGCTGATGGTAGTTTTAAAATCAATTTTTAAATCCAACTGAAATAACCTGTATGTACATCGCGAAAATTCTCCAAAATTGTTCACCAAATATAGCATTAATCGAAAATAAATCAGTTTTAAATAAAAATTTAACCAAGTGACTTAAACGTTTAATCAAGTTAATGAAACTGTTAATTGATTTTTTGATTTAATTAATTTTTTAATTAATATCACAAATTTCTTAATTGAAATCAATTTTTATTTTTTTTCTATATGTATAAAAAAAACTACTCGTTCTTTAATACAAGCAAAAAAAAGTTTTAAATTTTTCCGAGATTTTTGTTTTTTTTTTGTTTGTTACAATTTGAACTTACCTCTTGAATTTGTTGCTGCGTCTGCGATTTTTTGGAAAGCATCCAAATATGCTGCTATAGCTTGTATGGCCGCACTGTAAAAAACACACACCAGATAAAAAAAACAAATAAATTAACAAAATGTATATCAAAAAAAGAGAAAAACATTAAGGCATCATATAGTCATAAAGAAAAACTATATTAACGAACAAAAAACGTAAAAAAATCTGTGTAAAATTAAGGAAATAATGTAATCATGTGGTTGTAGCACATTTGAACTTCGTTAACATTTTCTTTATGTGTCTTTTATGGTTTTTGTCTATTTTTTTTATATAATTAAACTAAATGTATAAATAAATGCCGTAAAATATTTTCAGAGTATCTTTGGGGGGATTTTCTTACGAGTTAAAATTAAATTTTTTGTTGGCTTAACACTAAAGCTTAAACATAAAAGAAATTAGGAAATAAGATTTTGTTAGTGTTATTTTAAAACAATTGTTATTATTATTTTTGCAGAATTTGATAGAAAACTGTATGAAGATTTTTATTACCACCCAATGCAGTTAAATGAGGTCTTTAATAATAAAAGGGGTGTTTAAGCCCGATAAACCCAAAAAAATTAATTTTAATCTCACACAAATTTTTTCACTAAAAGATAATTACTGGCACTAACATTTGAAAATGATTTCTTAAAGAAATGGAATGTAACGATGCGTAAATTTTTCCCAGGTCCATTTTTCGAAATCTCATAATCGCCAAATTTTGATTTCAATAAGTCGATGATTGCGGTCGACGTATAGAACGTAGCACCATCCCGTTAAAACAACAGGATCAATGTCCTCCATATTTTAAAACAAAAAAAAAATTATTGATTTTGCGCGGTACCGATTTCCGTTAAACGTAACGCGAGCTCCAACTTTTTTTTGTTTTTGATGAAATAAGGTGAAGGCTTACCAGCGCACATAGGGAAAAATAACCGAATTACGACGACAAAAATGGAATTGTTTATTTTGTTAAGTGTAACCACTATTGCATGTAATATGTTCTATATAACAGTACGTAATCAACCTATAAATATTTTTCTTTACGTATCACACTAGTCTGGACGTGCGTAAAACGTTTTATTATCTGTTACACGTACTCAACAATTTTTTGTAAATTTACAGTTTAAAGTTTTTTAAATATATTTTTAAGCATCAGTTATCTAATTTAACTTGCAGTTATTATTAAAATAACAATTATATGTAGTGTAGGTATAGTGTACTGTTTTTATTATGAAATATATTGAAAAATTTACTTTAACTAGAGCTACAAAAAAAGTTCCAAACAGTTCCACGACTTTTCCTTATAAGTTAAAAAAAACAACTCGCAGTAAGTGTAAAAAAGTCAAGTGGAGGTCCACCTCTTTCCACTTTCAAGAAATAGAGCCTATTTTTCTTAGGAAGTACTCCTAATTCTGAAAGTCCCACATGCAAATGACATTTTATTTAAATCGCAAAATTTTACAATCTGTGCAGTAGGGTGGCAGCTAAATGTATGGAGCAATTTTTTTGTATTAATATTGATGTCTCCCGGGCGGAATATTGTGCCACATGGTCTAAAACTGATGTGGAAAAAATTTCAGCCAAATCGGATAACTTTTACCCCTGCCCCTTTGAGGTCAAAGTTCAAATGATAAAAAAAAAAAATTTCCATACAAGCAAAAAATTTTTTTTTCGATTTTTTTTTTTTTTTTTTTAATATTAGAAAGCTTTATAAGCTTATTAACAACAAAAAATTTCATTTCGATCGGACAAGATTTTCAGTTTCAAAAGTGACTCTGAAAAAAAAATTGGAGGCTTGTTAGGGGCTTACTCTAAAAAATTTTCAAAAAAAAAATTTTTTTTAGTTTTGATAAGCACACATTAAAGATTTTTTGTTGCTCTTAATACCAGGTTTTTTAAATTTTTTTTAAAAAATTTTTTCCGACATCGCATTTTTGTTCTAAATTGGGGTAAAAAACTGGAAAAATGCAGTTTTTGGCCCTATTTAAGATCATGATTACTAGGGTGCCAGCTAAATTTCAACTTTGGATTTTCAACATCTCCCGGGCGGAATATTGTGCCACATGGTCTCAAACTGATGTGGAAAAAATTTCAGCCAAATCGGATAACTTTTACCCCTGCCCCTCTGAGGTCAAAGTTCAAATGATAAAAAAAAAAATTCCATACAAGCAAAAAATTTTTTTTTCGAATTTTTTTTTTATCATTTGAACTTTGACCTCAAAGGGGCAGGGGTAAAAGTTAACCGATTTGGCTGAAATTTTTTCCACATCAGTTTGAGACCATGTGGCACAATATTCCGCCCGGGAGATATTGAAAATCCAAAGTTGAAATTTAGCTGCCACCCTACTGTGCAGTCTCCATACAAAATACTTGTGTGCACCACTGATGTATACTTACAGCCGTATTCATAACAAAAAGTTAGCCACAGTTTGTGCACTACGAACAACGAGCTGCTAACTAGAATGTCGATTAAGCTAAGCAGCTTGTTGGCACAGAGTTAATTCATAACGAACTTTTCTCCGTCTGCCAACTTTTAATAAATCAACTCTGAATTTTTATGATGCCACATTGTATTACTCAAATATGCAACTCGTTTGCATTAAACATCGCTGGTTTGTCATTTTTTTGTAAATTTTTTTTGTTTTTTTCTCCACATATAATAATTTTAAAGGTTTTTAAATTAAAATAAAAAAAAGATATAAAAATAAAATAATATAAAATAAAACAGTAATAATTTAAATAAAACCAACCAAATTGTTTAACATTAAACAGCTGTTTTTCACAAGTTGGCAGCTCGTTAACAAGAGTTTAGCAAGTCGTTAGCCAGAGTATGGTAAGTGTATTATAAATAAACTTTGTGCTAACTTCATGCCAAATTTTCATTATGAATACGGTTGTTAAACTGCTACGAAAAAATAAAAAAAGGGAATTCCTTAACTAAATTGTAACTAACAGGACCGCAATAGCAAAATTTTTCATTCAGTGCCGTCTCCTTAATTAATTATAATTCTTATTGTGGATCAAATTTAAATAAAAACTTTAAAAAAATACAATTATTAATTCCGCTTTTTATAAGTATTCTCGTTTTAAGTTTCTAATTAGGCCTAATGTTTTGGAATTTGAATTTTTAAAAACTGACATCAAAAATCCCGTCTAATAAGTTTTAAGCGACTTCAATCAATTTTCTAAAAACTGTACGCCATATTGGATCCGCTATTTTGAATTTTTAAAAAATAACATCAGATTCGTAATCAGCGACCCCAAAAAATCCCGTGTAATAAGTTTTAAGCGAATTCGATCAATTTTTTTAAAATTGTCCGCCAAATTGGATCCGCCATTTAAAATTTTTAAAAACTGACATCAGATTCGTAATCAGCGACCTTAAAAACCTTGAGGTACCCAGTTTTATTAAAATTTGTTGAATTCATATGAAGTTAATAATTTCGTCGCACTTAATTTCCAATTTGTCCCTGTGTGCAGCGTGTAGAATTCATTGCTTCATTTTTCTGAATGTAAAGAGTCTGTTGTGGATAAGTTTAACTCCATATGCGGCAATTTCGTTTTATAATAAGCCGGTTAAGCTAAAAATTAGCCTACTCACTAAAAACAATTTTGCTATAAAACATTGATGACTGATTTTCAAAGTTAATTTGTATAATTTGGTATCGTTGTTGAAACGTGAATCTATTCATGATGATTTGACAGCATCATGACCAAAAATATCAAAAAGTGAGCATGATTTGACAGCTCGTTTGACACTAAACTCTTACGTAAGTTCTATTGGGCTTAAAAAACACTGTTTATAAATATCAAAATTAATTAATATCTGGGAAAAAAAAAATTCTGAAAACGGAATGTTATAATTATAGTTTCGACTTCCATGCAAGTTCATGTTCTTTGTCGATAGTCTTAGAACGATATCGACCAATTATTTTTCCGAATCATTAAATTTGCGTTCAATTTTTTGCATATTAATGCATTTTTTGGGGAAAAGGCATATTTTGGCTTTAAATGCATATTTATTTTTTTTTTTGCATATTTTGACATTTTCGGGTGATTTAATTTTTAAATTTTAATATTAAGAAAAAAAAAAAAAACATTTACTCAAAAAATTTTCAAATGCACAAAAAACATGGTAAACAAAAAATGCTAAAATCATTTGTGCAGCACCTTACATGGTTAGGGCTTCCAATGGGTTTAAAATATAAAATCCAAAACTGTTACAAGTTACTTGCTTGGCACAAGGGTTATATCGCGTTGCAGAGTTAATAAGAAGCCAATTCGATAATATGTTTAGCAATTTTTGATGAAATGTATCCATCGGTTCTCCTTACACCGCAGCCCATAGTAACAAGATGGGGGCCTGGCTAGATGCATTAGACTTCTATTTAAAAAACTTTGATTAATTTAAGAGCTTGTTGATAGCGATGTTTATACAATTAAAAAGTAAAATAAATTTTAATTTTAAATAACATCTGAAGTCAATTAGAATTTTTATTTTCCATATACGGATATATTGGCGAAACAATGGGCACATTCATAAGACGTAAGTAACTGTTGCACAACAGTTACGTCAACGCTTGCACAACAGTTACGTCTTATGAATGGGCCCAGTAACTACATTGGAGGGATTAAGTTCACTTTATACTCAAGTCAAATTAATCGAAATTGCAGAAAGTAAAACTTACAATGGGGAAGGAAGAATAGCCTGAAAAATTAATAAAAAAAATCCAAATAACACGCCGCCGGGGGGGGGGGGGGGGGGTGTAGGCTTTTACCTACACGGACATGGGGTTGGGTCATAATGATCCACTTAGAAAACTCGAGGTTTTTTTTTTTTTTGCTATATTTATGAAAAAATATATACAATTTAGATTGAATCTAACATGGCTTTAGTAAAAATAACATATTTATTTTTAAACAAAAAACATTTCATATTAAAAAAGTTAACAAAGGAGGCTTCTTCTGGCTTAAATATATCGGGTGATTTTTAGCTATTCACCCCTATCGTGAAAATGTCATTCAAAGGAGAATAATAACGTGAAAAAATGTTCACGGGAAAAAATTCCCCTTATCGTGAAAAATTTTTTCCCTCGTAATTTGTTCACATTTTCCTTAGATTTTCTCACTTTATGCAAAGCAACAGGTACCTGCGGATTTGTGAAGCTTTCGATTGACTTGGTGGCAGAATTTTGGGAAATGTTTTACTACATTAAATTTAAAAAGTGCAAAAAATCAAACTATCCCACCAGTACTAAATATTTTGCTTTATTATTTTAACTTTTCTTTAAAATATATATACTTGTATATATTTGAACAAAAATTTCATTGATTTTTAATTTTTTTAATCTTTCTTCTTTTTTTTACATTCAATGGAACTGATAGCGTGGAAAATTTTTCACATGAGATTCACGATTGTTTTTTACCTTCGAGGGGAATGAAAATTTCATGGGAACAAAAATTCCACTTGTTATTCACGATACGGGTGATTAAATTTTTAGCCACACTGGTTTAAACAGCTGACGCACGTTTCGTGTTTTGTTTCACTATCAAACATCTTCAGTTTGGTCTATAATTTAACCATGAATCTTCTTACAAACGAACAACGCTTGAAAATTATTGAATTTTATTATCAAAATGCGTGCTCTGTTAAGAAAGTTCATCGCGCGCTTCTTCCATTTTATGGTCAGCTCATTTTTGGCTCAATGGCTACGTTAATAAGCAGAATTGTCGATTTTGGAGTGAAGATCACCCAGAAGCATTGCAAGAGCTACCAATGCATCCAGAAGAAGTCACAGTTTGGTGCGGTTTATGGGCTGGTGGCATCATTGGACCGTACTTCTTCAAAGATGATGCGAGTCGTAACGTAACTGTGAATGGTGAGCGCTACCGTGAGATGATATCCAACATTTTTTGCTCAAAATGCAAGAGCTTGACTTGCATGACATGGGGTTTCAACAAGACGGTGCCACATGCCACACAGCACGCGTAACAATGGACTTATTGAAAGGCGAGTTCGGTGAACATTTTCTTTCACGGCCGCCTAGATCGTGCGATTTAACGCCTTTAGACTATTTATTGTGGGGCTATGTTAAAGCTCATGTCTATACACACATGCCCGCTTCAATTCACGCATTGGAAGACAACATTGAAGCATTTATTCATGAGATACCGGCCAAAATGTTCGAAAGAGTATGCCAAAATTGGACTAAGCGGATGGACCATTTGAGGCGCAGTCACGTTCAACATTTGCATGAAATAATCTTCAAACATTAAATAATATGGACCGTACTATCGATTCAAATAACGATTTCATGCATTTTTCTGAATTTTATGTTTTATTTTTTAACTTTCCTATAGCTCTTAAAAAAACACCCGATAATAAGCACTTATTTTTTTATTCACATTTTTTAACTTTAATCACGTGTTACTCGAAGTACAATCGCCATGCGCCTGATTTGAAATTTATAACATTCAAAGAGATTCAATATCTCCAGCTACTGAGAAGAGCGTAGAGAAGAGAAGTACATTTTTTAAACCACAATCAATTCGAAAAGTGACGGGTGATTTTGACCCATTTCCCGGCTCCGCGGCCGTGTAAATCAGATTTTGTTTATCGTGCTTAATTCCCAATTTTCATTCTTGATAAAAACACTGACCGTTATTGTTGATGGGATAAGGTTTTTCTATGCGCATTTTACTGGTTGCTTAGGCCCGATTGTCAAGAAACTTCATACAAAGATTTCAGAAAAACTAAAGATATTAAACCAAATAAAACTGTTAAGCGTATAAGAATTATAAGCAACAGTTTTACTTGAAACAACAACAATAAACAGTGAGTTTGTCTTTTCCTACATTCCCCACTACAATTAGTTGGAATTCTCCCAACATTAATTGTAGTTGTAAGTTGTAAGTAAAAAACAATAAATTTCAGTGTTTTTATCAATAGTGAAAATTAGGAATTAAGCACGACAAACAAAATCTTATTAATTGTAAATAAAAATTTTTTTTTGATCTGATCTGATCTGGAATCAGTGGGATTTGAAAATTAATTTTTTTCCAAATGCATTGTCATTCTTCAAGTATGGTTGACGTTGAGAGAAAAATTTGCCAGCGCAAAAGTTTTTTGCGTCTTAACAAAGTTTTACTTTAGATAAAACAGTGCTTATTTATATAAACAAACAAAAATTCAAATTAGTTATTTAAGTATTAGATTTTTTTTTTTTTTAATTATGTTTTTAATTAGTATTGTGGTAATTTTGTTGAACTATGTATTTATGGTTTTTAATCCAAATTTTCAATATTTTTAATCAGACTTAAGGTGTTATGATACTTGCTATTTTTTGTACTGGATTTTTTTAGGATTGACTGAATGAAACAACAAATGCGAGAAAGAACAAGAAATACAATTTGATAAAATGTAAACAATACTGCCCACGTTTTTTCCCCACAAAAAACCGTCATAAAAACGTAAAATCGCAAAAAAAAGTTAAAAACCGTCAAACCGATCAAAAACTAAAAAAATTGGCAACAGTGCTAACAATTAATCTGGAAATGTCAATTTTAAGTTAAAAAATTTTATATTTTTTTTGACAGTCTTAGATTATTTATCGATAACACATGTATATTTGTTTGACATTTCAAGATGTTTTATGATATAATCATACTCTTTACACTTAGTCAGTTTTCCTATGCAAATATATTTGCACTGTTCTCCAATATAGAAAAAATACAAAAAATAGCAAGTATCCATAACAGCTTTAAGTTCATCAAATTTAATTTTCATTAAATTATTTTTATGAAGAAAGGAATTTTACAACATGAAAATTAATTAAAATTGTTATTGATAATCATTCATTCTTGACTGACCTGAGATTTGAAACCAGGCGGCTAGTTACCCTGACATGTTTCGATCGCTACCACTCGATTTCCTCAGAGGGATTTGCCGTCTTACACTCGCAGCCATCGACGACTGCTGACGTCAATAGTCAAACATCAATCCTTAAACCAAATTGTATTTTAACCTTTGGTAGATCGAAATTTGCTTTTTTGAATGATTATCCATTTTTAATTAATTTTAAATGTTTTTCCTTTACCTCTGTTTTTTCGTACTTTTTGTCAAGAATTCTTCTTGAAGTCCAAAGTCCATTTTGTTTTTTCATGTTTGTCTTTCTTTTTCTTGTTGACCTTTTTCAGCAAAACTTGAAGGACAAATGTACACATAAAGCTCGTGCCTTAGCTTTAACAATAATAAGTATTGTGGTAATTTTGTTGAAGTATTTATGGTTTGAGTGCCCCGCTAGACTAGCTGGAAGAGAGTTTGTCTATCAGCGCTGGGGTTGCGGGTTCGATTCCCGCCAGAGACTCTGGTTTCTTTCCTGCAGACAAGCGTAGAGCTTCGCGGGATTAGCGTAGGGAATTAAAAAAAAAAACTAATCCAAATTTTCAATATTTTTAATCAGGCTTAAGTTCATCAAATTCAATTTTCATTAAATTATTTTTATGAAGAAAGGAATTTTACAACCTAAAAATTAATAATATTAAAAAAAATGTTTGTTATATTTTTAGGGCATATTTTTTTATTGCATATTTTGAATTTTTTAGTGCATAAAAGTCTCAACCCTCGTTATAATTAAGCTGACGTTTTTTAACTAAAAGAAAAAGGTCGGAAAAGTTATTACATTCTCAAAACGATCGACAAAAAACCTCGGTCAGAACTTAAAATTATTTTCCGAATTTCTATATTCAAGAGCATTTTTGCAGTAACCTTTTCCTAAAAACATTTTTGAACCACTGTAATTATTTGTGACAACTTCAATATGGTTGGAGTGAACATGTACGGGACATATACTTTAAAAAATTATCTCTAAAAATAATATGTATAACTATCCAAAACCAGACACCAAAAGTAACAATATTCCTTTAAGAGAACAGTTTACAACCAAATTCTAAATTTTTTCGAGTTAATTAAATAATAACTTACCGTAAACAGGCGTGTAATTTACTGGCCTTAGCAACGAAATCCTCCCATAATGGTGAGGTGTTCTGCAATTAAAATAAAAGAAAAGAAAGAATAATTAACAAATAATATTATTAATATTTCTACAAAAAATAATGAAACAAACAAGTTGATATTTTATACCAATCATTGCGTTTTGTATTTATTCAAACAATTATTTATTAATTAATTTAAGTACCAACGAACGACCACTTGTCGTATTTGTTTTTTATTGACAAGAAAAGTGGCTTATAAAAATAAAAAATGAAATATGCAACTTAAAAAAAATTTAAATCCATAATGATGATAATAATAATGATGCTTGTCACATTTTATTTAAAAAATTATATGTAAATTTATGTTGCCACTGATGTAGTGCTGTTGCTGTTGCCGCTGTACCCAATTGCGCAATGAATCATGATAGGCTGACACCAATTTCAACAGCAGAAAGAGAATAAATACAAAAAAAAGCTCATAAAAAAGAAAATGCAAAAAAAAAAAACTATAAAAAAAAATTATATAGGTATAAAGTCGGTGAATCTTAATAAATTAAAAATGTTGCATGACAAGATATGGCTGCAACAACAGCAGCAGCATCAACAACAACAACTTACAAACAATATAAAACATTAACATCATACATAACAACAGTTTTTTTAGTACGTTTTAGCTTGCATTGACAGTTCATCACGTTTTAACGAGATTTAGCAAATGAAAGGGGGGAAATAAAAATAATAATGAATAATCTCTTTTTTTATTATAATATTTACTGACATACAGATTTTGCATTATGAAGGCATAAGCAAGTGTTAAAAAGAAATTAGGATTAAGTCTTAAAAAAAAAACAAATTTAAAAGAAAAAATCATAATTACACTGTGCTACTCTCATATTTTAAAAAGCTGGGCATCCTACTGGTAAATCTAGTTCGAATAAGCTGAATTCAATCAATAGTAATAGCGGTGTTTCAAAGTTAGCGATATGCGTCATTTTTTTCGAGTGATAAAAGTATTTTTACGATTTAAAAAAAAAATTTTTTTTTTAACTCTATTAAATATTTTTCTAAACCCTATTGAATATATACAAAAAATTATCACATTTGGGGTATTCACAAGGTGTGCTATCATGTCATATTGTCATAATGTTCTAACATTTTACAATGGTTTAAAAATATTGTTTTTGCTTTGTAAACAAAAAGTGTCTTAAATAAATAGAACTTTGCTTGCCATGTTTATTATGCTGTCGTAATTAACCAATTAACGCATTAGATTTTGTAAGCCGGCGCCGTTGGCGGTAAAATTTTATCCGGTTAACATCAGCAACAAATCACTTGCGGCGTCAAATAAGATCGGCTTAGGACTCTGCTGTTTGGGAAACAAACAAAATAAAATTTATTTCTGATTTGCGTCTGAAATGGAAATAGGTCAGGTAAGATCTAATTCAACTTATTAATTCATGGTTTAGAATTAAAAAATATTTTTATTTTTGGTAAATATTTATTTTTTATGTTTGTTTTGAATCAGCTGATTAAAATTCAAAATAGCACATTGAATTATGAGGGGTTGTTTACAACAGCCGTTTTCTTTCATGTTATTATTTTAAGACATATGTCTTTATGACACATTGTGACTCCCCCAATTGTAGTTTTGTTTCTATCAACATTTTTTCATTTTTCATATATTCCGAACAGCTTTTCATATGAGTGTTGACAGCATTTCACGTGAAATGTTGAACAGAGTACCAGACTTTAAAGAAATGATTTGAGAATAACTTGTGTAAAAACAAACAATTTAATAAAATAACGGTTTGAATTTGATTTTAAACCCTCCTTTCTTATTGTAGCTATACACATATTTTGAAACATTTACATATTTTATTAGTATTGTTGAAATTTTGTTGAACTATTTATGGGTTTTAATCCAAATTTTCAATATTTTTAATCGGGCTTAAGTTCATCAAAATTTGTTTTCATTCAATTATTTTTATGAAGAAAGGAATTTTACAACATGAAAATTAATTAAAATTGTTATTGATAATCATTCATTCTTGACTGACCTGAGATTTGAAACCAAGCGGCTGGTTACCCTGACATGTTTCGATCACAACCACTTGATCTCTTCAGAGGGATTTGCCGTCTTACACTCGCAGCCATCGACGACTGCTGACGTCAATAGTCAAACATCAATCCTTAAACCAAATTGTATTTTAACCTTTGGTAGATCGAAATTTGCTTCTTTTTTTTTTTTTAATTGATTTTACATGTTTTTCCTTTACCTCTGTTTTTTCATACTTTTTGTCAAGAATTCTTCTTGAAGTCCAAAGTACATTTTTGTTTTTTTTTCATGTTTGTCTTTCTTTTTCTTGTTGACCTTTTTCAGCACAACTTGAAGGACAAGTGTACACACTGAGCGCGTGCCTTAGCTTTAACAATAATTAGTATTGTGGTAATTTTGTTGAACTATTTATGGTTTTTAATCCAAATTTTCAATATTTTTAATCAGGCTTAAGTTCATCATATTCAATTTTCATTCAATTATTTTTATGAAGAAAGGAATTTTACAACATGAGGAGATCGAGTGGTAGCGATCGAAACATGTCAGGTAATAAGCCGCCTGGGTTCGAATCTCAGGTCAGTCAAGAATGAATGATGATCAATAACAATTTTAATTAATTTTTATGTTGTAAAATTTATTTCTTCATAAACATAATTGAATGAAAATAAAATTTGATGAACTTAAGCCAGATTAAAAATATTGAAAATTTACATATTTACATATTTATTAGAGTAATAATTTCATATGATATCATAATTTCAGGTTCAATTAACAGTATAGTTAAAAATTATAGCAACACTTATACTTAAAAAAAAAAATTGTATTCTTTAAAACAGTATTACAAGAATGTAATACCTATATGTATATGTGACAGCGCATAGAGAAAGGGACCAGAAAGGTAAAGGGAACAGTAAAAACTACATCTACACAAAACAAGAGGTAGGGACGACATACGCGCGTTTTCAAGGTTGACCAACACGTTCCTGACGTCATGAGATGTGTCGCTTTCAAATGAGACCAATACCAACAAGCTCAGTGATGGTACACCAAAGATACACGTATTTAAATCTTTAAAATGGCTCTCCTGAACAAAACCCTTAGGTCTCTTTCTATTTTGCGCGTCACATATGGAAAAAAAATTGTTTTAATCCTAAAACTATGCAATACTTTTTAATATAAAATGTCATTGCATACTTTTGTTTAAGTAATCCTTTCAAGGAAATAAAGCATACTCCTTATGGGAGGAAATACCCCGAAAACGATTTTAAAACATTTCGAGTAAAATATCTTATCTACATATATATAAATCGGCAAAACAGTTAAAAACACTTTCCTCCTCTGTACGTCTACAGATTTCAACAAAATATACACCATTTGAAAGATATTTACTTACAGCAGTGCACAGCATTTATTTATTTTTAATACGATCTTCGTATGACGTGCTAAATTCCCAGTTTTTCATATTTGATAAATACACTGAAATTTATTGTTGAGGGAAAGCAAGCCTCTATGCGCATTTCGCCGGTTGCTTACACCAGCTCATCAGGAAACCTTTTCCAAAGATTTTAGAAAAGCCAAATATATTAAACAAATAAAACCTTAAGCGAATAAGAGTTATAAACACTCTTAGTCTTACTTGTATCAATATCAAAGCTTAAACAAAACACCAACAATAAACAGTGAGTTTATCTTTTCTTACATCCCCCTACAATTGGTTGGGTTCTTTCCGACTCGAATTGTAGTTGTAAGTGGGTTAAAAGAAAAAAAAAATTAAAAAACCAACCGCTTCATTCTATTGTCTTCGTAAGAAAACAACGAACTAAACCAATTTGCCAATTCAGTTTTATGCACGGGCACATGCTATTATCAAAGTTATTTTCGGGAATACAAAGTTTATTATTAATACGATCTTCGTATGACGTGCTAAATTCCCAGTTTTTCATATTTGATAAATACACTGAACTTCTGTTTTTTCGTACTTTTGTCAAGAATTCTTCTTGAAGTTCAAAGTACATATTTTTGTTTTTCTGTTTTTTCATTTTTTGTCTTTCTTATTCCTGTTGACCTTTTCAGCACAACTTGAAGGACAAATGCAAACATAGAGCTCGTGCCTTAGCTTTAACAATAATTAGTATTGTGGTTATTTTGTTGAACTATTTATGGTTTTTAATCCAAATTTTTAATATTTTTAATTAGGCTTAAGTTCATCAAATTTAATTTTCATTAAATTATTTTTATGAAGAAGTAAAGGAAGAACATGTAAAATGAATTAAAATAGATAATCATTCAAAGCTAAATTCGATCTACCAAAGGTTAAATACAATTTGGTTTAAGGATTGATGTTTGACTATTGACGTCAGCAGTCGTCGATGGCTGCGAGTGTTAAACGCCAAGCCCTCTGAGGAGATTGAGTGGTTGCAATCGAAACATGTCAGGGTTACCTGTCCGTAAAAAAGCCTGGGTTCGAGCCCAGACTGAGTCAAGAATGACAAATTATCAGTAAATTTTAATTAATTTTCATGTTGTAAAATTCCTTTCTTCATAAAAATAATTTAATGAAAATTAAATTTGATGAACTTAAGCCTAATTAAAAATATTAAAAAGATAAAATAGAATAATAAAATTAAACAGTTTTTCAATCGATATTTTCTGATATTTTTTATATTGAACTTACAAAATTAAATAAACTCACATTGAATATTAGGGTAATCATTCGGTTAACCGTCAACCGGTTAACCGATTAATTACTACCCGATTAACTGATCGGTTAGGTTAAAATTGGCTTTTTTCGATTAACGATTAATTCGGTTAATTTCAGTCGATTAACCGATGGTATAAAATTTTGATTTTTTTGTAGTATCAAACCAAAATTTGTTGTGTTTTTAATAATGGGTGAGTTCTAAAAAGTCAGTTACAAAGCACCTCGCTTTTTTAAATGCATTCTACAATGCAACCATGTAGAATTTTACAATGTTATCTTTAAAAAGTTCACCAAAGTGCACAAAAAAGTTGTGTTTAGAAATATTTTTTCACACAATATATTAAAAAAACAGTAATTAAGGAATTCGAAAATAAACATTTTTGTAGAATTTTCGGTGCTGAGCTTTGTCAGGATGAGTTAGATAATGACCTGACAATAGAAGAAACTCTTGATAGTGACACAACAACAGAATTGACCGAAACAATTAGAAGTTGCTTAATGGAAGATTTTATATGTTTAGACATAACCAGGAAAATTACGGAGAAATTAGATATTCCTGTTGTTGTTGTTGTAGCACCGCGACATGTGTTTGGGGTGTAGCTGAGGTGACAATCCTTGTTCGAAGTCCTGAGGGCTCCGAGTAGTTCCGGTGCGAAGAACCGATTGTCGTGGGAAAGTAGGTATTCTGTATAATGGGTTGCTTTTGAATTCTCCAACATCTACGATTAGTGAAAGAATTTTTTTCAAGTCAAGTTTTATCAAAACTAAAGAAAAGAATCGCTCAAATCCTAAACATTTAAACCAAATTATTTTTCTAAAACATTATTTTATAATATATCTTTAAACTATTGAAGTAATAAATAATATGATCTCACAGTTTATTAATTAAAAAATATGTTTAATATAGTTATTAATTATATTTTTGTTTACTCGTTTTAGTTCAAAAATTGTTAAGTAATTGTTTTTTTACTAATAAACTCCAAATAATAAATAATTTTTTTTTAGTGAAATAACTTAATTTATAAAAAAACCTTATTAACCGGTTAAATCAAAACCTCGATTAATTAATCGAGCGATTAACCGATTAAAGCAAAAGCCCGATTAAACGTATACCCTATTGAATATAAAATATGAAGCGGAGGTTGGTCCCTCGCCAAATCGATCCACAAAGATGGAAAAAAATAAATGCTCGAAACATGTAAAATGTAAATTCATATACACTTACTTAGATGTACTATTTTTTCTCCATTAGCCGAACACTTATTCATAAAACGGAAAGAACACTTTTTCCCTCTGTCTATCCACCGAATTTTACAAAAATACACAATTTTAAAGGTATTTACTAACAGAAGTGCAAACTCTGAGACGGTAAAAAAGGGTAAAAACAGGTAAATTTGGTAACAAATTTAATATTTATCGTTATTCTTTAGAAACACAAGCGCACAGGTTTTTGTAAATTTTTTGAAATTCGGCCCTTTTGGGGAGTAAAACGTAAAATTAAAATTTTCGGAATTATAATTTTACGTTTTACTATAATTATAGGTGCAGGGTCCTGAATAAGAATCTGTAAGGGCGAGCGTTTTGGTGCTTTTTTGTTCTGAAATTGGAACTTTTTTAATTTTTGTTCATATTGGACCTAGAAATTAAATATTCAATGCCCAGAGTGAATAAGAATTTGTGAGGGGGAGCGTTTTGGTACTTTTTTTTAATTTTCGTAAGTATTTTATATAGAAACATTAAATTTATAAAATAAGAGGAATCTTTTTAGTATTTTTCGTTCTTTAACACATAATATTCAACATGCAGAATCCAGAATGACTTTTGGAAACTTTTTGTTAATCAGAAAGCACCAATTAATACTTTCTGATTTTTCTTATATTGTTGAACTTACAAAATTAAATTAAACGTTAACGGACTGGAAAATAACATATGGACCGAAGGATGGACCCTCGTCAAATCGATCCACTAAGACGAATGAAAACAAATGCTCGAAACGTGTACATTCGTATCAGGGTTGATAAAGTTGGTACAATTGTACTTTTTTTGGTACAATTCAAAACTAAAAAGTACAATGGTACCCCCGTGACTCATTTGGTACTTTTTTCAAACCTACATATTTATAATTGATATAAAATGGCAACTCGTATTTACTGTCCAATGAATATAAGCGGAGTTTTGTGTTTGGTGCAAATAGACTTAAAAAAATCCTAATGCCGTAGATTTTTTATGAAATCTAAGGGAAACTCTATTTTTTGCTGTTGGATTTAACAAAACAGCTATGATATTTTGCATTTTCTCTTTTGCAAGACTATTTGCACTAAAAACTGAACTCCGCTTATATTCATTGGACAGTAAATACGAGTTGGCATTTTATATCAATTATAAATATGTAATTTTGAAAAAAGTACCAAATGAGTCAGGGGTTCCATTGTACTTTTAAGTTTTAAATTCTAAATTTAGTATCAGCGGCAGCATATAAGCGTGCATTTACCGATGATATTGACAAGTTTTAAAAAGATAAAGGAAACCACTTCTACACAACTTCTACATAGTAGAATGTCGACTTCCTCTCAATTCAAGATTATTTTGGAACGAATTCAAAATATTTTCAAACAATTCGTCAACAAGATTGTTGTCACTTCAAAAAGTAATCAACAGAATTTTGGAACAGTGGGAACCCACTCCATTATTATTTATCTCCGAATTATTTTGAAGGAGATTTAACAAGCGCTAAATTAAGATTTATTATATTCGGACTTTCTACTCCTTTTCGGTTTCTGCAGTACATATTGAAAATTGTGAACACAATAAATTTGGAAATGCAATCTGAAGATGCTCGTATGCACATATTTGTAAAACGCTTAAAAACTTTATTTTAATTTAATTCATTTTGAGAAATAATCGTCAATTTTCCACAAAAAAGACGATAAATTCTAAAAAGTAAATAAGAACGCTCTCTGGCGGCAATCAAAAATAAAAATAAATGGATTTCTCGACCCTAAAAACCGCATGATAAAGATCTGGCTAGACCAAATACAATTTTTTTGCCTCTATTCTTGAATATTTTAAAAACTAACTATTTTGCAAAATCTGGCGCTCGAAATTTATTTTGGTTTCTTTGGCAAAGTTTCTTGGAATGACTTATAGAACAAGAATCGCGATGTGCTTTTTTTGTTATCTTTTCTTTACATGTACAAATGAATTTTAAGTACCTTTTGTTTTTGTTGTATTAAATTTTTGTTTTAAAAAAAAAAAAATTTATAAAAAAATGATTTAGTACTATTGGGGCCGAAAAAGTACGATTTTAAAAGTTCGTTGGTACAATATTGGTTTTCTCATTTATCATCCCTGATTCGTATATACTTAAATGTATGTTTTCTTCGTATTTGCATAAATACACAAGTACATTTTTTTTATTTTTCTTAAGCATTTTACCTGAAATTTAGAAAATGTTTTCCCACTGTATATTTTTAATTAATTTAAATTTTTGGTAATTAACTGCCAAAAGCAAGATTTTTTTTTTACAAACAAAGTGTTAATGCTTGGTAATTAAAAATATTAAAATGTTTTTTTTACTGGCCGAAAAATGTGAGCAAAATATAAAAAAATACAATTTTAATTTTAGACATTTCAATAATAACTATAACCTTGAAATACACAGAATCTTAGTGATAGTACAACAAAAACCACTATGAATACAAACAAACGTTTCAAAAGAAAAACTGAAATAATGAAAAAAAACAAAGTTCTTCGATACCATCCGTAATTCAATGCCAATTTAATAAATAATAAAAAAATTAATTTGTAAAAAAACGAAAACTGAAAACGCTTTTTTATTTAAAATTAAATGATGCCAATATATTTTAATTGTCTGATATAGAAAGAAACGAATTCGTTAACTAATTTGTTGATGTCTGATTGTTTGTTGTAAAGTGTGGGCCAACCAAAACGCACGATGTTAATTGTAAATAAAACAAAAAGTTTTCAGAGAATAATCTTACTGCCTTTTCCGATGTCCGAGATAATTCTTTCTTTTGTACAACTACATTTAAAGCAAAAAAAAAGTTTTTAGATTTTGTGTTTTTACATTTCCCACATACCCAGTTTGCTGAAATTTGCGCACAAAATGCCCGATTGTACACACATTTGGTCGATTAAGCTAACCAAAAAAAAAATTACGAAGTGCACGAAGTGCTTTTTGATTTGAACGCCCATTTTCGTAAAAGGCTTCAACAATCTTAATGCGCTGCTCAATTGTGTTGAATTTGTCAAACACTGAATCAAAGAAATGTCAAATTAAGTTGGACAAAAACTTTACGTTGATTAACATCGTGCATTATGGTTGCAACACCCTTTATTTTCGAACATTTTATTTAAGTTGAATTATCAATTTTTAACATCATAATCATCATCTAGATTGCTTTCTTTATTATTATCATTAAAATGTACATTATTGATTAAATAAATTCTATTTTGATTGATTGAAACTGTTGAATTATTAATTGACATCACTTCATTGCTTTTAATGAAAAAATGTGGCCGGTCGGCCGATCAGTCAGTTAGTCCACAAAATGTTTTTTTTTGTGGTGTGTGAATGCGTTGGATGCTTGTAAAAACTTAAATTAAATATAAATTAGATGTATAGACAGAGAATTAATTGATACCCTGCTTGCAGGATAATTGACAATAACAAGTGTATTGTATAACTGAATTGTCAATAATATAAATTCTTTGCAATTGTTTAAAATACAGTTAAGATTAAAATTTAAATTTTTGTACAATACAGTAGATTATCGACAATACTAGAGGTAAGTAAGGTAAGTCAAAACTGTAGACAAAAACATTTTGTTAATAAATATGATTGGAGTCAAAACTTTAAAATAAGCTGCATATAGACTAGTGCTGGGATACTATCGATATTTTCCACTATCGATATTTATCGATAGTTCAGATTTCACTATCGATATATCGATATTACTATCGACTGAATGTGCAGGAAAACTTAAATTATTTTTTTATAAGGCAACAGTCCGTTGTTTTCATCACTTTATTGACTGTATGAGACGTATGTATTTATATAGGCACGTTATTTTAGATGGCAGTTTTTTAAAATTTGATAAGTACCTTTCTGAAGGACCCGAAGTAACAGGGACTTTAAGATATTCCATTGCAACTTTAAAAAATTTTCTTAATTTTAAACCCAAAAAGGTAATCAATCTAGCAAACTTATCCTCTAATGGTCGTTCATTGTTTTGTTCTTTGCTCGCAATTGCAATTGCATTTGGATTTACATTTTTTTTTTACAACATTACAAAAATATTTGACATTTCAGTCCCTACATAAACATGAACAAATTTCGACTTAAAGGCCTTTAATTAGCAGTAAAAAGCACTGCCAAGCAATCCATACCACTTGCCATTCTTGTTGTTTGTATTCATTGCTGTTATTCAGCGCGAATTAATAATAGCAAGTAAAAATTTGTGGCAAAAAACTGTGTGTGTATAGCTGCTGTAACATGTCTTCATAGCTGTATTTTAAATTATAATAATATCGATATTGATATTTTTCCTATCGATATTTTCGATATTTTAAGACTATCGATAATATCGATAGTTTCCCAGCACTAATAAAGACAAGACTGAAGAGAAGATTATTAACAATACAATAGCCAAGACTTTAGCCAATATCGTTATCAAGACTATGGACAAGTTGTTAGTTAATGTTAGAAACAAAACTTTAGGCATTACATTTGACTAGACTGTAGTAAAGACCTTAGTCCAGGCCAGAGTACCGTAAAGTCTTTTTTATCGTTCATTCATGTGTGTGTTTGAACGATTTAAAATTTCGTTGCTTATTTTTATTCACGAATATGAAGAATAGAAAACATTTTGCTTTTGATAATCTTCATATGAGATAATTAAGTCTCTTCGAGTTTAAGGAAATAAATGAACGCTGCTAATAGATATCGGTCCACCAACGGCTAAGATATAAGCAAAAAATCACCATTGTTTCTAATTTTTAGCCAATAATACCGTGTTCAGATATACCTTTTTTATTGAGTCAATATTCGGTTTATTGACATAATTATCTTTCTGTTCACACATACACAATTTAGCTTACTCAATTAGCAATTGGCAATTGGCAATTAACTTAGCAAAATGTAAACAACATTTGACATCTTTAAAGAAAAAATAAAATAATCATCTGGCTTTTGCGCAGACCTAAGGGATGGACCTTTGTTTTTGTTGTTTTGTTGTTGGCAAAAATGTCAAAACACTTTGTTTAGTGAGTTGGGTTTTACTCACTTAACACACTTGTGACAGTGCACTGCAGTGTTGCATTTTAATTTTACTCAATATTGATAACAATTTCTTATTAATTGAGCAATAACTAAATTGCAATTTTGTATGGATAATTGAGCTCAATAATGGCATTTATTGCGTAAAACTCAATTAAGGTGCATATCTGAACACGGTATATGTATATTATGCGTAAAATAAAAAATCGCCTTGTGGCTGACCACAGTGTTGATGGTGGTTATGGTCGCAATCGAAATTTGGTGTTTATTTTCTTTGTTTGTTAGTTCTTGAATTATTTTTGGCTTCATTTCATGTTGTGCGTTTAAAGTGAATAGGTGAAAAAAGTACAGCCCAATTACACAACAAAAACTGTTTTTTGTTTTCAATCTTGAGTACCCTGAAGAATCAGAGTTATTCTACAATTCTATACAAAGTTGTATATATGCAATTCCTTTGTCAAAAAAATATTTCAAAATTTGTACAATTAAGCATGAGGTATTACAATTAAACAAATAAAACAAGTTATTTTTAAACCATATTTAAATAAAACATATATTTCAAATATTATTATTTTGCTTCATTTAACCATCAACTGAATTGATTTAACAATCTTATTCAATTAACAATTTGTCTGATTGAATCATTTGCGTAATTGAATTAAGAGTGTATTTCAAATAAACTGTTTAATTTATTCAATTAGAAATTTAATCGATTTAATGCAAAAATTCAATCACTGTTTTAGTCAATACAATTATTAAAATAATTAATTTTCTGTATTGTAATCAATTACGTTAGTAATTCATTCAATTAAAATATTGATTTTTTTTTTTAATTAATTTGTTAATTCATTCAATTAAAAAATTGTTTAATATTAATAATTTTTTCAATAATTTTTGTAACTTAAATGTAAAAACTTTTTAATTGGAAAAAAATCCTTGTTTGGCAATTTTTGCAAATTTGAGTAATTGGTATAATCATTTCGGTGATAGGTGCAAAATTAAACAATTTTTTGCTTGTTTCAATTATTTTGGTGATCAAACCCGTTTTTTACTTTTTTCTGTGTACATTCGGCTGTACCGGTTCTTTAATACCCTCCACCAGTGATGTCAACTCTTGTATATTAAAAATGGCCAAAAAACGGCAAAATAGTGTCAAACATCGCATCTTTATTAATAAAAAATTTACAAAATTGTTTAACAATATTAAAATTGCACATAAAGCAGCTCATACACTTGCAATAAAATTGTTCAATTTTACGTATTGTACAATAATATCACCAATGTGTATGTGATATTCGCAGGTGACACAATATATTGGCAACAATCAAAAGACTTTTAATTTTTATTGCACAACGAAAAGAAAGTGATATGAGTTGGCAACATTGTACAATCCTGTTTATGTTATTCATATAGGTTATGTTCACATTTTTATTGAATAAATGAAACCATTGTGCGACTTATTGCATTATATTGGACAAAACGGAAATAATATGGCGAATATCATATACAATAATATTGCAAGTGTATGGGCCGCTTAAGAGATTATTTTGTTTATATCTTTGAATAACGACAACTTCAAATTATCGATAAAATTGATTATTTTTATTGTTAAAGCCATTAGCGTTAACTAAATAAGCCAAATTAAACTTATGCTGCATTCATAAGCTTTTTTTGATCCAAAAGTTTTTAAAACTTGAAGAATGTTTGGCTTATTAAAAATTAATAAAGGCTTAATAGAATTTTTCATTGTTAAACGAGATAAAAAATGGCTGAATTTAGCCATTAAATGGCTAAATTGATAACACTGCCCTCAACCCAGAGAAAGAATATTTCGGGACAGGGCTTTATATCCTTTAATTATAAGCCAATATTAATAAAACCTGACTTCACAGTATTTATAAATCGTTGCGGTTTTAGGCGTATTTACGCTTTATATGGGGTCTACTGTAAATTATGAAGCAATCCATCCTTACACAATTTTGCAGCGTGATTTCTAGCTGTATGTAAGCATTATTCGTTGCGGTCTTAGACGTGTTTTCCGAGAGAGAGGGTTTCATATCGTCGGTCACAGGTTGACAACTCTTAACATGTTTTTTTGTACTTTTCAGGAGACAAAAAAAACGTTATTACTGCGTTACTAAACCGTGTTGGAAGTTAATAAAAAAACCAAAATTAGTAGGAGATATTTATTGTAAGATGGTGTAAAAATATAAATGAAACGTACTAACATGCAGAAGGACAGACACAGTCTTTTTGCATCAAAAACCCGATTCGATTTTTTTGCGAGTTAAGAATTGTCAACCTGTGACCGACGATATGGGTCTTATAATAAATTATGGACCGATTTTCATAAAATTAAGTAGAATTTCTAGACATGTTGTTAAACGACTTTGTGCAAAATTTAAAGAGAAACGGTGCATTCCGTCGCCATTCTTTATTAGTTTTTGTAGTTAAAAGGTACATTTATTAGGGAGGGTTTTCCCTTTCCCATATTTGTTTCACTTTTGTTGTATTCCGCCCTTTGTTTATGGAAGAACTCTCAATAATTATAAGACACCAGCAGCATGCCCGATATGGGTTTCGTAATCATTCTACTTTGAAAATTGTATGTATTTATCTTAATAATTTAAACCAATAGAATATGGAAATTTTTGCTTCTTATTTTACTTTTTAAACATGATAATAATGCTAGAATTACACAAAATGTGGCATCGAATTGATGTCACTGCAGTTATAGCATAGATGACGCATTAAATATGAGAAAATTATATGATGACGTTCGTCATTGTATTGATGTCACTTTTTGCCTCATTGATGCCATTTGTTATTACATTGAAGTCACAATTCTGATGTTAAAGCTTCATCAATATGAGGATGCTTTTTTCTATTAGTGTGGTACTCAGACAAGTGAACTATCGAATTAGACGTTTTGCTTAGATTTTTAATACTATGGGGAAGGGTATATACGATTCGTTTTTAGATTTTGTGTTTTTACATTTCCCACATACCCAGTTTGCTGAAATTTGCGCACAAAATGCCCGATTGTACACACATTTGGTCGATTAAGCTAACCAAAAAAAAAATTACGAAGTGCACGAAGTGCTTTTTGATTTGAACGCCCATTTTCGTAAAAGGCTTCAACAATCTTAATGCGCTGCTCAATTGTGTTGAATTTGTCAAACACTGAATCAAAGAAATGTCAAATTAAGTTGGACAAAAACTTTACGTTGATTAACATCGTGCATTATGGTTGCAACACCCTTTATTTTCGAACATTTTATTTAAGTTGAATTATCAATTTTTAACATCATAATCATCATCTAGATTGCTTTCTTTATTATTATCATTAAAATGTACATTATTGATTAAATAAATTCTATTTTGATTGATTGAAACTGTTGAATTATTAATTGACATCACTTCATTGCTTTTAATGAAAAAATGTGGCCGGTCGGCCGATCAGTCAGTTAGTCCACAAAATGTTTTTTTTTGTGGTGTGTGAATGCGTTGGATGCTTGTAAAAACTTAAATTAAATATAAATTAGATGTATAGACAGAGAATTAATTGATACCCTGCTTGCAGGATAATTGACAATAACAAGTGTATTGTATAACTGAATTGTCAATAATATAAATTCTTTGCAATTGTTTAAAATACAGTTAAGATTAAAATTTAAATTTTTGTACAATACAGTAGATTATCGACAATACTAGAGGTAAGTAAGGTAAGTCAAAACTGTAGACAAAAACATTTTGTTAATAAATATGATTGGAGTCAAAACTTTAAAATAAGCTGCATATAGACTAGTGCTGGGATACTATCGATATTTTCCACTATCGATATTTATCGATAGTTCAGATTTCACTATCGATATATCGATATTACTATCGACTGAATGTGCAGGAAAACTTAAATTATTTTTTTATAAGGCAACAGTCCGTTGTTTTCATCACTTTATTGACTGTATGAGACGTATGTATTTATATAGGCACGTTATTTTAGATGGCAGTTTTTTAAAATTTGATAAGTACCTTTCTGAAGGACCCGAAGTAACAGGGACTTTAAGATATTCCATTGCAACTTTAAAAAATTTTCTTAATTTTAAACCCAAAAAGGTAATCAATCTAGCAAACTTATCCTCTAATGGTCGTTCATTGTTTTGTTCTTTGCTCGCAATTGCAATTGCATTTGGATTTACATTTTTTTTTTACAACATTACAAAAATATTTGACATTTCAGTCCCTACATAAACATGAACAAATTTCGACTTAAAGGCCTTTAATTAGCAGTAAAAAGCACTGCCAAGCAATCCATACCACTTGCCATTCTTGTTGTTTGTATTCATTGCTGTTATTCAGCGCGAATTAATAATAGCAAGTAAAAATTTGTGGCAAAAAACTGTGTGTGTATAGCTGCTGTAACATGTCTTCATAGCTGTATTTTAAATTATAATAATATCGATATTGATATTTTTCCTATCGATATTTTCGATATTTTAAGACTATCGATAATATCGATAGTTTCCCAGCACTAATAAAGACAAGACTGAAGAGAAGATTATTAACAATACAATAGCCAAGACTTTAGCCAATATCGTTATCAAGACTATGGACAAGTTGTTAGTTAATGTTAGAAACAAAACTTTAGGCATTACATTTGACTAGACTGTAGTAAAGACCTTAGTCCAGGCCAGAGTACCGTAAAGTCTTTTTTATCGTTCATTCATGTGTGTGTTTGAACGATTTAAAATTTCGTTGCTTATTTTTATTCACGAATATGAAGAATAGAAAACATTTTGCTTTTGATAATCTTCATATGAGATAATTAAGTCTCTTCGAGTTTAAGGAAATAAATGAACGCTGCTAATAGATATCGGTCCACCAACGGCTAAGATATAAGCAAAAAATCACCATTGTTTCTAATTTTTAGCCAATAATACCGTGTTCAGATATACCTTTTTTATTGAGTCAATATTCGGTTTATTGACATAATTATCTTTCTGTTCACACATACACAATTTAGCTTACTCAATTAGCAATTGGCAATTGGCAATTAACTTAGCAAAATGTAAACAACATTTGACATCTTTAAAGAAAAAATAAAATAATCATCTGGCTTTTGCGCAGACCTAAGGGATGGACCTTTGTTTTTGTTGTTTTGTTGTTGGCAAAAATGTCAAAACACTTTGTTTAGTGAGTTGGGTTTTACTCACTTAACACACTTGTGACAGTGCACTGCAGTGTTGCATTTTAATTTTACTCAATATTGATAACAATTTCTTATTAATTGAGCAATAACTAAATTGCAATTTTGTATGGATAATTGAGCTCAATAATGGCATTTATTGCGTAAAACTCAATTAAGGTGCATATCTGAACACGGTATATGTATATTATGCGTAAAATAAAAAATCGCCTTGTGGCTGACCACAGTGTTGATGGTGGTTATGGTCGCAATCGAAATTTGGTGTTTATTTTCTTTGTTTGTTAGTTCTTGAATTATTTTTGGCTTCATTTCATGTTGTGCGTTTAAAGTGAATAGGTGAAAAAAGTACAGCCCAATTACACAACAAAAACTGTTTTTTGTTTTCAATCTTGAGTACCCTGAAGAATCAGAGTTATTCTACAATTCTATACAAAGTTGTATATATGCAATTCCTTTGTCAAAAAAATATTTCAAAATTTGTACAATTAAGCATGAGGTATTACAATTAAACAAATAAAACAAGTTATTTTTAAACCATATTTAAATAAAACATATATTTCAAATATTATTATTTTGCTTCATTTAACCATCAACTGAATTGATTTAACAATCTTATTCAATTAACAATTTGTCTGATTGAATCATTTGCGTAATTGAATTAAGAGTGTATTTCAAATAAACTGTTTAATTTATTCAATTAGAAATTTAATCGATTTAATGCAAAAATTCAATCACTGTTTTAGTCAATACAATTATTAAAATAATTAATTTTCTGTATTGTAATCAATTACGTTAGTAATTCATTCAATTAAAATATTGATTTTTTTTTTTAATTAATTTGTTAATTCATTCAATTAAAAAATTGTTTAATATTAATAATTTTTTCAATAATTTTTGTAACTTAAATGTAAAAACTTTTTAATTGGAAAAAAATCCTTGTTTGGCAATTTTTGCAAATTTGAGTAATTGGTATAATCATTTCGGTGATAGGTGCAAAATTAAACAATTTTTTGCTTGTTTCAATTATTTTGGTGATCAAACCCGTTTTTTACTTTTTTCTGTGTACATTCGGCTGTACCGGTTCTTTAATACCCTCCACCAGTGATGTCAACTCTTGTATATTAAAAATGGCCAAAAAACGGCAAAATAGTGTCAAACATCGCATCTTTATTAATAAAAAATTTACAAAATTGTTTAACAATATTAAAATTGCACATAAAGCAGCTCATACACTTGCAATAAAATTGTTCAATTTTACGTATTGTACAATAATATCACCAATGTGTATGTGATATTCGCAGGTGACACAATATATTGGCAACAATCAAAAGACTTTTAATTTTTATTGCACAACGAAAAGAAAGTGATATGAGTTGGCAACATTGTACAATCCTGTTTATGTTATTCATATAGGTTATGTTCACATTTTTATTGAATAAATGAAACCATTGTGCGACTTATTGCATTATATTGGACAAAACGGAAATAATATGGCGAATATCATATACAATAATATTGCAAGTGTATGGGCCGCTTAAGAGATTATTTTGTTTATATCTTTGAATAACGACAACTTCAAATTATCGATAAAATTGATTATTTTTATTGTTAAAGCCATTAGCGTTAACTAAATAAGCCAAATTAAACTTATGCTGCATTCATAAGCTTTTTTTGATCCAAAAGTTTTTAAAACTTGAAGAATGTTTGGCTTATTAAAAATTAATAAAGGCTTAATAGAATTTTTCATTGTTAAACGAGATAAAAAATGGCTGAATTTAGCCATTAAATGGCTAAATTGATAACACTGCCCTCAACCCAGAGAAAGAATATTTCGGGACAGGGCTTTATATCCTTTAATTATAAGCCAATATTAATAAAACCTGACTTCACAGTATTTATAAATCGTTGCGGTTTTAGGCGTATTTACGCTTTATATGGGGTCTACTGTAAATTATGAAGCAATCCATCCTTACACAATTTTGCAGCGTGATTTCTAGCTGTATGTAAGCATTATTCGTTGCGGTCTTAGACGTGTTTTCCGAGAGAGAGGGTTTCATATCGTCGGTCACAGGTTGACAACTCTTAACATGTTTTTTTGTACTTTTCAGGAGACAAAAAAAACGTTATTACTGCGTTACTAAACCGTGTTGGAAGTTAATAAAAAAACCAAAATTAGTAGGAGATATTTATTGTAAGATGGTGTAAAAATATAAATGAAACGTACTAACATGCAGAAGGACAGACACAGTCTTTTTGCATCAAAAACCCGATTCGATTTTTTTGCGAGTTAAGAATTGTCAACCTGTGACCGACGATATGGGTCTTATAATAAATTATGGACCGATTTTCATAAAATTAAGTAGAATTTCTAGACATGTTGTTAAACGACTTTGTGCAAAATTTAAAGAGAAACGGTGCATTCCGTCGCCATTCTTTATTAGTTTTTGTAGTTAAAAGGTACATTTATTAGGGAGGGTTTTCCCTTTCCCATATTTGTTTCACTTTTGTTGTATTCCGCCCTTTGTTTATGGAAGAACTCTCAATAATTATAAGACACCAGCAGCATGCCCGATATGGGTTTCGTAATCATTCTACTTTGAAAATTGTATGTATTTATCTTAATAATTTAAACCAATAGAATATGGAAATTTTTGCTTCTTATTTTACTTTTTAAACATGATAATAATGCTAGAATTACACAAAATGTGGCATCGAATTGATGTCACTGCAGTTATAGCATAGATGACGCATTAAATATGAGAAAATTTTATGATGACGTTCGTCATTGTATTGATGTCACTTTTTGCCTCATTGATGCCATTTGTTATTACATTGAAGTCACAATTCTGATGTTAAAGCTTCATCAATATGAGGATGCTTTTTTCTATTAGTGTGGTACTCAGACAAGTGAACTATCGAATTAGACGTTTTGCTTAGATTTTTAATACTATGGGGAAGGGTATATACGATTCGGCATAGTCGAATATAGTACCTTAAGTTGTTTTAAATGCTTTCAACCGCTCATATTTACCTTAAAATTATCAATAAAATTTCCTTTGCCTAAAAGTTTTCTTGAATTTTGTTTTAAAATTATACAAGAGAGCGGAAATTTTTGATGACATTTGAAAATGTCAATGATAATGGAATGTTACGTATGGCATTTGAAATTGCCACCAGGAAGTTTAATTAATATTAAACAATAAGATTAAGCAAAAAAAAAAAAATAAATTAATAGATCGATAGAGATAAACACACATTAAACAACCATTGACTCTGGCCTTCGTTGAAGTGTTTTAGCTGTAGCAATTAGAAATCCAAATCGATATTAGCAATGAAAAAAAAACTTAAGCTTTATTGAAATGAAAGGGTGGCAAATACAATTACAACAGGGCTGTAAATACATGGCTTTTTGGCAAATAGTAATGAATGTATGATTTGTTTAATTAAAGTTATCACTGATTAATTTACGAATGAAATCTTTTTCTTTTTTTAATCCAATTAAAATAAAGAAACAATTTTTATTACAAAAGAATTTAAGATTAATAGGCATTATTAAAGGGAGGAAAATTATAACAAGACTATATTAAAAAGCCAACCTTTCAGAACAGGCACAGGAGTAAGACAGAGTTGTTTTCTATTCCCCACTCTTTTTCTTCTAATTAGAAAGCAGCTTTTGGAATCCGATGGAATTATTTAAATGCTTTAGACTATGGATATTGAAGCAAAAATTAGAAAATGTTCTATAAATGATAGGGAAAGTAGGACTTTAAATAAATTTTATGGTATAAATGATACAACACCACTTATAGTGAATGGCAACTTAGTTGAAGATGTTAAGGCTTTCAAAAAACGTTGGTGGTTGTTCACATGAAGACATCTCTGAGCGAATTAATAATGCCCGCATTCCTTTTCACAATTTACATAAGGTCTGCCAATTAAACAAAATTTCGCAAAGTGGAACTGCAGCGCCAAATCGGTACTTCTGTATGGCTGTACTACATGGAGCTAGACAAGACTGACCCTAAACAAAATCCAAACTTGTATGTATCGTTGTCTAAGACAAATCCTACTAATTGGCCAAATAGAATGTAAAATGACACTGCACAGTGGTCTATTCCGGCCAAAAATCCATAACTTCCCAGTAAAAACTTCGCCTAAAAAATAATGTGTTCAGTAATCAGAAAAAACTAAAAACACTACTTACAATTCTACTGCAAGAACCGATGAATTTTACAAGGGATGTCCCAAAAGAAAAAAGTTGTTATAGAAGTTGTTGTAGAATTAGTTAAAGAAGAAAGCTACTAAATAATGAGTGAAGGAAGCTATTCATTTTGAAAAAGTAAGCGAAGCTTTTATTGAATTGGAATTGGTATTGACCACTGTGTTAACAAACTAACATTATTCCTATTGAACAGGAAATATGCAGACGTAAATTGTCATTTAGGCGATTCGTTAGCAAATTGGGTTTCGGAAAAGTGGGTGACTGGCCCTCCTTTCTTTGATTTTTGATAGGGCTGCTATCTTCGTGTCCAATCCCTCGATGCAGTCATGCTTCAGCAAATAATTATGTAAATTTACTTGAAACATTAAGATGTACTTTAACCGTTCGGGCTACAGGACCAGGTGCCTTCTCAATAAAGCCAGTTTTTAGAGGAATTTAAAAAGCCATTGCCCTGGAAATACTTGGTCTAGGACCGAATAGTAAAACAGAGGAATCGTTACGGGGACTCCCAAGTAAATGACGGTCAGAAAACATTCCGCACTACGTGCATCAATGTTTAAAGTCACAAATTTGGCGCCCTATGCTCCAGTGGGAGCTATAAAAATATATGTATATATAAATGGATATGGATCGGTCATACTCTTAGATGAACAGCAAAGGAAATTTAAATCCCAATTATCTATAAGTGTGACAAATCTTTCTCAAGTTATGATAAAATGTTGTAGTATTACCGCCTTATTTTTAACAAAATATTAGTGCAACCCATAAATAAAACTAGAGGTAATAGAAAAAAGCTGAAAACGGATTTGAATTTAGCGCTTTAAAATCTTTATATTCCAAATATTTTTATTAACAACAATTTTTGCTGCAGACCAGTGTAATTGTTAAAATTTTATGTTTAAATTAGTCTCCTAAAAGTTAACCAAACACCTGTTTAAATAAAGTTAATCCTTCACTTCGACCAAAGGTCCAAAACGGAGTGAACCTGAATAACTAAAGCCACCAGTGTGAATATTTTTTGTTCATTTTGTTTACTTTTAGTTTTCCAAAACAAGCTTTTTAATTTATAATTTTTTTATAATTTATATGTAAATTTATTTAAAATAAAAACCCTATATGCAAATAAAAATAATTTGAGATAGAATTTATTTTCTTTTGTCGGATTTCCGATAACTAGTTGTCGTCAATACAACAATCTTTCACAATACCAAATTAACGTCGAAGTGATGTAATCATCGACCTGACGTCACAACAACTTAAAATTGACGTCGAATTTAACAACGACTTCAATAATTGGGGTGAATATTATAGTCAAGTCTGCAAAGAGCGAAGAAAATAAACTTTCAAAAATAGCCAACTAATGGTATAAAACACAAACAAAACTACACACATATTTACGATTAAAAAAATGTTTTTAAATTTGTAAAAAAACATAGAATCGAGAATCAGGGATCAAAAACGTCATATTCTTAAATCAAGAACGCCTTGATGTACAATCAAGAGCAATACGTTGTCAAATTGAGAACCCTCTAATGCCAAGTTTTAGAATAAATGGCAATTTATATTGAAATAATAATTTTGGTATGGTATTTTTGGCCTCTGGATTAAAAAAAAAAAAAATATTTTTAAGCCCGTACAATGAGTCATTTTCATTCCAGGTGAGAAAACATCAAGAAGTACCTTGAGGCACCCTTGGGCATCTTGTAATAAAAACACATTTAATTTTTGGGGAATTCTGTTTGTTAGTTTATTTTCAAGAAAAACTAATGAAACAAATTAAAAATATTGATATTTATAAATTTTCATATTTATTCGAATGTGTATTCATTCTAAGTCCCAGATCCTATTTGTTAAAATATTTAGTTTTGTTTATGATAATCCAAAAAAAGAAATTTTATTATTTGGGCAGCATAAATGAAGTTTGCATTTTGAACAAAATCATTGTGTTCGAGATTGTTTACAATGCTATTTAAGAGCTTTCGAAGCTTCTACAAATATTTTTCTAATAAAGGGTGATTTTTTAGCTATTATATTTTTGGCAACACTGGTTTAAACAGCTGACGCACGTTTCGTGATTTGTTTCACTGTCAAACATCTTCAGTTTGGTCTATAATTTAACCATGAATCGTCTTACAAACGAACAACGCTTGCAAATTATTGAATTTTATTAACAAAATGCGTGCTCTGTTATAAAATTTCATCGCGCGCTTCTTACATTTTATGGTCAGTTTAATCGACCCACTGTAGCGGCTGTTCGGGCTATTGTGACTAAATTTCGCACCAAATTTACATTGTTGGACATTAAACCACGAACACGCTTACGTAGAGTGCGAAGTGAAGAAAATATCGCAGCTGTATCGGCCAGTGTTAATGATGACCATCAAATATCGATTCGTCGCCGTTCGCAGCGATTGGGCTTCTTTTGCTCAACAGCGTGAGATGATATCCAACTGAGTGCCCCGGTAGGCTAGCTAGCAGTGAGCTAGTCTATCAACCGTGGGGTTGCGGGTTCGATTCCCGCCAGAGACTCTGGTTTCTTTCCTGCAGACAAGCGTCAAGCTTCGCGGGGATTAGCATAGGGAATTAAAAAAAAAACTCTTTTTTGCCCAAAATGCAAGAGCTTGACTTGCATGACATGTAGTTTCAACAAGACGGTGCCACATGCCACACAGCACGCTTAACAATGGACTTATTGAGAGGCGAGTTCGGTGAACATTTTAATTCACGTTCGGGACCGCTCAATTGGCCACCTAGATCGTGCGATTTAACGCCTTTAGACTATTTTTTGTGGGGCTAAGTTAAAGATCATGTCTATACACACATGCCCGCTTCAATTGACGCATTGGAAAACAACATTGAAGCATTTATTCATGAGATACCGGCCAAAATGTTGGAAAGAGTATGCCAAAATTGGACTAAGCGGATGGACCATTTGAGGCGCAGTCACGGTCAACATTTGCATGAAATAATCTTCAAACATTAAATTATATGGACCGTACTATCGATTCAAATAAAGATTTCATGCATTTTTCTGAATTTTATGTTTTTTTTTTAAACTTTCCTATAGCTCTTAAAAAATCACCCGATATAAAACGAATGGATATCGCGCAAGCAGAATAAACATTTGTAAATTTTGCTTCCGCACAAAAATTTATTTCCGCGGAACTGGATCAATAATACCACCCCCTATGAACTAAATTTCGTGATGATGATATAAAGGCCACTTAAGAAAAACACCTTAGTACACCTTAAATTGTAACAAATAATGCTGTTGTAGTAAAAAGTTTCGTAGGACTAGAAATCACTCAATTAAATTTTGTAAAATTTTGTCTATAATTTACCATAGGCCCCACAAAAAGGTCTCTTCTTAAATTTTCTAAATCTCTGCGAAGGGTATCAAAGATTCGGCACAGCCGCAATAGCACTGTTACTTGGTGACATTTCTTAAAAAAAAAAAAAAAATATATGAATATTTTAATTTCTGCATTTTCTTATTACCCCCAATTCTTACTTAAAACCTTATAAATATTTTTATAGCGTTCTTACGCCAAATTACCTTGTCAAATATGTATATTGTAAGCTTTTATAGTGTCTGAGGTCAGTACGTAAACTGAGGCACGTGAATGTTTTATAGCCGTTCTTATACGTTTCCAAATACAAACCATAAAAAACATAAATAGATATTTGTCAAAATAAAAATTTGCCGGAAAAAAATTACCATAATGATTAACAAGTTCTAGCAAAATAATTTATTAACTTATTTTCTTGCCATTTCTTTTGCCCGGTGAATTTCGAAAACGTGATAAACAATCACTTGTTTAATATTTCAAAACACGTCCAGTAAAATGTGATTTTTAAAAGTGTTGATGATTATTAAATATATTTAATGGTGAAAGACATTATTTTCTGGTTGTATGTCATCGTTGTTGTTTTAATATAATATTTTTTTTATAACGAAATTGAAAAACACCATAAATGGTGATTAATTATTTTGCTTTATGAGAACATTAAATAATGCCATTTGGTTGTTGTTTTCCGCTTTTGCAGCCATAATGGAGACCACCGCTTTTGTGTCAAATGTTTTTGCCTTTGAGGGTTTTCAAACAGTTGGCCAAAACAATAATTGCAGTTTTATGATTTTTTTGACCCATTAAACGTTTATATTACATTTAACCCATTTACAAGTCAGTTTTTGTATTTTTTTTAATCTCTATATATTTTGTAGTCTTGTGATGCGTTTCCATTGTATATACGTTGTTTTGAAACGAATTATGAATGTAGATGCGTTTAAATAAACAAATTATAATTTAGCCATAAATTTATATAAAAATTTCTTTGTTAGGTTTGCTAATAAAAGCATTTAATGTTATGTGACCTGTAAATTTATTATGAAAAGCATTTATATTATTTAGATTATTAAATGAAAATGTTATGCAAAAATAACATTACGAGAGTCACTTTATAAGTCCAAGGTGCTGTTTCTAAATAACAGGCAAGTGATTGTCAAAAAAACTGGTCAGAACAGACGGTGAAAAGCAACTGCAACTTCTAGTTATTTTTGAGTTTATGCCATAGACTCTTTAAAAACGCATATCAAATCAGTTGCATTGAAACCGGCGTGCAGGAAACGCGTTCTCAAAGAAACCCGAAATGACAAACAATGCGTTTACCAAACACCCCGGATACTTTACACCCGGAAGCCGTTTTATTTGTCGTTTTCTCAATGTGTCGACAAACTGCCAGTAACCTAATGTCGACATAAACTTACTAGACCGATAAACTGTGCGTTAGCGATTTTGGTTTTCTATATATACCGACAAAAACATTGTATTCAGTTGGCAACAGCTCTTAAAAAACGTAAAAGTTGGGAGTCAGCTGATTGAATATATCTCTACGGCAAGTAAACAAATAATTAATTGACAGATTACTGAATAAAAGCAAATAAGACATTGAGAAAACCAACTTTCTTTCTTTAATGTGCAGTTTTCCATTGGGGGAAAAGACAATCAATCGCCTAATGAGAAAAAAAAAACAACAATAGGTTTTACGCATCAACACAACTAATTTCTCTAAGCTCAGGGTAAGCAACATAGAGCTCGAGGATGTGCAATCGTTTTGCTACTTAGGAAGCATAATTTCCTCCACGAGCGGCTCCCGTAAATATATTGCATATGGCATAAAAAAGGCAAAGCAGTTATTCGGAGCATTATAAAGAATATGGAAATCACCACGAATACATACAGGTACTAAGCTGCGCCTTTTCTCCTCAAATGTTCGCTCTACCCTGCTATATGGATGTGAATCCTGGAACTCTACGGGAAACGACATACAATATCTGCAGGTATTCATTAACCGTTGCTTGCGGAAAATATTGAGAATTTTTTGGCAGAACGTAATTTCAAATAGAGACCTGTGGCAAAGAACAGGCGAAACACCAATCCGTATAGAAATTGCAAAAAGGAGATGGAGCTGGGTTGGCCATATCCTAAGAAGACCCCATGATGATATATCGAAGATGGCAATTGACTGGAATCCTCAAGTCAGCAGGAGAAGAGGTAGACCCGCTTACACATGGAGAATGCTACTAGAATCCGAGATAAGCAAAACAGCAAAAACCTGGTCTGAAATAAGACTAATGGCACAGGATGGACTCGGATGGAAAGATTTCGTTACGGCCCTTTGTTCCAACTTGGAACCATAATTGTGGTGAATATTATAGTCAAGTCTGCAAAGAGCGAAGAAAATAAACTTTCAAAAATAGCCAACTAATGATATAAAACACAAACAAAACTACACACATATTTACGTTTTACAAATTGTTGTTAAATTTGTAATAACACATAAAATCGAGAATCAGGGATCAAAAACGTAATATTCTTAAATCAAGAACGCCTGGATGTACAATCAAGAGCAATACGTTGCCAAATTGAGAACACTCAATCAATATATAATGAGAAAACGGCCATAAGTGTATAACCCGACAAAAATTATACCCTCGCCCCTTCTTTAGGAGCCGGAGCCCCTTTCCCTTTCGTGATCTCTTGCCTTGCAAAAAGGCATTCTCATATCGGACTTGTTAAATAAAAACTTTCTAGCAGAAAAGTCAAACAAAAGTCAGACGGGGGCCTTGCGCCCATTAGGGGCTACTAAATTTCGTGGCACCAGATACCTTTCATCTGAGAAGTTCTGGTAACTATCTCGGTCTCAATAAATCCCGAGACTTTAGAAGCTTGTCGGTCTCAATAAATCATGAAGACTTCAGGAGGCCTTTCATTTTGTATCTTTGTCGGATCGCAGGAACCTGACTGGCCCGGGAGGATGTATTACCAAAAGGTGACATATATTTGAGCTGATCCCTACAACCCCCCGGAGGTTGCAATTTGAACAGTGGGCAGAACCAAAATATAAAATATTTCCGCTTTTTCTGAATGGGTAAGCCAGCGATTCAATTAATATAATATTTTACATTAGGGTTAGCTGTGTTGTTTTCAAGGTTTTTGCATTTGTAAGGTCGAGCAGATTAAATGATCTCCATACTCGAAGCCTAAACTTGGAGTACAAGATCGATAAAATAATTGAAGTCTTCCCAGCTTTTTAGTGTGATAGTGTTGCATTGATAAAATATTTTGAAGAGATTTTTTTTTTTTGTCGGACAAAACCCTGTCAGATTTTCGTGTGAATGAATCGTACGATTGCATAAAGCTGGAGATCTACACCACGAGTTTTCGCTTCCGCGCATTGCAAGATTTTTATTCCTTACATGCGTTCTACGTTTCAAGTTACGCTTTTTATGCGGCATCACCACAAGTATTTGGCAAAATCAGAGGATTTTTTTGAACGTAGCTTGTAACGCTTACAAAAGTCAAAAGAAAACCGACTTTCTGCATTTAACGGCTAAATGCATCCTTCGCTTTTATGCATGTAACTTGTTGCATACAACTTCACAGATTCTACTTTTTTGACAGCTGCGTAGGCAGCGAAAAGGAGTGGTAAGCGTGGTATGTTCCTCCAGCTTAATATAGTGAATAACGAATTTAGCTATTTCAAAGTTAAACTTATTTTAATATATATGTAGGTCTAGGTAGATCTATTTCATAAAATTTTTATTATGCTCCACTGCGCAAACTTTGTCAGGGCTGAAATCTATTTAAAAAAGTAATGAAGATTAAATTTCTTTTGTGTTAAATTATTTCAATTTGTTTATTTTATTACCATCCTTAACATAAAGCCTCAAAAATAAGCATACGTTTTTAATAGGGTGTTCAGTCGATTAATTCTTAGAAGATTAATTGTTCGAAAAATTTAAAATTGCTAATTAAGATTAAATGACTTATCGAAGAATTTAAACATATTAAGCGAATGATAATAATATATAGTATTTCTGTTAAATGTATAATTTGTTTAAAGTTTTAACGGCCATTTTTACCAAGTTTGGTTAAAACTAACTTTCAATTAAAGTTCCGGTTACCAATATGTTATTACAGCTATAACCGATAGTTAATTATAACCGAACTTGGTGAAAATGGTCGTAAGTGTAATAAACAAACCAAATGTATGTGTCCGTGGGAATTAAAAAAAAAAACAGTCCTGTTAAAGGCCATTTTAGACTATAATACTTTGTGTTAAGACATGTCATAATGTTTAATAGTGTGAAAACATTTTGTAATGAAATGTCAAAAAAAACGTAAAGAAATTTTGCAGTCGTATGGTTCTCTCTATTTTTTGAAATTTTTCTAAACGATAAGATTTTTCATTTTATCAGAATTGTATTTTTACAAAAGCACAAGAAGAAAATCAGGGATGGAAAATTGAAATTTTGTTCACAAATATTCACTATTATTTTTTCTAATAAAAAACTGCAAAACGATAAAAAAAATATAAAATTTTAAGTGAATTCTTTTAAAATTTAAATAAATCACAAATATTTGTTGTAAAAAATCGTTAAATACGGTACACAGACGAAAAAAAAAATATGATTGTATAAATTTTTCCACCCTAGAAGAAAATAAAAAATCAGCTGTTGAAAAATTTGCCGGCCACATCAAAATAAAAATTATTAAATATTAAAAATAAAGAAAAAATTCATCTGAAGACCAAAGTGCAAGTTTAAATGTGAAAGTAAGTTCATAATACGCCAGCTAACAATGTTCAAATGCTTAATAAAAGGTTTTTTCGTCTTCATTTTGTAATCTAAAGCTCCACTTAAATCACAAAGATTTTACTTTTTATTTAAAGTGTGATAGTGTAGAAGCAAAATGTAATGAAAAAAAATTTTCTCTTTGATTTTTTGAAAATCAGACCAAAAATAATTTTATTTTTAAGACCAAAAGTCTTAAGCCTTGTGTGAGAGTGTAAAACAGCCTTTAGTAAGTAATTTACATAATATTTTTGTTACATTTTTTCAAGACAATTTAATAATTTATTATTAATTTATCTGATATGTTCTAGGAATCAAAATGAAGAGAACAACTTCACTAATTTACCATTACCACAGTAACTATAGCATTGTACTTCAAGAAGATGCTCTACCAACAAAATCAAAGGGGGCTACAAGTATAAATACATACATATTTAAAACAAGATACTTCGATCGATTTTCTAGACGAAATTATTTGTAGAAGCAGAGGATGGAAGGAATGTCCGTAAAAGGTTTCAAAAAATTCAAACTTATATTGACTCTTTTAAAATCTAAGTGCCCGAAAGTAAAGCAACATTTTGGAGCTACATTGACAAGTTTTATTTAAAAAAGAATATTTACTCAAGTACTAATTTTTTCTAAAATTATCGAAAAAAATTTCGTAATTTTAAAATTTCTGGATTTAGAATTATTCGATTAATCGATTAATTTTAAAATTTAATTCAATTAATTTAAACATTTAATTCTTTAATACAATATGTAGTTGTTATTAAACATTTTGCTAGGAAATTAATTTTCGTTCAAAACAGTCACTTACTGCCTATTTCACGATGTCACTCGAACGTTTTCGTTCGCACAAATTACATTTAAAACAAAAACAATTTCTAAAAGTTTGTTTTTATTTTACATGTTATTTGTGCGAACGAAAGCGTTCGAGTGACATCGTGAAATATGCAGTTAGTTTCACCAACTGTATTAAAATATTAATTCATATTTAAGGCGGCATGAAATACCCCCCCAAAAAAATAATGAAATAACCCCCCAAAAGTTTGTACAGAGAACAACAAAAACGATTTTTGGGGGGTTATTTCATTATACCCACACCACAATAGTGGAGAGGGTATTATGCATTTGTGCTGATGTGTGTAACGCCTTAAAATAGTGGTCTTAGACCCACCTTAAAGTATACCGATCTACTCAGAATCCCTTTCTGAGTCGAACTAACGATGTCCGTCCGGCTGGCTGGCAGGCTAGCTGGCTGGCTGTCCATGTAACCTTGTGTGCAAGGTACATGTCGCAATTTTGGAGATCATTTGATAAAATTTGGGTCATAGGTTCTTATTGGCACAAGGACCAAGCCTATTGAAAATGGGCCGAATCGTAGGACCACGAGGGAAGATAGGGGGAAATTTCTTCCTCTCAGAAACTATCAAACCGATTTTAATGAAATTTAAAACATAGATAGAATCATATCTATATGGACACAAAATGTATAAATTTTTAAAAAAAATCGGACCACGAGGGAAGATAGGGGCAATTTCTGCCTCTCAAACCGATTTTAATGCAATTTAAAACGTAAAAAGATCCATATCTATAGGGACACATTAGCTACACAGTTTTTAAAAAATAGGACCACAAGTGGAGGTAGGGGGCAATTTCTGCCTCTCACAAACTCGCAAACCGAATTTAATGAAGTTTGAAAACATAGATAAATCCATATTTACATGGACACATAAGCATGATGTGTTTTTAAAAACTGTGGTGTAGGGTATCATATGGTCGGGCTTGACCGACTATACTTTCTTACTTGTTTTGTTTGGGGTGTTATTTCATTTTTTTTATTGGGGTATTATTTCATATGAAATTATCTCCTAAAAAATTATTATGAAATAAAGCCCTAATATATTTTTTGGGGGAGAATTTAATTTCCAAATTTATAATGAAAAAGTTTTTGGGCGTAAGGAGTTATCCACTTTGGTATACAGAACACCGGCTTCGATAAATAAAGCTCCCTTCATAACCGGACTTCGGCCGGGCACAATTTTTTAGTCAAACTACTTTCAGAATTTTACGTAGCAATGTAATATTAAAATGTTTTGGTTTGATTCCGAAATCTTCTGTATTTTCTTTTTTTTAAGCCAACATCTGGGTCGATGTTGAAATAAGCCCCCAAAAATTAGGGAATTTTTTTATTAATGTTTGGGGCGTTATTTCAATTCGTTGGCGGGTAATTTCATTTACAAAATTGGGGCTTTATTGAATATGAAATAAGTCCCCACGCTTTGGGGGGTTATTTCATTATTTTTCTGGGGATTTATATTTATGCCGCCCATATTTAAATATAGATTTTCATATAGTTTTGTTTTGGTTTTGACACGAAAAACAAAAATTGATATTTAAATACAATTGGTGAAACAGGCACTTAAAAAAAACTGTTTTCATATTTTGCGAAGCCACACTGAAAGAAAAATGCTTCATATATTTAATGAATCATTTTCATAAAAAAATTTTCCTTGGGTAAATGAAAATTTTCATTGTTTAAATGGAATTTCATAGTTATAATGAAGTATTTTCGTTAAAATCGCTTCATTGGATTTCGTAATTACGTTAAAAATTTTCATTGGATATATGAAAACTTAAGTTTGCCCAAGTTAAACAAAAAATTTTAATTGGGAACATAAAAAAATAATGTACAAACATAACTATATTCATAAATTAATACAAAATTATAGTTTCCTTAAAAAAATGTTTAATTGTTAATAAAAAATGTAAGATTTAATAATATCATACATCTAATGTTACATGTATGCCATTAAATTTGTGAAATCAAAAATTTTTTTTATAAAAGCAACATATTTCAATAATTGCCTTCATAAATTTAAATTTTCATTATGACAATAAAAATGTCATTATAGTAATGAAACAAAAACTTTCAATCCACTTTCAATCAACGTTGTTATTGTTATTATGGACAATTAAATCTCATATTTGCGCTCTTAATTGAGTAAAAAACATGGTTTTTTTTATCCAAAAACTACACTGCCCCGGTAGACTTGCTGGTAGTGAGCTAGTCTATCAGCACCGAGGTTGCGCGATCGAATCCCGCCAGAGACAGAAAAAAAATAAAATAAAATGAGAAAAAATAAAAAAAAAAAATAATTAAAAAAAATTAAAAATAAAAATAATAAAAAAAAATAAAAAAAAATTTACTTTTTTGAAAGTATTCATCCAATGAATAATATTCATAGATCTAATGTCATGTTTCATTAAATCCTTTTAATGAAACAGGTTTCACTGATCCAACGAAGCGCTGCATAGGTTCCTTTTTAATGCAATTTTTCATGGGATTAATGTCAAAATTCATTGGTATTGCGAAGAAAATTCTTTCAGTGCACTTATGGTATATTTCAAAAAGTAAGTGTACAATTATGAGCTACGCAATAAGAAATACAGACAGTAAGTGAACGAGTTCTTAACAACTTTTATAAAAACATTTAAATGATCACGGCAATCTCGAAGCTGGTTTGAAAGGCAGAATATTAAAGAATCACAAGCTGATCGTTACTTTTTCGGTTTTTGTATGTGTAAAAATGTTTTGTGTGAACTCGTCATATAAAATGCATGCCATTAAATCCCGTAATAGTGACATAAGTTGTTTCACAAAATGTTTTGTACTTCAATACGTATGTACATTCTAAGAAATTTTAGTCTAAAATTTTGAAACCAAACAATTTGTTTTAAAAAGTTTCAAACTTATTACTTATTACAATTAATTATTAACAAAAATTTTTGAACACTCTTAAAATTGTTGTGTAACTACTAAACATTGACCTTCACTGCTAATTATTGGCAATACTGTTTTTTCACGTTTTTCTTCAGCTTTTGTCACATCTTACATAATATTTAATTTCCAGATTTAAAACTTAAAAAAAAAAACGTTCATAACATTAATTTCAATTTATAAGTTGTTTATGCCAAATAAAGACAACAAGAAATCTTTACGAACGAATTTAGCCAACAGCAGGCCATTATTTGTATATGTTTTTTTTATGTTCCACGAAGAAGCTGATCATTTCTTAATATAGATTTTTCTTTTCTTGATTTTTTTTTATTGCTCTTAAAATGAAATAATAAATAGTTTTTTTTTTTTTTGCAAAACAAAAGATTACGAGAACAACACTCGCTTGTTTGTTTAATGCCACTTACGGAAAAATGTTGAAATATGGTCAAACGATAAAACAAAAAAGTGAAAACAAGTTTCAATCCAAGAATTATTTAATGATTTTTTTTTAAATTTTTTTTTTTTTTTTTTTTTTTTTTAGAAAAAGAGAAGCTTGTTTTGACCATATTTTGTTAAAATTACAGACAGAATATATTCAAAAGAAGTAAGAGTATTTTTTAAGGATGGAGAGAATTTAAAATCAGCTTAAATAAAGAATACGTCTTGAGAACTGAAAAATAAAAAAACGTTAATACTTTAAACCAAATATTTCAGCACTTGTTTTACCAAACTTTTCAAAAATGCAACAAGTAAGAAAGTATAGTCGGATAAGCCGGACCATATGATACTCTACGCCAAAGTATTTAGAGAAAATTTTTTTAAAACTATTAACAACTTAAACGTGGTGGACAAAGACTATTTCGAAAAGAAGTTTGTATAGGGGCATGTGATATTATGAAACAATTCTAACCATTTTCAATAGGCTTCGTCCTTATGACAATTAAAACGTGTGTACCAAATCTTCAAAATTACGACCTGTAATTTGCGCAGAAGGTTCCATGGGCAGCCAGCCATCTAGACGGACATCGTTAGACCGATTCAAAAAGTTATTCTAAGTCAATCGGTATACTTAAAGGTGGCTCTAGGACCAATACTTGTAAGAGTAACACACATCAGCGTTAATCCAAATTAAAGAAATTCTTTTAAACTGGACAAATTGTATTTTAGCTGGTAGCTGGACAGGGCCCAAAAGATCTGGACAGTCAAAGAAAATTCCAGACCATCTGGCAACCCTAGTTGTAATCCATTAGTGCCAATTCACACGTTGCAAGTCTTATTGATCAGCTTGCTACCTTATAGGCGAGAGAGAGTGAGCGAGAAACGTTTATTTTCCTCTCTTCACTCTCGTTATAAAGTAGCAAGCTGATCAATAAGACTTGCAACGTGTGAATTGGGACTTACCCCCATATTTATAAAAAATATTTTTATTTTATTGGAGGTTTATTGAACACATTTTCATAGGAAATTCGTTCAATAAACCTCCAATAAAACAAAAATATTTTTTATGAATATGGGGGTTAGTCTTTAGAGATACACAACTGAACACTTATTCATTAGTGGCGTCCCAACTCGAAAAAATATTATAAGTTGAAAGAAAACTATTCAGTTACCTATAACCGCACTGTCACATCAAAAAATAGTACTAGGGCTGTTTTCCTAAACGTGTGTTCACAATTTATCAATACCGTGTTGATGCATTGTGTACTTAAATTTTTACCTACGTTGTGTTGTAAATGAATATGGTTTGCATATGCATTATTTTAACTGTTTTTCTCTGCGCAGTAACAACTACAGAGATGCATTTCGGAACTAAATGCATTGTCAAAATTTTTATGGTTGCATTTAAGAACATGTTGCCATGTATTACTACAATGCAAAAGGCGTTTAGGAAAACAGTTATACTCTTAAGTTGATGATGTACAAGCGACACAAGTAACCAAAAAACAAAACAGACAACGTAATTTTTCCAGTTAAAGCAGAAAGCGACCAAGGCTAATTCACTAGAAGGTGAGGTCAACAACGCTGCTTTTGTGGAACGAGTTTTTTATTTACATAAAAAACTGTAGTTAGTTTGTATACAAACTTTGACAACCCGACCACCAAAAAAAAAAAAAAAAAAAAAACTCAGCCGATGACTACACCCCACCTTCTAGTGAATTCGCCTTGAGAGCGAGCAAAATAAATATTCGTGGTCGTTAGAGATTTGATTTGTAAACTGATTTATGAAAACAAACAAATTATTGTGATCATTTTTAAGTTATGATTGCGATATGTTTTTAGTTTCAAACAATGAAAAAAATCTATTAAATATATAAAAAAATTCGGTTCGAACGCTATCGAATGCCGCAATGCGGTTTACGAGACGTTACGAAATGTTATTCGATACGAAACTTGATTCGATTACGAATGCGATGATTTGGCCCCAGTGTTTAATTAAAAAAATTTCGATGTGTGGACATAAGAATTAGAAAAAGAATTAAATAACATATTACGAGATAACTTTCACAATGAGCACCGATGCCTAGTTTGGTTTGCCATTGTATAGTAAATAGACAAACGCAAAAAAACACATGCAAATTGGCGCCATAATATGTCAAAAAACAAATGAAATATGTCCGAAAAAAAAACATACAGAAAGCAACAACAAGGTTTTTTTTTTTTGGGAACTATTTAAGGCCAGTTTACACGGTAATACATTGTATTACGACATAATGTAGAATGAGAGAAATCATATCATGTAAAAGCAAAATGCATTGAGTAAGAGAGAATACGAATACAAAATCTGACAAGCGGTCGGTAAATGGTTTTTTTCTAAACCATTTTAGAAACTTATGTATTTTCATCACACCAGAGGTGCATTTTAACGGAGTATATTGAAGGTGGTAGCATTTTTATACAATTACAAAAACAACTAAAATCAACTCAGGAAATTTTCTTGTTGTTTTTGTAAAAATTGTAAAACTGCAACCATCTGCTTTTTTGTTATTATTTTTGATTTTACTTATACCATCCGTGTAAACATAAAGTATACTCTCAACAAACTTTTATTTTTTTCTTTTAAACACGGAGAGAATTTCATATTATTTTGATTCTACAAAGTCGTAATACATTGTATTACCGTGTAAACTGGCCTTTATGGGGACTTACTTAAATTTTGGTTTTGGGGATTTATTTTTATGAAATAATCCCCCAGAAAATCATTATGAATAAAAGCACTAATATTTTTTTTTGTAGACTATTTCATTTTTAAATTTATAACGAAAACATTTTTGGGCGCAAGGATTTACTCCTCTATGGTATAATAAACACCGGCTTCGCTAACTAACTGAACTACCTAAATAAGAGCGTCAAGCGTTCGTTCTGTTTTCATGTCAACACTTCTCATATTTATACAGTTTATACGAAACAAACCCTTAAAAGGCGAATTCAACACCATTCGACTGGAAAATCTTATTTGGCAGATCGCAAGGTCGGTTTGTTTTATCGAAAAGGTATTAACAATAAAATTTTCATGTTTAAAAAAAACGCTTGACGATCTTATTTGGGTAGCTCAGTAAAGCTTCTTTGCGAATTCGGTCTACGTTGAAGTTTGAAAATTTTTTGTTGAAAATTGTTTTGTTTTCCAAGGTGTACTTTGTGTACTTTTTTCGATTTAGGTTACTTTTTTTCAACACAAAAATAACCAATTTTTTCTTTTAAAATAACTATAGTTAATGTTAATTTAACATTTTGCAGTAAAGTTAGGGCAAAATGTAATTTTTATTGAAATAACAATCCGAATCACGTTGAATGACAGTTATTTCAAGTTGAAACAACGTGAATTTCATGAAGAATCAAATTGGTTGGAGTGTGATATAACAGTGTGAAGACAACATATGCATTTATTTAAGAATAATTCAAAACACTTATCCCTGTAACACATGTTTCACCTTATTTTGTATCTTCTTTGTTAACAGAAGCATCAGCAGAATAGCCCGATATGGTTTTCGTAATCATCCTATTTTGAAAACTTGATGTACAATTTAACTAAATAATTTAAATTAAAAGAATACGGGAATTGTCTTCTTTATATAACATATTTTTAACATGAAAATAAAAAAAAAATGTACATACTAAAGTATGTATGCATGTTAATTTAACAAGATAAGCTTTTGATTTTATGGATTCAATATTAAACAATGTTATTGTAACAGTGAATAATATTAAATAAACGTAATTTAAGGTTATTTTAATATTTTTCGTTTAATATCAATATGAAATAATGATAAATTTAAATAATTCTCAATCAACATTTCGCCATGTTAATTTTACATTGGTATTTTTTTCTGTATGCAATAATTTTTTTCATCTACTTAAAAATTATTTTTTTAGAAGCTTGAACTTTAACAGAATATCAACTTAACCATGTAGATGGCCATTATCTGCTACTCTTAATGCTTCAAAGGTCTAACTGAAACACTTTTCTAGATAAACGACAAGGTCAAAGAGCCCACCACGTTTACTGTTTACGTCTAACTGAAGGCAATGGTGTTTCCAGCCCTGGGGTCTATTTTAGATGAACTTTGACATCTGGAGGCGCCACTGTCATCAAATGGTTTATTTTAAGCTCATATTTAAATTTTTTTTTATTTTTTTTCGTTTAGTTGTTTTTATATTTATTTTGAGAAAATTAAGTTTTTTTAGAAAAATTTTTGTTTATTCATTGAATAACCCGCCATAGTGCAAAGTAAGATTTCTTGATCGTGAAAATTTAAAGAAAGTTTAAACAAATCTTAGTTTTTATAACGTATGGACTTAACTCAAGAAAGTGTTTTTTATTTTAAAGAGCGCTTTTTAGTGGGGAAAATCACACTTTTACTTTTCTTTCTTTTTTTAAGTTTCAGAAGCAAATACCAAGTTCTTGGGTATTTGGTGTTACCGCAGCATAACCAGATCCACCCTTTAATATAGTCCAAATCCTTAGAGGAACGTATCGACGTTTTTATTTACTATTATTATATTTCCACCGGGCATATATGTATAAAAGATCTTCCGCAGAATTTAGCTTAATTTCGCACTTTGATACTATAACACACAGCAAGACCTTAAAAGTTTTACTTGTTAGAGCTCTTTATATAAAAAGATTGAAAGCTCTAGGTCATAAAGCTTTTAAAATTGACGAAAAGAAGTGTTAACTTTGTATATGATGTGCCACCTCCACTAAAAATTTCGAAAAATTATAAAGCCTATTGTTCTTTCAAGGCCATAGGTAAAATACTGTCAAAACTTCATAAAAATCGGCCTAAAGGTTTAAGAGCCTACAAGATTTAAAAAAAACCAAGATTAAAAAAAACAATCTCTTCTTTATACATATTTTTAAACTGAAGTGCAAATAAAAAAGTACTTTTAATACAAAATAATTTTGGTTACTTTTTTTGCTTTTGGCTACTTCAATTTTACATTTTGGTTACAATTTTTTTTTTTTGGTTGTGGTAACGCTGGTTAGAGGTGACCATATAAAAAATATGTAATCGGACAATTAAATAACTAAGATCATTCATAGTATTTGAACATTAAAGACAATAGCTGTATTTGCATATAAATTCGTTCCCTTCTATTAACAAATTTGTAACCAATTTCTTGACTCACGACGACAAAAACTATAAACGCGATGTCTTACAAATTAAAACATTTTTGTTTACACAAGATGTTATACGACAAACTCGTACGAATATTATTGTTGTCTAGGGTCAAATAAAAAATTTACAGAAATTAAAAATATTAAAAAAAAAACTGCATTGAAAGATAAAAATGAGATAAAAGAAAACAAAATAGTTGTTTCAAAGTCAACAACACTTTGTATTGAGTATATAAAAGTTGTATCTGCTACATACTAGTACATACATACTTATGTACACAAATGCACTATAAAAGTAAATACCCAGCAAACATGTAGTCAAACCTTTGATATAAAATGACTTTAGCATTTGATATCAAGCACAAACCTTTATCCATGGTTCGCTTTAAATGTTTCAATTCAAATTATTAATAATTAATACTTTAAATATAAGCATTTAACAAACAATGTTTTGTCAATTACTTATCAAGTGTTTTTCTCAAAAAAAAAAAAAATAAAATAAATTGTGTATAAAATAAAGGCTGGTTAAATTTTAAGGGCCGATGTTGAATGTGAACCACACCTCAACGTCAAGTTATTTTCTACATTTCATTTGACATTTCTCAACTTCAGACTAACTCAATTTGAACCATAGAAATTTACACAATCGAGCAACGCGTTAAAGTTGTTCAGGCTTATTATGAAAATGGGCGTTCAAATCAAAATGCATATCGTGGACTTCGTGATTTGTTCGGTCAATTTAATCGTCCAAATGTGCGTACACTCGGAAAAATCGTGCAAAAATTTGAGCAGGTCGTGTCCACCTCAACTCGTCGTCGTGCCCAACAATTGCACCTCTCACGCTCGTCGCTGATGATCATTCTGCATAAAGACCTGCATTTACACGCTTACAAGGTGCAATTGACTCAAGAACTAAAGCCTCTTGACCATTCCAAACGCCGTCAATGGTCAGAATGGTGGCAAGAAATGGCAACAGTGGATGATCAATTTTCGAAGAAAATCATCTTCAGTGATCACATTTTCACCTCAGTGGATTCGCCAATAAGTAGAATTGCCGCATTTGGGCGAATGATAATCCAAGAGTGATTGTCGAAAAACCAATGCACCCACAAAAACTGACTGTTTGGTGCGGTTTATGGGCTGGGGCATCATGCGGCCGTATTTTTTTCAAAATTAGGCCGGTCAGGCAGTTACTGTGATGGTGTTTGCTATCGTGAGATGATAACGATTTTTTATGGCCTGAATTGGTTATTTGTTGGTTTAAAAACAATAACTTGAAAAGAGCAAAATTGAACAAAATCAAAATATTTATAATGAAGTTTGAAGTTTTGTCCACTATAACTCTGTCATTTAATGACTCATCTCTTCAAACGGCCCATGGTTATTTAATAAATTTTATAAACTCCCAATAAAAAGAAAGAAATACATAGGCCGTTCAAAATTGTTGAAGATATTTGCATTTCAGTCACATAATCTTTTTTAAAAACACAAATAACGGTTATTTTGGAATATCTCAAAAACTGTTATACTTTTGATAATTCTGACTTATATTAGTTTTAGTTTTTGTTTTACATAAAGATTAGCTGTCAGAATCATTTTGTCACGACTTTGTTGAAAATTTGTCACGTAGTGTAATCACCTGGCAAAGAATGCGAAGATCTGTGAAAATTTCGGTGTTATTTTTTAATTTGGTTTTTTCTGGATAAAATATTCATGTTAAAGAAAACTAATACAGAGCAACATTGTTCATAAGATATAGCCGTAGAATATTTGTAAATAAGGTTTTTCTCTAAAATAAATATTACGGAAGTTATCAACAATTAAAGCGACCCAAAGTGAGAAAAATAGCATTTTAGCAAATTTTGTGGGCTCAAAACACGGCTAATAACTATGCAAACGATCTAAAATTTTTATATATATTTTTTTCTAATTTGGAATCATTCTAAATGGTTTGCCAAGTGAAAATACGAAAAAAATAATTGCCCATATAACTTGCGGTCACACTACTGTCCATGTAACCTTGTGCGCAAGGTACAGGTCGCAATTTTGGAGATAATTTGATATACGTTTTTATTGGCACAAGGACCAAGCCTATTGAAAATGGGCCAAATCGTAGGGAAGATAGACCGATTTTAAGGAAATTTATAACAGTGATAAAACCATATATTTATGGACACAAAAGGGATGAATTTTTTTTAAAAAATAGGACCACGAGGGGAGATAGGGGTAATTTCTGCCTCTCAAAACGATTTTAATGAAGTTTAAAACATAGATAGATCCATATCTATATGGACACATAAGCTACACAGTTTTTTAAAAATAGGACCACAGGGGGAGGTAGGGGGCAATTTCTGCCTCTCACAAACTTTCAAACCGATTTTAATGAAGTTTATATATGGGCATATAAGCATGATGTGTTTCATGTGGTCGGGCTTGACCGACTATACCTTCCTACTTGTTTTTTTTTTTATTCAACATTTTTTTCATTTTTCGAATTTATTCTATGAGCTAAATTTCAGTTCCTTTGGAAAGCAGTGAGGTATATTTTATGTATAGAAAAATTTACAATTATTAGACACCAGCAGAATGTAATGCATTTTCTGGCCCGTTACGGCCTTCGTCAGCATTCGTTTTTTCCTAGTTTCTATTTGTTTTTTTTTTATTTAATTTAATTTAATAAATTAAATAAAGTATACTTCATTCTAAATGCTACATCCCGCTTAGCCCTACGGCTTGCCTGCAGGAAAAAATTTATGAATTTATAAAACAAAAATTATTTTTCATTTATGTTTTACATTGTATCACAATCCACATTTGAAAAAAAACCTTTGAAAATAACGTTTGAAAGGAAGTTGAAAATAAATGAATTTCTCAGTTTAAAAATTATTTTCCGTTTTTGTTGAGGGTGGCAAAGTTTTTCAAAAGAGTTTCAAATCAATTTGAAACGTTTATTGTTTGAGAAAGGTTTTGTTTTAAAATCATTTTAAATTTGAAATCAACCCTCCGTGTTTGTTGGGTACATTCGAATAAATACACATACATACATACTCGTATACGTAGTTATATACATACGTTTAAGTATCTTTTGTCTCAGTATAAATTGTTGAAATGTAATTTCAAACCATCGGATACTACTTTAGTGCTATTTAAACGTTTAAGATTCTTCTTTCATTGCGTTGTTTTTGTTGTTGTTGGTGCTGTCATTCATTGTTGCTGTTTACGCAGACATTTATTTTCTTGAAACACTTTTAAATGCATCTTAATTGTTATACAATAAATGACATTGAAAATATAAAAAATAAATAAACTTAATGAAAAAAAAAAGTTGAAAACTGAAATCTTATAGATATAAGATGCTTGTTAATGTTGTATTGACATAAATGGATGTTTTTTGAAAACAAGAAAATTTGATAAAATTTGAAAATTTTAAGCTTAGAAAATGTTTGTTATAAAAAGAAAACAAAATTGAGAAAAGTTAGAAAAAAAAAAAATTAGTTGGAAAAAGAATTTAAAATAAAGTTTGTTATTTTTCTCAAACAATGGCTTATTTTTGTTAAGAACTTTTAAAAGTTTAATTATATGAGTCTAAAGATCTTTGAAAAAAAATTTACCAATTCCATTTTTTTGGTGTACATATTTAAATTCCCTTAGGGGCATAGCGAAAGCACCTTGAGGAATAAGGCCTCTTGGTGTTACATCCACTGGGGAAAATTGGTGAAGCATAGCAAGATTGCAGTAAACAACATAATGCTAGGGCACTTGAAGTTCTTGGATTTCATGAGTCTGGAGTTCTAACCAGTACACAGAAAGAAAAAACTCATTCTAAATTTAAGTTTTTTCTTCATACTTAAGTACGAGTCGTACTCAAAAATTTAAGTGCGAATAACACTTAAAAGTACTTAAAACAATCCAAAATGGGATCCACTGGGGAAAATTGGTGAAGCATAGCAAGATTGCAGTAAACAACATAATGCTAGGGCACTTGAAGTTCTTGGATTTCATGAGTCTGGAGTTCTAACCAGTACACAGAAAGAAAAAACTCATTCTAAATTTAAGTTTTTTCTTCATACTTAAGTACGAGTCGTACTCAAAAATTTAAGTGCGAATAACACTTAAAAGTACTTAAAACAATCCAAAATGGGATTACTTTCAAAAACCAATATGCGTGCATACGCGTGTGTTTGTAAAAGTTTGTTGTAGACACAAAAACAACAACACAAGAAGAAAAATATAGATTATTTTCATGTTTAAAAAGTAATATAAGAAGCAATAATTCCCATATTCTATTTGTTAAAATTATTTATTTAAATACATCAAAATTTTAAAGTAGAATAACTATGAAAACCATATTGGGCATGCTGCTTGCTGGTGTCTTATAGTTGAGAATTCTTCTGTAAGCAAAGGGCGGAATGCAACAAAAGTGAAATTAACATGTGTAACGGGTAAGTAAAATTATCATGTTTAGTTTGGTTTTATGGGGTAAGTTTTTAGGTTAGATTCAATCTAATCTCACTTTCGGATTATTTGAAGTACGAATCGAGATTAAACCGTCTTAGTAATTGTTAAATCAAGCACAGTTTGGGATTAATTTTATCTCACTTTTAGTTAAGTCAATCCTGTTTTCGGATTATTTTAAGTACGGATGGATTGAAATGTTTTTTCAGTGTACCCGTTATCTGGTATCAAGGGAGTCAGTAACCTTTGGAGAAACGGCACCGGTCTGACTATTGGTTGAGGTCCCCTTTTGCATACTCTCTTTTGTAAAAGGAATACTCTGTGCCACGTAAATATGGCTTTCAATGAAGTGCGGATTTTTCTTGAGTTAAGGTGTCTTTGGCTTTAAGATAAGTTCTTTGTGAAGTGAGAGCGTTGGTGTTGTAGTGAGGACTAAGTAGCCTTCTCAGAAGAGATAACAGTCGATGCTGTTGGTGGTGTTCGGGTGCGTTGGTGCGAGCACGACAGTTTCGTCTTGAAAGCGAAGGGTTGGTGAAAAGTCTGATTTACCGGGTGTGCGTTGGTGTTGTGTTGACATTTGATATGATATCTGGGGACAACTCACGACATTCGATATCGATCGAACTTCCTATTTAAATTGTATTGTAATTTCGATCGATATCGAATGACGTAATTTGGCCCCTGGCCTTTTAAAAAATTATGGCGAGACCTTAACATATAGATTAAATCGCTCGGGAATATTATAGCAAACTAGTCAGATCTGGGATACACAGATCCGTTTGTAGCAGTCCCCTGTTCGTTACATATTGTATGAGATTATATAACGATTGTATTTAGACAGTTAAATATTAAATATTAATATTTTCGCTGTATTTTGGGTGCACATTTGGGGAACACTCTCTCTTATAACGGCTAGTGTAAAAGTAGTTCGATTAAACAGAATGAGAAGGCTGTGGAAAATAGTTTCTTACAAACATCTTGTCTCAGCCTCTCCCTATTTTTTTTACAAAATTATTTTGTAACTTTTTTGTTTTATCTTATTTTATTTCTTAAAATAATTTCAATAATCTCTACCAGCATTTAAACCATAAAATAATTGTAGCCAAAAATGTTTTTTTGCTAGGTTTTTATGCAACACAAGCAAAATGTAGACCATAAGTCAGTAGTTTTACCACTTAAAAGCTTAAGAGAAAAAAAACCCAAACTAATTTAAAGCAAAATTTTTATGTTCTTTTATTGAACATTAAGTTAGTTTTGGGCAAAAAAAAAAAAAAAAAAAAAAAATTAACATATTTTTTTAAGGGTTTGGTTCGATTTTAGTTTAATAATAAATAGCAGTGGGAGTTTACACAGAAATTATAACGGTAAGATAAGCATATCTAAAAATATACAGGGTCTTTTATAAAGAGCAATTTTGGAAAATTCAAGCAAAATATTGGATACTTTGCTATACGTCGGGCCTCGATTATCCGTGATGGTCGGGACCAGAAGCATAACAGGTAATCGATTTTCGCGGTTTATCGAACGGCTTTGTGCGATTGCAAAAAATCGCATTAAATGAACACCAACAAATACACTCGCTTGCGGTCATACAATCAAACTTGCGCAACCGCAAACATTCGCTGCTGGTTTGAGGTCATTCAAAAAATGCACATCGTGCTTTGTTATTTATACCATCGTTAGCTTCGTTTTTTAATAAAGATGTTTTTGTGCACTGTTGCCAATTTTTTTGAACACTTCCCGCCAAATCGGATTTTCTTAAAAATACCGCTAAAACCTACACAGTTTTATATAAACCTAGGCCGTGTACTAAAGTTTTTTCCGAGAGAAGCACTCAGAATATATATGCCATATGGGGTCTTAGATGAATATTAAAACAGTTTCATCCGGAATGACAAACTAAGTATACCCTTATCACAACTAGTTGTGGTGGAGGGTATACCAATTCCCTCTGAAAAAAATGTCACATAAAATCTTCAGTTCACTAAACGTACAAAAGTTCGTAAAACCCCGAACATTAACAAGTCGTTTTTCGCCAGAAAAACAAAAAAAAAATTTAAAAAGAAAAGATATAAAATCTGTAAATTTAAAATTTTATAAATATTTTTGTAGCGAAAATGAGCCACTGAGAGAAGTTTGAAAATCGCTAGTTTTCCCGCTTACCGCTAAAACGTATTTTTTCCCGCGATTGACATTTCAAAAACGCTAGATTTAGCGGGAAAATCTCTTAATTGGCAACAGTGTTTGTGTGTTCGGTGCGACAACGATTGTTTTGGTAAAGAAAAAAAAAAAAAATTCAAACAAAAAAGCCAGAAATCAAGCAACCATTACTCATGTAGGCATTCAGCAGTTGCTATTAGACTTGCCAACTGGCCAGTTTTCGCCGGGACAGTCCAGTTTTAGAGTGGAATGTCCCGTGTCCCGTCGATACTCTGAACTGGACGCCATTTGTCCCGTTTTTTGAATAACTTTTTCATTATCTGGCACAACAAATCGAAAAATCGAGAGCTTTAGCACTTATTTTAGTACTAAAATTTTTTTTTTTCAACATAACTAGATTTTTTTAATACATAACCTAAAAAATCGGTTAGCACCACTGGGTTCAGCGTACCCGAATTAGGTAAAAACTACAAGTTTTCAGCTTGTCTAAAAAGTGCCAATTTCTAGCACAGTGTAATTTTACATAAATGGTATTGTATGAATTTTTCTATGGTTTTTTAGTGGTGTACCGTTTTTGCAATTTTAAAAGGTGGCAAGCCTAGTTCCTATGTAGTACAAGAAAAAAAAAATCGAAAAAAACAACAACAAACAATTTCCATAGAAATAGAAGACAATGTATTGTTGTTGTTATAGTTGTTATTGCTGTTAATGTTAATGTAACAAAGTCTGAGTTCATACGGCTCATGTCTTATTGACAAGATTCTTCCTTTTTCGTCTTTGAACATGAATTGGCGTTTAAATGATTCATGTCATGTTGACGACATGTTTTTTATTTTGTATAGTCGTGCGTATGCATGTGTGCTTTTTTGATATTGAAAACAATAACAAAATTAAACATGAAAAGGCAAAACGTTAAGACAGTACATGCATCTGTGTACTCGTTTCTTTTCCCCTCATCCCTCTCGACTGTAAAGTAGCAATCATGTCAATAACACATGAGCCGTATGAACACAGACAAAGCGACTCGTACTCGTACCAATTTAGCTCGTCGTTGACTCATCGAGTGGACAATGACTACTTGAATGCAAAAGCATAAGAATTATTGCCTTTTGACTTTGAGTATTTGTGTTGTTGCGTGCGCAACAATAAATGCAAACAAAGCTCTTTCAATAAAAACTCACACATGCACAAATCAAATGTGTACAAAACGATGTCAAAATTACCAACGTCGAACTTTGTTTTGCAGGCATAAAGTTACAGCCTGTTCATCGATTTCGAACGTCAACGTTCGCGTAGAAAATAACATTGAAAACAAAAACAAATTTTAGAATTTTGTTTTTGTTTCAAATATAATTTTCTATGCGAACGTTGACGTTCGAAATCGTTAAACAGGCAGTTAATGTAAATATTAGCGTATGAATAAATCAAGAATAATAGCGATTAAATTTTCTACTGAAAACAACCTTTTTTAATCGAAAAAAGAATACATTTTCTTAAAAAGATTCGTGTAATGTTGTTTGTCTAAATTTTCCAACTACCATCACGATTATCACGGTTAATCGAAGCAAACAATTTGAAAACATTGCAAACAATAGACTGATCTTTGGCCATCACGGTTGATAGGAGTTACCTGTTAACCGGATCACGGATAATCGAGGGCCGACTGGAGTTCATTTCAAATAACATTTTCTGTAAATTTCCCCTGTCAATATAACATACAATCATTAAAACAATGCAAAACTATTTTGAAATGTAACTTTTATATTTCTGTACTACGAGAGATGGCACAAACATTTTGGGAGAACTTGAAAATGGTGATTTTATGGAGAGAAGTTATAATCTTTGAATATGAATATCATACATAGATAGCACGCAAAAACTTTATTTTTTTAACGCCATACCCAACATATTTTTGACACCTTAATTTGTGAGATTTTTGTATGAACGACTTAAGAATCACAAACAACCAGTTAAAATTGCGGTTTCCACATGTCAAAATTTATTGCCGCAAACGTCAAATTTGATTGCTCCATTTAATTTGTGACGTGTGGTCCATAGATTGCAATAAGTGGCAATCCATTGCGCAATGATTGCTCGAGTAATTATTGCTTAGCAATCTGCTGTCAATTGAGTTGTCATTAATCTGACAGTTAATTTCTCTGTAGGTTCTTCAACGCTATAAATACTTTAACAATAAAAAAGAAAAATTCCTTCGAAGTGAAAAAAATCTACCAATATAGTTATTAGTATAAACATATCGCATACCTAGTAGTTCAAAAGTGAGTCAACTCAAAAAACTTTCAGAAATCGAAAAAAAAAATTCTTGACCTAAAAAAAAAGTTAAAAACAAATCTTTAGACCATTTAGTTTAGTTTTTTTTTTTTTTAATATTTATACACTAGATAATGAACAATTTTGTGTTGTGTCATTTTTGATGATGTATTATTCGCACAATTTACCGAATTATTTTAAGTTATGTCACTTTAGCTAAAATCTTTTTAAACTTGAACAAAGATTTATTTTATCAAAAGTATCACAATTCGAATTAAGACTAGATAATGAAAAATTTTGAGTTGTATCATTTTTGATAATGTATTATTTGCACAAGTTACCGAATTATTTTAAGTTATGTCACTTTAGCTAAAATCTTGTAAAAATCAGCCGTGGTTGGTAAATTTGAACGAAGGTGTAAACAGGACTAAGTGAATTACGTGAACAGGCATAAGCTCACCTCGGTAACACAGAGCTATTAATAGACGTCCTTTAATCAAATATTTTATACTTTGAGCTTAATATTAAGCCCATAAAATGTATTTTATTGTCTTAATTTTAGGAATCGAAGCGTATCAAAAATTTTCTTAATACGATTTAGTATGACTTTGCAAAATATTTTATATGATTCCTGTCCAATTATTGCAGTCGTTTAGTGCTCTTTTCTTAGGTATTTTAACTATGAGCCCTTGCATCCGCTTGGTGGAAAATGTTTCAGTTACTTACATTTCCTGATATAGCTCGTGTAGAGTTCGTGCAGAAAATGTAAAGTCAAGTTTTAAAAGTTCTACATGAACTTTGTCAGTTCCAGCTGCTTGGCCACTTTTCATGCTCTGAATAGTTACTTTTATCTCGGAAATGATAGGAAATTAAGGCTGATACGCGTCATTTGAGGAATCGCCAAACGTGGTTCAGATTCAGTCTAGCTGGTAGATGGGTGGATGTCTACCTGGGGGCATAGAAAAGCTCGACAAAGTGAAAATACCAGCGTTAAAGTTGTTCTGCCTCTGCAGTGAGAAGTTTACCATATTTTGCTTTTATAGTGTTTGGTGCATTCTTATAGCAATTTGGAGTTGCCATATGAAACAGTAGTTTCTGTTTCTGCTGCGATAAAGTTGATCCATGATCGCTTTTCGTGTCTACACATCCATTTCACTGACCTCCTTAAAGCTTCGCTTTCGATTTGTGCTAGTTACTTTGTCAGCTTTATTACTTCTTCGTTTTAAAATGGACTTGGTAAATTTATATGGTTTATAGTGAAGCTTCAATCGGTGGTAAGCAACGCAATACAACTTTTGTATATAAACGTTAAAATGTGTAAAACAGCGGAAAATGAGCTTAATTTGCAATAAAGCCGAGCGAAAATAAGCGGACTCGATTAAATCAGCACCAGATAGGTATATCGAACCCCTACCGCTAAAAAACGACAAAAACACAATTTTACACCAGAATTTTTCTTTTTTATTATATTTCATAAAATTTTGTATGAAGGTTGGCGCTTAAGCTAATATTGTTTTTGCTATAAAACCGTAACGGTACCTTATGTGTATTTTATGCTGGGTACACACTTTGCAACGCGTTTACGCAATCTAGTGAATTAAATTCATTTTCATTCATTCCAGATTGTATCAACATCAAAACGCTTTGATATTTTGAGGTTGCATTGAAACAGATTGCATGTAGGTTGCACTGTGTGTACCCAGCATTAGAAGATGATGCAAGTGTTGGCAATAAATTCATTTATTAAAAAAACGGAAATTGAAAATGATTGAAAAATGATGTCGCTTAAGCTTTTTTTGCGGTAGATGCTCGATATCGTTTGTAGAAGTTAAAATCAGGAGGGCGATGCGAAAGCTAAATTCCAACTTGGTACTCTCTATCACTTTCGCAAAATTTTTTGAAAATGAAGCAATACTGACAAGAAAAATTTTAGATGGCGCAGATTGACAAAATAACAAAATATGTAAAAAAGATTGAAATTGGAAAATCAAAATAAAATAAATAGTGATAATTTAGGAAATGAAAAAGATGCGAAAGACAAATGCGCAAACGCAGTAAAGAGAACCAATCTCAAGATTTGCTATTATTTTCTTTCGCATCGCAATAGAGAGTAACCCCCCAGCAGTGGTCGACACAAATACTGTTATGTTAACGTTATGTTAATGTGCAAAGCAGCAACTGTCTATAAATAACAGAACAAAAAGTATGGCACCATCGCGCGAGCAAAATTGCTCGCCTTAGTGCTCGTGCGCCCATTGATATTTTCAATCGACATCGTACAAATTATATATCCTTTCTTAGCTGTGAAAAAATGTTTAGAAATTTTGAACCTAAAGCTAAGATCCCACTATCGGCTCAAATAGCACAATCTGTGACGATTTTTATTGTGCTGTATTGGCGCACATTAAAAAACATTGCACAGTTTATTCTTGGGTGGTCCCATTATCGTCGCACATTGTGAGAATTTTTTTCGGTTCATATCGGCCAAAACTCAACTGCGACAATAATCGGTGGAATGCGGTTACACTATCGTGTTATTTGGGCCAATTTATTCATATGTTTTGGTTTATTTTTTTGTTGGCGACATATGTAATTTTACTTTAAAAATTCGCAAAATTCTCCGTCTGAATATTCCATTATTAGTTTCCTTATATATTAATATAAAATTAAAAATGTATTCAATTTTATTCAAACTTACTGCACTTGTTTTTTTTTTTTTTGTAATTGTTGTTCTGTAAACAGATGTTTACAAAGCAGGGATGGCAACATCGATACAACTGCAATGTTTTCGTTAAAGCAAATTGTTTTCTTTCATTTAACAGTACAAATGTACTATTTAACTTTTAAATACATAAATAATAGATAAAACAAATGTAATTTTGGTACAATTAAGCTCAAAAAAGTAAAATTTTAGTAGCCAGTTGGTGCACTTAAAAATTTCGTTTTGCCATCCCTTGTATCGGCGCTGATTGGCGACTGTGATCGGCACACAAGTGGCCGATAAAAATCGGTACATATTAAACAATTTGATTACTCCACATTGTGCAAAAGAGTGTTCACATTATCGGCGCATCAAGGTTAATTTTGATTGTCCACAGTCAGCTTAATTTCGGCACAGATTGTCGCAAATTAACAAATATTGACCGTTCACACTATCGGCACATGAAATAAGACAAAAATTGGTACATTCCGCCGATAGTGGGATCTTAGCTTTAGTCGCTAACTCTCGTATATATTTTTACGAACATTTTCGAAAAGTCTTTTGATCTATTTTTTAAATTTAATTTAATTCAATTCATTCTTGTTAATCTGAAAAACAAATATAAGTTACACCAAAACGACATGCTACTACCAACCACAACAAATACAGAAACAAAAAACGTAACCAAACCTACATAAAAAGTGGCATTTCTATCAACATTTTAGTTGTTCAGCAGAAAAATAAATAAATAAAATTAAGGCAGTTGAAAATCCTAAAATAACAACACAAAATAGCTGACAAAATCTAAAAAAAAAAAAATAATACGACACAAAATATTTTATGCAACTAGAGTGCGACAGATCTTGTTAGTAAAAATGTACATTTGTCTATTAAAACTTTAAAAAAAGGTGTTTTAAATGTTGCAATAGTTCAACAAACAGATAATGCGTAGGTTCTCGATAGATTTTTTGTTAATATTTTATGATAATAAAAATAAAAGAAATCGGGAAAAATAACTTGCTCTGGAAAATATTTGAAACAGTGGCCACGCAATATTTTGTTTGAATTAAAATTTTGCATTAAGGCAAAATTTAAAAAAAAAAACATGTTTTTTGTGCGGTTCAATGATTTTTTTTTTAATTGCTGATAATATAGGAAACTTAAACAGAACTCAAACATATTTGCTTTTAAAGCAAAGAAATACGCAGACAGCCGCCAGAAACCTAAAGCTTTAATTTCTTTTACAAACTAATAATAAACGCTGAACAAGTAAAGAAGTTCTACTTAAGTCCCTTTTACACTTTATTACACTAATGGTGTTTTCTTTTCTACAAAAAAAATTGTGACATTTTATTTAAAAAAAGGCAATTTTGTGTCTATTTCTTAAAAATTTTGCTCCCAAAAAGGGTTGCTTGTTTTGTTCTAAAAAACTAACCCTTTTCGGGAGCAAAAGTTTTAAGAAACAGACACCAAATTGCATTTTTTTAAATAAAATGTCACACAAAAGAAAACACCATAAGTATCACGACATGTTAAAAACTGAAATAAATTTAAAAAGTGTGAAAACTTTTTGTTATGAAATTACAAAAATATTAGTAAAGAAATTTGGCAGTTATGCGTCTCTTACCCTTTTTTGAAAGTTTCCTAAACAATTGGATTTTTCATTTTATCAGAGTTGTATTTCAAAGAAGCACAAGAAAAAAAGTTTTACTATCTTTTATTTTTTTCTTACAAAAGTATGTAAATTGAAATGCTCTCTTTAAAATTCACCTAGGTCAGTTTAGGTTAGAGTGGCCGGTCACAAAGACCCCGCATAGACCAAACAGGTCCCTAGCGTTACCAGAAGAAGTCAGTAAAAAAGTCATTCAGATGTGATGGTACGCAGAGTAACCCACACTCTCTTGACGAATGCCATTAACCAATTCCAGAGATTTCCCCGCGATCTTGGAAGTAATGATCTCCCAGACAGTTCGTCCTGGAGCGCACGAGTGCTGGACAGTAGCATAGCAAGTGCTCTACCGTCTCCTTTTTGCCTGGTACCCCACATAATCTACAATTGTCACTAGTTAGCCGCCTCGCCCTCCCGGCGTATACTGCAGTCCAACAATGTCCCGTTATAAAACCTAGCTGAAGTCTACAGTCCCTTCTCGATAGCGACAGAAGAATTTTCGTCGACTCTGGATCATAGGATCCCCACATTACCTTGCAAACCCTGCAGGTTCTGGTGTTTTCCCAAAACGCCTCTGATCTCCTTCGTATAGCAGAGTCCGTATCTCTCCTAATATTCTGAATTGGAGTCGGAATGGCCATCATCCTATCGTATGGTAAATGCGCCCCCCGTTTCGCCAATTCGTCCGCCTCCTCGTTTCCTTCTATGCCCTGGTGACCGGCACAGAGTCTATCTATCGAGTCCATACACTCCTGGACGATCGAGGAGTATGAGTATTCAGCGAATATTGCCCTGATCGCCGCCTGACTATTAATGAAAAAGATGACGTGCGAGTTCTCAGTACTGAAAACACGTGCCGAATCAGCAGCCATTTTGGCCGCAAAAATCTCCGCCTGGAATACGCTGCAGCAGTCGGGAAGCTTTTTCGAAATTCACCTATGTATAAGACAATTAATTAATAGGCTTTTTACACTGATCAACATCTAACATCTACCATCAAAGATGTAGAAAATGTGAAACACTCGTTTACATTGCTCACATTTGACATCTACCATCAAACAAAAATGTCACCATTTTTGAAAAAAAAAAAAAAAATTTTTAAATTAAAATTGTTTTTTCCTCACAAAAGTGCCAAAAATTAAAAAGAAAACTCACAAATGTATTTGAAGTTCAATTTGTTTAAGAATATAAAAAATACTTAACAAAAAAACATTGCAATAAAAGATAAAACTTGACAAATGGTAACGCTGCTTTCAAAACAAACTTATTTTTGTCAGTGACGACACAATAATAATGTAACTTATTGCCACTTTTCTAGTGATGACACTAAAATAATCGAAAGATGTAAAATGGAATAAAATGAGATGATGGTAGATGTTAGATGTTGATCAGTGTAAAAAGGCTATAACTTTACCAAAATCAACTTAAAAGAATGTCAAGTTATCTACGAAAAATTTATATGACAATGTCAAACTTTTGACGATTTCGATGGTTTTGTAAGAGAAGGAATTATAAAATATTGTTTTTGTTTCACATGCAAGTTAAGCGAATGAAGTCTTCGTTCGAAATCGATGAACATGCCTGTATAGATTTCATATTTAATATCGTTGGCAACTCTAGTTTCTTTAAGATTTTTATTCGAACATTTCAAACTACCTTAAAAGTTATTTTTTTCAGTTTTCTAACAAAGACAAGAACTTTTAGTGAATGTTCGAATATAATTTTTAATATTATTAAAATATTTTCTTGAGTTTTTTTTATTTTGAGTATTTTTTATTTAAAACTGTCGAACAATCTATGAACTTTTAATTGATATGATATTGTTTTGAATAAAGTCATTATGGCGATTTGTAAACATGACAAAGACAGATTTCTATCCAACTCTAATCATTAAAACAAAGTACTTAAACGTTTTTAAATAAGCTTTTTTCCGATAGGAATTAAAGGCCCAATTTAAAAACTAATTAATAAAAAATTAATTTTAGTTTATTTAAAAAAATGTTTAAGATTTCTTTGGCAACAAATATTGCTGTCGTCAATGTTATTTTTGTCATGTTTGTTGAGCTCACGCAAAATTGTGACTAAAATAAAAAAAAAAAAAAACTAAAAGAAAAAACAATTTTTTTTAAATTAAAAAAAAAAAACACACACACACCGTTAAAAAAACAGAAGTCTTCAGTAAAAACTATTTCCCTTATGTTTTGCATTTGTTTATAATTTTTTGTTTAACAAACCACGCAATTTTAAAGTTTAATGACTGTGTAAAAATTATTTAAAGACATGTTTCTTAATGATTTAATATGCATACAAATACGTTAATATGTGTGAATATACCCAGCAGAATAAGTAACTAGTTACGTAGTAGGTAGCCTATTATCCTGTCTCCGTCTATATTATGAAACATTTGCTGCAAAATATTTGAGTTTGATAGTGAAAAGAAAAGACGTATGAAAACGTGTACTTTGTTTCGTGTACAAGCAGTTTTTGTAAGTTTGTTATTGAAAGGAGGAAGAAGAAAAAGAAAAGGTATACAAAATAATAAAATTTTGCAAAAAAAAGTTTCATTCTATGGCCACGAGTACAGTTTCAAAAGACAATTGAAGAAATCATTTACAGCAAATGTTTTATAATATGAACGGGAACTAAGCACCTCTACTTAATCAGTAATGTTGTCTACAAGAAGGGGTTTTTTAAGCCCTATAGAACTTAAAATTGTAAAAAATAACACAGAAAAATTAATTTTTAGCCGAAAGATCAATAATATTTAAAAATAATTTCTAGCATATGGGCAAAGTGGTTGTTCTTGTCGAAGCACATTCTGTTCGTAAAATTTTGGGTCACTATTTTGAGCATTTATGGACGTACGTCACAAAGTGTTCTGCTCTAAACGGTGCACTTGTGGATTGGTCACACACACACGTCATATGGGGCAACTTTGTTAATTAAGAAACCCTTTGAGCTTAAAATAAGCCAAATGTTACAAAATCACCGATACCAGATTATCCAAATTCAAAGTAAATTTGGATTATCTGTGGCCGTATTCTGTAATTCGCTAAAGCTAAATCTCTATCGCTAAAAATCTAAAAAACTGATTTAGCGGTTTTTGGCTACGAATGCAATTCTGTAACGTGCATTGCTAAATTTGGCAATGCCATACAAATTTAATTCGCCGCAATTTTAGCTTTAAATGTCATCGCTAAAATTTTTCAATTGTGTGTTCTCTAAGGCAATTTAGCGATCGAGATTAAGCTTTAGCTAAGCGAATTACAGAGTACGGCTGCTGGTATCGATTTTTAAGCGTGAATCTACCCGTTTGGGGCGTTTGCTTGTTTCGATTAGTACTTTCCACACTCAATTTGCAGAGGTTTATTTTGATAACAACCTATTGCACCACCGGCAAAAGTTGGCACATAGGCTACTTAGTTTGTAAAGAGCCTGTTTTTGAAACTACTGGGCACTTCAATATTTAATACTTATGTATTTTTTAGCAAAATTTTGACAAGTTTATAATGTGTTTTTCTTTTCCGCTAAAGCACAACACTTTTTTAAAAACATAATTTGTACAATGAACAACAACATAACTCCAAGAAACAAATAACATGTTTGTTTATGGAAATTTAAACCATAATAGTTTGTAGCTTAAAGGTTGAAAAAATTAAGTTATTGACACCTTTTTCTTCTCTTCATGAAACCAAAGAAAAGAATAATTAAAAACGAACATGCAAATTGAAAAGGAGTAAGCCCCAAGAACTTTTAATATCAGAATTCCTAATATACTCAACTTTTTCCCTTTCCCAGGAGAACATAAGATCCTTTAATGTAAATTTTTTCCAAGAAAAAAAAAATGTTAAATTAGAAATAAAGAAGACTTAAATTGAACAAAATGCCATAATAAAGTAATAAAACCGTAATTTTTATATTAAGCACGTTTAAGTCCAATTTTCAAATGTCTTTACGAGTTTAGTTCCCCAAAAGCTGGCATCACTGGTTTTTATTGTGTAAAGGGCAAAATAGACCAAACAAATGGGTTGGCAAAAATGTCAAAACTTTACGTTGGTACAAATGTTTTGTGTTGTTAATTGTGATGTTTGCAGTTCGGACAATTATTTAAAGCATGTTTGTGGAAACAATAAAAAATTTTTATATTTGACACACGTAGAGAAACAACATGTTTTAAATATGGTCACCTCCAACCAAACTATTTTTAAAGAAAATTTTAAACATATTATAATTAATATAACCATATAATTGTCAGCGACAACCATATTATGGTTAAATTAGTCCTCCATAAAGAACCCACCACCCTATTATGGTTGCCTATTGAGCAACATACTATGGTTGAAAACCAACCATGCTATTGTAAGCGTTTAACAAATTTAAGTTATTATTGATCATAACCTCTAACATGGCAACAATAATATGATTGGCGCTTCTTGATGGATGCCTTATTTAACCATAATATGGTTATCGCCGACAATAATATGGTTCTAATAGACATAATATGTTTAAAATTTTCTTTAAAATTAGTTTGGTTGTAGGTGACCATATTTAAACATGTTTTTTCTGGGTGCAGACATGTTGGATATTTGTAAAACTTTTTGTGGTGTTTTGTGCTAAATGTAATAATTTCAGTGAAAACTTTGCAGATTAAAGAAGTAGAAGAAGAAGTATTTAATTTAATATCTGCCGTAAATTCTAATTTTTTAAGCAGTATTCTTTGCCACAATACATATCGTTGTTCAAACAACTCTTTACTCCAAAGTCGTTTTCTTTATTTTATATTTCTCATCCGTTTTAAGCAAATAGCGACCAAATTTGCCGCAGCATTATCGTCGTCTGTATTCATTAAAAATGAAACAAAAATGAAAAATTAATGTTTGTACGAAATATGTTTGCGTTGTTTATCGGCGAACATACAACCGAAACAAAGTGCCAAGCCATTTGTGCGGTTTTTTTACCCTTTAGATTTGAGTTTATAAAAAAGTGAGCAGAAATAAAACGTGTTCTCTCTCTTTCTCTCTTATAAATATAATAATTTACAGGAACGGAGAGTTCAGTAAAATTGTACCTTTTTTTGTAATTCTAGGGCTGCAGGTCTTCGTAACTGTTCCTCGGTTTTAATTTCAAAAGATTTTGTTATTCGTGCTTAATTCCCAGTTTTTATTCTTGATAAAAACACTTGAAATTTATTGTTGATGGGATAAGCTATTCCTATGCATTTCACTGGTTGCTAAGGCCAGATCATCAGGAAACTTCATCCATAAAGATTTTAGACAAACTAAAGATATTAAACCAAATAAAACTGTTAAACGTATAAGACTTATAGCAACAGTTTTACTTGTAACAATATCAAAGCTTGAACAAAATACATCAACAATAAAAAAGTGGGTTTATCTCATCTTACACTCCCCACTACAATTAGTTGAAATTCTCTCAACATTAATTGTAGTTGTAAGTAGGTTAAGAAAAACAAAATAAAAAACAAACAACAACTTACAAAAGATGTTGTCAATTAAGTGTTTTTTTAGGCCGTGCACTTGCCTGTTTATTATCAAAAAGTAATTTCAATTTTTGGGAATACAAAATTTTAATTTCAAAAGATTTTGTTATTCGTGCTTAATTCCCAGTTTTTATTCTTGATAAAAACACTTGAAATTTATTGTTGATGGGATAAGCTATTCCTATGCATTTCACTGGTTGCTAAGGCCAGATCATCAGGAAACTTCATCCATAAAGATTTTAGACAAACTAAAGATATTAAACCAAATAAAACTGTTAAACGTATAAGACTTATAGCAACAGTTTTACTTGTAACAATATCAAAGCTTGAACAAAATACATCAACAATAAAAAAGTGGGTTTATCTCATCTTACACTCTTGTTGTTTTTTCTCTGGTTGCATATATTAAACATATAACGAAAACACTTTTGGGCGCAAGGATTTTCTCCCCTATGTTGTCACAAATACCGGCAGCGCTTACTAAAGCCTCCTCGGTTAATTAAGTTAGAATATAATTTGTAACTCTAATGGCTGCTTTTTTTCAATGAATCGACAAACTGTCTGTTACTAAATCTCGACATTAATTAGGCTATTAAACTGTCCGTTAACGTGTTGGATTTTCTCAATATACCGACAAAAACAATTTTTTCAGTTGGCAATACCTCTCAAAATAGATTTTAAAGTTGGGAGTCAGCCTATTGAATTTATATGTACGGCAAATACACGACAAATAAAGAATTGACAGATGAGGGCGGGTTAGCTTTGCGACCGAATAGAAGCAAAGATGACTTTAAGAAAATCAAATTTCTCTAATCTGCAGTTTTACGTTTGGAAAAAAAGATAACCGCCTAATAAGAAAACGGCCATTAATAAATAAAAATTACAACGCAATTGATATGGGAATTTCGATCGATATCGAATACCTTAATAAGGCCCCTGAATTTTAAAAGTAGAAAAATATCACAATACCCCCTGACATAAAAATTACCTTTTGGAAAAACTAATTTTTTAGCAGTATTTGCCTAATTTATCTTGAAAAAACTGAAATATGTACTTTATTTTTTGTCACCGATGTTACAGACAAACCGTCATATCGTCACCTTGAATGCAAACGGACGTAACTTCACAAAAATTCGAAACTGTAAGGCAGTTAGTTTAATTAATGATAACCTCGCGGTATACGAAGGAAGATTCCCAGCATAACGACCCAAAAAGAATAAGAGAAACTGCTTTTGAACAGATTCTATTCTGTCTATGTGCATATTAATTTCAGGATCCCAGACAATAGACCCATACTCCAAAATTGGTCTTATTAGAGATATGTATAGTTTATATAAGCAAGCACACCACGAGCTTTATTTATCGTCATTGTAATATGGTTGCTGAAATCTTACTTACGATCAAGTAGAATTTCAAGATCCAGAAATTCTCCAACTAACTGCAGTTGATAACCGTCCAGGAAATAGTGTAGCATTAAAGTGCAGTTTCTTGAAAATCGCATGTGCTTGCATTTTTTAAATTTAGCTCCATTTGGTTATATTTACACCATGCGTAAAAACTATTTTAATCTTGCTACAAATGCACCCCATCTGAAGATAATTTATAGCTGAGAAACAAAACATCTTAACATCATCAGCCTACATTAAAACATTACAATGCTTCATTAAAAGCGGCAAATCGTTTATGAAAAGCGAAAATAGCAAAGGGCCTAGGTGACTTCCTTGGGGGACAGCGGAGCTAACGGAAATTTCTTTGGAAGTCGTTTTATCAATACGACCGTTCAAAGCGTTGCGAGTAAACCCTAAAGGTGGAAGTACATAACTAGCGTTAGTTCGTCGACGAGTATCGTGCGTTTAAAAACTTTAGCGCGTAAAAAATTGCAAGTTACACAACACGCGTTAAAAAAGCCATTTCTGTCAGCTGTTTTTTATTTAAACATTAAAAACGGGTTCGATAGTATATCAAGATTTTGTTATTTTATTGAATTTATTCTTTTTATATAAAAATTTTATGTTTTTTAAGCTCCTCAATAAGTTTTTCTTTCATGATTCACAAATTTGTTAAATAATTCCTTTTATTGTCAGCTGATTACTTGTCAAAAATACACAACGCGTTAAAAAGATCAAAGTTAACCAACTTTCTGGCGCAAACGCGTCAAAATATTTTGCTTTGTAGCTTGTTCTATGAAAATACACTAGTTTAACTTGTTTTGACAGAAGACGACAGAGCGCGCGCGCACTAACGCGTGCTATGTACATACTTCTACCTTAATAAATTCAGCTTAGTGAGAAGTAGTTTATGATTAATTTACGTCCATTAGTTGGTCATCCTTAAAAGCTCAATTTGTAAAAGTTGTTAGTTGTAAAATATTTGTCACTGCAGAACAACCTTTCCTGAAACCATGGTATGGTATGGTAATAGCATTGAGGATACACTGCGGCAGAGAGAGTCTGTTAAGCATTATTCAAAAAGTTAAGGAATTGCACCCTGTTTTTGCAATGCCTCTATGATTCGTTATGTCCGACTTGTTTCCTGATATAAACATCGGTATGATAAAGGATTTCCTCCAAAATTGGGGAAAGTATCCGTATTTTAATGACACGTTAAACATAATAGCTAAAAAAGTGGTCAAAGCATGAGTACAATTTTTTAAAACGCAAGCAGGGATGCCATCAGGTCCACTACACAATGATGATTTTACACAATGAAGATTTTTTTACAGATAACAAAAACCGCAAACGATCACGACACAATGAAACCAGGTCAAACGGCTGATTAGCACCACATGACGATAACAAGCCTTGTTACAGGTATAAACTTAAAGTAAACAGCAGCGGGTAAGAAAACACGTCCGAGTTGATATAGCTAAAATTCATCTTCCTAATGAAGACCAAAGACCTAAGTTCTATCCTAGATAGATCCTCCAAGCAGGCAATCACTGGTTCTCCCAGGTATTTTTCCCTAATGCCCCGGATCCCACGACATTGACAAGGACAGTAAAACACAATCTCCTCTTCCTTCTCATCATGACAACTTCTACAGTAATCATTGAATCCCAGGCCCACTCTACTAGCATTAGTCTCCAGAGGCCAGTGCCCAGTTACAACTGAGAACACTGTTCTAATCTGGTCCCTATTAAACCTAAGTAGAGTGCTAGTTCTACGTTCGTCATACCCAGGCCACAGTGCCCAGGACCCTATGGAGTTATTTATTTTACTTTAGATCTAAGATCTTATATAGAACGAGATTAAGCTTTACAGAATTTTTTAAATAAAAGCCTGTTAAAAAATGTTTGGTTTTTCTAAAGTAAATCTAAGATACTACGATTTTCCATAACTGGTACTTTACAAAAAAAATCTGTCTTCTATAAAATTGCACAAGAAAACCATGTTCGGTCTACATGGGATTTTAGGAAAATCCCTGGGGTACAAATTCCCCGTTTCAAAATCAGACATGTTTAAATCTCACCAAGTTCTTGACTTCCTCATTTTTCGTGCTAGTTACTCGCATTAGATCATGTTAATGAGCACATTCATTAAATTAATTAATAGCAAACAAGCTAATTTAGATAATAATTAAAAACAATAAAAAACAACAATTGATTATCAAATCATATTTTATTACAAAACAACGAAAATATTGTCGAAAATGTAAAAAAAAAATAATTCAAAATAAACGAACCATAATATAAATAACTAAAACTCAAACACAATGTTTAGACATTTTCCCAATTAACAGTCGCGAGTAGAGTTATTTTAATTAAATATTTTAAATAACAAGCCATGAATTTTAAATTGAGATTCTGGCAAAATATCCTAGTAACACTTTTACTCCACAACGCCAAGGTCAAGGCCACTTTGTATGTATTTTTGGTTGAAGATCCCACCATATTTCAGGATTGTAAAAATGAACCGGATTACTTGGGTGTTGCTGATATGATGGATTTATCCAACTTAAAAGTTGAACTGTTAGATGAGAGTGTTCATATGGAAGGTTCCATTACCATGCTGTGGGATGCTGATCCTAATGATCGTGTGGAACTCAGAGCTGATGTTTTTAAATATGAACGGGGTAGCTGGCAACCTACAGTTTTTACCCTGATACAAAAGGATTTCTGTAAAACTTTGTTCGAAGAGAGCGATATTTGGTTTACGACATGGGCTCAATTTATTGACGGTGACGACTTAAAGTGTATTACAAATAAGGGAGTAAGCCGAACTCGTATAAGTCCTAACTAATTAATAAATTTTTTGTTTTAAAATCTTTTATTAAACTGTTAAGCATACCTATCATCATATTCCTTTCGATTTGGAAACCGTTCTTGATGTGCGGGGTGAGGACATTTCCGGAAAGCATAAGATCGTTTTGAAGGTGGATGCTTACAATCAGCAGGACGAGAAACAACCATATTCGGTTTGTTTAGAAATTTTAGGCGATATAATGAAGAAATAGTTGTAAAAATTGTAAAATATCATTAATTCGTCATTAAGCTTAATTTTTTAAAGCAAGTTTAAAAAGGTTTGTAATTTTAGAATCAGTATTGTGGTTATTTTGTTGAACTATTTATGGTTTTTAATCCAAATTTTTTAATATTTTTAATTAGGCTAAAGTTCATCAAATTTAATTTTCACTAAATTAATTTTATGAAGAAAGGAATTTTACAACATGAAATTAATTAAAATTTATTGATAATTTTTCATTCTTGACTGAAGCTGGGCTCGAACCCAGGCGTTTTTACGGACAGGTTATCCTTACATGTTTCGATTGCAACCACTCAATCTCTTCAGAGGGCTTGCCGTTTTACACTCGCAGCCATCGACGACTGCTGACGTCAATAGTCAAACATCAATCCTTAAACCAAATTGTATTTAACCTTTGGTATATCGAAATTTGCTTTGAATGATTATCTATTTTGATTTATTTTACATGTTTGTAATTTCTTGAAATTTTACATTCAAATTTTGAAAGGTTGTTAATGAGGTTTAAGGGTATGAAGAGAAAATATTTACTTGGGCAACTGCCGTGTTGGCCTAATCTCATGGTTACCCACTGGGTAACAAACGAGCGTTTTTTCCTAGCGGGAAAAAGAAGGAGTACGGAAGCCTTCTTAAAGGTCTCTGTACTCCTGCTTTTGGATATACAAGGCCAGCTCACTCTATTCCATACTCATATCTTTTTTACAACCATTGTCATTGCGAGGTAGGCCTTTCGCTCTGCTCTAGCTTCTTTAGCATGTACATAAAAATAGTAACGGGATCAAAAATAAGAATTATTTTGCTTTTGCTTGTGCAAAAAAAACAATAGAAAAATTTTACTCCTTCTTTACTCGCTTCTAATAGAAGCGAGTTTGGAATGTGTATTTTATCTTTTATACCAAAGAACCTAGGCCTTCTATGAGGCATTCTTTAGCAGCTAGATAAGAATAGTAATTAAATCAAAACAATTCGTTAAGTTGGCCTTTAAATAGGCCTGAAGTAAGAAAATCTTCTGAGTTTTCCCGCTGGGGTGCAGCCAACACACACGCACAGCTAACAATTTGAGTGTATTACTCGGCATATACACTCGCCTCTTGTTTAGAAGCTGTCGCCATTTTACTTCCGCTGCTTGTTGGTATGGTTGCAGCATCTGTTTAATAACAAAGCCACCTAGGAGATCCGCCAGCAGACTGAACTTTCCCACAAGTGGCCAAAATGTTGCCCCAGCTTACTTCCCTTCCCGGGACTTTGGGTCCAAACCACAACTAACACGTGATCCCCGAAGGGTCCTTAACGAATAGTAGGTATCAGGGAACGAAGTCCCAGAGACTTCTGACTCCCGTGATCCCAGATAGTATTTCTGGTCAGCGGCAATCTCAAAAGATCTGTCAACTCTGAACTCTGCCGAATTCTAGGTATTCCCCAGATAATGTAACACGAAAGGGTGAAAAGTCCTTAAAATGTTTTCCTGCATATCCCCTGGGGGAGGTGGAAATGCATAAAGAAGTTTGCCATTCCGTTTCTAATTTTAACAATATTTAGGGTTCTTATAAGTATCGAAGCGATTTAACAGTGTCCGTCTGCCCGTGTGTTGGTTAAATAGGTTTTCCGAAGGTTCCAGATATGATGGGGACTGGGTTATTATTTATTTATGCTGCCAATCCGAGTACTATTTAAATGCTTAAGTCTGTGTATGTGTTTGGTTGTGGTTCAATCACGCAAAAACCGCTTAATAGATTTGGATAAAATTTCGTAGACGGATGGCCCAGATTAAAATTTTGCGTATTTTTTAAAAGGTGAAAACGGCGATAAAATTGGTACTTTTTTCCCATTTTGATAAATTTGATATACATATTGTATATGGCCCAATGGCCGGAATATACATGTTTGGACATCCATTGCTTTGGACAGTCAAATGTCGGTTGCTCAAGAGTATCGACCCTGCAGACAAAGTAATTAGTATTTTTCTAGAAATATATTTTGTTTATATTTTACTCTGAACTAGTTGTACTTTTGACTTCTTTCATAAATGTATCAAAGCATCGTGTTTAACGTTGAGTTGTCACACAGAAAAAATTATTTTTTCAATTCAAACAAAAAATTTGTAGAATCAAACAATTTTTTGTCTGAAATCGGTCCTACAAACAAATTCGCATATTCAAACAATTTATTTGCATTTTGTTTATTGAAAAAAACGCCGATTTTTTCAAACAAATAATTTTACAGAATCAAACAAAATGTTTACTGAAATTCATATAAATTTTAAACAAATAATTTTGCTGAATCAAACAAAAAAGTTTTGGCACAAGCAATGACACGCACACAAGCAAGCACTGTTGGTGAAGATGAAGCAGAGCAGAGCGGCCGGCTGGCTTTGAGACACATTTTTTTGTTTGAATAATTTTTGAACGAAGTCTTATTTATACACTCAATGTTTTTCTTCGTCACTCACTTTTGCTGCATCCTTTCCTTTGCTTATGAAGAAGAAATGTCACCAAAAACGGCGGCAGACCGACTCGATATATTTTTCGTCATCATTCTATTTTTGTATTTGATGTATTTAAACAAACTGTTTGAAAAAATTGAATACGGGATTTTGTTTTTTTTTTTTACCAACTTTGAAACCAACCAAAAATTTATTTTGTTTCTTGTAATGTGTTTTTTCTGTTGTTTAAAAAAAATTAAACGTTTCTTTTTACCTGCTATTTTATCACGCTATTTTATCATTTCTCTTATTGCTGTACTTTTTTAAAGCGTCCAAAAATAGACTGCATGTGTTTTTTGTTGTAGTTCTTATATTTATCATAAAGAAGTGTTGCTTACAATCAATAAAAAAAATGTAAAAAGACGACAACATTAAAGAGCGTTAAATATTTCATACAAAATTATGAAAACTTGAAACCAATAGCGCGTTTATTATATTTTTGAAGAGTTGTCCACATTTTTCTTGGTTAAATAAAAATCAAACAAAAATATTGATTGAATCAGTAAAAAAATTTGTAGAAATCAAAAAAAATTTCAAACAAGCGTTTGTTTGAAAATAATTCGGCAATAATTTTTTCTGTGCATAAGAGCCCAACTAGTTAATTTTAATGCATTTTTAAAATATGTAGTTTAAAACTAGTTGCTTTATTTACAGTTAATTAAAGCAAAACTAATTTTGACAATTTAATTATTGTTTTTTGGTGTATGTTTTTATTTTAGAATAATTTAAAGCATTTAACCTCTGGAAGCAGAGAGAGAAAGAGAATATTATAATTAATTTTTTTGAATTCCACTAAAAAACTAGCAGAATGCTAGTCATCATTCTACGTTGAAAATCTGTTGTGTTTTACTAAATAATTTTAACAAAAAGAATGTGGGAATTTTCATTCTTTTTATCTATTTTTTAAACATTTGTCTTCTTGTAGTATTATATTTCTTTTTTATCTACTCTTGAAAAGTTGTTGTTGTTACTACAACGAACATATTAAATCGTTTGTTTTTACCAACTTTTGTAGTCTTGTTGTTGGTTCCACAAAATACGACGGAACGTAGAAAGCTGCGCGGCCGAAATTGTATCACCTTTCTCAGCCTAACAACTAGTAACTAGTGCAAAACCTTACTAGTAACGATTTTAGCAGCAGGGGAGTGCTTAAAACTTATATGTATGTCGGGCAACGATAATAATTTATATAATGTTGTTTATAAAAATATGGCACAGATTAAAAAAAAGAGTCCTTTTTAACAGATAAAACGCGGGAAAATTGGTAATTTGGTACTTTTTTTTTCTTTTCATAAACACAACACAATGTTTTTTTTTTTCATCACTCTCTGTTGCTCTATCCTTTCCTTTGCTAAAGAAGAAATGTAACCAAAAACGGCAGCAGACCGACTCGATATGTTTTTCGTCATCATTCTATTTTTGTATTTGATGTATTTAACTAAACAGTTTTAAAAAATTGAATACGGGATTTAGTTTCTTATAATATTGTTTCTGTTGTTTAAAAAGAGTGAAACGTTTTTTACCTGCTATTGTTTTTCTTATAGTTGCAATTTTTTAAAGCGTCCAAAAATAGACTGTATGTGTTTTTGTTTTTTTTCTTATATTTCACATAAAGAAGTGTTGCTTACGATCAAATAAAAAAATAGCAAAAAGACGACAACATTAAAGAGCGTTAAATATTTCAAAATTATAAAAACTTGACACCAATAACGCGTTTTTAATATTTTTGAAGAGTTGTCCACTTTTTTGTTGGTTAAATAAAAATCAAACAAAAATATTGATTGAATTAGTAAAAAAAATTTCAAACAAGCGTTTGTTTGAAAATAATTCGGCAATAATTTTTTCTGTGTAGAAACTGCTTAAATTGTATTCTTTATTCACAGGCCTTTATAAAGATTTGTTTTAATTGTAAATGTAAAAATATTTAACGTTAAGGGTATATTTACACACAAAATAAAAATTTAATTCAATTAAAAAATGTATTATATTAATTAAATGTGCATTAGTACAAACTAATAATATCAATTAAATATTTTTTGATACAAAAAAAACATTTTCTGCAGTTATTTTGTTAATATAAGTAAGCGTTTAATACACTTGATCAAATTTTTAATTAAAACTGATTTTACTTTTGATTAATAGTTTAATTGAAAAAAAAAAAAAAATTGGCGAAATTTTTTTTCTGTGCACCTAATCCAGTTGTAGCTTCAATTCTAACTACATATGGCCATTTCCGACAAAAGATCCACCGTGTCCGAATATTTAAAAGTTATTAAAATCTGATTATTTTACGATATTGTTATAGAGAAATATTTAGATTTTACTAATATTATAAATTTACCCATAGATTTGTTCACTTACACAGAAAAAATTATTGCCGAATTATTTTCAAACAAACGCTTGTTTGAAAATTTTTTTGATTTCTACAAATTTTTTTACTGATTCAATCAATATTTTTGTTTGATTTTTATTTAACCAACAAAAATGTGGACAACTATTCAAAAATTTAATAAACGCGCTATTGGTTTGAAGTTTTCATTATTTTTGTATGAAATATTTAACGCTCTTTAATGTTGTCGTCTTTTTGCATTTTTTTATTGATTGTAAGCAACACTTCTTTATGTGAAATATAAGAACTACAACAAAAAACACATGCATTCTATTTTTGGACGCTTTAAAAAAGTACAGCAATAAGAAAAATGATAAAATAGCGTGACGAGGTTTGTAGTAAAAAAAAACAACAAAAGCAATAGCAGGCAAAAAAAAAACGTTTCATTTTTTTTAAACAACAGAAAAAACACATTATAAGAAACAAAATAAATTTTTGGTTGGTTTCAAAGTTGGTAAAAAAAAAACAAAATCCCGTATTAAATTTTTTCAAACAGTTTGTTTAAATCCATCAAATACAAAAATAGAATGATGGCGGAAAACATATCGAGTCGGTCTGCCGCCGTTTTTGGTTACATTTCTTCTTCATTAGCAAAGGAAAGGATAAAGCAACAGTGAGTGATAAAGAAAAACACTGTGAGTATAAATATGACTTCGTTCAAAAATTATTCCAACAAAAAAATGTGTCTCAAAGCCAGCCGGGCCGCTCTGCCAACAGTGCTTGCTTGTGTGCGCGTCATTGCTTGTGCCAAAACTTTTTTGTTTGATTCAGCAAAAATATTTGTTTGAAATTTATATGAATTTCAGTTAACTTTTTGTTTGATTCTGTAAAATTATTTGTTTGAAAAAATCGGCGTTTTTTTTTCAATAAACAAAATGCAAATAAATTGTTTGAAAATGCGAATTTGTTTGTAGGACCGATTTTAGACAAAAAATTGTTTGTTTCTACAAATTTTTTGTTTGAATTGGAAAAATAATTTTTTCTGTGTAGATGAACAATCAGACTGCAAAGTTGTGCAAACGTAATTTCTTTGTTGTGAGAATGTTTTATTGTATGTTTTCTTAAATATTATCTTCCTTAAGAGAGGTGATATTTGATAAAAATTATTCCAAAAAAATTTTCTTACATGGTCTGTAATCTAAGGAAGAGTTCGAAAAGAAATATGTTATTTGGAATAACGGTAAATTTTTATTTTATTTTAATCATTATTCAGTTAAATTATTACGGAAACAATTTCACGTTTGAAATGTCACGTATCGACCCAGATTTTGGCTTAAAAAAAGAAAATACAGAAGATTTTGGAATCAAACCAAGACATTTTAATATTACATTGCTACTTAAAATTCTGAAAGTAGTTTGACTAAAAAATTGTGCCAAGTTTCGCTGAATAACGCTTTTTTATGCATGGCCTTAATGACTACTTCGAACCGCTACTTCTTTTGCCATTATCTTCGACCTAGAATCGCGCCCTCCATAAACTTAACAGTGCTTTCTTAGTGCTATAATTTAAGGGTTAAGAGAACGTAAAAATATTTGTTGTTTAAAATGTTATTGCATTTTTGATGTGTATGACTGTCACGTTCAACACTTTGGAAATACCCATATTGATACACAGAACAAAATTTCGCCAAATAAACCCTTAATCAAAAATGAAATAAATTTTATTTAAAAATGTTACTACAGAAAATGTTGTTAATATCAATAAAATATTTAATTGATACTATTTGTTTACTGGTGCAAGTTTAATTTTTTTTTTAATTTGTATCACAAATTTTTTGATTGAAATCAATTTTAATTTTTTTCTGTGTATACTTTAGTTTTAATTTCAACTGTGGGAATTTCTATAGATTTAATTAAAGAGGTCTATTGTCTACTTTTATTATCGGTTTTGATGTTAACTCTTAAAGTTAATATTAGGAATTAACTATAAATTGAGCGTACAGCATTTTGATTTTATTTAATGGCATTTTTTATAATATATTAATCTTAATACAAATTGTTTGTATGAGGTTTCTACAACAAATATCTGTATGAGGTTTCGTATTCGTACTATTTAACACAAATTGTACTAGCACAATTTAAACTTTGGACTTTTTGTGGTCTCAGCACGCGTCAAATGTAAAATAATATGCGTTTAAGGGGAATGGTTGGATTGTCATTCTTTTTTTCTTTTTATTTTACTTCGCAAAATAAGAAATAAAGGAGTAGTTAAAGTTAGATATGTTGTTGGTAACACAGCTGAAGACTCTTACTTATATCTTTTACTCACAAAACTGTTCTTTTTACTCAACAAATGGCTTTAAATTATCGTTACATACAAATAATGGGTCTGATTCTGTAAGGCGTTGGCGTAAACGCCTGTGTCGTTTCTTTGTTATAGCCCTGCAGACAAAGTAACTAGTATTTAGCTAGAAATATACTGGCTGGTATTTACTTTTAACTAGTTTCACTTTTCATTTTGTTCATATATCAAGCTATCGTATTTAACGTTGAGTTGACATAGGAGGCAAACTAGTTCATTTTTATCATAGTTTAAAACCTGTTGCTTTATTTACAGTATAAGGACTAATACAGGCAGTGTTGCCACGAGCAAAATTCAAAATTACACTTGAAATGAAGCAAAATTACCCAATTTAAATGAACTAACACCTGATATAAAATGTAAGTTTTATTTAATAAAAAGACATTTACAAAGAAGCAAAACACAACAAACTCATTGAAAGAAGATTAATATTAGTAAAACTGTTAAAATAAATTAACAAAAATAAAATTAAAGATTTAAAAAACTATTAATAAAACTTAGAATAAAACTTCTAAAATAGTGAGTTTAACTTCCACGTTTGGTTGCATATATAAATAGATAAGGTTCAAAATGCTGATAAACCAGCAACAATTAACGTCTTGGATTTCAACATTGTTTATTGAATTCGTGACATGCAGCCAGAAATTCTCGAAAGAGAGGATCAAAATTGGACGTCTGCAATGCATTTCGTCAAGAACAGGAGCGGTGCCTATTTGTTTGAAATAAGTTTCAATTGATAATGCCACGTATAAATCTGTGATTAAAATAATTTTTTTTTTTTGTGTTGTCTACCATTTTAAGTTTCATGGTCTTAAAAATACCCCTTCTACCTTAATTAGTAAGCCAAATGCCTGCAGGGATTTATACGTCTGTCCCTTTCGTAATTCAGTTTTACAACTGTTAAGGGCGTTAAATATTATTCAAGCTAAAGCTTTTGAAAGTTGCCAGATACAAATAAAACTAATTATCAGCCCAATTAAGACTCAACATTCCGCGGGAGTTTATAACTTTTCCCATTTTACAATTGGGGTGAATATGTTAGAATATTGGAAACATTTCTTCCGCCAGGATAGTTTTTAGTTTGAATAACTTTTTTCAGTAAACCCCAGGTTCTTAATCACTATGATTTATCCAAATCTAAGAGTCCATCTTGCGACATTCATTATCGAACTTTTGAAAATATATATTAAATGATTGAAGATTTTTCTTAAAAAGAAACCGAGGCTTTGGTTCAGAAGACTGTGCATTTTTTTATCAACAATATTTAAAACAGAAATAAATGTCATCACTGATATCGAATCTTGATTTTATTTGGGTATCTGAAGTAGGAATTTTAAATTACACCTGAATTACACCTGAAATTACCCAAGCTCTACCCACGACAGTAAAAATTATACCAAATTCGGGTAATTACGCACAAAGTGGCAACACTGAATAAAGGCAAAATTAATTTGTCAATTCCCCTCATTATTTTTTTAATACTTAATTATTGTTTTATAGTGGATGTTTTTATTTTAGAATAATTCTAAGCACTAACCCTGGAACCACAGAGAGAGAATATTGTTGTATTTATTTTCCTGTTACACCATGTTTCACTTTTGTTGAATTCCCCTTTGTTTACAGAATTATAAGAAACTAGCAGAATGCCCCAATAGGGTTTCCGTTTGTGTTTTTTGAAGCACTACAGAGAAAAAGCGCATACTCAAGCGCTTCAATTAGAGAGCTCTTATAAAGCAGTAAATGATAACGAATAAAACATACAAAAAAGCTGCTATTTTTAGTGCTGACAACGAAGAGGGTTTTTAAGCGAAAAAAAAAAATATATTATGGTTTAGGAAAATGATTGAAAAAAGGCATTTAAACAAGTAAAAGCAAAACATTAATGAATATGTTAATATAGTTAGCCCTTAAAAAACACTCTAGAAGCGCTTTGTTTGCATGTTAAAAGAACCTCTTATTGTCAGCAGAAAATAGTCCTCCAAACCGGGAACACTTCATACAAAAATCAGGCATCGCATCAGCAAGTTTGAAGCGATTTGAGGTATGAATTACTGGGTTGTAGAATTTTTTGTATTTAACTGAATAATTTTAATAAAAAAGAATACGGGAATTTTTCTTCTCTTTATTTATTTTTAAAAATGAATGAATAATATGACAAACTCTAAAACCAACGAAAAATGTTTCTGTAACAAACAAGTAATTTTTTTTTATCTACTCTTGTAGAGTTGTTGTTCATACAACGAACATAATAAATAGTTTTTTAACAACTTTTGTTGTTGTTGTTTCTATAACAAAGGACGTCACGTACAAAGCTGCGCAGCCGAAACTTTCTCATCTTTTTCATTTTTCGGAGCCTAACAACTAGTAAAACACTAGTTCTAGTAACGATTTTAGCTGCAGGATAGTGGTAGGTAGTTTTTGCCTTACCCGACTTAAAGTCCAAAACTCGTCTCCTTTTCAAATACCGTTTGCTTCAAGCGATGTAGAATGCTTTTAATCGAAAAATAAAAAGTTGTTTTAAAGGATGGGAAAAGGTTATGGCTCACATTTATTTTGTAAAAATGTTATAGAGAAATATTTAGATTTTACTAATTTACTCATAAATTTGTTCACTTAGATGAACAATCAAACTGCAAAGTTGTGCAAACGTAATTTCTTATTTTTGAGAATGTTTTATTGTATGTGTTCTTTAATATTTATCTTTCATAAAGAGGTGATATTTGATATTTATTCCAAAAAAATTTTATTACATGGTCTGTAATCTAAGGAAGAGTTCGAAGAGAAATATGTTATTCGGATTAACAGTAAATTTTATTTTGTTTTAATCATTATTCAGTTAAATTATTATGGAAAAAATTTCACGTTCAAAATGTCACGTATCGACACAGATTTTGGCTAAAAAAAAGAAAAAACAGAAGATTTTGGAATCAAACCAAGACATTTTAATGTTACATTACTACATAAAATTCTGAAAGTAGTTTGACTAAAAAATTGTGCCAAGTTTCGCTGAATTACGCCTTTTTATGCATGGCCACAAAAACTACTTCTACAGAATCGCGCCCTCCATAAACTTTAGCATAGATAACAGTGTTTTCTTAGTGCTATAATTTAAGAGATAGGAGAACGTAAAAATATTTTTTGTTTAAAATGTTATTGCATTTTTGATGCGTACGACTGTCACGTTCAACACTTTGGAATTACCCATATGTTCAAAATAATGCATTTGTAATTTCTACATATTTTTAGTCCTTTACTTTGCCTATTCAACTTTGATTTTTTATAGTTTGAATACAATTTTCAATTAATTTTTAAAAGATTCCAAAAACTTTTCTATCAATTTGTAAAGTGCTTCCTTATTCGTCTTTTTATGACCAAATATTTAGAAGAAAAATATAAAAAATAAGTACAACCAGGAGAGAAATAAAAGTAAAATGAAACCTTTACGGTTTGGAAACTTGCAATAATAAACACATTAAATGCTACAAAAGAAAACTAAAAAATATAAAAAATAAAATTGTTTAACGTTGCATTTAACCAGGTTTAAAGACCTTTTGTATTCCAAAAGCATATTGAAAGACAGGCCTTTATATATTTTTTTTACAAAATTTAATTTAAAATAAAAAAAAAAATGTTAAAACAAATGCAAGACGAGAACTAGAAAAAAAACCAAACATGATATTTAGACCGAAATTTTTTTTTTTGGTAAAACGAAAGGCCAGAGGAGACACAATGTCTGCTAGTTTTATAGTCGAAATGTAGTTCACAGCGTTTTTTAAATATTTTACTGGCAAAAAAAAAACTGACTATTATTTTCTTTAAAGATTTAAAAATAGATTGCAAATAAATGTTTCTCTTTAGCAAATAAACAATGCATAAAACTGTCAAATACCTTAAAACCAAACAAAAAAAAAAAAAACTTGTCAATTTATGGCTGAATAGATTTCGGTAGCAAAAATCGAATGAATGTAATTTAACGTCGACCAAACGATCGATCGACCGACCACCTTTAAATGTTTGCCAGGCATTTTAACTGATTTTGGCGGCCTCAAGAAAAATAACCCGAAACCGACTGCAACAAATTCAATTATTAACAATTGCATCGAAATATTTATAAAAAAAAAAAAATATCTATGTCATCAAATTCACAACAAAAGTATTTCAAATCACTTTAAATTATTAGTTTTATTTGACTCTATTTTTTTTTGTATTTTTGGTTGTGTTTTTCGTTCACATAAATTTTAAAAAATTTTGTAATCGCTTTTCATGAATTAATAATTTTGTTAGCTTTATCCCATAAACTTTACAATATTTTAAATTAAAGTGTGCACAATTAAAACAAATAAAAAAAAATTCGAAATCGTGCATTTAATTTTGAATTTGTTATGAACTGATCATTTAAGCAGATAAACAGCTTTGAACGCAACATTTTTAAAAACTTTAAATTGCGTGTGAGTAAATGCAATTCATATTAAAAGAAAATCTTTGATTTGGTAAAAGCATAAAATTCAATTCAACATTTATTAAAAACAAAATTTTGAAATTTCGAAAACTAAAAACAAAGAAAAACTGTAATAATTTTTTCATTTATTTAATAAAATTTGGCACAAAAAATGTTTTTTGTGGAAAAATTATTTTTATTTGAAAACTTTCCGCAGAGCTCTTACTACTACAGATAATTTTCTATAAAATTCGCCTTGCTAAGGATATTTGTTTAAAGAAAATTAATCTCAGACGATATTGATTGTCTTAAATTTTAACAAGATATTTATCACAAATTTTCAAAGATTTGCAAAGATTTCTGAAGAGATAGTGTCGTTACTTTCGAAACATGTCCAATCAACCTGACCGTGAACGTGGGTTCAATCCCCCGGTCAGTCAAGAATGCAAAATTAACAATAAAATTCATTTAATATTGTAAAATTCCTTTCTTCATAAAATTAATTTAATGAAAATTAAATTTAATGAGGTAATGAGCATAAACAATTCAATAAAATAACCTTAATACTAATAATTGATAAACATTTTCTTTATAAAATGTATTAACGATGATAATTTTTATAGAAAATGCATTAATGATGATAATTTTCTACAGGAAATGTATCACCGATGGTAATTTTCTATTTGAAAATGTATCACCGGTGATAATTTTTTATTTGAAAATATATCACCGATGAAAATCTTCTAATAGATAAAGTATCCACCGATGATAATTTTCTATAAGAAAAAGTATTCACCGATGCTAATTTTCTATTAGAAAATGTATCCAACGATGATAATTTTCTATTAGAAAATGTAGCCAACTATAATAATTTTCTTTTAGAAAATGTATCCAACGATGATAATTTTCTGTTAGAAAATGTATCCAACGATGATAATTTTCTATTAGAAAATGTATCCAACGATGATAATTTTCTATTAGCAAATGTATCACTGATGATAATTTTCTATTTGAAAATGTATTGCCGATGCTAATTTTCTATTAAAAAAAATTAGCCGATGCTAATTTTCTATTAGAAAATGTATCCAACGATGCTAATTTTCTATTAGAAAATGTATCCAACGATGATAATTTTCTATTAGAAAATGTAGCCAACGATAATAGTTTTCTTTTAGAAAATGTATCCAACGATAATAGTTTTCTGTTAGAAAGTGTATCTAACGATGATAATTTTCTATAAGAAAATGTATCACCGATAATAATTTTCTATAAGTAAATGTATCCACCGTTGATAATTTTATATAAGAAAATGTATCATAGATAATAATTTTCTATTAGAAAATGTATCCACTGATGATAATTTTCTATTAAAAAGTAATAACCGATGATAATTTTCTATTAGAAAAAGTATCCACCGATGATGATTTGCTATTAGAAAAGTATCCACCGATAATAATTTTGAATCAGAAAATATATCACCGATGCTAATTTTCTATTAGAAAAGGTATCACTGATGATAATTTTCTATTAGAAAAGGTATCACTGATGATAATTTTCTATTAGAAAAGGTATCACCGATAATAATTCTCTATAGAAAATGTATCACCGATGATAATAATTTTCTATAGAAAATGTATCACGATTGATTATAATTTTCTAAAGAACATGTATCACCGATGATAATAATTTTCTAAAGAAAATGTATCACCGATGATAATAATTTTCTAAAGAAAATGCATCACCGATGATAATAATTTTCTAAAGAAAATGTATCACCGATGATAATAGTTTTCTATAGAAAATGTATCACCGATGATAATAATTTTTTATAGAAAATGTATCACCGATGATAATCATTTTTAAAAGAAAATGTATCACCGATGATAATAATTTTCTAAAGAAAATGTATCACCGATACTAATAATTTTCTATAGAAAATGTATCGCCGATGCTCGATGAACTATGACCGACAGTAAATTTCTAAAGAAACTTAAACTAAATATAACATTATACATAAAACTAAATAGAACGTATCACAAGTAATAATTTTGAGTAAACAACTTGGCACTTATGATAATTTTATATGGAAAACTTATTAACAATGATAACTTTATTAAGAAAACTTATTTTTATTTTATCACTAAAAATATTGTGTAAAAAACTAATCACTTTTGATAATTTTCTAAAGAAAATCTATTACAAATAATAATTTTCTTTATAGTTCTTTCCCATAACGATTTTTTCGACATTTTTACAGTATTACAAGTTTCCTTTCCCATTTGATATTCTTGACCGGATGCCGACACCACAATAAATGTTTTTACTTGTCAGAAAAATAATAATTATTCTAAAATGCACCCATTTGGATAATAA